>OY292528.1:12019130-13219130 GCA_958496365.1 Subacronicta megacephala | reverse complement strand
ATAACATCCACGCAACTATTGAACTGGCTAAGGAGAATATACCTTTATTTCATCCATCTAGATTCTATACAATTATAAGAAAAGCTTCCCGAAAAATCCATATGACGTCCATGAAATAGGAACAGAAGACTTCGTAGATATTAAATACCTAAAAACTATATTAGTTAAGAATGCTAAGGTGGACTGTGATAGCAATGCTGTCAACTGGCTAAAAATAAGATGGCTGCAGTATCGTAAAGAAGACAATAAAAATATATATTTTAAATATGATCTGGAAGATAATGATTTTAAAATGATTAAGATTATCAGAAGAGGCAAAAGACTACCTGTGGAACAAATTGTGTTGAAATATGACAAACACTTACCCATTTCTTGTGAAAAGTATGACGATTTACAAGACTTATGCAGACAAGTCATCATTCCAACGCAATACCATGATTTTTATAATCAGTTTTCAGTTGGAACTACAAGAAATGACGAAGATAATATTTATTGATTTATTACCTATTTTATTACTCATTTTATCACTACATACATAATAAAACTTAACTTCACAAATGACGTATTTAAGTTTGATCACAACATAAGTTTAAAAATAATTAAGGGCCACACTAACGTATGTCAACCGAATTTAAAAAGTATATTTATTGCGTCTATGTAAGCAGATATAAATAAATAATTTCTATTTTTTTCAAAGCTCAAAGAGTATGGCAACACATAGAAAATAATTTTTTTTTTACTAGTTTATCTGTATTAAAAATCTGGTAAAGTTCAAAGAGCCGAATTTTCACAGTATTTTTGGTTTCCTGCAAAATTGAGAAAATGTAGATACGTTTATCTGACTCTTACACCGCGATTTGTATCCGTGACTTTTTTTTTTAAAGCTTACAGCGACACACATTGCTAGCAATGTGTGTCGCACATTACTACTTGTTATCTTGTTAACCCCTCGTACTAAGCTAAATGCTTGTATTACGAGTGGGTTTACGTCGGTAGTGCAATGGTGAGTTTCGAACCGGCAACCACATGATCGCAAGTCCGACGCCCTAGCCATTAGGCTTCCGCCGCTTATACAAAGAAAGAAAGAAAGAATTTTACTTTATACCAGGAAGGCACACACATTTTTGAAAACATTTGTACTATGTCTAAGTAAATATCATAACAGGAGTAGTGTGCGTCACATCCATAGTACAAAATAAGGTCGTCATTCAGCTTGAAGCTGGAGGTCCATAAGCTCCTGACAGCACTGATTTTCGATGACGACCTTTTATTGACCCACAACGTATGCTCGGCGGGGAATGATTTGATATAAAATAAAATAAGCATATAAACAAAATAAAGAGATGACAATATAATATACTAAATATACCTAAATTATATGACAATATGCAAAATTCCATAAACACAATATTTATAATCTGTGGAGTGTAGCGGGGACGACGCTTCAGCTTGTCTTTGATATAGACTTTATATTGTCTGGGTTGTTCTTCAAAGAATGCCAAACTTGTCTTCCGACGCAGTATTTTATTATGCTCATTTTTTAGGAGATAATTGATAAGCTTTTTATTTATTCTTAGCATTATTCTATGTATATGTTACCGAGTTGAAAAAAACACAATATTGCTTTTTTTCCCAAACAAAGTTTCGGAAACACCGTCAAAAATCATTATGCTCGTATTCCGATTACCTCTGTTGTCGCAACATTTGTTTGCAAGTTATTTCAAACGTACTTCATAATTCTTAGTATATCAGCAAATTATAATCTAATAATTTATCCTTCGTTTATAATCAAATTACTCTTCAAACACTTGGCGATAGTTAGCTTAAACATTATTATCAAATATTGTTACCAAAAAAACGTCATTAGTCGCAGTAACTTTGATAAAATTTACTAAAAATAATTCAATTCCGAACGAAACTTTAAACACACGACCGGGTGCGCGGGAGGGGCCCCTCAGTCTTCGGCAACGACTCGGTAAGCAAACACGTACGCGTTGCAGAACTGTAAGTATTTTTTTCTAATAATTTGCGTTTTGTTACCAAAAATGTCATTTGGATTTCAACCTAAATTCCATAAATGTACTATACGTTGTATTTTTGTTTATTTTTATATGTCGGAACAGGAGGCCGATCAGAGTGGTTGTCTGCTCCGGAGAACATAATGTGTGTGGGCGAAGTATAGGGTATCGAGCAACAAAAGAAAGTACTTGAAGTCACACAACTAATTACACCACTAACTTATTAAGCTAGGTAGATACACTGATACACTGAACACAACGAGTCGTATGACAGTTCCTAGACTAGTTGTCCGCGCGGCTGCCCACATAGAAGTGTGTCCCTGCGATCGGGCATGCTTTCGTGTGGCCCGCGCGTCCTTCAATCTAGACTCCATCGAAGCGTGACGTCGCAGCGCTTGCGTCTCGTTGTCAATTCAGCTTTCGTAAATAATGACCTCTCCGACACGGCCATCCTACGAAGCACACGTCCCTGTGTGTTACTCTGAAACAATGTTCATCACACAGTATCACATAGCTCGGTCACTCCTGACCTTAACTGTAAAGTCATATGACAGCTCTACACTTCATTTGAACCTTTCAGGGTTCTCATTTCTAACAATCGGTGCCAATTAATTATAAGAAAATAATTAACATCAAAAAAGGGATTGTCTTATCACAATCTCATATCTAAATCCAAAATCAGGAAATCCAAAGTACAACTGATTGTCACTTATTTCTTAATCTCACAAGAGATACAATCAAATCAAATAAATCAACACATTTAAGTTCTACATGTGATCTGGCTACGCATAGCCCAGTAACCTCCAGTTACTCACGCGAACCCCCACGGGGACGCCAAGCCTCTCCTGGACTCACTCATGGTTTCCACTGAAACCCGACCTCCGCCAGAGTTGACTGCCTACCGCGTACTCACGGACTACTAACATAGTAGACGCCGATTTCTACTGAGCTACGGCTACACGACAACCTCTGGTACGGTCCGATCATCATGCAAACTTAAATACTCTCCTCATAATCATAACTACTTGGCTCTACTTCAATTTCGTCAGTTATACTCAGATTTTCTGGCATTTTTCGCAACCTATCATGTTCGTATTTGTAAGTACGGCTAGAGTTAAGTGATTTTAAACTATAGCGATCACCGTCAAGAATCTCAATGACTTCAAACAGTCCTTTAAATTTTGGATCTAACTTTGTTTGATAACGTTCCTCGTTCATAATCAAAACAAAGTCTCCTACCGAGAATTTATTGAGTTTTGCCTTAGTCTGGTCGAATCTTCGTTTTTCATAATATGCTGAGCTCTCTTTATTAAAAAGTGCCTTGTCTCTTAGCCTATTGAAATCAACCAAGGGCTCTACGTCGTCGGCTGTCATCAATGATAGTGGCCGCGCAACTTTACCGATTAACAATTCTAACGGACTAGCTTTCGTCGTTCGGTTAACCGTGCAATTAATTACAAGTTGAACTTCGCCTAGCGCATCCTGCTATAGACGGTCTTGTATAGTTGTTGACCTCAACTTTAACACAAATATTACGCGATCACGCATTATTTTTCTTTCTTCGGCATTTGACGATACAGTCGTCTTTGTACGGTCAAACAAGGGTCTATTAGACGAACAACAAGCTCTCCTATTGTTACGCGCGTTTGTTGCATGCCGGTAATAAAATATCTCGAGTAACGCGTCAACACAGAAAGAATCGCCGGTTTGTGTTCAAAGGGCGCGTCGGTATCGGTAACGGTAAATTTATGTTTCAAGGGCTAGTCATTAGCTTTAAGAGATGAAGTGGCACCTATCGAATTAACAAAGGGGGATTGTAAGTTACAATTGTTTACGTCGTAAACTTTGGAAATTTTAAAATGTGTCGCGGAAATACTAACACTGAATCTTTGTAAAAGAATTTGTCACCCTAACAACATAATAATTATCGCTTCGCAAATAGACATCGGGCAAAACAAGCAATAAAATCTCAGTAAAACTATTATCAATTTCTACAATACAAGTAATCTGAACAGTGCTGTTTGTTCCCTTTACCTTTTGTTCACGTTTACTACTTTACATGATACATAACATACATACCATCACGCCTGTATTCCCCGAAGGGTTAGGCAAAGGCGTACTAATGTGCACCCACATTTCGCCGGTATGTTTAGATCCATCATCATCATCATCTTATAGGGAGCAAGCCTATTTACATCATACACTTTCTTTAATAAGTGAACACTCAGCACTAGAATCATAATGCAATTTGAACAACTGACCTCAATGATTTAAAGTTTTCGCCGGGGGATCAACGACGCAAACGTCGACTTGTCTCTCGCTGCGTGCTGCTTCTATGCCGCCGCCTCCATTAGGGCACCGGGTAGAGATGTGTCCTTGTTTTCCACATTTGTAGCAGATAATGGAGCTGGTAGAACCGACTTGCTGCTGAGGCTTGCCGTTGGTTTTTGACGCTGGAACGTTTTGCGTTTTCACAGAATTTTCTTTTGCTTCCTGTCTATATAAACAATCAGCCTGCCTATGTCCAATTTTCCCACATTGGAAACACTTAATCGACGATGTTTGCGATATTTTCGTGCGTTTAGTTTCGAATGTCTTCTGATCCGGTAATGCACTCGACTTGCGCTTCATGTATGTAAAAGCTTGCAATTCTTGTTGTAGTCGCTGGCGGTTGTTTAATTCTGGAGTAAAAGCCATTCTCTGCAGTCTTGAATTGAACTGGGAAATGTGTGCGACTGTTGTTGCTACCACAATCTGTTCGACGGTAAGATTCTTCCAGCGATTAAATAACATTGACATGACACGACTGCCGTACGCGGCTAAAGTTTCACCTTCTTTGGGTTTGTCGGCGCTTAACTTTATTAAGGTTCCTGCAGGTGTTTCCGTGCTCACATACCTCGCATTAAATAGTTCCTTGAACTCTGTCCATGTCATACCAGGGTAGGACACTGAGGATAACCATGCTGATGCAGTTCCTTTGAGCGCCTTGCTAATCTGCCCACCAGAGACAGAGCAGTAACAGCCCTTTTGTGATTTTTCGTTTTATTAGTGATTCTGAAAGCGGGTTTCTTAAGCTTTCTATTGAATTAACTTACTTATTTCTAAGACTATTAGAATGGTTTTTATTTAACAGTTTTCACTTACTGCAAACGAAAAAAATTAACAATTTGGCGTGATTTCCCAACTAAAATACAGTATAAATTATACTGCAGATTAAATTTTAAGGTTTCATAACTAAAATGCAGTAAGCAATATAATTTTACAGTTCTTTAGATAGTTTTATATTTCTGGAAAAAAATTAAAAAAAAAATTAATACGCAGTAAAATTTACCGCCATACAAGCTATTTTTACTGCAAATTAAGAAAATACAATTTATTGTCACGAACTCCCAACTAAAATGCAGTAAAATCAAAGCTTGTCGCATTTTAGTTGTGAATACTTAACATTCTTTTATTATTATAAACTGACTACCACGCAGTAAAATACAGCATTACTGCAGATTAGTTTGGATAGCATAATGACACAGATATGATTATTCCTAGCTAAAGTGCAGTTAATGTTTTAAATACTGCATTTTAATTGGGATCAAGTTTAACAAATTATAGTAAATTAAACTAATTTAAACGCAGTATCGCAGTGCAAAGGATTTACTGCTAGATTGCATGCGATTTGACTTAATTAATCAGTCGCTCCAGTGAACCGTGCCAGTGTGGACGTGCCCGTCGGCGTCGCTCGCACTGCTTACGTTTTTTTGGCGACAGGATTTGGCGGGTAAGATTACATAATTATATTACTTAAGTTTATTATGATTAATAAAACTTTTATAGTATTAAGACGTACTTTAAACAGATACTTTAACTAATAGGTTATTTTCTATCCTTACATAAAATGTTTCGTGTGTTGAATAACAATCATTTGTTTGTGTTTGGATGGTTTTCTATTTATGTATTATAAGTATTTATTGACTTTAAAAGTAGTATCTATGTACCTATATCAATCAGTAGGCCAATTATTCTCGTAACTCGTAACTAATGGTAACCTATGGTTTGACTTTTAACGAACTGAGTTAGAATTGAGATTATATTTTGAATAGACTAAAAATAGATAGGGTAGGTATTCACCTAACCATACATTAATACAGTTCAGTGTCGCTATGATCTCATTCTAAATTCAAATTATTCTAGGTACCTGTCTACAATCTCATTGCAAACTTAACGGCCATACACTTGCGTCAAATTTATGTTTGGTTGATATACCGTTTTGCCGTTTTAGCATTTTAATCAAGTTTCAGTCCATTTTCGATTTCAAAATAATTTAAAACTTTAGTATAAATGTAAATTAAAATTAGTTTTAATGTACCTATACTAGTCAGTAAGTACTTACCAATTCTCGTTTATCTTTCTGTGCAGGTTCATCAATATGAATGTGAGATCAAAACAAATTATGTCACTGCTAAGCAATTTGGAAAATGACGTCTTACCACCGGATAGAATGATATCGCAGCTACCTCATCACGATAACAATGACTCGCCTCCAAAAGCAATATTAAGGGATGTGCATAAAAACAACGACTCTGTCGTCCAAAATATTGATTTGAGCAAAATCTCTGAAGCAACACAACACCACTCCATAAATCTGCCAGAAGCTCACCAGGACAGCTTAATTAGTAATCTCGTGGATACAGCGACCTTTGATCTTTTATGTAATGAAACGCTGCCTTCAACATCATTCTGTGATTCATTCATAGAAGATTCAGATGATTCTGTAAAAGATAAAAACTATGTTCCTGAGCCATCTTCAACATCGTCGAGTTTAAGAGATTTAGATATCACAAACGATCCAGCAGAAATTCAGGTCAACAATGTCAATACCCAGCCAGCACAATTACCTGTTGTGAAAATACGGAATAAGTCATGTAGGAAACGTAAAAGTGAACTTCAATATGCCAAAAACATACAGAAATATCCGGTGCGAGAACCCTGTCAAAATTTATGTAAAAAACTATGTACTATACATTTTACTGAAGAAGATAGAAAAAAAATTAACAAATATTATTGGTCTTTGAATTGGGAACATCAAGGAATATTTATCAAAAATCTTGTGACGGAGGAGGCTTGCAAGAAAAGTACAAAGAATTTGAAACGACCACGAAACGTAACTTACAAGTACAGTTTAACAAAAAGAGATACAGAAGAACTATCGCATGAGGTATGCAAAGTATTTTTTTTAGGCACTTTAGGATATGACAAAAAAAATGACAGGCGTGTAAATTCTGTCCTGAAAAAGTCAATTTTAGAGCAAAAGGATAATAGGGATGGCCGTAATTTGACAAATTGTCATGCTATAGATCGTACTTTGATCACAGCTCATATTGAATCGTTCAATCCATGTGTGCATCATTATAGACGAGTGCATGCACCCAATAAGAGATACTTGCCCAGTGACCTTACAATTGTTGATATGTATGGAAACTTCCAAGAGAAGTACCCCGAATTCAAATGCAGTCTTGAAACTTACAGAGATCACTTGACAAACAAAATGAACATTTCTTTTGCTAAGCTCGGCCATGAACAATGCGAGACATGTGAAACCTTCAACCTCCATAACCTTGATCATGTAAAAGAACCGTGTACTGATTGCCAAATTTGTAAGACCTACGCTCATCATAAAATTAAGTATACACTAGCCCGAGAGATGTACGATGCAGATACAAAGGCTAATAGTCAGCGTAATACTGTAATTGTTTCTGTGGACCTCCAAAAAGTAATAATGTTACCTCGCATTGATACCTTTAAAGCAGCTCTGTTTTGCCCCAGGCTTGTGGCGTACAATGAAACCTTTGTACCTCTAGGAAACTTCAAGAAAGGTCACGTATTTGCAGCAGTTTGGCATGAAGGAGTGGCAGGGAGAAAGCAAGAAGACATCACTAGTACATTTAAAGCATTCTTACTAAATAATCGTGATGCAGAGCACATCGTTTTATGGCTTGATAATTGCTCGGCACAAAATAAAAACTGGTGTTTTTTTACTTTCTTGATAAGTATAATTAACAACTTAGAGATTTCTGCCACAACAATTGAACTCAAGTTTTTTGAACCGGGCCATACTTTTATGTCCGCCGATTCCTTCCACCATTTTGTAGAGCAGTCGATGGACAAAAAGGGTAAGCTGTACGATTATCAAGACTTTTTAGAAGCTGTTGAAACATCATTGAAATCGGGGAAGGTAGAAGTCAAAAGTATGGAAATAATAGATTTTGTTAATTTTAAATCTCATATTTCACATAAAAAAAACAAAGATATAGATGGAAACCGGGTATACATCAAAGATATTGTACATCTTATGGTAAAAAGGGGAAGTCATAGTTTCTTTTACAAAAAGAACTTTGATGATATAGAATTCAAAGAACTATATTGTCTCAAATCAAAGAACTTGCCTAATTTTACTGTAAAAACTGTTCCTAAAGGCATTGATAGGGAAAGGAAGCGAAACATCTTAAACGTATTAGGGCCGCTTATTCCACCAAATAGATTAATCTTCTGGAAAAATCTTTCTGTTGGTTCTACGTCACAAGAACCAGAAGAATTTAATTTTGATATTGATGAATAATCTTAAACTGTTAATGTGTTTTGAATTTATTTTTAATAGTCTGTATTTTTTATCTTCAAATTCTAAGAAACAATGTGCCTTAAAGTTAACTTAAGACTGATTATTAATAAGTACAACAAAAGAACTAAGTAAATATTTTTCTGATCTGTTTTGATAATTGTATGATACATACATTTTTATTATTTTAAATCTAGTAGTAAGAATAATAAGAGGCTTCAAAAGCTAAACTAAACCAATGTTATTTTTAAAGCGCGTTAATATACTGTTAAAAATTACTTTTAGAAACTAATTATGTACCTACCTAATAACCAAGGCTTGTAATGCTTTGTGTGTGATGATTGTTTTACTGTAATGTTGATCTCAAGTTTATGTCCACCTTTATAATACTCACCTACATTTACTATCTATATTTTATTGTTAAACATAAAGATACATTATGTTATATATGTTAATATTAAGAGAAAACTGTCAAAGGAGGTTGTGCATTCTGCGCAGGGTCCTTTATTAATTAGATGTTTTTTTTTATTTTTGATATGTAAATTTTACATAAGTGAGTTGAATTATTGTGATTAAATAATAAGAAATAAACGGTCTTTAAAATGTGAACTAGCTATTTTTCTTACTGCACTAGTAAATTGAACACTTTTTTCTTAAAAAACTAACTAAAATGCAGTATTTTTTGACCTTACTGCATGTTAGTTGGGTTTCTTGACAAAATAACTGATCCAAACGCAGTAATAGGGCTTTTTGCTGCATTTTACTAAGTTTAAAATGGTATTTTTTACAAAAAAGGCTATGCAGTAATAGGCACCAAAAAGAATTAATGGCCATAATAAATTCAGTTATTAAGATATTTTTTTTTTTATTGCTTTAACGTGTGAACCTATGCCTTTACAACCTTTCTGCATTCAAATTTTTTTGCTTATACATTCTGTTGATTTTTTAAAATCAATTCTTAACTTTAAATGCGTTTTACTCGAAATCGTGATTTTGCTGTTACTGCACTTTAGTGTATGGTGGGCAGTAATGGTGACGATCAGCTGACTTCCTTCCGTTGGGTTATCGGCAAAACACAGGTCTGAAGTGGCACACCATGAACGTGCATCTGCGTCGGTCTTGTCCGGGTCGAATTCGGGTAAGTTTACAATTTGATTGGAACGTCGTGGCTTGCTTAGTGCTTCAATCAAGGCCTTCATATTCGAATTTTGCATTTCGAACAATTGCCGCCAGTTATCAGCGTTCCCATCATTTTCTTCACAGCGTGGTGTGGTCACAGTGCGGTGTTCTTTTGTTTGCTCGGATCCCACTTCTGATGTCGGAACAGGAGGCCGATCAGAGTGGTTGTCTGCTCCGGAGAACATAATGTGTGTGGGCGAAGTATAGGGTATCGAGCAACAAAAGAAAGTACTTGAAGTTACACAACTAATTACACCACTAACTTATTAAGCTAGGTAGATACACTGATACACTGAACACAACGAGTCGTATGACAGTTCCTAGACTAGTTGTCCGCGCGGCTGCCCACATAGAAGTGTGTCCCTGCGATCGGGCATGCTTTCGTGTGGCCCGCGCGTCCTTCAATCTAGACTCCATCGAAGCGTGACGTCGCAGCGCTTGCGTCTCGTTGTCAATTCAGCTTTCGTAAATAATGACCTCTCCGACATATATAATAGCCAGTCGCATATTGGTGCTCCCACATTGCCGTTAGAAAATGTTTAATAACGTTAGTAAACATTTGTTAGCAAACATTTAATCACAAATAAATTTTCATGTTAGATAATGTTTAGTAATGTTAGTAAACATTTTATAAGGGTGATGGCGGGATAGGCGGTGCGGTGCGGTGGGGGTTAGAGTACGCAGGTCGCTGCGCGTGGTGTCTCGCTTGTCAGTCCCTTTGTGTCAGCGTGCATCGCTGTGCGTGTGTATTAGTGGTTGCGCGTGCGCCAAGCAATAAAATATGTCCGGTAATTGGAATAACGATGATGTTTACAAACTGATTGAAATGTTTCAAGCAAGAGAAGTACTATGGAACACGATGTCAGAGAGCTACAAAGACCGAAATAAAAAACACGATGCTTGGATGGAAATTGCCAGTGAATTTAATATGGATAAAAAAGTAATTGAAAAAAAGATTCGATCACTCGTAGGTCAATTTAACCGAGAATGTAAATCTAATAAATCTGGTGCAGGAGCTAATGAGTCAAGTAAATGGTTTGCATTTAAAAAACTCATGTTCCATAAAGGCAAAAATATTCCAAGTTTAACTGTCGATGGAGGGTTGCAGGTGAGTTTTATTTTAACGTCTTTTAATAATATTTAGATGCCCAGTCCAAAAACCCTTCATTTGAAAAATATTCTGCGAATTCTTTTCATATTTCTTTCCCATCATCTGTCAGGGATTCACATGCTTCAAGTGGTGTTAATTGCTGCTGTTCTGATCTCCATTGTCCATCGATACGTGTACCAGTTACTATGTCATCTCCATCATAGTATTGAGATGGAGCGTAAATCATGCTCGATTCAGTTTTTCTTATAAAATTATGCAGTAGCACGCATGTCATAATTAAAGTAGTAGTTTTTTCTGGATCTAATAATATTGTAGTTCGTAAAACTCTAAATCTGGCTGACAAAATCCCAAATGCGTTCTCTACTGTTCTCCTCGCACGACTCAGTCTATAACTGAAGATTCTTTCCTTAGAATTGCTATCCTGTGGTCCTGGAAAAGGTTTTAATAAGTGTTTTTCTAAAGGGAACGCATCATCTGTTACGAACACATAAGGAACAGGTTTGTTTCTGCCTGGTAGTGAGCTGTCACTGGGTATTTTCAAACTATTGTCGTTAATTTTATTTCGAAATTTTGTGTTTGCGAAAACTCCGCCATCACTTATGCGTCCTTGGCAGCCAATATTCACGTACAGAAAGTTGTATTCTGCGTCCACTATCGCTAAAAGTACAACGCTGTAAAATCCTTTTTAGTTGTAATATTCACTGCCGCTATCAATTGGCTTTTGTATGGCTACGTGCTTTCCATCGATACTTCCTAAGCAATTTGGGAAATTCCATTTTTCTTCAAATGAATTTGCCACGTGTAGCCACTCTTGAGGTGTTGTTGGTATCTGGAACAAAAATAGAAGATTAAGAAATAGGCGCGAAAAATAAATTTATAACTCGTTATTCTAACAAATTTTATTGATATTTTTATTAAGTATGAAATATTAATAGAATACACTATAAAAAAATATGATTTCAGTTAAGGGTTGTTAAGTAATAGAAAAAGAAAATCGCGGTTATAGATTTTTTTACAATTTTAGCTAATTTGACGCGCCTATAACTTGAAATTATCGTTTAATTCTATTCTTTCAGGGTAACGAAGAAAACAGAATTGCTTCAAAAAACACTCTCAGTTTGAACGAAACAGGAAATACTGTCACTGATGAAACTACGGGCACGCCTTTCGCCACCCCAAAACCATTTCGGAAAAGAAGACGGCCTGAAGTAGAACAAGATCCAACACAACAAGAAGCTGTAAATATTTTACAAAGAATGTACGAATCTAGAAAAAGCAGGGATGAAAATGACGCATTTGGAGAGTATGTCTCGATGAAACTGAAACAAATAAAAAACAGTCATGCTAAGAATACTGCTCAACATCACATTAACAATATTTTGTACAATGCGACAATGGGACAATATGATTTTCCAACAACCTTTACAGACCCAACCGCTAGTAGTTCCTGGGGATACAACTCTGAACCAAATCTATCCACTTTTTCGGAAAATAATGCTGACTGTAGCTCGAGAGGATACTACACCGCACCGAGTCCCTCGGCTTCATTTGAAACCAGTTCTTCGGATAACTCCAGGACACATACTCGTACCAGCGCAAGAACACAGAGTCCGTCTAATTTATCGGAATCAAGCCAAGATTCGACCCAATCATTAAACGATTTGTTGGAATCAATCAAAAATTAAAAAATACATCTTTGGTTTGTTAATTATTAAAAAAAATATTAGTAAGGTAAGGTAGGTACCTACCTAAAGTATGATTAGATTAGATCATATTAAAAGTAAATAAAAAACTAATTAAAAATTTTGTTTGACTTACCTGTATGTATTCCTTTAAAAGCTCATTGAGAGCCTCGCACACTTCTGGTACGATAATAGATATCACTTGGTCTGACAACTTGAACACATTTCCAAGACTTTTATAACTGCTACCAGTTGCCAAAAATCTTAACGTTACCGCAAGTCTTTCCGTCACACTTACAGATTTTCTAAATGTAGTGTCTCGTTTGCCTATTTTTGCCCCAATTAAATTTTGTAGATATTCAAATTCGGAACTGTTCATTCTTATAAAATCTTTTAAGCAACCGTCAATACCCAAATCCTTGAGATAGTCTGTGGCACTATATTTTCCTCTAGCTTTTAGCGTTTGGCGCATCCAATAAGAGCGCTTTTTCTTCTTTTTTAAACAAAAAATAAAAGCTATTCCAATGAGCAAATCTTCTTCCATTTTCGTGTAGACGTCCTCGGCCCTCAGAAGGCGAAACCAAACTGCGAGCCAATACTAGATGTTATAAAATGTTTAAACATTTTCCATCAATGTAGGAGCACTTATAACATGTAACAGTTTCTAACAAAGAGCAACAATTGTTAACATTTGTTAGTAAATGTTTTGGTGTTATAAAATGTTTACAAACATTTTATAACGGCAATGTGGGAGCACCATATGACTTCATGTAGTATAATTATTACGGAGTATTAATGTTTCCAGACAAGTATATACTTGTTTTATTCTCAATCGGTCATTCTATGCTACCTACATCATTTTAGGCAACTTTGTGTTGTGAAGAATGACGCTAAGTTTCGCATAATGATTTTCACATTCACTATAATGACGAGTTGTTACGTAGAATGATTTTCGGTAGTTTATAGATTGTTTTCTTGATTATTTAAGGTTTTTATTTAAATGCTAGACATGCACGATCTTTTATTTTTGTGTTGGCCTGTTTACTCGTAACCTTGCACGGGCGTTAAAAACTGCTATTTCTATCACTAAGAATTGCTAGGATTTAAGTTACCTTAACCTATCGTTAAATACACAGCTAAACAATTGAAAAATTGCATTGAATCTCATTTCAATATCATCATTTATTTATTATCGAGATATAACATATATTTTTTGTTATACTATTCATAACATTTTAAAACTTTTCTTCGAGATGTGGGTCCCTATGCCTTTTAACACTTAAAAAAATAACGCTTGCTGTTTCAAACATACTTTTTTTTACTTGTAGCCAGGAAAATGCCACAAACTAAAGAACAAAGATTAGCAAAACAGCGTCTATGTAAAAGAAGACACAATAACGAAACAAGAAATGATCCAGAGCTTCTTGCAATTGAAAAAGATAGACGAAGGAGTCAATATCTGAAAAGAAAAGAGAAAAAGATTGTGCAGATCAAAGATAAAACTCCTCGGTCTCAAAGAGAACAAAGGAAAAGATGGAAAGAAAACAATAATGGAAAATCTTAATATAAAAGTTAGAGTAGAAACTGTTCAAGTTGACGCAAAAGATGCTTACAACATATTAACACGAAGTTTGACAGTGACTCATGGCAACCTTTGAAAATCAGCAAGTGACTACTTTATCGTATGCTGAGAAAGGTTTACTTGGAAGTAATGGCGCGGGTCTGACTGCAACTTCAACCCACCTTACCGATTTTAATAAGAAGTTTATAAATTTATCGAAATGAAAAGAAGTATCTAACAATAAACTTCGGGCACATGAAAGTCACTGCTTTGTTGATAACAAAAACGTATTTTTTGTTAAAACACCACAAGTCAATAGACAATCTCAAAAAATATTAACGGGAACGAAAACAGTTGCTAAAACGTATAAATGTTAATTAAAGAAACCAAAGTACCTGGTTCTACTTTAGCAACAAACCAGTTATCTGAGAAAAGTGGTGCAGTAAAAGACCAAGGCAAAGCAATCACTAAAAAACCCAGAATTGTACCAAACATTAATTTTCCGGAATGTCATAAATGCTTTCTTCTATTCTTACCCAAAAGGGAAAATGTACTGCCTTAATTACGTTTGCGAATCATGTTTAGGATTGGAAGGTAATATTTTTTCTAGTAGAACTCGATGGGATTTATTCAACTAAAGATTATTTTTAATAAATATTTTATTTTTGTTTCAGATTGATTTTCCGGTTACGCTTGAGTGCATCCGATACAATTAAGTAATAACCTACCATCACGCCTGTATTCCCCGAAGGGTTAGGCAGAGGTGCACTTAATGTACACCCACAGTTCGCCGGTATGTTTGGGTCCCATGTAATAGCAGGGGCGAGCCTATTGCCATTCACCGAGCATAAATGATTACTTATAGGTACGTAACTCAAAATACTATCAAATTATAACATTTTGGACTCGCATCATTTGCAGATGGAACTCGATGATGATGAGTGTATTTAAACAATAAAAAACACATCCCTGAAGGGTTAGGCAGAGGTGTAGGTGTACTAATGTACACCCACACTTCGCCGGTATGTTTAGTTCCCATGTAATAGAGGGCGAGCCTATTGCCATTAACCGGGCGCAAATCCAGACTCCGAGCTGCTACTGAGAATTTAATAGAAAAACTCAATAACACTTTGCTCGACCTGGGGATTGAACCCAAGACCTCTAGCGTAGCAGTCGCGATTGGGACCACTAGACCAACGAGGCAGTCAAGTAACAACAACAATTAAGTCATATCGCAAAATATGGTGATTTTCCATGACGTGGACAAAGTACTCACAATGCATGATTTGGAGCAGTTTTATATTGATGACGCTAACGGCGCTGGCCCATGACTCATTTTATATTAGTTGACACGTGCTATGGATGTCAACAAGAGATAAATAATTCCTCAAGCGTACATCATTTCACTTTAAAAATGACTAAGTTGGACAGTTGGAATTTGTTACAATGTTCATATTCATGTTGCGGTAGGGCCACGCTGTTCGCAGCATGAATGGGCCGGCTTGACCGGGGAAGTACCACACTCTCGCAGAAGACCGACGTCCGAGTAGTAGCGTTTCGTTACTGCGCTTCGTTCGGTGAGCGAGAGGGCTGGAGGCCCAATTCCTCCCCCAATCCCCTTCCTTCTCCTTTCTCCTTCCCCTCTTTGGTTTTGCAGATGTCCATGGGCGGCGATGACTACTTACCATCAGGTAGCTCGCCTGCTCGTTTACTGAGTTATCCCATAAAAAAAAGAAACTGTTTTTTTTTAGTGATTATTTTGTTTATGACCATTTTAGTCCAGATGAATGTGATATTTGCACTCTATATGGTTAATATTTTATTAAGTTTTAAGAACATACGTATTTTTGTTGTTGTTTATATTTAATTGGATACCAAAGTAATATATTTGGATATATATCGTTGATATAACATTCCTAATTAAATTAATAATTAGTGAGACTTGTAATCTAGTAAGTTCTACTGTGAGACTGATTAGGTTATGTAATAAAGTACAAAGATTTGTTTTCTTCAAAAGCACAATAGTTAGTTAGGTTACTATTAAAATTATACTATAGTGACATCAAAGACTATTTGACTTGAGACTAATTTAATTCCTTTTAAAGGTAATTTAAAGACTTGATTTTTCCTTTAGCATATTGATTTATGGTCAAATTATGTTCCTAAGTTGTCTATAAATAACATATTAGATAAATGTGGATCCACTGTGGTAGCCCGTAAATTTCAAGTTTTCTTACTTTTTTTGCAACTTACAGGTGAGTTTCAGCTTGCAAATCAAGCAAACAAAATATAATTTGCGACAAAACCATATAATGTTTACATGACCATAAGAATCATCAAGACATCTCCGTAATTTAGATTTTTGGTATTATGATCTGATTTGGAAAATATTTAGATCAACAAGCTTAAACTGAGTTTCAAGTTTTCGTTTTTTGCAATGTTCTATACATTGCAAAAAACGCAAGAAATCTTGAAACTTCGCGGGCTATCACAGCGTATCCACCCTCAGATATAAAAATATTAGTTTAGATACTTTTAATAGAAATGTGAAAGAATAAAGACTTTTAATTACCAACGTTTTATTTTGTACCATGTAATCTCAGCTTAAGGTTTTTCAATGTGTCAGTTTGGTGACTGTCCCAATTTGTATGTGAACAAAATATATTTTCTAAACTTTTGTTTCATTGTTTAATTATATTAGTTTGAATATTGTTTAAGCCTGTTGCAATATTGAACACTACAAAAAACATTTATTAATAAAACTAAGCCCTATATCAAGGGAATTAATAAAAAATCGATCTTCGTAGCGTCAATTGTCACAAAACAGAAGTTGAAACCACATTTTAGAGAAATGAGATTTCAATTTAGGGTAATATCTATTTTTTTCGATGGATTGTTTAATATTCAGTAGCAAAAGAAAATAAAAATTGAGTCATATTACTTAAAATAATGAAACAGGATGATTTTTATGTCGTCACCAAACTGACCACTATTTCAGTACAAAGTCCATTTATTTTCCGTTTTTAATAAGGAAAACACTCAATTTATTAAAAATAAAATACTATCTCCAGTCCGTCAGACTATGAAGTACAGGTTGAGATCTTTAAACATATTAAAAACACAACTTAAAAAAAAAGATCGTATTTTTAACAGGGTACACTAATAAGTGAAAATGCCCATTTAAAAAAATAATACGGTGAGTGATAACTATATCGTCAAATTCACAGGATATTGCAAACAATGCGAAGGAAATCTTACAATTGGTACTGAAAGAAAATACTCTGTTGTTATCGCTCATTGCTCAATAATTAATGTAAATCCTCGGTTGCCACACAACCCTATAAAAGTTCGAATAACAAATTTCAATAAACAAAAATTTGAATCTGAACTAGAAAATCAATATCTTGATGTTGTCTGAAATAAACTGGTAAAGCCCAGTCTAAAAACCTTCCAGAATATAAGAAACAGGACTAACACTTCCAAATATTTTCACAATTTTGGTGCGTGAACAAGGGGAACAACACCCCTTGTTCACGCACACATAAAAGGACAGCAACGGCGGCGGCGCGCGGGGAGCGAGGCGTACGCGCGGGCGCAGCCGCGCCACAAACTTGAGTTCAATCCACGAACGAACGGTCTCGGAGAACGTCTTCATACATTGTGGCATTTTAATTATTTTTAATATACGTTCATCAATACAGTCCACTACTCTTTTACTCTCTCTGAAGCCTATCCACCCCTCCCTTCAACACAGTGATCCGCAATGTGTCTGTTAAAGCCTTGCGTCCGTGTGGGACACAGACGCGCGCGCGGCGCATGGTTCCCCGCCGCGCCTTCTACCGACGGCCGGCACTCGCCCAAGAACCACGACCGCGTAAGCGCGCGTCGCGTCGTCAGAGTCGACCCATCGCTTATTCGCATTATGTACTTACATTATCATAATTTGCATTAAACATTAAGTTTACAAAGGTGTGAATTTCTTCAAAATATCCACCCATCACGCCCCGCTCAATCAAGAAGCCTCCATCACAAACAGTGTCCTTACACCCCTTCTTGTCTATTACTGGACTGAATTGCAACGGAATTTTTATCCAAGTTTTCAAAAGTTTTCAAAAGCACATTACACAGCTATAAGTATTGACGCCAAAGGAACCTTGTTCAAGAAAGTATATCCACCTACAAGTTTATCTAACCAACAATATCATTTTAAACACCTATTTTTGTATGTCGCAGTTTTGAAACTAAAAAACACATCAATACCATTGACTCAGATGATATCTGCAACCCAAAAATGGATAATTACTTATACAGTTTGTTCGAAATAAGTAAGCCGATTGGATGTAGCCGTTCCGAACTACCGCGGTGATAAAATCGTTTAATGAAGTGTTTTAATACATAAATATCGAAATGAGTAAACAAAATAATTTGAAATGTGAAACATTCAACACACGACTCTAATTATATTTACACCGACTCTTTCTATTAAAATTTACCACTTCCAAACCAGTTGCAGACAACTTCCGACCGGCTTACCTATTTCGAACAAACTGTATGTGGTTAAAATAAAAGTCACGCTGATATGGATCACGTAGTTGTCCAGAATACATGTGCTTTCGATGTTGTGGCCCACGCATTTGCGGTCGCCTACAAGGAACACAGAAGTGTTCATGAATTATTGGAATGAAAAAGTTCTGCATTTGCTACCTTAGTAAAAGCCATATCGAATCACGATGATGCTATAGATGTATTAATATGAGGACAGAAATTTTGTTAAACTGTTTCGAAAAAGTAATACGAGGCAATATTCAAGTTGTCAACTGCACGTGTAACGTTACAAAAATTTTTGAGTACATACTTGCTCAACCTGTACATACTTGAATGATTTGCTTACTCATATAATTATTTTATTTGAATTGATCAGTGCCCTTTTTATGGACATGGTTTACATAAATAGCATATTTTTTGTACAAAAACAATGTAACTAGGAATATAGTTTGGAATAGGTATTAAATTACTAGTGGTCAGCATATAAGCTTATACCTATCCTAAAGCAGATTAGTACTTTCCAATTGATTAAGGGGATTACTGTACTATTTCCTGTCACAATAAAAAACATAATTCCTCCAACTATATCCCTCAACCTTACTGCCTCTCCTCTGAAGGTCTTTTCTGAAATATTTTCTTCTAGGTATTTATTTTACCCAAGAACACTGAAGAATGTTAAGTAAATTTTCATGTTTAATGTTCAGAAGTTTTCTTGTGTCTAAAAATCATAATTTCCTTTTTTGCAGGAATGGACCTGCACCAGCATCGGTACCACCACAATCATCTGAACCACCACCAACTCGCAGCGTGTGGGATTTGTGGCTTTTGGAACGTGTTGATTATGGGGAGCCCTGGTGATCGTTTTTGACCCAGCAACTCATCAGGGCTCCCCAAATAAACTATGAACTTTCCTCAAGTCTATTATTACATTATCATTATCAATAAACAATAACCACCTTTTTAACACATACTAACATGAAGTGAAGTCTTTCAACAGGGCTGATAATAAGTGAGTATGAGCCCTAGAGTCTAGTACCTATCTAGTTACTAGATCTAGACTCATTGTACTCCTACAAAAAAGGATGCTTTATGTTGGTTGAGGTGTGTGTACCGGCTAATTTGGAATATTTTTAAATATTTTTGTACATAAACATAATTCAGAAAACTAGTTGTGATGGTAGGTATACAAGGTGTATGTTTGTAAAGAATAATGAAGGAAGAATGTTAGAAATTTATTACCCCACGAAAAATATAGTGATTGACGAATTAATGATGTTATGGAGAGGAAGATTAAGATGTCGACAGTATATGAAAGGAAAGGAAAATAAGTATGGTCTGAAGTTTTATGCACTTGCCGATCAGCTAGGGGTTGTGCTAAAATTGCATCTGTATGTTGGTGCATCTGATATGCTTGTTGGTGGAACAAACCACGTTAAAAAAGTCGTAAATCATTTAATGGATGCATATATAAATTGATTATTTTATATAATTAATATTAATAATAACATAACATACCATCACGCCTGTATTCCCCGGAGGGTTAGGCAGAGGTGCACTTAATGTTCACCCACAGTTCGCCGGTATGTTTAGGTCCCATGTAATAGGGGGCGAGCCTATTGCCATTCACCGGGCACAAATCCAGACTCCGAGTTGCTACTGAGAATTTCATAGAAAAACCCAAATAGCACTTTGCTCGACCTGGGGATCGAACCCAAGACCTCTAGCGTAGCAGTCGTGATTGGGACCACTAGACTAACGAGGCAGTATATTAATAATATTAATTGATAATATATTTCTTATCAAGTGCCTTCATATAAAGTTTCTTGGTTTTATCTTAAAAAATGACAAATGGGAGCATACAAACCTTCACCCCCTATTTCAACCCCTTTAAAACTATTTTTTGCAATAAAAGGTAGCCTTTGTCCTTTCTCAAGCTTTAGTCTATCCCAGTACCAAATTTCATCAAAATCGGTCGTGTGGTTTAGGGGTGAAAGCGTAACAGACAGACAGACAGGGTTACTTTCGCATTTATCATATTAGTAGGGATTGACTTACTAACAAAAACCTATCCTGCCTTGATTTGCAACATAATTTGCAGTGTTTATGTAAGCCACATTATTAATAGAATTTTCTATTATATTTCAGTCATGACTTTGGATTTACCCATCGTGGAACAATCAGTGCCACAAAGTGATTCTGTTGCAAGACCAGTTCTAGAAGCTGAAATTAATACATTGGCTATTCCAAGTACAAGTAAAGATTATATTTTTCCGGTAACAAATGTCCGACCAAAGCAATCAGGTAGAGAAAACCTAATTATTTATTTTATTATGGTCAATACCACAATTGATTATTTTATATAATTAATATTAATAATAATAATTGATAATATAATATGTTTCTTTGTGGTGTAAACAATAAACATGTAAACAACAATAAATGTTATTGCTAACTTATATTTGGTCTGCATAATATTAGTGGATTTTTGAATGCTACTTATTTTTAATAGTATATATTTTAATCCTTACTTAACTAAATCATTATCATTATAGATTTTAGAAACGACATAGAATGTTTTTTTTTTGTTGTAGGTGTAAGAAATTCTTGGACACAACAAGAAATAAAGTTGAAGAAAATTATATTCAACCTTAAGAAAGAACTTCATAGAAATAAAGTAGCAAAAAAATCATTTAGGCAGCGTTTGCGTTTGGCACACAAGAGTGCCGCAACATGACGCAATGAAGTATGTTAGTCAAAAGATGACAAAGGTATCCAAAACATTTATTGCAATGCAAATTACACAAGCTGGCAAAAAAGCTAAGGGTAGAAGATTTACCCTGAAGGAAAAAATACTAGCTTTATCTTTATATAAGCCCAGTCCCAAGGCATGTCGCTTATTAAGCGAAATATGCATCCTACCAAAGCAAAAAACCTTAAATAAGCTTTTGCAAAACGTACCATTAAAAGCTGGTTTTAACGAAGTCATTTTTTCTGACCTAAAGAAAAAAGTGGATAGATTACCTGTGCACCATAAGTACTGCACTATAATATTTGACGAAATGTCCATTGCACCATATATCACTTATTACAAAAAAAGGGATGAAATCATTGGTTTCACCGACAATGGCAAGGAGAAAACAACATAATTTTCTGACCATGCATTAGTTTTCATGGTGCGTGGTGTGATAAAAAAATATAAACAGCCTGTGGCCTTCATATTTAGTAATAGTAACATTAAAAGTTGGGACTTGGCACAACAATTAAAATGTGTAATTTCAAAAGTGCAAGTCACTGGTCTGAATGTGGTTGCAACTGTGTGTGATCAAGCTGCCAGAAATATGGCAGCTATCAATATTTTAATAAATAAAACAAGAGAAGAATATGTAAGAAATGAAAAAGAATGGAGAGGAGGATTCTTTGAAATTAATTAAAATAAAATTGTGCCAATTTATGACACTCCTCATCTTTTGAAAGGTCAGAAACAATCTACTAACAAAAAATTTAAAATATATCTCTAAGGGCAAAGAGTGTACGGCAAAGTGGCAGCATATAATAAATGTATACAAGAGAAGTCCTGGGTACAATGGAGTTCGGCTTGTACCAAAGTTAACTGCTCATCACATACTCCCTAATTTAATTCCTAAGATGCGGGTTAAAATTTGCACACAAGTTTTTAGTCGCAGTGTGGGCGTTGCACTTGGATTTATGGCAGGTGAGTAAAATCTGGAAATAGTGAAAATATAGTGTGACATTTAATAATGATGAAAATTGGTGCACTAGTTTTTCAGTTCACCGTGAACAGAAAAACTTATTTATAATCTCTAGTGACTAGTGATGTCTTATTACTTGCCCAGATTGTCATACTACAGAGCAAAGGTATCCCATTTCTACTTCTTGCTGTCGAGCTGTTAAAGGCCGGTCTTTATTAAGGAATGTAACTCAATCCGCCATCTTCATCTTATTCAGTTCGACATAACCTGAAATTTAGGTGCTTTCCTTCACTTACACATCATTTAATTTCATATTATTTCCTTCTACAGATGCTGGTAAACTACCCGAAGAGAGTAAGGAAACCGCCGATTTGTTACTCTTGTTCGACAGTATATTCGATTCGGTGAATGGGAGTTCCAGCAAGATTGAAGGCGGTAAATTTTTAAGTACCGCTGTGACGCCAACCTCACTGCATCACAAATTATGGTCGGATAATATACCCATAATTAAGTCGATGAAGTATGTAGATGCCAATGGCAAAATTTCAACAGTTCCCTCCTTAACCAGTTGGGTTAAAACAATTGAAGGTTTTAGGATTATATTAAAAGATTTTAATAAGTTGGGGTTAAATTCAATTTTATTAAGGAATTTTAATCAGGACCCGATTGAAAACTTTTTTGGCGCTATAAGGGCGCATGGTTGGCAAAATATCATGCCCAATGCTGCCGCTTTCGAGTCCGCATATAAAACATTACTAATTAATAATATGACATCTGCTCATTCAGTCGGAGCAAACTGTGAACAAGATAAAAATTCATGTTTGATGGGATCATTGGAACATTTATTCAGTAACATGCCTGAAAAGTCAAGTGTAACAGATACAGAAAATACTATAATTGAAGAACATCTAACAATCGAACCTATAAATATTGATGACCTTATTTTAAGTCCAAGTGAAATAGACAGGAAGAGATGTGCAGCGCTAGCTTACTGCAGTGGCTGGCTACTAACGAAGGTTAGGAAAATATATAAAAATAGCTCAACTTGTAAAAATTACTAGAAAGTGACAAAGTGGAAAACTACCACAAATATATAAAAATATGTGAATACAGTGATAAAACTTGGCTGTGCTATCCCACTAAGGAAGCGTTTAATTTGTTTGCACAAACAGAGAATATATCTCACAAAATATTGAAAAACTGTTCCAACAAAAAGAATCTATTGGAATATATAAAATTTATCATCATCATCATCAACCCATTACATTGTCCCACTGCTGGGCACGGGTCTCCTCTCATTACGAGAGGGATTAGGCTATAGTCTGCCACGCTAGCCTACTGCGGGTTGGCAGACTTCACACGCCCTCAAGAAAATATCTCAGGCATGCAGGTTTCCTCACGATGTTTTCCTTCACCGTTTAAGCGCGTGATTATTAATAAAATTTATATATTCCATAAATTTAAATGTATCATTCATAACATGACACTTGCACAAAGAAAATATTATTAGTTTTATAATGCAAAAGACTACAATGTTTCACATATTTACATGGTGTAAAAATATAAATAAAATATTAATGAGAAAAGAATTAAATTTTGACAAAAAAGATGATATGCAAGTGGCAGCATTTCAATATAGGGAAAAAAATAAAATGAAAAAACGAGTTAGAAATACTGGTAGAGAAGTAGCAGTTTAATCTTATTTTGGGTCAACCATGGTATTTGTAAACATAAAATGCATTGTTGTTTTAACCATTTTTACTAATTAATGTTTTTAATTAGCCCTTGCATTTTCTGCCTACTATCTACTATTAGCCTAGTTGACTATAAATACAGTCATAAAACATTTTGCATGGGCTTATTTTTTGTGTTCTGTACAATGTAATAACTAAATAAATTTGGCAGTGCTATGTTCTGTAAATTTCCTGTAATCCTTTAATTGTGGAAACCTAGATGAACCTATATTCAAATCTCAATTAAACAGATAAATTGTATGCAAACTCTTATTAGCATCTGTCAATTTACTTAGTTTAGATAAAAAATACTACTGTAATCAGCTAAAACTAAATCATTCCACAGGATCCAGGATCATATTATTGATTGATGTATATTTAATTTCGGTGCAAAAAATTGGTTATGTAAATAAAGTTTATTTTCATAAATATTTTTTTTGTTGTGTTTTATAAAATAGGGTGAAGAGATGCAAGGATGAACTAGGATAACACTTGACAAACTATACTTATTACTTTCAAATTATAAAACTATAATCCTTCTTTCACGTTAAAATCCCTTAAGTTTTGTCTCGATTTACCTCTGTGTCTCTATTCGACCCATTTACCACTAACAAATAATACATTAATATGCCTACATACTGACAGCTACGTACCTACATATAGATCTATCGTTACCTAATATATATACTTACGTACCTATCTATAATTATATTCTAGCTATTCAGAATTTCAACTATGAGCACCAGGTAGAGCCACTTTCTAAGACATAATTTTTTCATTTGACATCCATCTATATCCAAATATACATATTAATCTATGCGTCAGTCGGTTTTTGGTCGCGCGTCAAAGAGGATGTTAATGACCGTGTACGCTATATTTGGACGGCAAATGAATAGACACGCGTGTCCTTCGAGTTTCAATAATGAAAATATAATCAAATTGATTCAACTTTATGAATTTCACCGCGTCTTGTAGGATAATACTAACTGATTATCGTAATAACGATTTACGCCAAGACGCATGGAAGTCAATTTCAAATGAACTGAAAATTCCAATAGGTAAATTAAACTGGGGCTTATGACTGGGGCTCGCGGAGCGCTCTGGATCGATTGACCTCGCGTACAGGTTCGCGGCGGTCCGTACAGAAGCTGTCCGCGTATCCAATGTACGCGTGGACAGTGTTTCCCAACTACGCGTAACACAGGAACGCGCTATCCGTACGCAGCTTCAGACTCACTATCAAAAATCACGCAGATTCTGTTTGGATTTATACCATCGACGTAATTAATTATTTTTTTAGTTCGTTTGAATTGTAAACTTATTCATAAAGCAATAAGACTCCTTTTCAAAAATCATGCAGATTCTGTTTAAGTTCATACCGTCGACTTAGTTTATGACTTTTATAATTACGATTGAATTAGAACCTAATCTTTATACATATAAGACTCATATTCAAAATTCACAAAAAATCCGTTTTAATTCAATTCTTTGGGAAACATAGTTGCGGGTATTTGAGAAACTGTTTACGTTTAAATGTAAAAATAATATTTCTAATTAATTATCACTTTGTATGGGATGTAGACCATTGCGGTTGCAATTATTTATCATCTATAAATATTGTATTAGTTATTTTATGTTATTATAGTTATAATATTATATATTATGCGTTATGTTATTATAGTCGTATAATGTAGCTATAGCTAACAATATTTCTTTAAGCACCGTTCGTCGACGTCTCCACGAAGCTGGTATACATTGCCGAAAACCGGCCCGTAAGTTAAAATTGACTGCTCGACAAGTTGCAAAGACTTCAGTTTGCAGAACGATATTTAAATTTAAATTTTTCGAATGTAATATTTGCTGATGAAAAGACCTTTAAATCTTCTCATCACGGTCGAATTGCGTTATGGAGAATTAATAATTCCCGTTATCCAGAGGAGCACTTAAAAGAAAATAGATCCAATGGAAGGATTTCTGTGGGTTTTTTGGGGTGGATGAATAAAAGTGGACCAGGGGAACTGATAGAAATTGGTGGTCGGCTAAATGCCGAAGGCTACAAAGACATCTTGCAAGATGTTTTACTGCCCACAGCACAAATAATGTTACCTGATATGGCCCCATTACATTTCATACATGACAACTGTTCAATCCATATTGCCCGAGTGTGCAGAGCTTGGTTCCGAGATAACGGTGATCACATTGTCGAAATTCCATTCCCACCAAAGAGCCCGGACCTTTACCCCATTGAAAACTTATGGGGGCTTATGGTCCAGGCTTGGGATGAAAGCACTTCCCGAACAAGGGAAAATCTACTAAATCACGCCATAGAAATTTGGGAAGATTTTAGGGGACGAGATACTTGTGCAAATATGATAAACTCTATGCGAGAACGTCTCCAAAATGTCATCCATGCCAATGGGACACACACTAGGTTTTAATTCTAAGTAGTTTAAGCCTAGCCATAATTGTAATTGATAAAAAATTAAACCTTGTTTTTTTTTATAAAACATTGATTTGATTATAAAAGTTTAAATTTGTTGATTTTAATAAAAACAAATAATAGGGTAATTATTAACTGTATTGATTTATCGAACCATTTAATTTAATTTTGTTGATAATAAATAAAAGGGTGGTGATTTACATGTGCATGTGTCTATTTAATTTATACTTATAACAAACACATATACCTACCGAAAAAAAATACACACACATATTAAACCCAAAAAAGATTTCATTTTGTTCAGGGACTTTAGAGATAAACGATGGTATGCTATTTTTGTCAAAAATTTGTTCAGAGACTTTAGAGATGAAGAATGTTATGCTTTTTTTACGATAACTTTGTTTAGCGACTTTTGAAAAGTGATGGTCACCTACTTATGCCCTTTTATGACAATCATCCATTTCTGGAGCTTGTCATGCTGAGCGATTTAGGTATAATACGGTGTACAGCGATTTTGAAAATCTAAATGTGGTCATCAACTTTTGATGCTGACTGTACAAAAAGTGCCAATCAGACAGACAAACTTTGATTGAAAAGCTGAATATTGCTACGAAACGTGAAGTCTACCAAGACAAAATTATGGAAAACCAACATTTACCCGATAAATTGAGTAAGGAGGAGGATTATTTATTTAGACGAAAGCTATGTCCATGCTTCCTACAAATTAAAAAGGTGCTGGCAATCCCTTGACGTCAGTGGAATAAAAGAAAATGTGTCCAAAGGCAAAAGGTAAGTAGTTATTGTTGAACCCTGAAGTATGCTAACTAGTATTTACATTATTTTTTTTGTTTTTATACAATATTATTTCGGTTTTCAGTGAGCGAAAATGGTTTTGTACCAAATGCCTTATAAAAATTTAGTGAGAGAAATAAAAATGAAGACTACCACTCCGAGATGAATAACAGAGTAATTTCACAAAATGGGTCATTGAGAAATTAATACCGAATTTGCCTAAACCTTCAATCATAGCCATGGATAACACCCCCTACTACCATTCCGTGGTTCGTAATAAGGCATCTACCTCTGCATCAAAAGTTGGCGAAATAAAGCTTTGTTTGTCAGAGAACAATATACCATTCGAAGACACAGCAAGGAAGCCAAACCTGCTAATGCTTGTTAAACGACACAAACCCGAGCCTGTCTATGAAATAGATGAATTCCTAAGTGAACATGGTCATACAGTGGTAAGGCTTCCACCTTATCACTGTGACCTAAACCCCATCGAACTTATCTGGGGCATTGCAAAACATAAAATTGCCTCACACAATGTGGGGTCGCTTGACATGAAGGTACTATGACATAATAATTTTTAATACCTGCAATACTTGTGACGCATACAAGATGAAGATTAAACTAGCTCTTCCACAAGATTCTGAAACTTTCAAGAGGGAACTTGATAGCCACCAACTTGAAGCTAACTCAGCTTATTCAATGAAAAAAAAAGACAAAGAAGAGTCCAGCGATGTTAAAAGAGTTTATTGTTTTAAGTTTAAGGATTTTGTTGCTTTTAGTCGAAGGGATTCGATATTTTGAGTATTAATCCGAGACATTTGGTTGAGGTACGCCATGGTAAGAAACAGCCGTCAGTCAAAATTATTTTATTTGGAAGGGATCGCTTTCGAGAAAACATTATGGCTTCAGTTTTGGTTGAATTTAATTTTAGTTTCCATCGAGTAAAATAGGAAATGAGAAGTTCCAAGGCAAGCTGCAGTCTTTCAACTATCAATTCGATGTCCTCACTACTACAAAATGACGCAGTATCATCGGCAAAACATGCAAGATGGGTGTGGGCCTGTTTAGGGATGTCGTTTATAAATAATAGAAATAAGTGGGGCCCTACAAGGAACCTTGGGGCACGCCGGCAGTTATAAATCTTGGTTTAGAAACGGCATCACTAACATATACACAAAATGAACGGTTGTCTAGTGCCCGGGCATACGCATATGGAATGCGATTCTGTCCAAGCCCAAATCGAACGTAAGAAAAAAAGAACTGACATGGCTATACACGTACCAAGAGATTGGTATAATCTTGTAAGAATGACGAGTTCAAACATTTCCGTCATAATAATGACAAACGATATGTTTTTGAACTTTGCAAAATAGTGTAAAGGGCCTTTGCAGCTACGAAAAATAGATTTATCTAGTGAGAAATTCATATGTCATGATGTGAAATGGTTTAGATTTAGTGGTGAATACGAACCAGGTCTAGTTAAATTTAAAACAAAATTAGACAATTCAACCGAGTTTAAGGAAATTTTTTTTGTCGAAGGGGTAAAGCAAATGAATATTTAAATCCTGAGAAATGTTATGAGCGTCAAGTACCCATCAGTCAGGGAGTCAGGATGTTATGTTATTAAATATGCATTTTTAACTTACAAAACATTGATATAACCCCGGAAATCTTTATAAATGTGAAGATAACTCATGTCGCCCAACATTGTCCCCCATGGCCTGCTGCGTATGATTATATGAACTTTCTTCCATTGAAGCCGCGCGGGTCAAAGTGTCGCCCACTTCAGAGTATCCCGTCCACACGCCCCCACTCTAGCGCCGCGTTGTAGCTATCTCTGTGCACGCACAATTCTTATTTTTGATATTTGATATTTGATTTGATATTTATTTCTGTAAATAGATCTTTTCAGGACACTTTTACAAGTCGATTTTTACATTTTTTTTTTAACTAGATGGCGCCGACTTAGTGCCCCGCAGGACATTATCGAGAACGCCAGTCGCGCAATTTTTTTTTCCCGACGTATGAACACACTACGACTACAGACTAGGCTAACTTCTGCCTGTGACTTCATCCAATAGATTTATACATTTTTATAACTCAAAATGAGTGACTTTGATGATGCTTTTGAAATAACGGAGGAAGATCTGACACAGCTTCAAAATATTGAAATATCACTGCTGAACAGTAGTTTTCACATTAGCTCAGAAGATAAAGAAGAGCAAATAGCGCCTACTAGACAAAAACAACGACGTGTCATTAGATCGGATAGTGAAGACAGCAATTCAGAATATGAGGTCAGTACGCAAGAAACTTCAAGCGTTACACCTACCACGAGTTCTTGGAATGAGCCTACAGGTAATCAACGCCAAATAATTCCTTTTACTGAGGTTTCGAGTGTGCACCAGTTACATTGAATTAATTAAAGTTTGCAATATCATACTAAATTATGGATCAACCATCCACATCCAGACAGGCAATAGAAGAAGTTTTGGAAGGAATGACATCTTCAAGAGAACAATTCATCCCAGATGAGTTTAGGCTGACCGACCAAGATCTCTTTGGCATCCTAACTGAAGATGACTATTTGAACGAGCGTGATGAGTGGGTAGACTATGTTGAAGAAGAGGTTATTACCACAACAGAAAACGAACCTCAGCAGGAGCAGACTGGATGCCTGGCAATGCAACAGTTAGAAATATATTTCCATTTACTGGTAACCCTGGCATTAAACAGCCTATGCCAGGAACACAGGCAGTAGATTATTTTAATCTTTTAATGACTACAGATTTTTACAATCTTTTATTAACATGCACAAATGCAAATGGCGTAAAGCTTAAAAGAAATGCCACTGGTCCACACGCAAGATTTAATAGGTGGAAAGCAATAACAATAGAAGAATTAAAAGTCTTTATTGGTTTAATTCTACTGATGGGAGTTATTAACCCTTAAGGTTGATTTGTATACTATTCTATACACTTAAATTTTAAAAATATTCTCAGAAAACAGATACATTAAAATTAAATGTTCTTACCAAAAAGTAATTTCAGAACGAACCTTTTTTAAATAATAAATAAGCGAAAGTAATATCTATGGTAAATATGACATTTGTGACGTAAATGCGAAACCATGCGGAGGAATCTTGTGCACGTCAAGGTAAAATTTATTATAATTGCTTTTTCACTACAAAAATCGATTATTTGTGTTGTGTATTCAAGTCACAAATGTATTGAGCTCAAGCTAATGCTAAATTATCTACAAAATACAATAATTTTCATTGCTTTTTACGAACTTAATTTTTGGTGTATAGCATACCATACATCGCGACTGTTTGCTAAAAAAACATCTTGTTTGTGATGTATGTATATTATTCTATACACTGCCAACTAATGGGTGGTGGTGATTTTAGAACTATAATTTGACTTTGATCGTATTACGTTTACTTTTTTTTACTTTTGGGTCATTTTTATTCCTATTTTCTTGCATCGTGTGGGCTTTGCTTTCATGTTTGCTTTTAAAACTTTGTTCTAGCCTGGACAGCGCGATCGGTGTAGACGCATACTAGCAGTCGTTCCCAAATTTAATGCTACTTCTGACGTAAGCGATGCCACAAGCAATGAAGAAGAAGTGAACAGTCACGACTCGTCCCCAGCTCCATCTATAAATTCATCTTTAGAAAGACTAGATATCAATAGCCCAGATCCATGCAGTAATAATTCTTATATAGAAAACTCAGATGAAGATTCACCATCGATATTACATCCTGACTTGGACTCCATAAATTCTCAAAGCCCCGAAACTGTGGCCTATGCCAGCGAAGATCCACCACCACTCACACCCGTTCTTTCGACAGTGTTTCCTTCCGATACGTTATGTAATTATAATGCTATACCTTCAATCGCATCACTACCCTCCTTGCCATCAGTTCAACCGTGGCCTCGACACCGCTACCTACATCAACACGCGTCCAAAGAAAACGCAGGATTCCTATAGTTGCTGCTAACAGGGTAAAAAGACGAAACATACAGAAATTTAAACTTTCTTTTCAATGGACTAAGAGAAGGATTCAACATACCGCTGAAATATCTGATCAAGGGTTCAAGGAAACTATTCCGTCAAATTGGTCGGTGGTAGACTATTTCTATAAGTTTTTCCCTGAAGACCTTATTGCTGATATAGCACACAACACAAATTTATATAGTGTACAAGAAACTGCAAAGTCAATAAAAGTGACTAAAGAGGAAATAATTGACTTTTTGGCAATCAATATATTGATGGGAGTTGTAGTTATGCCATCTTATAAAGATTACTGGAAAACCAGTTATTGTTACGGCAAGATTGCGGACGTTATGCCTATCAAAAGGTTTCAACAAATAAGGCGATATTTACATTTTCCTGACAACACGCAAGCTGACGTGTCCGATCGGTATTACAAGCTACGGCCTCTGATTGAGCGAATTAGAGCCCAATGTCTTTCTATTGAAGAGGAGAATGCTTTCAGCGTGGATGAAATGATCATCCCGTATAAAGGCAAAAAAGCGGGTTCTCGACGGCAGTATAATCCAAACAAACCGTGCAAATGGGGATTTAAAAATTTTGTACGAGCAGGAGTTTCTGGAATCGTTTACGATTTTATACTATATGCAGGCGACGATACCTTCAGAGGCATCCCGTTTGAACCTGATGAAGAAAATCTCGGTATTGGAGCTAAAACGGTGTTGCCTTTATGTAAAACCATAAAAAACCGAGCTTGTGTTGTCTACTTTGACAATTGGTTTACATCTCTTGAACTCGTTTATTTGTTGAGGCATAATTATGGCATATTTAGTTTAGGCACTGCCAGAAAAAATAGGCTTCAAGATGCCAATGCCCTACTGCTGTCAGACAAAGCTCTGCAGAAAAAAGGGCGGGGGGCATATTGTCAAGCGACTTGCAATAAAAATAAAATTGCTATCGTGAAGTGGTTTGACAATAAGCCGGTTACCTTGGTTAGCTCATACGTCGATGCTTACCCCGTCGACAAAGTAAAGAGATTCCATAAAGAATCAAAGGGACGCATAGACGTACCTTGCCCACAAATCGTGAGACACTATAATAGGCATATGGGTGAAGTCGATCTGGCTGACATGCTTATTGCCTTGTATCGTACTAGCATGAAGACACATCGTTGGTACCTAAACATATTTTCACAATTATTGGACATATGTATCAATAATGCTTGGCTTCTTCGCCGTCGTCATTACCGATCAAGCAACATCAAGAAAAAAGATAACCATCTCAAGCAGTTCCGATATGAGGTGTATGCTGGTCTTATAAAAAGCAAACGACAAATGGTGACTTCAGCTCAGGATTCTGTGACTGAAGATAAAAAAATTAAGAAACCAGCGACTGAAAGGCCCATAGATGCCATCAGATATGACGCTGTAGATCACTGGCCGGAACACACCGAGTATCAGAGGTGCAAACATTGCAAGAAAGGCCAAGCAAGTACTCGTTGTACCAAGTGCAATGTCCATCTTTGTTACGTGGCTAAAATAAATTGCTTTGTAGCTTATCATAAGCAGTAATTTCATTATTTTATCATACTTTGAAGCAAACTTTGTTGTAGAATTATTTTGATCAAGCTTTGTCAAAAGTGCATTTTGTATATTATGCTATACATCCCTTACCCATGAGATTTACTAACATCGAAAGCAATGTATAGTATAAAATACACTAATTATCTCAGATTATCAGCTAATTAGATTTTTCCACTATTTTTCCTATCCTTATTATATATCTAATAAACATAATCGGGTATTATTTTGATGTTTTATTTCCATGAAATGTCATGCGACCTTAAGGGTTAATGAAATGAAAGGACTGATCCAGTACCGTCTTGTGATCTTGCGTCGATTTCGGCGGTGACGTAGTAATAGGAGCAATGCTAGACGTCTTATCGATCCATGATTTGCTATAGACTGACTGCGAAATTTTTTCAAAATGCTTGCCGCAACTGTGCGTCGCCGCTGCGCCGACGGAACGTTAAGACTGCGTCATAGTAACGCTGCGATGGCGCAGCGCCCGTGTGGCCGGCTATGCGTCAAAATATTTGCGTTGCGACGACGCAACGCAACGCAACGCGCCGTGTGGACTGGCTCTTACATGTTTAAATGTGTTACATTTTTACATGTCTAATGTTTTTTTATGATTACTCTATTCTGTAGTGGTTAGTATCAAGGTTGTTTATTAATTAGTGTGAATAATAATCTGCAGTACCTAGTGACTTTTTACGAAAATAACTTTATTCGAAGTCGATAATGTAGAAGCGACTAAAATGACGATATAATGTTTTTTTTACTACATAAATCGGTCTCATTATTATCTAGTGGACCACAATATGATTCTTTATTAATGTTTTGAAAAACTGTTTTTTTTTTTCTTCTTGTTAACCCGTCGTGCTAAGCTAAATTCTTGTGTTACGAGTGGGTTCACGTCGGTAGTGCAATAGGTGGGTTCGAACCCGCAACCACGTGATCGCAAGTCCGACGCGTAGCCATTGGGCTACCGCCGCTTTAAAATATATATGACATATGTATATTATATTCTAATCACAGCCTATTATCGACACTGTAACATTGTTTATAAAAACAGAGTGGATGTTCTATCTGGTTGCCCAGATTGTCCAGATTTCCATGGTTTAAGTATGTCTAGATTACTTTATATACCAAAGTTATTAAAAAATATGGTTACTTAATTCCTAAATAAAAAAATACTAAAAATATATACTTCTTATACTCTTAATCACAGCCTATATTCCTAAATCTGATTTGGCATTTCCTGAACAATAACCATAACATTGTGCCGAATAGGTTTCATAGTTTTAATTATGCGTGTACTTTTTAAGTTACTGTAATATTTCAGATTGAAAATCAAGTTTACAATTTTCGTCAATTTTTTTTACATGTGGAAAGAGCGACATCAGAAATTGCTTATTGGGGTCATTTTGGTTGCTTATTTGATCATGTTTTAAATTTTCCGAAAGTGTTCTGAGAATTTCAATTTCAGATTTTTCAGGCCTTTTTATTTTTAATAATAAGTTTAAAGACGATGAAATATATGAACCACCATTTGTACCTTCTTTAAAATCGCTAGAGGACATTAGATTCCAAACTAAAGCTGAAATTTAGTTTCTTAAAAATGTTATCATGTCTTTATGGGTTATGGGACTGACTACTCCGTAAAATTCGCTAATTAAAACTCTTTCAATTTTACCTCTGACAATTCACTACTGGTGCAAATCACAAGACAAATATTACAAATAATAATTAATAATATAATTATATTATGTACTTCCATTTTCAGTGGAGGATTGCCATGAGTCTTGGAACGAGATAGTTATAGAAAGGGCATTTCATTAAGAGAGGGTAGAAGTGTGTCAGAACACCCATTAAAATTTGAAAAATAATTCATAAAACCCTTCATGAAAAGCAGGAAACAAATTTCAAATTAAACGAATTCGCCAGAATATTCAGATATTACCACAGATGGCGTGTTCACGCATCACAACACTAGTCGGAGGGGTGCGGCGCGAGAGGCGCAGACACCGACGCGGACCGAACGCTCGCCCACTTCGCTCTAATCGCCAGCCGCGCGAGCACGTCTGACCGTTCTCTAGTTTATACCTACCTACCTCTTGTCGAACCAAATTCATGTAAACCTTATTCTTGTTTTACACTAATTACATTTTAAAGTATAACAACTTGTTTGTTTGGAGAGTTCCCAACATGGCGAATTGTCAGTCTCATCATCATCAGTCTATGTCACCAAGACCGCAGTCGCAGCTATTACTGTCACCACGGCCACAGACGAAGCAATCAAACCGGACCTCTTCATCCAACGAACAGCCTCTCAGAATGTCAAATTTATTGTTCAAAAAATATTTTGAAGGAAAGCAAATAGAAGATGACCCAACCATTAGTTTTTTCTTAACCATGGGCCGAACTTCACAGTTGCACAATGCCTAAAAATATTCAAGCCAAATTAAAGGGCGCAATTTTCAGCCTTATAAATGAAACGGAAGTAAGACTTGATGACACCGGTGGCGGTGGTAACATGACACGAGATACAGATGAATTCAACTTATCTGCCACATGCCATCTTCTTCAAAGTATCCATTGGGAACAACCAGTATCAGTCCTAGATCTGTGTCAGAAAATTACAATGAAACAAACATTTCAACCACATCCTTTCCAACCGTCAACTTCAACAAGTTATCAAGAAACGAACACAGAAAATAGCGGCCTTTACAGACACACTCCATCGCGCGTGAAACAGCAATCGTGCGCGAAAGAGCGTGCGTATAAAGGAAGTGAAAGATAAAAAGACCACGGGCCGTGCTGTCCTGCGCGCAATCGCGTTTCCTCTGATGGCCTGTTATTTATAATTCTTTCGCGCATGACAAGATGACGGACATACGTACAGTTTGTTCGAAATAAGTAAGCTGATCGGAAGTTAGCCGTTCCGTACTACCGCGGTGATAAAATCGTTTAATTAAGTGTTTTAATACATAAATATCGAAATTAGTAAACAAAATAATTAGAAATGTGAAACATATGCGACTTTAATTATCTTTACACCGACTCTTTCTATTAAAATTTACTACTTCTAAACCACTTGCAGACAACTTCCGATCGGCTTACTTATTTCGAACAAACTGTACGTGGAGTAAAGAGTTAATATTGGAGTTGATTACACTATACAATTCTTTTCCTTGCCTCTGGAAAATTAAGTCCGAAGAATATAAAAACAAAAATCTTAAAGACGAAGCTAATAAAAAAAAATGACTTTTGTAAAGAAACGCTGACGCCTATCGTGATTTTGGGGTTAAGAAATTACAAAGCCTAAGGGGCTCGTTCCGAAAAGAGCTTAAGAAAGTTACAGACAGCCAGCGTAGTGGTAGAGGAACAGACGACGTTTACAAATCTTCCCTCTGGTACTTTGAGTATATGCTCTTTACTAAGGACCAAGAAGTATCTACTAACAGCATATCTAACTTTGATGATGATCTAGCGAATGACAGTATAAATGATGACAATTTTCATCAAAATGTTATTTCGTCTCATGAAGAAGGTAGAACAGAAAATATAGTTAAAGTTGGTGAAACTGAACAGCAAAATAAAGTCGTAAGTGAATTTTGTGATTTTTATTTGTAGTAACAGTAAAGATTACACATTCATTTAAAGATTTTATACTATAGGCCGACCGTTTAACTCGCGTATCGCCTGCACGGTAAGAAGGGAGCGGGGGCGGGTAACGCTACACACGGATTCAATAATCCAAAGATTTATCTCGAGATCATTGTTGGTAAAGAATAAAATAATAAGTATCTTTTTTAAGTATTTATTTACTTCCTACCGCTCCCTTCTTACCGGGCAGGCGATACGCGAGTTAAACGGTCGGCTTATAGATGCACCTAATTAAATATTATTAATCTTCTCTTTAAGCTCTTCCACTTCAGACCATACGATCTTGCCACTCAAAACTCCATCGGTATTAAAATATGTTTTATATTGGTATCTGTTTCGTTTAGCTTCCAAACTCATTTGAACGTCTTTGAAGATTAATTAATTCTGGAGATAAAATGTCACGAAGATACCTAAAGGAGCAAGACATTGAGAGTGCTTTAGAGGAAATTTGTGGAATTCCAGACAACTGTGACTCGGAAGATGGATTGGAGTCTGATGAAGATGGAGAAAGTCTTATGAAGATGGAGAATATAATTCAGATAATTTGCGAAATATATTAGAAGGTTCTCCTGCTCCGGATGTATCAATACCTGAACAATTACAAATTCCGATTCCACCAGAAGCAAATGCCACATCTCAACCTCTCAGTCGACCGGATTCAGAGGTTTTTGACGAAATATCAATAGCACCCACTTATTTGCTGAATAATAGATGCCGTCCAGTAACACATCTAGATATATTTTTTAGCGATGATGTCTACAATTTGATAGTCACACAAACTAATTTGTACGCAGAACAGACCAGGATTCGAAATTGAACACCTATACCTGAATCCTTTACCCATCAGTGAAGCTAAAAAGAGAGATCTTCTCACTTTATGCAGTAAGAAAATAATTTAACTGACAATAACATGGTTGGTACAATTCTTTACCAACTGCATCCAATAAAGCAGATCGCTTAGCTGAACCTTCGGTGGACGAAGAGTCCTCGGAAGAGTAATCTTTATACTCAATTGAATAAACTTCCGTTTACCCAATAGGATTCGTCTTAAGTAGACTTCGATTGCGAATTATTTATTAAATAATAAATTTATATGATTATAAAATAAATCGTTTCATTTATTATCTTTACCTGTTTTTTTTTTAATTTTATAGTAGATACCTAATATGTGACATTTACATTAAAACACTACAAGTCAAACCAGTTAAATGTATAACAAATATGATTATTTTAGGGAATTTTGTACAAAAATCCCCTACCAGTCAAGTAATTAGTGTAAATTATAAAAAAACTGAAATGAGCTTTTGATATCATTTTATTTAGAAAATAAAGCAAGTTTAATAAGTTCAGGTAAAATATACTAAATGCAACCCCCTTTTGGTCTAAATTTAATATTATACAATTTTTACTAATACCAAACATTATTTAAGAGTAAATCTTAAAGGAATGGTAGTCAGTGCCTCATTTTGCATTAACAGTTTATTAATCAATGAGTTTTCAATATATCAAATTAAAACAAACTTTAAAAGGTAATTAACTCCAATTGATACTTTCTGCAGTTATTACATTTTACCCGTAAGCACCTAATTAAATAAATAAAAAAATATAAGTCAATGCGTATGAAACACAATTTTGCTGGTCGAAAGGGAACTATCCCTAAAGAAAATTTAAAGAGAGTGATTTGTAAATATAAAGATATATTCCAAGCAGCAATTCCTCCTGTAAACAATAATGTTTATCTTTACTTACAGCAGGAATTGCGTAAAAAATTTAAATGCTATATGACCAACAGAGCTTTACAAGTCTGATAAGAAGAAATAAAGCTTTTTTTATTTTATTTAGAAGATAGTATAAACTCATGTCAAGAAAAAGAAGAAACTGACCCTTATATTGTAACATTTCAGATGAGCCTTGCAGAATACTCAAACATTCTACCACAAAACTCAATCTACCGTCTCTTACCAAAAAAATGAACGAATTACACATACATTTGCTTTTAATAATAGCTATGTACCTGCTGATCTTAACTTTAATGTCATCAAATGTACCGGCAGGTGTACCCAATGTGACGATACTTTCATTGAATATCTCTCCCCCATCTAAGAATTGTGTTAAGGTTACTTGTGAATTAAATAACTACCACAAAAATGTCCCTCATGACCCACTTATTAAAAACAGACTTACTTCTGACAAGAGTTTTCTGTCAAATTGAATGCTTCATCGCCAACTATGACAATAGGCAGAGGCACACCTGTTTTAGTTATCGGTTTCTTGTCTGGCATGTCTAAATAATTATTTGTAAGCTTTTCATAAAAATGCGAGTTCTTGAATACCGATGAACCGCTGCATTTTCCATATGCAACGACTATTCATATAAATTTGCAGTTGGCATCGCATATAGCCATCAGCACAATAGAGAAATACTATTTGTAGTTATAATATAGTGATCCTGTATGGGTCGGCTGAATGACTCTTATGTACTTTCCGTCCACAGCTCCAGTACATTTAGGAAATTGCGAACTGTTCCTAAACCCTTCACTTATTTCGAACCATTTGCCTCTATCGAGTTGTGGAAAGGCAATGTCTTTTATATTTTGCCATATGGCGACGCAAACCTCAAGTGCAATTTCTCGAACAGTTGTGTGTCCAATGCGAAAGGAATGATTTAGTTCTCTGAGGGAGCATCCAGATGCTAGGTATCTGGAACAAAATAACACGTTATGATAACTTTTTTTCATTACCAGGTGTCACTCCAAAAAAAATGAAAAATATAAGGGACTCATTCCTCAGGGAGCTACGACGTGACAAAGGCGCTAACAGTGGTGGCGCAGCGAAACGTAAATCTCCCTATGTACATTTTCAACACCTGATGTTCCTTAAAGATACGGTGGAACCGAATACAACAGAATCGAACTTAAATGATGCGGAAAATATAGTCCCTCCCACCCCCGAATCAGTATCTCAAGGACAACCAAGATCAAAGAAGAAAAAGGAACACAATAATTTCTAAAAAGAAGATCTTGTTTCGGTTTTAAAAGAAAACATAAATTCAAGAAGTCAACGTGAATCAGTTCTCGAAGACGACAATGACAGATTACTTATGCTTTCCTTAGTAAAGTATTTCAAAAGAATGCCCGAATCCGCGAAGCTGACAACCAAGTTAGAAATGATTAATCTAATCAACCGAGCTCAAAGTGGAAGATATGATCCAAGCCACTATGAACCTACGAACAAGTACAGCCAACCTACACACCCTCAAAGCAGTTATAGCAACCATCAGGAATATCAACAGGGATATCTTACTAAGTAATCGGATAATGGACCACTTGCCACAATGAGCTGCCGCCCTTCTCTGTCACGTCCCAGTGAACTGCCGCCGCCATTGGATTCAGGAAGAGAAGAAAATTCTATCCAATCACCCGAATCAAACTACTCTCAGGCCTTGCAAGATTCAGAAATAATTGAAACGTTTTTTAATAATTATTGAACAACTGCACCATTGATTATGATAATTCAGCACTTAAATACTTTTATGTACCTACTTGTTTCACTTATCTATAACCTGCATCCTTTTTCATAAAACAGACACAGGGACCGTAAAGAAATAATTTGAATAAAAGTAGATAGGTATATAGGCTTACCTTAAAGTTACAACAAGAAAGTTAAGAAAAATACGACCGCGGGCAGGATTCAAACCTGCGTCTTCTGGTTAAGTACACCAGACGCTATGACATCATAGCGTCAGACGTCATAGCGTCTGGTGTACTTATATTTTCAAAATATTCAGCCCTAATATGTGATGGTAGTGCGTTAAATATGTGAACGAAAGACAACCAAAATTTGTAAGATGACACTTTGTAAATAAAGATTAATTTAACTATACTAGTCTGAGGATTTAATAAGGCAAATTGAACTATTGTTAACATAGGTAATACACTAAGTAAATTATATAATATTTTTGAAACACAAACAACAACCAAAAGAGATATAAACAGTGTATGAATTAGGTAAAACACCTCCAATACCTCACTGTAAGGCAGAACACATTTAAGATCGTAAACCTGCAACGTACCTGAATTACCCACCTCGTTATAACGGCAAGGTATAACAGTAGGAAGAGTGACCATCTCAAAAGGAGTCAATAAAAACACACTATAGCAAACCAGGTAGTCAAGAGCAACAACAACAAGAACTATCCTCTGCCAAAAAGCGGGACTCGTTGGTTACGTCTATTCCTAGGCGCACTAGATCTTCGTCCCTTCTGGATGTTTCGGATTGTCGTGACGAGGAAGTGCTGCCTTTAATTCAGGAGTCCCCCCCTAGAGCTCGTACAGTTTCCCCTGTTTTTGAGACACCTGTAAGGTCGACCGGTTGACGGTCGATTCCGGAACCCATAACTTAGCTACCGTAAGTGCCGCTGTGCCTGTGTTTTGTCCCCTTTATCAGACTGAGCCTCGCCGTATTATGAGTTACGTTGGTTGGACCCTTAAGCATACTCTAGAGTCCTGCAACAATTACGTTCCTTTGGTGACGTTGGTCGAAGTTTTAATAACAGCTCAGCGTACCCCGTTTTCTATCAAGGCTAGACGGGACGAACTTCGGTCCTTGCTCGAGTCTGCATTGTCCGCACACCGGAATAAATTTTCCACCACCCTGCGATTTCCTGAGGGAGCGTATGTGAATACCTCTGTTGGGGTGATCGCTGACTTGTTTGATAAGGTTCTTTCTGCATTGGATTTGGGTGAGCGATACGTTGCGGATTCTGCAACAACTTCTGCTGTTACTCGGAGATTTTCATCGCTCGACGATTCGAAGTTATCCTACTACAAGACGATCCAGCGTCTTTTAGACGTGCTAGTACGTAGTACCCCTTCTCAATACCATCTCTACTGTATATACGACCGCAATACCTTCGAATATTCCAATAATTTGGTTTGGCAATAAGATGTTGCCTCATCTGATTGATACCGTGCCCAAAGCTTTGATGCTTACATCCTTGACCTACGTGGATAAACTACTGGAGAGGAATGGAGTTGTTTGCGTTTACGACGTAAACTACCTTGAGTATGATTTGCGACTAACTGATGGGACCCGCTACTATCAACGTGGTGATAGGGTGGGGTCATTCATCAGTTTGGTGCGTGATGGTATGTTGGATATAACTCAAACCGCTGATATATATAGTAACTTGATCGGCGAGGGTCTCGAAGTAATCTCTAATGAGTCTATATTTATATACAGAGGGTACAGGATCTCGGATTCTTGGGATGACTGTGACTTCGCGTTGCGGTACGAGTTGTTTGAAACATCTATACTCGGTCTTGTGAACCGTATACCTATGGGTGAGGTTCACGCGCGCGGGTTGTTAGGGAGTCGCGGTGGATTAGCGGTCATAGCGTCTGGTGTACTTAACCAGAAGACGCAGGTTCGAATCCTGCCCGCGGTCGTATTTTTCCTTCACTAAAATAACTTAGTAATCTTTGCATGGAAAATGCCTAAAAAATACAAAAAGATAGTTTCTTAACAGTTCTTCAAACGAAGACTTGCTCATCCGCAAATAATTAAAGAAGTTGTCATCATATTGCTGAAGGTCGGTGAAATAAGTATGAAATAATCCCTTTATTTGCCTTTCACGTAGCAAGGGATGAACCCAATATTTTTTCCTTTTCTTTTTCCGCTTCTTACTTATAAGATACGAAAGCACTGCTATTTCCTCAACGTCCATTTTGCAGTGCGCTGTATGTGCAACTGACGATCGTAGCCGCTGTTTTGGACGCGTTGCAAATCGCAACCCCTGCGTCGTGGCCGCGCTGCCAGGTCGCTAGTGCGCTTTTACTCTGAGTATCTTTACCTACCTACACATTGAGTTTCCTAGTAATGATTGATTAGTTAATTAATATGAATTGAAAATGTATACCTACGTAATTTATATAATTAGCAATATTTTTAAATTGTTTGATTATATCAGGTCTCTCTGTAGTTTCTGCCTATCCCCATGGGGAAAATACGTGAATTTGTTTATACATATATTTACCTTATATTATTTTATTGTTATTGTTTTAGTTATACTCTAACTAATACATAATGCCACGAGTATATAAGCCAAGACCTGGTGGAAAACAATATAGAAAATATGACGAGACTGTAATGAAACAGGCGCTCGATGAGCTAACTTTAAATCATCATGCAACAATCAGATCTATAACAGAAAAATATAGTAATAGCAGATCAGTTTTACAGAGGTATAGCAATAGACAATTGAGGTCGCCAGGAGGCCAAATGGCACGTAAATAAAGAAACAGAAGATTACATTTTTCTGAATCTGAAAACTTGTGCTGAATGGGGATATCTTTTAGATGTAACAGATTTAAGACTTTTAGTAAAACGTTCTTTAGATATGTGAGGGATTACGCACAAAAGATTTAAATCTCTTATTGACGAGAAAGTTCAAGCTCCTTTGATGGAATACCTTTATGAACATGGCATTTACTCCACTGCCACCGTAAATGTAAATAGACCCGACTTACCGAAATTCGTAAAAGGGAAAAAAGGGAAAGTAAAGCTTGACCTAGGAAACTACAAATGGAGAGTGAAGAATAATGTTGGATTCATGATTTTGAAGGATACAAAAAACGTCACAGTGTTGAGTACAGCTTTCCATCCTATGGAAAAAAACTTTTTGTCAAAGAACGATGAAGGATGGCACAAAGAAGAATTTTCCTACCTTTCCTGAACTACGTAACATGAAAAGGCATAGCTTCAACATCACCCACCAGTACAAAGAATATCGTCGATGCATAGAAAGCTTAGATGAGCGCTCAGTTTTAATTCACATAGATTTTTCAGAGAATTATGTTTGTAAGTTTAGCAAGCTTCTTGCATTTGATAATTTATTTACAAGCTGCAATTTTCTGGATGATTTGTATCAAAGAAAAATCTTTGCTGTAAGTACGGTAAGAACAAATAGAAATGATTTGCCAGATATACTGAAGAAATCACAGCCTAAACATCTAAAACTTGAAAAAAAAAAAGCAATAATAACAAAGCAATATTACAGCCAATAAATGCCCGATAAATAAATACCCGAGATGTTACTGTTCTCACGACAGCTCATCATCCAACTGACGCAATATTTGTTAAACGAACTCAAAAAGATGGCACAAAGAAGGAAGTCCTCTGCCCTAAAGCTATTGCAAGCTACACGCTCGTCATGGGAGGCGTAGATCACTTCGATCACTTTCGATCGTCATATCCCATCAATCGTAAGTCTCGAAAATTTTGGATGAGACTTTTTTTTTCATGTTTGATGCGTCAATAATTAACAGTTACATTACCTGCAACACTGTTCACGTTGTAAATACGCATTCGCACAGACAATTTAGACTACGATTGGCTCGTGACATGATTTCACACTATTCAAGCAAAAAAAGGCGTTGTTTTCAAGAACAAAAAAGGGTCAAACTTCGGCGTGCCTGATGAGATCCGCCTCCTCAACGTTGGAATTCATCTCCCTGAGGTAGGTAATAGCTATAAAAGATGTCGTTTCTGCAGCAACAAGAAGGAGGAAAAGAGAACTAAAATAATGTGGTCAACTTGTCAAGTAGCACTATGTGCAAAAACTGTTTTAAATCCTTTCATGAGGCTTCACCTCAGGATTAATTAAAGTTTAATGTTACTAATAAAGAACTTAGCAATCATCTCAGTATCAATATACTCTAAATTCACCTTCAATTTTGTAGTTACTTTCACACAAGCTTCCGCCTTATTAACCTGTCAAGCGGCAGATTGTAGACACAATGCAAAATCTATTGTTATGTGCTCAAAAGAGGAACTGTACCGCTTGCCAGGTTAAGGGTTAAAGCGTCACCAAAAAACAGCACGATCGCTGACCACGACTTAAGACGTCAAAATGTTTGATAGTCAAATGCTTAACAAGTACTTGATTTTTAAACTTGATCTTTACATACACAGACATATTTACTTTTCCTTATTCAGCTTCAGTTAAATAAAAAGTCTATATTTAACTCGGTAAAACCTTTAACATGAACGCTGAAATTTTGAATTAAAAAAAGATGTACCCTCAACGCCTTGGACGTCTTAATGCGCCGACTAGTGATGAGAATGTAAGTGGGTAGATGCTTATTTCTTTATACCTACCTAATCTACTTCTCGAAAGTTCTGCCACTTAATTACTTGTTTCGTCTCGTAGTGAGAATTTGTGGGGTCGTTACTTCTTGTGAAAAATAATGGATAAAAGTAAAGGTAAGTTTTAAATTCCCTCTGTATGCCTAATTGTCCGTGATGAGTGTAAATTATAAAAAGGTTTATTTGGTTACTATAAAATAACCAATAGGTACAATAAAGATTAATTAACTTATTACATGGAGATTTGAGGGCAGCTCGTGTCAGGATTTCTTGGGACATACGCGTCCATATTACGAATTCTTATGTATTAAAAAAATACATTTTAAAATGAATTTTAATAAACTTTACAAATTAGGAGTGACTCTAAAAACATCATTAATCACCTATATATTTTTATAATTTTTGCAGGTGCGAAGATACCCCGAAAGCCGTCGACTTCGCCAAATACATGCAAGGCAATACATGCGTTTGAAACCCATCAAACGTGGTTACAAAGTTTGGTGCCAGTGTGACTCACAATCTGCTTATTTATATCAATTCGATATTTATACAGGTATAAATTTATATTACATTATGTATAATTTGTTAAAAAAATTACTGTCAAAACTTTTTTCTTTATTAGAAAAGACAAATCAGGAGCTCCTAGTGAAGAAGGACTGGGATACCTATAAAGTGGTTGTAAAATTGACAAAAATTTGCCATCTGGCTCATTAGTTGTATTTGACAACTTCTTCACTAGCATTCCCCTACTGGAAGTTCTATATGATCGCAATATTTACTGCATTGGCACAGTGAGATTGACAAGGAAATGAATTCCTGAGGACTTTACCCCAAAAAAAATATCACTGACAATGCTGAATTGAAAACAATGAAAAAATAACTGTCAAAACTTTCTTTGATAGACCTGTGGGATGCATCGAATGCCGTGATACTAAAGATGTGCATGTGTTAACATCAGCAGTCAATCCATTAAAAGTGTCTGTAATCAAAAGAAGGCAAAAAAATTGCACACTAAAGGATGTTCTGTCCGACTGCAATAGCAAAGTATACTGAAAACATGGGAGGAGTTGATAAATTCGATCATTTTATGAGCTCTTATTCAATAGGGAGAAAATCGCGGAAAACATGGCCACGTTTGTTTTGGTTTATGGTTACATACTATATTGTGAAGATAAGAAGAAAGAAAATATTCATAGTGATTTTAGACTTCGTTTAGCAAGGGTTTTAATAAATGGGTTGGTTAATTTTGTTTATCTATGATGCAATTTGAACAATACTAATTATCATACTGTCGCAGATAGAATAGTGTTGTCTGCCATTTGAGTCTATTATAATAAAAAACCGCAATGTCCACAAATGAGGGAAAATTAGTTATGTATGGCGTCAGAATCTACAAAAAAAATGCATATTTGTGTGTATTCAAAATGCAACATAAGCCCCAATGTCCGAAAGAAAGGACAATGGGAAGAAGTGTCCCCACCATCCAACAGATTTGAAATAAGTGTCATTTGAAGCGTCTAGTAGGATAGATATTTTTTTCCTATGGGGTCGTTCTTCAAATACGTGGTGGTTTTATATAATAATATAATTAATTGTTGGCCCAGCAAACTTCGCTCCGCCTTACATGGGGTTACACTCAGGCCTACGTCCAGCAGTGGACAAATAAAGGATGTTGATGATGGTGAAAAAAAGGTAACTGTCGTATGAATTAGTTGCCGAGTTAGCAAACCATCAGCGTTTTTTGTTCTATCACCATACAACAAAACGAAAAAGTTTATTACATCTCAAAGTTTGCCAGGCCAGCTAGTATATAAATATGTATATATAGAAGAAAAAGAGGACGGATTAAAAATTGCCACGAACGCCATCTAATCTATTAAAAATAAAATGATGACAGAAATGACAGTTTTGTATCGGAAGTCATGTAAGCGATTTTCGATACCAATATTATTTATTATTTTTTAAGTGTTTCTTTAAAATTTTCCTATTATTTTTCATCTTAAACCACCCCTGTATTACAACAAACAAAATATAAAAAGTTTTTTTTTTACCGGACTGTGATTAGACTTGATTTTGAGAACGTTTTGGCATTATTATGGATAGAGGTCGCCGATGTGTTATGCGTCCGCGTTCTGTCCTAAGGCAGAGAAGACACATTTTGGAAGTTACTTTCCGTCAAAGTTCACCAGCGGTGGCTGACTATATTTCACAAAATGGGTTAACAGAGGTTAGTTATTTTTTTTCTTTGTGTAACAGTGCTTACGATGAATACAGAGTTGAGAGATATTCTGAGTATGGATGTATGCTTTATGAGGGGAGAAACACACGTACTCATACGCACTGAAACCTAGTCCTATGATATCTAATATTATAGGATATTTTTTTATTTTATTTCAGGTTATTTTCTATAACATCATGGCTGTATTTTACAGATGCTGGCAAAGAGCCAACAATGATGTCAATCGACAAAACCGTCCTGTCGAAAATGTTATCGATATTGAAATGTCGTAGCTGCTCCGGAACCTATCAACAACCCAGAAGGTGTCCAACCATACGACATCTTCGTTCCTGAATATGTAAGAGCTCCTAATTCTTCTCGAACCTGTTTATTCAGGCATTGCAGAAATCTGAGACGAATCCCCGAGTCTAGTGCACGACTGTGTGAAGAATACTCGGTCCATTGCCGGCTACAACATCTGATGCTAGCATTATGCAGTCATTAATGAATGAAGAAAATCCATTGCATTGGTTTTTGAACAGTAGCGACGTTTTTATAGTAGAAAGGGGCTTCAGATATCCAGTCTTGTGGCTATGAAGTCCCCATTCCACCTACAAAGGACCGGAACGCTAGTCAGCTGACAACAGTCCAGGCTTATAAGTCCCGATTGGTGACAATTTGCAGATGGGTTGTTGCATTGCATTAAATAATATGTTCTGTGATTTTAAAATCGCAGCGGCCGTAATAAACGCCTATTATCGTTTCGCTGTTGATAACAGACTCGCCGCTGAGATCATAAATATAATTAATTGAAAAATGGAAAACATAATAAGTCCTCGTGAATACATGGATGTAGTGAGTGAACATTCAACCACCATAAACGTAGCATCAGCGTGTCAAATATTGGACTGGAAAACCGCTGCAAAGGATACATTTTTAAATGTCGGTAAAAGGCATGTTTTATCGCGAAATATAATAGATCGTATCTCAAAAGGCCTGGTAGAAATGGTTGGCCTTAAAGGAAAACTGCATTACAGACAGGATTTAGGCAAACATTTGTCACGGGTACTAAATACTTTCAATTTACATTGTTCAAACTCACAATGCTGATGAGGATTTGGTTTTGAAGAAGCCTCGTCAGCATTGTGAGTTTGAACAATGTAAATTGAAAGTATTTAGTACCCGTGACAAATGCTTGTGTCTCCTGTGCTCAGAACACTTTCTCTATCAAATATACTATTTTCTTTGTCGTCTATATTTCCTGGTAAATCACAAAATGTCGTAATTTCAGTTGAATTAGGATAATGTTTTTCACATGAGGAGACTAACTTCTCTTCAAATAGTATAAATTACATAAACTTACTTAATACAGAATCACTACCCACTAGCCACCAGCACGACAATAACAATGTTACATCAGAAACAAAAAAAAACTACCCAGTTCAGAAAATTACACCTAACAAAGAAAATATGAACAAATACATAACTAAATGTGAGTATGTCCACTGTAACGAAGAAGTGTTTAGTGCCTGCTCAAAATGCTCATGTTTTCTTTGTTATGCACATTTCATAGCAGAAGATACTTACAATGACTGTCAGAACCATTCTTCTTCTTTAATGCTTACAAACAAAAGCAAAAGTAATAAAGTTCACCACGATAAAAATAAGATACAGAAGAAACGTAAGACTTAAAAAATACGAGGCAAAATAAATCAGGTAGACAAAGGATTGACAAAAAAGGGCACCTAAGAAAAAGAAGGCGAAACGAAGAACCATTAGAAGAAAGGAGAGAGAAAGAGTGGACTCGATCTCAGACAAAAGTTGGTCACGACTTCGCTGCGGTGTCATTTTCGCTTCAATAATTTTTCGCTCCAGCGTACCACGCTGAAAATTTTTCGCCAAGACGTCAGTCATTATTCCAGTCCAGCGATCCAGTCCAGCACTGGATTGCTTACTGGAAAAATGTAAACCGGCACTGGAATGAACTGAATCCAGTAAGCATTCCAGTCCAGTAACTGGATTCGCTGTCTACTTTTGAATCCAGTGCAACTGGAATAATGTAGACGGCCAATCCAGTGCCATTCCAGTGCTGACGAAGTACACACGTGTTACTTGTTTTTACGGACTTTTTTTGCGAAGAAAAAGGATTTAACAATGGTGAAGAAGTTATCTGAAGACGAAACTGTAAAGTTTGTCACTATATACAGAGAAAATCCGTGTTTATGAGATATAACATCAGAACATTATAAAAACAAAGCTATGCGCCAAACTGCTTTGCAAAATCTGTGCATTGGTATGGAAATTGAAGGATTCATATTGGAAGATGCGAAAAATAAAATAAAAAGTATTCGTTCGACATACTACCTCGAACTAGACAAGATTAAGAAGTCATCCACATCTGGTGCTAGTGGTAATGTTTACCAACCCAAAGTGAAATGGTTCGCCGAATTCAATTCATTTATTAAAAATGTGATGGTGAAGCGTAAAACACATGTATGTATTTTTATTTTTTTATTTTAGTAGCATATTATTTGTTAAAACACACAAATTTATCAATGTATCATATGATTTTGCCATGGTACTTTTCCTTCGTTCACAAAATAATGAGTAAATTGAGTTCTTTTTTCCCTGGCATGTGTTGCTGAATTGTTACTGCCCTGCTGTATGATACTATCTAAAGAGGTTATTTCGGATCTCCACGTTCCATTAATCAAATGATGGTCGTTGTGATCTAGTCATATAATTGCTTGACTTTTTTCTCAACCAATTGTGTAGAGAGCAAGCTGCATACATAATGTGATCCACAGCATGTAACTTCGTGGAAATTGCTGTTTGAGCAATCTAATAATACAATAAACCTTTTTCAGGGCCCGAGTTTGGGCAAAATTTTGTTTTCCTAATGATGATTGAACGACAGATGAATCAGTGGTGAAGCTAAACACAACACAAGATACAGCACAAGATGTTATGTGGCAATCATTTTGATGATGCATCATTTACCAGCAGTGCCAAAACAAGATTGAATAAGTTTGCCATTCCCACTGAAGCTCAAAGTCTTTTGGTCATGTTACGAGATGAACCACCTAAAAATATGGGAGTAAGTGTTATTTATATTAATCTAGTACACAAAACAAAACAGATCGGTTTACAGGGCACACCAACGTAGATGTTAGTGTGCGTAAACTCAATGCGTTCATTACTTCGCCTATTTACTAGTGTTAGCTTTACAATAACCCGTTGTCCACGCACACATTTTCAATTTCTTGTCATTTTAAAGTTGCAGGGAATATGATGCATAAATTTAGCTAATGAATCAGTCTCCGCTGTGGCGCATTAGTTGAGCGTGCGAACAATACTTCTTGTCGCCGGCACCGTAAGATCGAATCTTATTACCAACGGCTCAACTTTTTGTATGTTTTAAAAAATATTTTACATTTGTTTGTTCAATTCATTGTATAGTATTAGCAAGTCTTCTTTATATTTGGTTTGGATTATATTAATAGTCTACCCTCTAAAAATGACAAATCATAATATGTTAGTAGTTTAATTTCATCGTCATAATGCTATTGACTATCGAGCTTTTGTTACGTTTTTAGACATTATACCCTGCGTATTTTGAGAAGTGCTATTATTTGTGAATCAATATGAATCACTTAACTACACTTTTAAGAGCTGAGATAATTATTTTGCATGAGCAAAACGTTTCAATTAGTGAAATTGCGAGGCGTTTAAAGATATCGGTGAGTAACAAAATATTATTATTACGTTTAGAAGTTTATTATGATTCAATAATACACATCTTGTTTATTGATGTTTTATGTAACAATATTTAATTATTGTTAACAGAGCAGAACTGTGCAATTGTGGGTCCATCGTTATGCAGATTCGGGAAGTATTGATCCTTGCCGACCGGGACCAAAGGCTGGATTTGCATATACAGATACCAATGCACGGCACCGTGATATAGTTGCTACGCATTTGGCTGAGCCCTTCCTCACTACTCGTTCCACGGCGACTAAACATGACGTGACGTTACAAACTGTGCGGAACCACTTGCGTGCAGCTGGTGTGAAATGTCGTAGGCCAGCCAAGAAAATATTACTGTCTGATATTCACATGCAAAACCGGGTTCGCTTCGCAAGAGAATATTTGGATTTTGATTGGTGCAATAATATAGTTATATTTAGCGATGAAAAATGTTTTAAGTCGGACAAGGACGGTCGTAAAATATTATGGCGAAAAGATGGTGAACGCTATAACAAAAAAAATATTATTCCATGCAGGTCTAGTGGCCGCATTACGTTGGGTTATTGGGGATGGATGTCATCAATGGTTCCCGGTGAATTAGTGCAGGTAGGGGGTCGCAATACCAGTCAAGGTTACTTTGATGTTTTACAAAACGTGATGCTACCAACTGTGCGTGTTGCATACCCGCAAGAACACATTTACTTCGTGCATGATAACTGCGCTGTGCATCACGCGCGACTCGTGCAAAGTTGGTTAAACGTCCAAGAAAACTTTACTGTTATTGAATGGCCATCAAAAAGTCCTGACCTGAACCCCATTGAAAACCTATGGGGTCACATGGTGCTAAACTGGGACTCATCTGAAGTCAGGTCCAAATTTAATTTAGACGATGTCGTTACCTCGTCATGGGAATCGTTTCGTGGCTCTGATTTGTGCTGGAATATGGTTGCTAGCATGAGGACACGTTTGCAACAAGTAATAGATAGTGATGGCGCACCAATCGGCTATTAAAAATATCAGGGGGTGGTAATTTGTATTACATGATTGATGTTATTGTTAGTGAGATTACAATTTAGGATCGCAAGTATCTTATTATCTAACTTACTAACATGTTTATTCATATCATTAATAAATAAATTACCCTCTTGAATATGAAAAACAAAGTAAATTCTTGTCCCACTTAGAATATTTGTCATGAATCATACTTTATAATTTGTATTTATAATTAAAAAAAACCATGTCAATAAATATTGTTGTTATCATATTACACATTGTTTAATATTTTCTTGCATATATCATTTTTTCTGGAATAATGTTCTTATTATCAGGTAAATAACAAAAATAAAAATTCAACAAAACGAAAAAAAATAATGATAATAATGCAAAAAGCTAGCGTCGGGCCGGCGTGATTTGATCATAAGACTAATGTCTCACCAGCTGCTTGCATATACAGCTATGCCACGGTATCAGTTGATAAAATCTTTGAATTTATGCTTTTCTTTGTTTCATATATAATGTGAAGCAACAAGAAATTGCAAGTGTGTGCGTGGACAACGGGTTATTGTAAAGCTAACACTAGTAAAAAGGCGAAGTAATAACGCGTTGAGTTTACGCACACCAACATCTACGTTGGTGTGCCCTGTAAACCGATCTGTTTTGTGTTGTGTACATAACATTGATCTTCTGTCTTAAAATAAATCACTTTAGTTAAATCAAATGTAAGAGTAAATTTATAGTTTTAAATTTCATATAAATCTTAGAGTTTGTTGAGTAGCTGCAACATAATATAATTATAAACTCATTCATTGTCCATTAAACCAATTGTAAGATTTTCATAGAAGGCAACTAAAAATCAATATACTTAAAATGTTTCAGTATACTGCACCACAGATGGATATAGAAGTTACAGCCAGTACTTCTCAGTGTTCTATGACCATTGAAAACTCAACTCTAGATTGTCTAGATTTGACTAAGGTAATTCAGTTACTACTATTAATACTACTGGGTAGATAAATATGTATGTTTTTTGAGTAAGTCAAATTGATTATGTATATTGGATGTAATTTTAGGTTGACCCAGTGAAAGAAAGATCAATGTGGTAATTATAATCTTTTTTTACAGGAATCAACAAACAGCAAGGGAATATTAAAGGACCTTGATGTCAAAAAAAAAATCTGAACTAACACCCAAAAAACAGAAACTTTATAAAAGATGCAGAAAAAATTTAACTGAAATTTTGAGACTGCGAAAAAAATTCAAATAAGTTAAAAAGTGCAACAGGGACATTTTAAGTTCATTGCATAATGAAAATGCAGTGAACAATTTAATGAAGAGCAAACTAGGCAGTTCATTTTATTTGTTTACTCAGCTAAAAAATGTGCCTAGAAAATTAACTGGGCGGAGATGGACACTAGATGACAAAGTTTTAGCACTAAGTCTGTACAAAAAGTCTAGCTCATGCTTCAGGCTTTTAAGTAGATTATTTTGTTTGCCTAGTGTGAGTTCACTTAAGGCATTGTTAAACAAAATTCCTATGCTCTGTGGAATAAACAATCAAGTAATTGAAACCATCAAAGAAATCTCAAAACAAAGATCAATAACTGATAATTTATGTATTGTGTCTTTTGATGAAATGTCAATTAGAAAGAACCTGAGTTATAACTCGAAACTAGACCAATTAGATGGCTACCAGGATCATGCTGCCCAGGGCAGAACACAAGAAATTGCTAGCCATGCCCTTACGTTTATGGCTATTGGAGTAAGGAAAGCCTGGAAACAGCCAATAGCCTTTTATTTTTCGGGAGATTGTGTCACAGCTGACCGATTAGCTGTTCTTATCAAAGAGGTAGGTCTTCCGATTGTTTGGCATATAGATAAAATTGCATTAACCTTAGATATAATTCCTGACTACCATTGAGATCTCATAGCAGCAGTCATAAGAGGCCAGAAAGATCTGACTTTTGATTCTTTATTGCTTTTGGAACATCTACAAATAGATGTCCATGGGCAGCAATGACTACTTTCAATGGAAGCAAGCTACCATAAAAGCGATATCATTGAGGCCAACTTAAACTAATATTTTTTTCAGGTTTTGAGTACATGCTTTGGTGCTGGTTTAGAAGTGATTGCCGTCGTATGTGATTTGGATGGCGTCAATTTAAAAGCGATTAATTCATTAGGATCATCAAGAGATCGACCATTTTTTGATCATCATGGGCATGAAATTGTAACAATATTGGACCCGCCCCACCTGCTTAAATGTTTTCGAAATAATTTTTTAAAACATGATGTACAATTTACACAAGATATACAAATAGAAGGTCAACGAAAAATAGGTTGGTATTGGTTATTATTTGGGATTTTTTTTAGCAGTTTTACATGACTAACTTCATTATCTGTTAATATCTATCTTCATTATCTATATATCAAATATTAATTGATACCAAAATCCAGAATATTAATAAATTTTATAATCTTCTATTTCAGGAGTAGCTAAATGGAGCCACATTGACGAATTCTACAATATAGATAGAAGAAACCAGAACTTTGTTTTTTCTCCAGCATTAACCCAGCAACACCTACAGCCCAATGGCAAACAAAAAATGAAAGTCAAGCTAGCTGCTCAAGTTTTGAGCCATTCTGTTGCAGCAGGATTATTTGCTAAAGTAGCCCAAAGTAAGTTTCAACATAATATTATGTCTATTAAATTTTTTGAGGAGGCAATTGTGGTTGTAATCCTAACCCTACTTCAGTTCAATTTATTGCAGCATTGAACACTAGTATTATGACAAATTTAATTAATAATAATAAAAATAGAAACTGCCTGGATGATTCTAATGAAATATTAAATAATTTTAAACTGTATCTAAGTAAAAATTGTGAACAAAATATTACAAATGATGCAATCTCTCCTACACCTTTTTCAGCAGAAATTTCTACTGAAGGTGTAGATGAGTTCGATATACCTGAGTGTTCTGGAGAAATGCAGGCATGTGCGTATGTGTGCGGCTTTATTGCCAAAAACATTTTAAAGAATTGTGAGCGGTGTAAAAATATTATACTTGCTGATCCGAACACTGAGGTATGTCACATATTTACATCATTTAAAGAATACGACGACGTAAGATGCAGTTTAAAATACGTCCAGCCCAGTCTTTGTAAAATGGTTGAAAATACTGCAATAATCATTAATAATTATTTAAAAGAAAATTCTTATAAAAAAGGCATTAAATATAATTTAATTAGATTATGCAACAATTTAAATAAAGATTGGCTGAAGGGGTGTGAGGAGCACCATGAAATTAATTTTAAAAATATAATTGATAGCACAATCGCAATATGCCTAAAACGGTTTTGTACCAGTAAAAATCGAGGATTTGTAGAGGAAGCCTCAAAGAAGTCTTTATTAAGAAAAATAAATATTTTGAAAAATGTTTAAAAACCCTGTATTATTTAATATTACTTTCAACTTGCCTACATGAAGACAATTGTTTGATGATTTTGCAAAACATTAGACATTTTTCATGTTTAGTTGGGTTGATAATTTAAATAAATATGTGTTTATTATCAAGCCTTTTATTACATGAAAATTATCGGGAACAGGAATTCAAAATTTTAGACGTAAGATACCGGTATTTCAATTGGAGTTAGGGACAATAATTTAATGGGATATTGAATTAATTGACCCTGACGCCAATTGAAATTCCGGTACTTAACGAAATAAAAAGTTTTAAAATATTATTCAAATCTCCCGCGCTCCCGCGCTGTCAAAAGTTACTCGTGGCAGGCATGGCAGCGCTAGTGTGCATCCATGTAAGCATTTTTGAAGTATGAAATTCACATTCTTCCCTTTAGGGTATATGTGTTCTGTGGGCGCAGGCTTCGAAAGCACACCACGCGCCTGTCGACGAAAAGGTTACGCGCGACGCTCAACGCGATATAGTATTTCTTCGGATATCGCCCAATATTATCGAATTAAGCTTGTAATACTGCTTTTATTTATAAAATGAGTCGTAGACCGCTACCACGAAGTGCAATACTCGAAGAATTACGACGAGAAGATGAAGAAGAGAGTGAATCAGAGCTCAGTGACCAAGGTTCAGAAACTTCTGACCACATCGTTTCAGAGGATATATATGGATGTTATATGGACGAAGAAACTGATTCTGATGAGAACTAAATGAAAGTTTAATTTTGTTTTATTACTATTTTGCCATTACTGTTTTTTGATCCGAAGAATACTTGAGTTATGTTATTTGATTGAATAATTGTTTCTTTTTCTCAATTTAAATTACTTGTTTTCACGAATTAGACTTTAAATAAAATGATAATGTATCTGTGTACCAAAAATAAATGATTATTGGATAATTTAATGATTTATTTCTCTCATATATCCTATAGGTCTTTTCGATGACGCGCGACCGCTGGCGTTACGAATAACTGCGCGCCCGCTTGAAGGTTAAGTATGTTTTTAGTGGAAATGCTGCATCAGCCACAATCACTCCATCTTCTGGAATAAAACTGCCATTTTCTAATTCATTACGAAAGAAAAAAAAAAGAAAAAGAAAGCCTTCCTCGACTTGTTTCCATTGTTCCGCAGTGGGTATCTGCAAAAAATTTAAAAAATATTCTATTTTCAGGAAAATACTGATGATGCTCAAAATACTGACAATACTCAACCTAGTGACCCATGTGGGAAACCTACCCATACAAACCCAAAACCAAGTCTACCAGAACCGCGAAAGAAAAGAAGTAAAATTTCACAGTTGTCTACAATAGTCAGTAGCATGAAAGAGATGCTTTCTTCTTGAAATCATTGTCACTGTAGTGTTCACACTTCAACGGCGTCTAAATAACTGGAATAATGTAGACTGACAGATCCAGTCCAGCACTGGACTGGAATCTCGCTTTAATCACTGGACTGGAATAATGTAAACCGGCCTTTACTTCTGACATTGGATTGCTTGAAAAATTCAATTTGTTAAAATATACCGAAGTCATTTTTGCTTATGCAGCTTAAACAAGTGCAGAAAGCAAAATGGCCAGGAGATTCACATTAGACCAAAACTTATTATTAGCATTGCTTTTGATAAAACAAAGTCCCAAAGAGAATTATTAGAAAATTTTGTTGCTTTACCCAGTAAAAGGACATTGATACGTCTCTCTGAATAGATGTCCACGAAACAGGGACTAATACGGGTTGCAGACCAAGAGCTAAGTTAGTTTAGCTTAGCTCGCATAGCTGACGCAGTTTTCCATACTTGTGTGCAGACCGCAAACTATGCGAACTAAGCTGTGTGAGCTAACTAAAATATGCGAAGCTAAGCCCCTCCCGCTACCCACACTTTGCACATCCTTCGCCAGTGCTGTCCAGGGGGTCTACTCGTAAAATCGATAATCGATATGTCGTGACATTTGTCGCGTTGAATCCTACTCTTAGTTACATCGTTTCGATTGTCGTAACGATGAAAGAACGAACGATACAAAATTCGACGGTATCGATCGTAACCCTACTCTAAGGGCCAGGCCACAACAGTGCGTTGCGGCGTCGCATCGCAAAAATCAACGACGCCGCACAACGCATCGTGGAAATTTCCGATGCGCTGCCGCAGCGTACAAATCTGCGATGCGACAACGCTTTGCCGTTTAGTCGGTGTCCATACTTTGAACGACCTGCACGTGTTTTTTAAGCGATATGGCGCAGTACGATGTCGACCACCTGATATCTTTAATTTACGAACGTCCCGTCCTTTGGGACAAAACTATATCACAATTCAAAGACAAATTTTTAAAAACAGAAGCATGGAGGGAAGTGTGTACAAGTTTATATTCAAATTTTGAGGAGTTAAATAGTGTTGAAAAAACAAAACTCGGTAAGTACTTATAAACATTTATATTTTTGTTAACTGCCAACTAAGACCTCCAATGTTACTATTAAAATAATTACAAAATTCGTTTCTGATTATGTTAGCTCCTGTTCTACTTTCATGTGTTGTTTCGTGTAAAATTTGCAAAGAATCGTCAATAATCATTTCTTCAAACGTTTGTGCGCCATCTCGATTCAATACAAAGTTGTGTAATACACAGCATGCTTTTATAATGTCTATTGTGAAATCGTAAGAAACATTAATGGGTCGATGAAATATGCGCCATTTATTTGCGAGTATGCCAAAAGCGCTCTCAACATATCGTCTGGCTCGGCTCAAACGATAATTAAAAACTCGTTTTTCTATCGATAAAAACTTCCCAGAATATGGGCGCATTATATTATTTGTCAGTGGTAATCCTTCATCCGCCACGAAGACAAAAGGAATTTCTTTTTGAAAGCCAGGTAACGGTTTTGGCGGAGGTATAGATAATTGACCTTTTTTTAATAAGTCGTATAGATTTGAGTTCTGAAAAACAGTGGAGTCACATTCCTTACCATATGCACCTATATCGACATATATAAATTTGTAATTCGTATCAACAAGTGCTAATAGAACAATGGAATTATAATTTTTATAATTGAAAAATAGGGATCCACTGTGATCCGGGCTCAATATACGAATGTGTTTTCCATCTAGCGCTCCTATACAATTAGGAAAGTTGGTCTTTTTTTCATACTCTTGAGCAATTTGTTCCATCAGCTCTGTTGTAATTTTTGGTAATTCCAACCTTTTAAGAATGTTCCATACAATACGACAAACAAATTTTATTATTCCTGTTATTGTAGATTTTCCACGATAATATGTGAAATGCATATCTTTAAAAGTATTTCCCGTCGCCAGGTACCTGAAAGAAAACAAAATAAATCATTATTCGTCATATTTTTTTAGGTAACGATGTCATAAAGAAATGGAGAGGAATCAAGGATAATTTTACAAAATACGAAAAAAAATTAAACGAGCAATGTAAATCCGGAGCTGGGGCCAAAAAAATTAAACAATATCATCTATACGACCAGCTCCTATTTCTGAAAAAGAATTCTCAAAATAAAACAACATCAAGTCTTGACGATGAAGAAATAAGACCAAGCACCTCAACCCAACAAAGCCAGCAACCTGTCATGCCACGTTACCAGCCTGCATCGCGTAAAAGAAAAATTGACGAAGACGAATTTGAGAAGAATATTATAGCTGCTTTAAAAACACCTGAAAGTAGACATTTATCTTTTTTTAAAGGAATTTTGCCATCATTGGAAAAATTGAATGATAATCAAACAATAATTTTCCAAAGTCGTGTCCTACAGATATTAAGTGATTTACACCAACCATCATACTATCCCAGCCACTATCAAACTTCACAAACATCCGTCCAAGCAAACTATCAAACATCTCAAACAACTGTTCAGACTGGCTATCAAACAGCTCAAATGTCTATGCAGAGTGGCTACCAATCAGCTCAAATGCCTATGCAGAGTGGCTATCAAACATCCATTCAACGCAGTGCCTTCCAAAGCGGATGCGAAACATCACCGGCACCTATGCAATCGTCTCCACAAACGCCAAGGAATGATGATGTAAATGAGCCAGAACAAATTCATTTCGATGAGGAACTAACAAATTTGACGAATGACACACAATCGGAATACGAGTTTTGAATAACACTAAATTATGAAAATGATTAAACAGTATGATTATAGTAAAAATAGTTTATTTTTTTCTTACCTTACAGTTAATCCCAGCATCTCCAGAGGTTCGATGGGTTTTCTAAATATGTATTTCTTTTGTAAATGAGGCTTTATCAAACTAAGAAGTTCTTCAAAACTTACTACACTCATCCTAAAGTAATCGAAAAATTTAACCTCGTCCGCTTTTAGCGCCTCATATTTCCTTTTGAAGTGGTTTCCATCTTTATTCATAATTGTCAGTAATGGGTGCACCCAGTACTTTCTTTTCTGTTTCTTTTTCTTAATACGCCTTAACGCAAGCAGAAGTAGAACACGCGCAGTGCGGTCCATGTCTCACTAGAAACTGAACTGACGGTTAGCTATGCGTTGCGACATCGCATCGCATAGCTGTGCAATGTTGTTTTTGCGATGCGACGCCGCAACGCACTGTTGTGGCCTGGCCCTAAGAGCCAGTCCACACGGCGCGTTGCGTTGCGTTGCGTCGTCGCAGCGCTGTCCTTGCGTTGTTTTACATACAAATAACCAAGGTGTTCACACGGCGCATTGCTTCGTCGCAACGCACACCTGACGGACAGCAGCCCCCGAGACGAAGCGAGAGGGGGTGTACTCGTGCGACGTCGGAGCGGCAGCGCTCAGTTGCTTGTGCGTTGACAGAGAGGATACACGGAAGTTCATTTCGTTTTACGTTTACGTTTTTGTATTTAGTTTTATTTGCAGGGTAAAATGAATACCATTGAAGAACTTGACATAGATTACTTGATTACATTGATACAGGAAAGGGAAATTATATGGGACAAGTCAAACGTAGATTTTAAAAATAAAAATGTAGGGACACTGCTGACGCATTACATTTGCACTGTACTAGCTTAGCGACTTAGCGCAGCGCGGCAGTCGTCTCCCCGCACCCAATCAGTTAGGTCGTTAGTAGTAATGTAGTTAAGTAATGTATGTATTCATATCTGGTACCAGGCAGTAAATTATTATATATAATGTCACGACCTTCATTCCACAACCACTTCACTTCGAACCCTATATTGGTGACCCGCGACATTTGAACACGCAACTTTCGGTGATGATACCGGACATCGGATTACGAGCACGCGGACAACGTAGCGTCGCATCACGTGCGCATGGACAGCGTGGCAAAAGCGCGCATGGGCAGCGTGGCAACAAAGGACGCACAACGAGGTAACCGGAGCACGCAATATGGGAGGCGACTCGCTCTTTTCACGCTGGGGTCAAGAGAGCTGAAGACCTAACTGCACCGTCAAGCATTATTCAAGGTAAACAGGCACGGGCACAGTGATCATCATAGTCTCGGGAGGACGCTCTGCAGGAGTTAGCACACTTCGTGGAGGTGTAACGCGGTCATTCGCGGCACATTCCGACGATTCTGGCCTCTGGAGGACACGGGACACGGCGGCGACACTCTGCAGGACAGTGTGCGCGTCGAATGCAACGCATCACACTTGGAGGCGTCGACCGAACTCCGCTCCAAGCGGTGGATGGCGCAACCTGTCATTCCATGGACACGGCCAGGGAAGAGCATACCCATGAGGATATTGGCGGACGGCAACTGACAGAGGATCGAATCAAAGTAGATATATTTGCATCATCGTACGAGCAGCTTTTAATCAGCGTCATACGGAGAGCATAGTGAAACGTAAATGTGTAGTGATTTAATTATAAAAGTGTCAGTCTTAGAAATAATACAGTGCCCTGTTGTTAATTTGTTAATTGTAGAGTCTCATTCTATTTAGTCCACACAGTAACCCATTGTATTGTATTTTTGTTACGTTTGCATTATGAGAATTGCGCTCAGGTAACATGATATCTTGTTTATAAGTAACATCTTGTTATGAATTCCTTTTAACGAGTCAGATTGTAACTATATGTAATTGATTAGAATGTTTTGGATTGAATTTTAAAAAAATTACCATTTTTTTGTAAAAGGGGGGGAATAATGTAGGGACACTGCTGACGCATTACATTTGCACTGTACTAGCTTAGCGACTTAGCGCAGCGCGGCAGTCGTCTCCCCGCACCCAATCAGTTAGGTCGTTAGTAGTAATGTAGTCAAGTAATGTATGTATTCATATCTGGTACCAGGCAGTAAATTACTATATATAATGTCACGACCTTCATTGAACATCCACCTCACTTCGAACCCTATAAAAAATTTAAAAACAAACGCCTGGGAAGACATATCATAAGTTTTATTTCCTGATTACGAGAATTTCACAGCTGAACGAAAAAACAAAGTTGGTGAGTTCACAGTACAGATATTTATGTTTTTTTTTTATTTAAGAGGGCTTTCAAGATTTTCTTGCACCGCCAATTCCGCGATCAGTACAAAATTAATATCTCGACACTAAAATTTTAAAACTAAGGGAATCTAGATTAGCGTGAGTACTATTTTATTACTTAGCTCAAAACTAACCTAGACTACGCTGAGTAGGTATAAAATATTATTTTTTTACTGATCGCGGAATTGGCGGTGCAAGAAAATCTTGAAAACCCTCATAATACAATTATACCTTATTTAGCTGCCAAGGCAGAGTTCCTCTAGTCATAAAATAGGTCGCATATTGCTGTCTTATGACATTCGGTGCTGTCTGTTCTTCATGTGCGGGTTGTATTGGGAGAAATTCATCAACACTTATAGCAAATTTATCTCTTTGTCTAAAACCATCTCGATCAGCGACAAAATTGTGTAATACACAACATGCTTTTATAATGTCAGTAGCGAAGTCATAGGACACGTCTATCGGTCTGTGAAAAATGCGCCATTTGTTAGCCATAATCCCAAAAGCGCATTCGACATATCTTCTGGCTCTGCTTAGACGATAATTGAAAACCTTTTGTTGTAAGTCGAGATTTTGACCGCCATATGGACGCATAATATGTTTGCTCAGTCCAAAAGCTTCGTCACCCACAAATACATACGGGGTTGGTATATTGCTACCAGAGAGTGGCTGGGGTTGAGGTAGTGGCAAGTTGTTGTTAATCATTAGCTCGTACAGTTTAGAATTTTGTAATATGGTTGAATCGCATTCTTTTCCGTATGCACCGATGTCGACAAATACGAATTTGTAATTTGAATCCACAATAGCTAGCAACACAATCGAAAAAAAGGCTTTATAATTTAAAAAAAGTGAGCCACTATTTGCAGGATTACACACGCGGATGTGTTTGCCGTCGATGGCACCAACACAGTGAGGAAAAATTGCCTTTACATCAAAACCTCTCGCTATTGTTTGGAAACTTTCAGTTGTCAGTTCAGGGATGTTGTCTCGAAGAAGATTGGTCCATATAGCACGACAAACTCTTTGTATCATATATGCAATAGTAGATTTTCCCCGTTTGAATTTGAAACGTAAATCAGTTATTGAATTTCCACTTCCTAGGTATCTGAAACGAATATAATTATTATAATATGCATTTATGAGATAGATAGATACCCGAAAAAAAATACTGACATATTCAGACATCGATAGCAAATAACTTTCTCTATGTAACCAATTAATTCTGGAATCGCGAAAAAAATAACAGCTGTTGCATACATTTTGATTCAGTAGGTATTGCTTTTTGTATGTAACAGCTGTTATATTTTCACGATTCCAGAGTTGGTCACATAGTGTTTGTTAACGATATCTGAATATGTCATTAAATTTTATCGAGTAATTCACTATGTATAAATTATTAAATCATGTTTACTATTGGTTTTGCAGGTAATGATTTAATAAAGAAATGGAGAAGTGTAAAAGATAATTACTTCAGATATTCAAAAAAATTAAAAGAAGCATCAAAATCGGGCTCGGGCGCTACGAAACTGAAGAAGTATCATTTATATAATCAACTTCTTTTTTTGAGAAAAGTGGAACAAAATGCCACCGAATCTAGCTTAGACTCGCCTAGAGAAATCAACAATGAATCTACGTCTACAAATGATGACATTACCACAGACAACACTCCGCGCTATGTTCCAGTCGCGCGCAAAAGGGCAATGCAAATGGATGAGTTTGATAGAGAAGGACTAAAACTTCTCAAGGAGCCGGAAAATCGCCATATGTCCATATTTTTCAGAGCTATATTGCCATCTATTCAAGAATTTTCCGACCGAGAAACTCTCCGTTTCCAAAGTAAAGTTATACAAATTATAGATGAAATGCGGTATGGACAAACATCATCATATGTGAGTGGCCCATCAACGTCTCACCAACCATCATATGGGTATCAAACAGCAAATTTTCAAAGTACATACATTTCTGATTATAATAATTCAATTACATCTCCAGAAACATCTCAAGCAAGTGAAGAAACTGAATACGATTTTTCTAATTTGTAATTACTGGATGATATCTCTCTTAAATAATGTCTAAACTTAAAATTATGACAATTGCTGATTATTTGTGAGTTGATTACTAATTAAACAAACCAAAAAAACTGTTATATTTTTATTACTTAAATATATTTATATAGTTACCTTAAAGTAATTCCCAGCATTTCTACTGGTTCCACTGGATTCCTCATATTAGTATAGTTTTATATAGTAGTATATATATATATAGTTATATATATATATACTACTATATAGTTAGTCAGTATAGTTTTTTCGTATGTGTGGTTCTAAGGACTTCAATAAACATTCGAAGCTGGATACACTCATTCTAAAAAAATTATAAAACTTCTTTTCGTCTAATAGCAACTCCCGATATTCTAAAAAAAAAACTGTCCATCACGATTTCTTAATGAAATAAAAGGACTGATCCAGTACCGTCTTGTGATCTTGCGTCGATTTCGGCGGTGACGTAGTAATAGGAGCAATGCTAGACGTCTTTTCCGATCCATGATTTGCTATAGAGTGACTGCGAAATTTTTTCAAAATGCTTGCCGCAACTGTGCGTCGCCGCTGCGCCGACGGAACGTTAAGACTGCGTCATAGTAACGCTGCGATGGCGCAGCGCCCGTGTGGCCGGCTATGCGTCAAAATATTTGCGTTGCGACGACGCAACCCAACGCAACGCAACGCGCCGTGTGGACTGGCTCTTAGGTGTAGAAGTCAGTAACGAACATTCGAATTTGACAACGACCAAAACATACATTTTACGATAAACTCAACGATACCTCCTAGGACGTGGTCGGCATGATCGTTTTGAATTGCGCTTGTGATTTTTAGTGATTGTGCAGTTAATTTTCTTGTATTTTAATCTTTTAACATCGAATGCTCACGCAACACGTAGTGAAAATTCATTTGAGACCTAAAATTAATGGTATTTGCAAATTTTCACAGTGATTGTAATCAAAATAAAAGTAAGTATTAAAATTAGAACAAATAAGTTTCATGATGAGATGCATTTATTTGGATATAGTACACTATCATAGTTTTATATATAAGGTGTACCAAAGAGCTCCTGTGCTAACTATTGTAAAAAAATTCAGTTACAAACAATGTCGAGGTTTTTGCTCACGTTTGAAGCCGTCAGGGAGCAAAATATTGCCCGCCGGAGGAGAAGACAGGAAATGCGGGAAAAATTTGATCTTACGACCATTCCTGATGGTGAATTTGTAGGAAATTACAGACTAAACAGAAGCCTTTTTAATGGAAATTTGCAAAGACATAGTGCCCTTGCTTCCCTTAAAAAGAAACCAAATGGGTAATTAAGTAATTAAGGTACAGAAATAATACACATTAACATTATTTTTTATCCTTTTAAACTGTAATTGTTTTTGTATAAATTAATGTAATTTTGTAGATTCTGACTGCCTTGAACTTTTTTGCCCGTGACAGCTATCAAGGGTCTGTTGGTAACAATAATGATGCCCCTATGGCACAACAAACTGTGCAGTGTCCAGGTGCATCAGGGAAGTTGTAAATTTAATGCCTTAAACAAGCCGCAGATAATTTCAAAATATATTAAATTCCCACAGACTCGAGAAGAACAAATAAGTATTAAATCAAGGTATATCTTCAGAATATTCCTTGCGTTGTTGAATTTACATTCATACTTATGTTTTGTTTTATATAATTATATTTTTACAGATTCTATACTAAATATGGATTTCCTGGATGTATGTGTATGTGGGTGCATTGATTGCACTCATATTGCCATAATTAGACCCAAGGACAATGAAGAAAGGTTTTACAACAGGAAATCTTACCATTCTTTAAATGTCCAAATGGTTAGTTGATTTTTTTAGTTATAATTCCTATGAGAAATGGGTATGTACAACTCAATTTTTATTTTGTTACAGATCTGTGATGCAGAAAATTATATTTTAAATGTGGATGCATTAGGAGGTGCAACCCATGATTCATTTATTTGGAATGAATCGGAAATAAAAGTCCACCTCGAAAGTATTGTAGAGCAAGGAGAAGTCGCATTACGACTTGGTGTGTACTCATGCATTATCTTTCTACATAAAAACAACTGTGCACTAAGGTACATCTTCTAAAATTATTTTGTCTTTCAGGAGATTCCGGATATCCATTAAGGGAATTTTTGATTACACCGTTTGGTGACGTGGCAGATGAAACTCCTGAAGGGAGATTCAACTTATTACAGAAAAAAACCCGAGCCACAATAGAACGTACCTTCGGAATTTTAAAAGGACGATTCCGATGTCTACTGTCAGCTCGGGAAATGCACTATTGCCCAGAAACAGCAGGGAAAATTACAATTGCCTGCTGTGTATTACATAATCTCTGCATTAGGGATGCAGTGGCAATTCCTGAGCTGTCTGAAGTAGAACTGAACCATGAGCAGCAACCAACATCTTTGCCAAGTGCCCCTGCTACTGCTACAGGTGCTACAATAGCACTTCGAAGAGGGCAGTCTGTGAGGGCTAACTTAGTTAGTCAGTTAGCTCCTAATTAATAAAAAACTACCTAAGTATACTCGTATCATTTTATGGTTGGTATTTTGTTTTGAGTTCTTATTATTTTGTTTTATAGCTATGCAGGATATTTAGTTTATGTTAGTGAAGTGTTGTATATGTTAAAAGTTATATTCATAAAAAGCATGTTATTCTTGATTAAAATCTCAAAACAAAAGTTGGAAGATGTTTTTTCTTCTAATATTATAATAAGATCCTGCCTTTCTATTCCTGATCCCTTTAAGAGTTGTTCATAATTATGAGTACAAGGAATGCTTAGTGCAGGACCGAATCAGCAGTTGCATATAAATAATAAATAAAAATGTTTTTTATCTAATTCAGTTTAATAGTCAAAGTACATGTTAATCCAAAAAAATAAAAGCACATTTAAAATTATAAACACGGTAATATGAAATTTCTTAAAATATTTTTATTATGAAACTCTGCTTTGTTAAAAAAAACTTCGATATTTATGAAACTCTGTTTTGTTAAAAAACGCGCGTCGTCTCGTTAAGTACACCAAAAAGGCGTAAATTAAAATGCGAAGGCAAATTTCGACTTGGCGGGTGGGACTCGCGGTGGCTTAGCGGCCATAGCGTCTGGTGTACCTACTTAACCAGAAGACGCTGGTTCGAATCCTGCGGTCGTATTTTTCCTTCACTAAAATTGTTTCTTTGCATGGAAAATGCCTCAAAAATAATAACATCATAAGTTAAAATAGAATAATACCAACAGCTAACTTTTGCTGTTGGTATTATTCTATTGTTGTTGTTTTAATTTAACTAATTCTAGCATAGCTCTTTCCATACCAGAAAGCCTTGAATCAATGCTACTTAATATTTTTTTTTTTTTCATTTTCCATCTGGATTAAACGCTCACTAATACTGCTCCCTTGACCTAGACGGCGGCTGCTTAGACGTCGAGATGGACCTAAACAAAGAATTTATAAGTAGAATTTATCATCAATGCCAAAGTTGTGCGAAAAATTATTAACCTTTAACTATGGACGCGCGGTCTAACAGACCGCTCGCAGTTTTTAATTTTCGTGTTCACGCACTTCCCCGCCCCCCTCACTACTGACGCGCTCAGTAGCTTCGGTTTTAGTAACGAAACGACTGTTGAAGCGGGAGGTTGCGTCGTTGGCTGCGAATCGGGTGAGTACTTTGACTTTAAACTTTGATCTGGTCTGTGAGACCTCGGGTCCATATTTGCGATACATTTTATTTTTTATCAATACTGTGTTTGTTTTAGGTTAGGTTAGTTTAAAATGTCAGAAAATATATCAAAACGACCACAAAATTCGCCACTGCAACAGAGGCCAAGCAAAATATTGCGAGTTGATGATCCTACTTCCAAAAATCAAGTAAACGAACAACTTTTGGAGTCGGACCAATCCGATTCATAATATTGTTGACTGTTTAGTATCTGAAGAGGATTACATACAAAATCATGAAAGTGACCAAGGAGAAGTTGGAAGAAGATCCCAGTTTTGTAGGGAATCCCACATCTGAAAGAAATTCCAGTTCTGAATCTGAACATGACAGCTCAGATGATAATGTGCCCATTGCACAACTTCAACAACGCCAACGACGATCTCAATATTATTATGGCAAAAATCGATTCAAATGGAGTACTAATCCACCTTCCAGTAGGGTTAGAACTGCTCAGCATAACATTGTTATAAGCAGACCCGTCACACGCTTGGCTGATGATGAAAGAAGGGAACCTTTCAGTATTTGGGACAAGCTTTTTGATACAGAAATGAGAGAGACTATTTTGACTTGGACTAATGTGAAAATAACTGAATTTAGAGCAAAGTTCAAAAGGCAGGGAAGACCCGAATTGAAAGATTTGGATATGGTCGAGTTGAATGCTTTTTTGGGATTACTGTACTATTCTGCTGTATTGAAGTCTAACCATGAAAGTACAAGTTATATTTTCGCCACAGATGGTACGGGTTGCGAAATATTTAGATGTTGCATGTCGGAAACTAGATTTTTAGTAATTTTACGATGTCTACGTTTTGATGACCAGGCTAATCGTGCAGAAAGACAAAAGAATGATAAGCTGGCGGCTATATCTCCAATTTTTGAGAAATTCGTCACAAATTCTCAAAAACTTTACGAAGTTGGCGAATGCGTCACTGTTGACGAGATGTTGGTGAAGTTTCGTGGCAGAAGCCACATGATCTCGTACATGCCAAAGAAATCAGGAAAATATGGGCTTATTGTGCGCGCCTTATGTGACGCCAAGACGTTTTACTTTTACAACGGCTATATTTATTCTGGTAAAGGTTCTGATGGCATTGGGTTATCAGAAGATGAAAAGAAGTTTCTCGTTCCTACTCAATGCGTTATTCGTATGACGAAACCAATTCAAGGGACCAATCGCAACGTGACCGCAGACAATTGGTTTTCGTCCATTGAACTTGTAGATGGACTGTCAAAGAGAAAATTGACGTATGTTGGGACTGTGAAGAAAAATAAGAGAGAGATACCAAAAGAATTCCAACCAGGGAAGTCTCGAGAAATTCAGTCAACTTTTTTTTGTTTCACTAAAGATAAAACTCTGTGTTCATATGTCCCAAAGAAAAATAAAGCCTATGCATCACAGTGACACAGTAGACGAGGCCTCCAAAAAACCTGAGATAATACAATATTATAACTCCACCAAGGGAGGAGTGGATGTGGATTTTTTTTCTTGCTTCAAGTGATCGCAGGTAAAATTTAGACTGAGTGCCTTAAAATGATAATTTGTTAAAATTTATAAAAAATAAAATAAGTTTTGGTTAAATACATGTAAAGTCTGTAAGATTGAGACCTCTAGTTGATAATAATAATAAAAAACTAATAAAAATAAAAGCATCTAATCATTAATTTTACCATGAAATATAGCGGTCTGTGAGACCTCGCGTCCATGGTAGTGTGACAAAAAAAGAACGTCCATAGTTAAAGGTTAAGGTGGGTTAATTATTAAGGTAAATTGTGGTGGTGAAAAATTATTAAGGTGTATTATAAAAAAAAGAGTAAGTAGGAAGTACGTGGAGTTTAAAATATAAAATTTCAAACATGATATTTAAAAAATCGTAACGAAAAGTACTCACGGATATGGGATGCACGGGTTGACTGCTGTTGTGAAGCAAGGCTCAATGGCTCTGGTAGTGGTATTGGGATATCCCTCTGTGCATCTTCTGACGAAATCTCCATTGTAGTTGTAATAGAGTAACCGCCAAGATTGTCCGATGTACTATTAGGAAATGAAAATTCAGGTTGGGTTAGTAGTTCGGACTGTACTTCATATTGGGCTACCTCTTCATTAATATTCTGTAAAACATAAACATAATTGGTTACAAATATACCCATACTTACAAATTAATTTCTAATCTAGATTCTTTAAAATATTTAACAGTAGGTACGTATCTACGTTACTAATCTATTTAAATTTAGGAAATTGTGACACTATAACATTTTGACGACTTGCAAAGGGCCTTTTTTTATTATTCTAGTTTGATCTCAAAAATTTAAAATCATCATAAAATAAAAATACATACAATAATAGGGAAGGCTGGCACACGAGCTTTTGTTTGTGGCCCACCAAATCCTTCGCCCATTATGTCCAGTACCCGTAGTTCCCATTGTGCAATAGAAGCAGAAGATGGACCACCACCTGTCCCTGTATGCATTCTGCGTACAGCTGCAGATTTTTTTTGGCCATGTGTTTTCTTACTCCTGTAATTATCAGTACTTATCTATCTATATCCGTACTATTACTATTACTACTTACATAAAATCTATATCAAATATTTGCGTTAAAGTTAAGAATAAAATCAAATTTACTATATAGGCAGCCTGGCGGCATTGCGGGCTCATAATATAATACCCTCGAAAGTTTTCAGAGGATATTTAAAATTTTATTTAATGATTATGGCGAGAACATTTTATCCAAGGCATATAAATCGAGATCCACTTGAAATTTTTTTTGGTCGTATTAGAGCACTCAATGCAAGGAATAAAAATCCAGATTCAGTTTAAATCTTTGTTAATAACAAATTTACCGAGCCCTCATTCGAAGTATGCTAATTGTGAAGAAGATGATGGGGAGGCGATACTAAATGCAAAATGTTTATTCCAAAATTCTGAAAACACCACCCCTGAAATAGATGTGAGTTCACCCCCATTGGGAGATGGAATACAACTCCCATCAATTTCACGCGTTGGAGACTTCCCATCATCTTCACAGGAATTACTGGATCAAGTAAGATTAGAAAAAATAAAAGTTCACTGCTCAGCATACACCGCTGGTTATGTATGTAGAAAAATATCTAAAATAGTAAAATGTGAGGAATGCTTGCAGACATATACCACCAAAAAAGAAAAAAACGTACATTTATATATTCAGTTTAAAGAATATAAATCCCTAAAAAATATCAATTTAGTCTATGCTTCTGATTTTTTTTAAATGTTATACAGAGACGTAGCTACTTTAACTCATAACTATTTAAGTAAATCAAAATTATTTTATGAATAATGTAAAAAATAAATAAGTATGAGTTCGAGGTATTCCTGGCTAGGGTGTGGCAAACAAGAAACTGGTAGTGAAAAGTTTCGTTGATATTTTGTTACGATTGTTGGTGCACAACTGGCGCAGTATTATCAATAAAATATTGAATGGTGCAATCGAGGAGAAGTACATTGCAAAGATGGGCGAGCCTCAAAAACGAGCTCTAACAAAATATAAAACCTTCAGGTTAAGGAAACGATGTTATAGTACATAAATATGTAAATTTTATAAACCAAACAAATTTTTTAAATTGTTTTATTTACGTATTTCGTCATTTAAATGATGTACTTCAAATTAGAACAGCACCAGTTGTCGATATCGATATCAGACATCACACATCACATCACTAAATATGCGTATGTGTAAAGGCGGAAACACATTATTAAAAAAGCGACGCGACGCGACCCGATGAAACGCGATGCGTGTTGAGTCGAATCAAATGTATTGTTTTCTATAGACCAGTGTAGGGTTACAGTTTATACAATTATTGTGCAAATGTGAAGATACACATTTGCACAGCAAGAATGTATGTATGTATCTACGGGTAGAGGCGGCTGCGCTTGCCATGTAAGTTATTGTTCAGTCGCAATAAAGCACAGCTTACGGTAACACGTGTTATTCCTTCCAATTACCCTGACCTTCACCCAGTGGCGTAGCATGGGGGGGGGGGGGTGCGGTTCGCATCGGGCGGCTTTTCACTGGAGGTCAAAAAAAATATAGTCATAATGCTCAGAATATATTTGGCAGCTGCTATAAGTAATGCTAGTTGTGAAAGGAGCTTTTCAAAGCTAAAATTAATTAAAATATACTTACGATCGACAATGAGTACGCTGAGATTGACTAATTTAGCTATATTGTCAATTGAATAAGAATTGACTGAAGCAATCGTTATTGAAAATGTTATAAAAAGCTTTGTTGAGAGGAAGACTAGGAAAGTAAAATTTTAGTAGTTAAAAGTATTTTTTTCTGTAGTTTTTTTTAATAGTATGCCACCATTGCTACCAAGTATCTTATGTTTGTTTAGTTGTGGAATAAAATACAGTATCAACAATGAATTTTACTTTGTTTTTTTTTTTATGTGATAACATTTGTTTCCTTTTCAGTTTAGTTTTATCACGCCATTTAAAAAATTAAAGGGCGGCAAATTCGGGATCCGCACCGGGTGCTAGCGACCCATGGTACGCCACTGCCTTCACCATCGACTCAGTGAACCTAAACTCATACTCTGAACTGGTGACCTCTAATAAGCTGTGTAGGGAACTACTGTATTAAGAATTTTGGACCATGGCTACTCAGGGTGTAATTCTCCCTGCAATGCGGGCTAGTGATCCGAAGGTCGAGCCACGTGTAGAAGGGGAGTCTGCTCTGGCTAGCATAGTCGAGGATACCGGAGTTTTGGGCAGACAAACCGCGACTGTGGTTCGCCCAATTTAAAGCTGTGGTGGACAATCAAAAACTCAGCGATACCGCGAAGCAACATTTGGTCGCTACGAAGTTAAATAAAAGTGCTATACAGCAAATAAGTGATTTACTATTAGCCCCGCCGGAGACACGGAAATACCAGTCGTTGAAGGACAGATTGCTTCAGGTTTTTGAAGCGTCGGAAACCAGACAGCTTCAGAAATTGTTGGGGGAAATGGAACTTGGTACCCAGAAGCCTTCGCAGCTGTTAAGGCGAATGAGGGATCTGGCGCGTTAATTTCTAAAACCTCTTTCAGATTCTTCCCACATTGCAGTTGTAGGTTTTGCCATATAAATAGGACCCCATGTTCTTCCAAATTCCATCACAAACTTGTGATGGAATTTGGTCAACTTCCAACACAAAGTCTTGAATTGTATGTTGTCACTATTTCTCGTACGATACTGAATCCCATTTGATAGTTGAATCTTAAATGGATAGTTCAAGTTAAAAATATAAAGAAAACATAGCTCCAAGAAGTGAACTATTTTCAAGTAAATACACTTTTGCTCAGATATTTACCAATGACGAGGAAAAAATGATTCAAAATTACCTCTTGACAAGATAAAAAATTAACTATGGCCTTACCTATAAAAGTGCAAGATCATTAGCTTTTGAATATGCAACAGCTCTTAATAAATGTCCTGCAAAATGGACTGAAAACAAACTGAAGAGGCACAAAAGCTTATCTTTGCGAAAGCCTGAGAACACGAGTCTTTCAAGATCCACGAGTTTCAATAAACATAATGTGTCAATCTTTTGCCATAATTACGAAAGGGCTCTGCAGAAGACCCACTTCTCCAGACCGATTTTTTTTATTTGGATGAGACCAATATCATGACGGTGGTGCAAGCTCCTAGCGTGATTGCGCACACCGGTATGAAACGGGTCAATGTGTGTCAGCAGAGAGAGGCCAGCTTATAACAACGTGCGCCATAGACAATGCAACAGGTAATACCGACCCACCTGTTTACATATTTCCAAGGCACGATTTCATAAAGCTATGATTAATGGTGCACTACCAGGAAGCGTTGGTTATGCAAAAGCCCAAAGAGGGGATGGATGACCGGCACTTTATTTTTGAAGGTACTGCAACACATAAAAAAAATCACAAGATATAGAAAAGATAACAGAATACTGTTATTATTTGACAACCATGAAAGCCACTGTACGTTAGGTGCAATTAATTACTGTCGAGATAATCTTAAAAATCTGAACAAACAAATATTGATGGTTGAAAACTTTCGGCCGGGACAGTTAGGTGAGCACCAGCAATTTGTTATTAGAATTGGCTACCCAATCCAGGGTATAATCTATGTATATCGCGCAACAATCTGCGGAACCGGATTTTGATGTACCTACCAGAAATTGGCGGCTATGGTTAACACTCGAGTGTCCCCGCATACGTAATCTTAAATGTAACTAAGCCCATGTGGGCCCGATTTGGATCTGACATTATACATATAAGAATTACGCCTCACAGTGGCCTGAATAATGGGATCTAATGTGGATCGGTTCTTATTTGGAATCAAGTCCACATGAACCTTTTTTGTTCGTCTACTTATACAACCGAAAGACCAGGTCTGCCTTTGTAGAATACGCTCTCTATGATACTTATTAGTATATAAATGGGCTCATCTACGAGTCTTCGGTCAACTGGACCCACTCGAAGTGGACCCACGGAATCACTCAACGTCATCACATTTTGAATCGGCCAACTGCACCCACTGCTCAATTTCATCATAAGTACAGCCACGGAGTAAATAATTTAAATCTTTTAGTTTTATTTTTTTGACTTAAAATACAGCAATATTATTAAAATAAGTTTTTACTGTGTGTACGTAAACCAATTTGCCAATTTTAACCCCATGAAAAAAACCGTCCCCTATTTAATATTTATTACGTAAGAATCTTAAGGAAAAAAATATTACACGTTTGGTTTGTTTTAAAGAAAAAAATAAAAATGTAAGGATAGTTTGAAATTTTATAAGTATAATATTTACTTGAAGTAAAACGGATTTTGTCGCGTTATATTAATATAGTTTAATTCACGACGTTTCAGATCCTTCAGCATCTTTTCATGGTCACGAGTGGACTAATCTTTACTTTCCATTTTTTTGTGATATACGTAAGAACTGAAAACTTCCACCCACAACCTTGTAAGAAAAAATAAGACAGGGTCGACCCCTCCCCACCTAAAATCGTCTTACCAAATAAAAGAATGGAGCCTTACAGGGTACCTGCTTGGGTCAGCCAAGTCTAGGAAAGTGCGTTTGGGCGTATGCTTCAGCCACTAGCTTATCTTTCTATTGTTAAGGTTAAAGTGCAGACATTTTGTGCATAATTTACTCTAATGGTTCAATTACGTGTGTACTTAGAGGGAACATAGTGTTTAAAAATTAGATATTGATATTTTATGTGAATTATTGGGTTAAATTTTAAATTTTATTTCAACCAATTTTGCGCTCGACTGTATCCACTAGTAGCTTTAAACAATACATATTTTTTTAAATTTTGAATGTTGGTCCACTTAACCAATAAAAATAAAAATTATGTGGTTCAGTGGACCCGTGATTCCAGTATCGAGCGCGTCCAGCTGACCGAAGACTCCTACCTCCAAGATATCATCGTCCCCGCGGTCATGTGCTTCAGCGAAGCCCATGACCGCGATATGCCGCTGCACCTCGCAGACCTCACGGAAAAAGTGATATGTCTGTATTACAGACTTTCTCGTGACGCCTACATCGCGTGCGGCCTGCGGACCTTTATGCGAACAAAGAAGTGAGGCCGGTTAAAACTACGCCTTATCTTGTCAGTCGAGCTATCAAGCTATCGAAAGCTCGACTGACAAGATAAGGCGTAGTTTTAGCCGGCCTCACTACTTTGTTCGCAAAGTTCCATTTTAACTTTTTATTTGATCTGAGGCGACGGAAAAAAAATCCCTTCAAGGGAGACGTAATTACATTACACCCTGCCCTCCGGCAACGCTATCGGAATCCCATCTTATAATTATTGTTGCGTTTCGCATTCATGGAACGCATGCATCTTGGGCAACTAGGTCTCCGCGATGGAATAAGAAGCCTCCACGGCTTCAATTGTAATTTCCTCATTGGAAATTGCCGAAGCATAGTTCCAGATATTCAAATTTCTGGAAAAAAATAAACTAAAAGGATCCATTTAAAAAATCTTAATCCAAATACTACTTGCTTACTAACTTTTAACTATTAAGCAATAGTACCTACTTACTACCTAAAAATAATATCAAAAAGAAACAAAATTCTATAAAAAATCTAAAAACGAATATAAAACTACAAATAACCTAAGGAACCTAAAACTACAAAAATCATAAGGAACTTAAAAATATAAAAAAAAACCAAACGAACTTATAACTTAAAAAAAAAAAACATAATGAACCTAAACCTACAGAAAAATATAAGAAACCTAAAACTACAAACAATAAAAAACTACAATCTAAGCAAAACAAAAAAAAACTAGTGACACTTATCGCAAGAATCGCAGGAAATATTGGTGGTTCCCAGGTTTGACTCCTATCAACTTGTTGGCGAATCTAAAACCTATGCAGTAGATTTTTTAGATAAAAAAAATGTGATTTCCCAATGATCCCAGAAATCCCATAAAAACAGAATGGCCGTTAATGACGCCTGGGAAATAATTAAAAAATAATTTTCTCTTCAATGTCCCATTGACGAATTAAAAAAGAAGAGAAATTCTCTAATGGCTGCTTATAGAGAGCACTTAAAAAAACTTAGATTCTTGCACCACTGGTTCAAGTACGAATGATATGTACCAGCCAACATGGTTTGCATTTGAGGCAATGCAGTTTCTTGGGGCCAGTGTATGAATACAACAACACTAGACATACTGAGGTAAACATAAAATAAAACAATTATTTATGTTGTATCTAATAGACCCTAACCCTTCGGGGAATACAGGCGTGATGGTATGTATCTAATAGACTTTTATTTCGAGCAAAATTTGTTTATCGTTTAGATTTACATAAAATATTCTGCAAACTCAGCCTTAATCATATGAGCAGCATTTGAGCTCCGCCTAGGAACCAAAGAAAGAGGTGGGAGTCCATGGTTCGCGCTGTCATTTCGCCAACTTCCAGAATGCAACTGACTGTTCTCTAGGCGGTCAAAGACTCCACGGGGTGTGTATATACTCGATGAGGTACAACTTCTCCTCAAAAAAGGTTTATGTTGAAGTAACATAGGTTTTTTAAAAACTCTAAATACTGATGCCATAACGACGAACACATTTTCAACTATTACTCTGGCATTGTCATTTCTTTACATATTTTGTAAATCGTATCTCAGCGCTGTGTTTTGAGATGGATGACTTCGAATCTGTCTTCCTAAAGAAATTATGTAACACACAACACGCACGAATGATATCTTCAGCAAAGGGTATTTGTACATTTATCGGACGATGAAGAATTCTCCTCTTATTCGCCATGACACCAAACAAGCACTCAATGTATCTTCGTGCTCTCAATAAATGATAATTGAAAATACGCTTTTCTCATTTAAATAATTGCCAGCGTATGATCTTTGTATAAAATTACTAATCCCGAATGCTACTTCACCAATGAAAACAAAAGGCATTGGTTGTCCATTACTTGTAATTGGCAACGAATTGGGAATATTAAGTCTCTGCTCTTCGAGACTTTTGTAAAAAATACTGTTTTTGAAAATTTGTGAATCAGAAGCCTTTCCATACGATCCAACATCTATGTAAGTAAAACAATATTTATAGATATATAGCCAGATTATTATAACAGTATAGGTTATCAACTATAGAAACAACCAAATTATATATACTAATTCCTGGATATCTATGTGGGATATGGAACGTAAGAAGACGGAAGAGTGAGAGAGTATGTGTGTGAAAGGGACAGAGCATGTGAGGACGCCATATTGAGACGCCGGCACTGGGAGTTAAAAAGATAGTTGTACTAATTTTTTTTTGGTATAAGTTTAATAAAATATTACAAGTGTCAGTACAAACAGTTTTATTCACCACAATTTTGGGGGCTCGTCCGGGATCTAAAGAAAAGAAGTTTGAAGACGTAAAGACGCAAGACGATAATTTTTCTCCCAGCACGTGGCGGCCTGCAACCGTTGGTAAAAATTACGAAGACGATAAAGACTGGTAGTGAAGATCTATGATGACGACACGAACGCTGAAATCCTTAGAAGACGTAGCGCCTAGGGGTGCGCAATATGCCGACGACTTAATCACCCCCTTTTCGGGTCAGGACAATACCTACTCGGTGAGCCGTTGGCTACAAGACGTTGAAGACAACGCCGAGATTTTTGAATGGTCACCTCTCCAGCAGCTGGTTATCGCCAGGAGATCGTTAATCGGTACTGCCGCGTTGTGGCTCCGAACGGAAAAGCCTTTCAAGACATGGGCAGATTTAAAGCAGGCTATCTTAAAAGAGTTCCCAGATACACTTGATCAAAAAACTGTGCATGAAATGCTTAGTGCGCGCAAGAAAAAACGGGATGAAAGCTGTGTGGATTACCTGCTGATTATGAAAGAGCTTGGAAAGAGGGGAAAAATACCGGATTACGTCGCGATAAAATACATAATAGACGGCATTCAAGATCTCGAGATAAACAAAATTATGTTGTATGGTGTCACAAGTTATAGTGAATTAAAAGAAAAATTCAAGATTTACGAGTCAATAAAAGAAAAAACGAAGGCGCGACGGGAATCCCAACAACAGGCCCCTAAGCAGCTAGGTAGTAGATATCCTAAAAATGAAATCCGGTGTTATAGTTGTGGAGAATTAAAACATTCATCTCAAAATTGCCCACACAAGGACAAAGGACTTAAGTGCTTCAAGTGCAATGGATTCGGCCATATTTCAACAAAATGCACACAAGCGGCGAAGCCCGAAGACGATCGGAAGCATTCGGAAACATTCGACAGGCGGACCAGTCGGCCAATCAGCAGCAGACCCGACCGACGTCATTGCCAACATGACGGGCGGAAGGACAGCGGAAATCCTCCAAACTCCGCAACGAAACGCGCCATGTTTACCACAGAGTCCGAAGAATGCAATACGGTTGGCACCGCGGACGATGACAGCTGTCACTCCTGTCACTGCAGTTATGATGTAAACAAAGAGGTTATTCAGATAGTAAATACGAACAAGAAGCCGGGCAAGCCGATTTTGGATATTTACGTAGAAAATGTAGAAGGAAAAGCGTTAATAGACTCTGGGAGCGACGTAAACTTGATGTCGGAGGACTTTTACGTCAAAGTCGGACAACCAAAAACCGACGAAGATAGTGTAGTGTTATCGGGACTTGGACTCCAACAAGTGCGTTCATTCGGAAAATTTAAATGTACTGCTAGAATTGATGGACGGTGCTATAACGGAATTACGTTTCACGTTGTGCCTAAAGACTGTATGCCATATGTAATAATATTAGGTCACGAGTTTCTGTCTAGTATAACAATGGTTATGAATGAAGGAAGTGTGTTGTTGTTGCCATCTGGGGAAGAATGGATGAGGAAGGTAAATTGTTTTACGGTAGGTGTGAATGTTGTTGTAGGTCCTGTGACTGATCCAGCCGGATCAGTCACAGGACCTACAACAACATCTTTTTACATCTTTTTACTTTTTACTTAAAACATCTTTTTTGATAGCCATCAAAAAAGATGTTTTAAGATGTGTTGAAGACTACCAGCCGAACCAGGTGAAAGAGGCACCTGTACAACTCAAGATTATTCTGAAGGACGATATTCCAGTGGCCCAGAAACCAAGACGTCTGTCACCGAGAGAACAGGAAATTGTTGAAAATCAGGTATCAGAGTGGTTAGACGACAACATTATACGGGTAAGTTTCTCTGAATATGCTAGCCCCTTGGTATTGGTCAGAAAAAAAGATGGATCTACAAGAGTATGTATTGACTATAGGCAACTTAACAAAAAGATGGTAAAGGATGAGTATCCTCTGCCAGTTATAGAAGACATTATTGATAAGCTACGGGAGGCCAGTGTTTTCAGCGTGCTTGACCTGAAAAATGGTTTCTTTCACTTAAAAGTAAGTGAAGAATCAATACCCTATACATCATTTGTAACACACCATGGCCAGTTTGAGTTTTTAAGGGCACCCTTTGGGCTGTCCAATTGTCCCAAGTATTTCATGCGATTTGTGTCGACAATATTCAGGGATTTAATCCAAAGAGGTATAATGCTTGTATTCATAGATGATATTATCATTCCAGCTAAAGATGAGGTTCAAGGAGTTCAAAGATTGAAGGAAGTATTAGCTGTTGCTTCAGAGTATGGACTACAAATTAATTGGAAGAAGGCCAATCTGATATGTAAACAAATCGAATACCTGGGTCATCGTATTCAAAACGGTGAGATAAGTCCAAGTTCTGAAAAGACAGATGCGGTAGTTAGATACCCAGCACCAAGAAACAGTAAACAAGTTCAAAGCTTTATTGGACTTACTTCCTATTTCAGGAAATATATTGAGAATTATGCTCAAATAGCAAAACCACTAACTGATTTAATAAAACAGGATGCTGTCTTTGTTTTTGAAGAGGAACAACATAACGCGTTCATTGTTTTAAAGCAGAAACTGGCTAGTAACCCAGTACTAAAGATATATAATCCCAAATTGTCTACAGAGGTGCATACAGATGCATCCAGTATTGCATATTCAGCAATATTGTTTCAGTTACATCCAGAAAGTGGGTTACATCCCGTTCAATATATGAGCAAAAGAACTAATGATGCACAGCAAAGATATTGCAGTTACGAGTTAGAAGCTCTGGCTATAATTGAAGCAGTTAAATTCATGATTTTCTACAATATTTCATTAAATATGTAGACAATGATTTAATACATATCATGGTAGAGTATACAAATCTAAAGTCTATTGAAAGAACTGGCAGAGTGTTAAATTTTACGAAAGCAGAGTGTTAAATATACATTGGGATAACTGTATCTGTAACAGACTGTAGTGGAACCGAAATCATGCGTTAACTATAATTATGTACATATTCCATGACGCGAGATAGGTATTTTTTACTGAGGAATTCAATCAAACTAGTATTTGATAACGATATCACTGCGAACATGAGGCGTGAAGATAAACAATGTAACGTTCGTCCTATATTAGACAGGATTCTAAGGGGCTGCCGTGCTCAAGGAAGGCCACAAAAAATTCTATAGATAAAATGATCATCCCATTTACAGGGGAATGTCCTATACGACAATATTTCCCGAGCAAGCCCAACCCCACGGGGATTAAAGCGTTTATATTAGCAAATCCAAATGGGCTTGTTTGCGACATACTAGTTTACCAAGGAAAATATTTTTTTAGAAATGAGAGTGCATTCGATTTAGGAGCAAAACCAGTCCTCCAGTTAACCGAAACACTAGTAGTACCAGGGCATTTATTATCTTTCGACAAATATTTTACCACGCTCAGATTGACTGATGAATTTGCAAATACAGGCTTTAAACGTACCGGAACAATTATGAAGAATCAGGTTCCTAAAGAAGTAACTGATAAAATTGATGATGACAAGACTTTGACTTCGAGTCGGTGTTAATGCTATTTAATATTTATGTTGCTAATAACCTTGATAACTGCAGAAGAAACAATAGGGTAACAAAACAATATATAAATATTTCACGTCCAGAAATTATTAAAGAATATAATAGCAAGGACAGATTTTCATCAAACGCTAAGAACACTTCCGACTAATTCACCTTTCAATTAAAAAAAATACAAAATGAAAATCGGTTCATCCATTCGGGACAGACACGTCAATCTTATATCACCCCGCCGTTTTTGCGTCGGGGGTTAAAAATGGTATATACTAAAATTTACCCTAATTCATAGTAGGTATGGACGTTTTCAATTTGTAATCCTACATGGTAGTTATTATGTTCTTTTCTTTAAAGGGTACATCCTTTCAAAGGTTACTTAGGTAGCCTATTTATTTTTGTTGTAGTAAAGGAACCAAGGTTAAGAGCTGGTCCTAGTTCGTTTTAACCCTTTTCTTGACAATGTATCTTGTGCGACACATCATTAAAAAAAATTAATATCTCTTTTATAATGCAAGTAAAACGGAACGTACACTTATTTCTCTATAAAGTATACGTTTCTGAACGCACATTTGTGACATAATGACAGCTACTTACGTCATCTACTTTTTCAAAACTTGTCAAAATGGCGAGCCGGTTGAGTGCAATTCCGCGGAAGAAGGTACGAATTTATTATTTTTAACAGTTTTTCTTTTAAAATTAGATGAGGAATTGGTGTTATAATATTTCATAATGATTGTGCATATGCTGGAAAATAATTTAACGGAAGAAATAATTAAACTTGGCTTCGTCAACTATCAAATAAAGTAAATGTATCCTGCAAGATACGTTGCCAGGTGTACTAAGATTATTTATACAAGGTTAACGTATCTTATAGGATACATTGCCAAATGTACTAAGATTTTATTGCTATAGTTTTTTTTTAGAGCCGGCATGGTTTGCTTGGCATCAGTGTGATAGTGGGCTTTTTTTTCAGGGAGGGACGCAACCATCTTTTTCCCGAGCAAAAAGAATTTGTGCTCTAGTACCAAAGTCACGCAAAAAATCAGACGACGATGACTGAATCCGGGGATGAATTTCAGCAGATTTCAATTGGCTTGAGTCATGTTCATGTTCATAATCATGTCACTGACTCTGATTCTTCGCCTGCGTCATCTTTGCCTTCTTCTATCGAAAATTTAAACTTACTATATGATGAAGAAATAGTAGACGTACAAGACGCTGTTACTCAGTCGCCTTTGCTGCCTTCACCTCAGTCGCTTCCAGCTCGACTACTATTTCCATTGACGCAAAATGACTCTCCTTCACCACTTTCTTTGCCACCGTCTCCATTAGTTGCCTCTAACAGCCGACTACCAAGAAGACCTACAACATCCGGAAGGACTGCAAGAGTAATCACACCCCGACGTATTCTTCAAAAGCCTCTAAATTTTCAGTGGACTAAAAATAAATTCAAATATTTCGCCCAGATCTCAGACAAAAATCTTCCGCAACCTGATATTGCCAAAAGTCCTTACGACTATTTTACAGATTTTTTGCGGACGAAATCTTTCGATTACATAACCGAGCAGTCTAACCTGTACTATATGCAACAAAAAGGAAAAGCCTTAAATTTAAACTTGACTAAAGAAGATATAAGATGTTTCATAGCTATTAACCTTCTTATGGGAATTGTCAATTTACCAGCTTATACAGATTATTGGTCGCGTGAGCTCCGCTACAGTCCCATCGCAGACATTATGTCACTCAAAAAATTTCAATTAATAAGGAGATATATTCATTTTAACAATAATTTATTAGACGATGGTGACCGTTACTTTAAAGTGAGGCCCTTGTTAGAAAAAGTACGTGAAAACTTTTTGAAAGTCCCACACGAAACCAGATTTAGTGTGGATGAAATGATGGTCCCGTATAAGGATAAAAAAGCTGGCAATAGAAAACAATATGTTAAAAACAAGCCAAAAAAATGGGGCTATAAAATGTTTGTTCGAGCTGGCATATCTGGTTTCGTGTACGACTTTATAGTATATGGTGGTGAAGATACTTTCTTGTATAATTCGCTAACGCCTGTGGAGTTCAGTTTTGGTCTTGGTGCTAAGGTAGTTCTGGCTCTATGTAAGAGTATACCAGACCGTGCTTGTTCCGTGGTATATTTCGATAATTTTTTTACAAGCTTAGAGTTGATAAACTATTTACGAGAAGAAATGGGCATATTTTCTTTAGATACCATTAGGTCTAACAGATTGCGAGGAGCGGAAAAAGTTTACTTACAGACAAAGCCCTAAAAAAAAACCTAGAGGCTCTCATTCGCAAGTTGTCTGTAATAAAAATAAATTATGTGTCGTCAAATGGTACGACATCAAATGTGTAACCACTGCTAGTAGTTATGTTGCAGTTGAGCCTGTCAGTACCATACAACGATATGACAAAGTTACGAAAAGAAGAGTAGCGGTACCCTGCCCGGGCATTATAAAACATTATAACTCCCATATGGGAGGCGTAGACTTGACAAAATATTTGATTTGTTTGACTGTTCGTTTCGTCACCTATCAAAATTTGAAACGCGGGAGATTGTGAAAAATTGCAGAGAGATATCAACAGAGTCGTTAGTTGGAGCAAGCAAAATCGGTTGCAGTTCAATGTGTCGAAGTGTGTGACCATCTCATTCTCACGTGCCCGCGCACCTATCCAACATAGATACACAGTGGATGGAACTGAGATGACTAGGGTAACGGAAGTGACTGATTTGGGAGTTAATTTTACTACTGAGCTGACGTTTCGTAATCACATACTGAAAATTTGTAAAAAATCATACAGGAACTTGGGGTTGGTACTTCGAATGGCGAGAGGGTTTACCAATATAAAAGCCATTACAGCGTTATATAATGCTTTAGTTAGGAGCCAACTGGAATGCAACGCAGTTATCTGGGCTCCACATGAGACTAAATATAGCCTCATGTTGGAGCGGGTGCAAAATAAGTTTATTAGATTTATTTACATGAAGCAGTACGGGGTCTATCCTTTTTATCCATTAATGTATCCTACCCTGTTTGTCTTAGGTATGGTCGGATATTATGAACTGAGGGTCAGGAGGGAACTCGCACTCGTTACATATATCTTTAAGATAATCAGAGGGGGGATACATAATGCTGATATATTGGAGAGGGTGGGTCTGTGTCCCGGATGGCTACGCGGGCCGTCGGCGACGGCCGCGCCTGCTGGCAGTGCCGCGCGCGCGCACTAGGTTACTAAGCGAGGCTCCTCTGACGCGCGCACTGCGCACGCTCAACCTCATAGCTAACGATGTGGATATGTTTTATTGTACTCTGAGTGAATTCACAAAAATAGCAATTTTTAAAATTTCTAGTAGTCTGTGACATTATTAATTAGGAAACCACAATATCGAATTGGATTTAGTCTGTAAGGATATTGTTGGAAATAAATAAATAAATAAAATATTGCAAGCTGTCGTAATTTCATCCTAATAAAAATGAGTGCAGTGGATTTTCAAATATTTTGACTTAATTTCAAATGTACAAAAAGTTATTATCTTTAATACTGCCAGCTACTTTTAATTATGTTAATATTTTTTTTTATTTAACAAGTGTTATTGCCTTTAGTGTTTTAACACCCCTAAAAAATTTCACAAGTGTTTTTGCCTGTAGTGTTTTTACACCCCTAAAAAAATTCACATTCAACATTAGTCCCAATAGTTTCTTTGAAAGTGGAACGAGTGATTAATAAAAGCCTCAGTAGTTCCAGACATTCGAGTACAGACACAGTGTTCGAATCGCCTTAGAGTAGAACTACTTGGAAGTAAAGTTTCACTAGTTCTACTATTTGGGACTAGTGGAACTAGTGAGAACCGAAATTCCCATTAGTTCTACCGTAGAACTGTGGATTGGAACTAGTAGAACAAGTGGGAATAAACACTCCCATTAGTTCTACTATTTTGTTCTACTTAAATCGTAGGACTATTGAGAAAAAAAAATCCCACTAGTTTTACGATAGAACTGTTTCGACAGAGTCGTCCTTCCAACACCAATGGCGACTAAACGTGTGGGCTGGTATCATCGGAGATGTTGTCGTAGGACCAGTTTTCTTTCCGCAAAGTTTAAATGGCCAAAATTATTTAAACTTTCTGGTTAATGAATTAGACGATGTACTCACTGTGCTACCCGTATCAAGTTACGTGGATCTCGTGATGGATAATAATATGGTATTCCAACACGACGGTGCACCGGCACACTTTGCACGTGATATACGCGCGTACTTGGACGTGCGTTTCCCTCGATGGATCGGGCGCGGTAGCAGGAGCGTGGCTTGGCCTCCGCGGTCCCCAGACCTAACTCCGTTAGATTTTTTTTTGTGGGGATACATTAAAAAAGTAGTGTATGCAGTGCAGTGTGATACAGTGCAAGAAATGCAAGTGCGGATCGAGGCCACCTTTAGCGCGCGGCCTTGTGCATACAATACCAAGGGCACCACATCGAACCCCATCTTTAAAAATGTAAGTTAATTTGCTAAATTAAGTAAACCGTAAATAAGTAAATTACGTATTGCATAATTAGTTTTAAACCAAGGAGTACCTAAATGCCTAAAGTATGTTTACAATTGCGCACACGCGCTCGCATTGTCGGCTCGTGTGATCCTGTCAGCCCGCGCCGACAGAGGGCGGCGCGGCGGCACACTACCTACAGCGTGTACTAGGCGCACAGATCGCGAAAGAGATTTAACTTCAATATTAGGAAATGACGTGAAAAGTTAATGACCCTCGTAGTGCAGTGACACGTTTGTTATGGTTTGATTTCAATAAACTTACGAAACCAAAAGTTTGGTATGAATCCTTTGAGTAATTTATTTTGCGTGGAAACTTTGCATAGAGAATCTATACCTGATGTAATCATCACCCCTTTTGGATGAATATGATCATCATGTGCTACCTGCAGTGGATCTCTGCATTAAGGGTGCACAGTACGCGGCGACGCCGACGGCATCAGTTCAATAGTTCAATGTGACGTCGGAGAAGGCGGCACGCAGTTCAAGAGTTCAAACTTGATGGTTGGTCATCAAGTTCAGTTGAGTAAAGTGAGAATTGTGAGTACATTAACAATTTATTTGAGTGAGAAAATTTCAAGCAATTTCAAGGTTTATTGATACGACCTGTTTAACTTGAAGAACTTCCGATATATTTGGACTTTGTTATAACTTTCATGTTTGTGATATTGTACTTAGTATTTACTGTAGCTACGGACTATTCCCGATTTTCACCAAAGTTCATTTCGGAAAAGTTCGATAAATATTTTCATTTTTCAACTTTTATTCTTGTCGTTTGAACCATTGTGATAACAAACGATGGAGGGTTTAATTAACGTTTTAAAGGTCCTTCAAAGCGTCATCAACAAATGATTGATCAATTTTAAAAAGAGTCCAAAGGATAGATTGAATTTAGAATATCTACAAACCCGACAAGAGGTTTTAGAAAACGATTGGGTTTTATTTAAAGATACAAAGAACAAATGTAACAGATATTTATGACTCAACTGTTGTTATTCTACATACAATAGTCCTAAAGACAAAATAGCCGAGACCGGCAGAGTTCATATTAGGTCAACGGCGCCATCATCAACTTGGTGCCAAACATTGGACCCTTAAAAAAGCATTAAAAAAAATCAAGGTCCTTGGGTTTGGATAAGAATAGCATACGTAGAAAACATGTTGCCTTATGTACGGTTTTGCCACATTTACCGCTGCAGGACTTGGATGAGGCCTGGCACTACATCATGAGCGAATGTCCTCAAGGAGAAAGTATTTCTAGATTTAACGATTACATTTTAAACCAGTGGATTGAACATATTATGTTGTGGCACGACAAATGGTCGTGTTATAACGTAAAAAATTAAAACTAATAATTAAACAGTCTCATTACTCTGAAATAAATAAAATTTTCAATAAAAACAGAGCAATAAATTTGGCAAAACTTTTAGATTGTTTGCAAAAATATTGCAATAATTATGCCGAAATAAGAGTAAAAATGGGTCATCAAAAACATGCTGAAATAAGATAATCGAAAATACAATAAAATACTATAAAAATGGCGTAATTTCTGTTGGACACTGTCTAGAGAAATTAAGATTCTGATTATTAAGATTTGAATAATCATTTATGTAGTCGCTAAGCTTAGATACTATTTTTTTTTTTCAAGATTGTTTTAGAGTCTTAAAGAGCGTGATTTGTTATTTTAAACAGTATGATTTTAAAAGTATAAAAGTAGAATATTTTTATTAATAGTCGAACATGTAGCTATAAGAAACCTTTAAAATAGATCTCTGTAGAACACTTTTTACAATGTTTTTGAATATTATTCCAAGTTTGACCGCATAATTATAGAACAATCTGTGTTTTTTTATGATAAGTAGAGTATTTTATTAATCCTTAAACAGGTAGGTATAAAAAAAAATCAAAATAGATCTCTATGGAAAACTGTATTTACAATGATTTTGAATATAACTCCAAGTTTTACAACTTAATTATGAAACAATCTGTAATATTTTATGATAAGTACAGTATTTTGATAATCGTTAAACAGGTAGCTATAAAAACACTTCAAAATAGATCTCTATGGAAAACTGTATTAACAATGTTTTTGATTATCAGTCCAAATTTTTATTGCATAATAATAAAAAAAACTGTGATTTTACTAAGAGAACAAAAATAATAAAATATCAGAAAAAAAATAAAGAAGAAATAATTTTTCTTTTTTGGAAAGGTAATTAAGAAATAATCTGTTATTTTTAATACCAAGGTTATAAAAATAACAAGTAGTATTGTATCACAATAATATAACGAAACTAAATGATTCTGAAAATTAAAGTAGTCTTAATAAATAATAAATATCTTTTGTCGATATTTTTATTTCTTAGTCCCTGCACTATGGCAAGTGATGTTCGTAGGTGTGATTCGCCTCCATTTAACCCATCCTTCAACGAAACAAGAAAACGTTTTGAGAGGTATTCCTGCAGATTAGTCTCCAGAGGAGGTCTTAGATAATATTTCTGTTCCAATGGAATGTTGTCCAACACTAACGGTACGTCGCTTAAGAATAGAATTAACGATGCAGAAAATGCAATGAATTAATTAAATTTACTTGTAACCTATCAAAAATATTAACATTTGATTTAAATGGTACACAAATGATATTGTTACATGACATACCTCGAAATAGGCGCTATTGATATATATATATATATTGTTTCTCATTTTGCAATCTGTAAAATCTGTGGAATGTATATGAGGTAAATAGGTAGGTAAATCTGATTAATTGAAAATTATTAATATTTTTTACAAAATTATTAATAATAACCACATGTTTTGGTAAATGTGAATAAACGATCGAAATTTATTACTTTTAGTAGTAATTATTAATAATTCACGACACATATTGGTAAAAGTAATAAAATAAATAAAAACCTAATGTTTTTTGACCAGCAGGTATTTATTTAATTTTAATATTAAACACAGTCTTACAATTATATTAAAATAGGCGAACTGTAGTGTTTTACTGGTTTCTAACACTTACGCGAATATCAGACATTGAAATAAAACTACTTTTTACGGATTTTATCGCGTTATATTGATTATTTTAAATTCCCGACGTTTCGGATCCTTTACATTTATTATATTTTATTTATCCTTTTTTGCTGTAAAGGATCCGAAACGTCGGGAATTTAAAATAATCAATATAACGCGATAAAATCCGTAAAAAGTAGTTTTATTTCAATGTAGTGTTTTAGTTTATTAAATGAAATTAATTTGGTTCTGGCACTCGCCGGCCGCTTCCGCGGCACCGCTCGCTTCGCTCGCTCGGCTCCTGCGTTGTGTGGTCACAGTTATAACCTAACCTAACCGATAATACCTTAAATAAACTTATATATACATATATATTGTCACGCCTGTCTCCCAGAGACTATAGATTTCCACTTGCTACGATCCTAGCACACTACTTTCGCTTCATCTACATTCATTGGCTAAATAAGTATTACAGGTACTGCATGTGTCCATCCTCGGATAGCCTAAAATTATGTTAAATTGTGTGTTAATATACGTCTGTTATGCCCGTTTTCACCAAGAACCCCTAAACTACCACATACGTATGTGACCTCTAGTTTAAAAGCTCCCCCAAACTAGCACCTAAATTAAATTTCGTTTCACCATTATTTTAACACATAACTATGGGACTGTTATCTATGTGACGTTTTGTTCTCGATAATAGTTATCGATTCGTTTTCGAACTTATCGATATTTTGACACAAGATGTTTTTTTATCAAATTCTCTTCAGTATATACATATATGGATTCAGTTATTAATAAATAATGTTTTGATAGCTCAATTAAACTTTATTCCATACATATTATTATTAAATTTCATATATTCATCGTATATTTTACTCTGTGTACATTACGTGCATCGCGTATTATCTGTGGGCACATTTTTTATTTGACACTTTCGTGTCGTGCTCGCGCGTGGGGTTTGATTTGAAGTGATTGTTTGTTGTTGTGAGATTTAATTTTATAAATTTTAAACTAACCTATATATTATATATCAGTCTTTTGCTTTGTAAAGTAACATTTGCAATAAAATGGCAGAAAAAAGGAAGCGTAGCCAAAATTTTTCTATGGACGAAAAAGACAAGTTGGTGAAATTAGTGTTTACCTTTAAAAACATTATATTAAATAAAAGAACAGATGGGTCCACTAGCCAAGCCAAAAACGAAGCTTGGATGAACCTCTGTAACCATTATAACTCAACTGCAAACATATACAGGTTAGTAAACAAAAATAATGTATTTTTATCAATACAAATATTACCACGTACCTACTGTACTTATCAATATTTCAGGAGTAAAGATGCTCTCATAAGAGTCTGGGAGAAAATGAAGAGCGAAGCTAAAATTTACAACTCAAGAAACAGGAACTGTACTATGGGAACAGGCGGAGGACCATCAACAACAAAAACCGACCCAATACTGGAACAAGTTTGCGACTTAATGGGTCGAGGATGCAGTGGTATTGCTGATGTTCTAGACTCGGATTCTGTTATCACCATACCACTAACAATGAATTCTGATTTAGAAATAGTCAATGAAGAATTGCAGACTATAATTTCAGATGCTGAACTAGTTACAGTAAGTACTATTTTTATATGACAGATATAGTATTTAAAGAGTTGTTTTTATTGCCCATACTAATCTAATACTCAATTGTAAAAACTGTTGTTTCTAGTAATTGTAAAAAGGCTTGTCCTATCTGTTCTTACCTACTATGTTTTTATTTTCACTAAGTAACTGCTTATCTGATTTTGATCAAATTTGGAGAAATATAACCAACCCTATACCTACTTAAATAGATAGAAATGGCCAAGAGTGCAACCTTGACGGCCTTGAAATTATCATATCTAGGAACAGGGCCAAATGTAGTATATAGACTACTTTATGTAAATTATATTCAAACAAAGTCGCACTAAACACTACTAGTAGTAACTTAATTAAGTAATGAGGAATGAAAGTGCGAGAGGCAAAAAAGTGAGAACTGGCATGTAAGAGAAATAGGATTCAAATAGGCGCCAACTTAAGTTAGCGGAGCTAGTATTAAAAAAAAAATAATTAATTAAGTATGAGTAAAATATTAACTTTTAATCAATTTATTTATTTTCAGCAAAACTCAATAAATAAAGAAACGGAAGGTGAAGTTAAGGAAGTAAGCACACCATCATGCTCTCAGATAGCAAGTACTCCTCTTTGGAAAAGGCGTAGACCTATGCTAAAAGAACAGAGCCATCCACAGTCTGAAGTTCTGGCCACCTTGTGTACAGGATTTCAAGGGGTCAACAACAAAAAAAATTAATTAGAAGACTTGAAATATAAATTATTGGAAGAAGAAATTGCATTTAAAAGAACCTTGTATAATTTACAAATAGAATCTGCAAGAAAAGACCTGGAAATAAAGATATTATTAAATCAAATAAAAGGTATATAATAACATGAAAAACATTTAATTGCAACCAAATAGTACATTATGTGTTTAAGCTATCAAAATAATTTGTAAGCTGTGATCTTCGAAACCCATATGTGTTTTGAGATGTAGTATTAGGTGTGACATTGGTTATTTGGTCATATGAAATAAGTTCTTCTATATTGGGAACAATACTTTCATTGACTGGTTGTTCTTCATTTCTTAAAATACATATTATGTTGTGTAAGACACTGCACGCAATAATAACACTGATAGCATTTTTTAATGCCAATCTTATACCAATGGCTAAGACAAGAAAACGTCGTTTTAAGACTTCATACTGCCTTTCCACCACATTTCTAGTTTTTATTTGAGCCTCATTGTATTTTTGCTGCCCTCTTGTTGTAGGATTTAAATATGGAGTCAACGGATGAGGCTGAAAAAATTTTTTTCATCAGGCATTACTTTAGTCCTTAATATAGCAATATCTTTTTTACAGGTGGAAACTGCAATGTGAACAACTTATTAAGTGTACCAAAGGATGATAAGCAATAAGAGAAATTGTAAATAAATGAATGATACTTAAATAATAATTTTGTTTTAATTTCTTCTAAAGATATCTAATTTATAATTCTAGGCATAAATGTAGGTATCGATGCTGTAAAATAAGAAATGACGCAATAATTACACAATGAGGCTATATTTTTACCCCGATACCGGGATATAATTTTATCTTAAAGATTTACCTTGAAGTGGTATCCACTGTCACCCAGTAAATAGCTGTCAGCATAGTCTCCTCTTTCAAATTTTCTGTATATATTGCTATTTTGATAAATAGCTGAGTCAGGCCAGCGTACTACCACATCTCTTACTAATAAATTCGCTAATGCTACTGTTTGTACATTAATCGACATGTACCCTTTTCTGTTCCTAAATAGCTCTGCATCATCTCCACCTTTAAGAATACATATAAGACATCAATTTTATTACAAAGGTAGGTTCGTGTAATAAGTAGGTACACTTGAATTTCATAACTTGAGTAAATATATTTATTGAAAATAAAGTTTACCTGGTGATTGAATTTTTACATGTGTGCAATCTATGCATTCAAGGACATTAGGGAATCTTGCAATATAATAAAACTCCATCTTCCCTTTTTCTTGTTCCTCGCTTGTTTCAGGAAATTTTACATACTCTGAACGTAGAGTCACAATTGCTTCGGACACTCTTTTTATTATTAGACTGCAAGTTGCTACACTGATCCCACCCATGTCTGCCACAGCCAGCAAATGGTTACCCGTTGCATAAAACCTTAATGCTATTAATAACTGATTTATTGGAGATATAGAATTATTTCTGAAATAAAATAAATAAGCATTATATGTAACAACCTATTACGCCAGTGTATATTGTAATTTTAAATAGGTAGGTTCTTATAGATACGAGAAAAAACAATGTTGAAAATAGGTAGGTAATTTAAAACCTAGGTCAAAATATAGGTTTTACTTTTTGTACAACCATATGAAAATGTAATATATTGTTAGAATAAGAAAATGTAATGTAACCTATTATCAGGAAATTCTAAGATGTGTTCAATCTTTTCCAATAAACGGAACACGGAAGATTTACATAACCTATATCTCCGAAAAAAATCAGTGTCATCAAAACTTTCGAAATAATTAGGTCGTTTCCGATATATTTTTGGTCTACGGTTGTTATTTACGTCGTATATAGTAGAAACAGTTTGTAAGTTATCCAAAAACTCATATAAATCACTATCCATCTTAGGTTCTTGAGAGATCAATTACGTATGTGTCGGTTTAAAGGTCCAAACTTCGACTACATAAATTTAGGGGACCTTTTAGCATTTAGCTGACCCCTAATTGTTGGTGAAACAGAAACCATCCCCTAACGCCCCCCTAACCATATTTGAGGGAACCCCTTAAACTTAGGGGTTGTCGGTGAAAACGGGCATAAGACTCATAGGTAGACTTACTAGGCTTGCAACGATATATTCGAAAACCAAAAAATATCGATATATCGACGCCTAAACATATTGATATTTATCGATATCGACGATACGCCGATATTGATATATCAATATCGAAACACTCAATATATTTTAACGAAATATCGAAACACACGCCCAACGACGATGATTAAATAAATGTCATGGGAGAGTATATAAATCAATCGAAAGAACAGGTAGTGTTAAATTTTACGAAAGCAGAGTGTAAAATATATATTGGGATAATAATAATGATGTTGTCCTGTTCTGCATAAAAAAATAATAAAACTCAAAATTACCAGCAAGGCTCCCTTAAAACCTAGTTAATCGGTGCTAATACTTACTTCTGTACGACGAGCCCGTTCGAAAACGAAGACAATCAGATTCTTGGTCAACATCGGCGCAGGAGAGCGGGTAAGTGTAGGCCCAGAATTAGTTTTTAGGAGTTTCTTTTAAAATTATCGAACCACTGAGCTATCAGTCACAACATTTTGGTTATTTAAGCCGGATTACCCAGTTTTGAAACCAAACGTATTCAAGTAGGTATTGTAGGAGTTTGTAACAAGAAGTTTTTATGTGCGCGTCCCGGCATGTAGAAATATTTAAACAAAAAAAGTAAGTAGTTTGAAATATGTCTAGAGAAAATAATTATATATGAATGTCAGAGGACTAAGTTTGATTCCTTGAACAATAAAAGAAGTCGTGAATTCCTTAATCAAGTGTTTGTTATACGTAGAAGCATTACGATCCCTAAACATTAAACCTGGTGCTTCTACATATGGTGGAGGCGCCGGGTATAATGTTTAGGGATCGTAATGTGCGGCGGAGGGAGCCGCACACGAAACCTACGTACGTTCCGTACTGGACATCGAACCCGGGAAAGATAAATCGGCAGTTGTTTTTAAAAATTTGTTCACATCACCCTTACCCTACTCTGGGGTAGCAGCCTGCCCGTTAAACGAACACCCAAAAGGTCTGGACGGAGTAAGGGTTCTCAACTCATCACCTACCCGCTACACCACATGGAACATACAATCCCGCTCACTGCTGGTTTCCTTCGGGGCACGAGTGCATGCAGCGCTTGAGGATGACATGGACGGCAAGGAGGAAGCAGACACAAGGCCAGGCATCACGACTGTATTGAGAGGGGCCGCGTTAACTGAGGCGACGCGGTTATTGAGTGGCCTGACAATCACGAACATACACGATTTAACTATAGAGAGACGCTGGTTAACTATTCACGGAGCAATGATCAAAAGGTTACCGCAGAAGATCAGATTTAAAGAAACAAAATTAACACGACCAGAGATAGAGCGCCTAACCCGGGTAAATGATCCCCAGGACGAGGACGAGGTGGCAGGGCCCTCCCGCTCAACCCCAAGTTCGAGGGCTTCAACATATGCAGAACTAGAGAGGGAAGAAGATGCCAATGCGTTATAGGGTGTATAAAATAGGTGTCACAAAAATGACAGATGAACAACGCGAAGATCAGGTTTGTCGACAGTTATTAAATAGAATAGCGACTAGCGAGGAAAATGCATATAAAGGATTTAGGGTCATAGATGGTATTTTATGTAGGCAAGCTATGAGATTTAATAGTGTGAAGAATTTAGTGGTATTACCAGAGCGGTTGATATCAGATATATTGAAAGAGTTACATGATGATCCTTGGGCTGGAGGACATCTAGGTTTAGCTAAGACATTAACCAAATTTAGAGATAAATACTTTATTAAAGATGCAGAGAAGAAAATTGAAAATTATATTAAGAGTTGTAGTTTATGTCAGGAGCGGAAAAAGGTGAGACAAGTGGCTCAATTACAACCTGTCTTAGTGAATCATTTAATGGAGAAAGTAGGGATAGATATATTAGGTCCATTCAGAAAATCATTGAGAGGTAATAAATATATAATAGTCTGTGTAGAATATGTTTCTAGGTATGCAATTTGCAAGGCAGTGCCTAGGGCTACAGCCCAAAGAGTTAGCGAATTTTTGATAGAAGAGGTATTTTGTCGTTTTGGAGGGGGACCCTGCTCATGCTGTATCGACTTCGTGAAAGGGATATAGTCCTTACGAAGGGTGTCTGAGTTGGACACATATGATTCAGCAAATATTATTTTTAATTGTATAATAATACAATGTAAAATGGGTATTAACATTAGTCTCGGAAATTAATTAATTATAGTTCGGAATGAATTCATGACAGGGTTAATATGTTTTCTTAAGCTTTCCCTCTCTCTGACTCAATTGCGTTAGAAGAAGTTAAAGTTTTTGCATATAATATTAATTCTTTTTATATTTAGTTTCATTAACCCTTAAGGTATGATGCTTAGCTTTTAATGTAATTAATTTTGAAGCATCATTGGATAGGAGGCCGTTACGCATCTTTTACAGGCGTTTTGGTGCGTTAAAGTTTATGGTGTGTTGTGTTTATTAACTATGCTCAAGCTTTATTAATTTTAATGATAACTTAACCATGCACATGCCATACACTATCCCATTATAAGGGACCAGCCTCACGCACCAGTGTATTAGGTATAATAAAGACTTCTTCGCCTGATAGTAATTTTTCGAGTTAGGTCTTAGGCAGGTAGTTAGTTACTTTTTTGTTTGGAGTTGGGTAAAACTTTTTTTTTAAATTTTTATTTATTTGTTTTACCCAAATGCGGGGGCGTAGCTGATGTAGGAGTTTGTAACAAGAAGTTTTTATGTGCGCGTCCCGGCATGTAGAAATATTTAAACAAAAAAAGTAAGTAGTTTGAAATATGTCTAGAGAAAATAATTATATATGAATGTCAGAGGACTAAGTTTGATTCCTTGAACAATAAAAGAAGTCGTGAATTCCTTAATCAAGTGTTTGTTATACGTAGAAGCATTACGATCCCTAAACATTAAACCTGGTGCTTCTACAGTATCTACCTACTTACACAACATTACACTCTTATTTTACAGAATTAGTGCTAATTACACGAAAAATACTACTCGATATTGCATATTCTTAAGGCTATCTAGCTAGTTACACATATAATTTAAATAGTCAATTAATTATGGTTCGACGTCTGCCCGTTCCTTGAAACGTAGCCGCCTGCAGGTTTGCAAACATTGTAATAAAAGGCGGCGAAAGCATCACGGTTCTGATGGGACATTAGGTTGCGGTTGCACCGACTCTCAGCCGGAGATGCAGGAATCAAATCAAAACACTATCAAAACTGCCTTACCTCCATCTCCAATGGGACGTAAGGAGTATGATAAACATGACTGCGCACCATATGCTGTTCACGTGCAAAAAAAACTAGCCGCACCTAATGACAGCTCAACACTACATCCACTTTAAATTGGTAAATTCCTTAAGAGGAAGGAAAGGTATCCAAAATATTATAATAATAATAATAATAACGATAATCAGGTTGTTCGCGTCTGGCTAACGGCGAGTACTTGCACAGACATAACCTTGTGGCCAGGATTATCCATCAGCAGCTTGCTTTGAAATATAATCTTGTGGAATCGGAGGTACCGTACTATAGGTATGTGCCCGACCCAGTTCTCGAAAATGGTCATGCTACATTGTACTGGGATCGATCTATCATCACAGACGGGACTATTGTTGCTAATAAGCCTGATATTGTGGTGATAGATCGATTAGAGCGTCGTGCAGTGATTGTTGACATCACCGTTCCGCATGACGAGAACCTCGTGAAAGCTGAAAAAGATAAACAAATAAAGTATCTCGATTTAGCTCATGAGGTTGTCGACATGTGGGGGGTGGATTCAGCAATCATTGTACCAATCGTTGTGTCAGCTAATGGCCTAATAGCTAAAAGCCTCGATCAACATCTCAGGAGGCTCTCGTTGAGTGGCTGGATCAAGGGCTCGATACAGAGAGCTGTCCTTTTAGACACGGCCCGCATTGTTAGGAGGTTTCTTTCTCTGGGGCCCTGACCACCGGTGGCTTGGACCCTGCTCCCGATGCCGGTGGGTTACTATTTCTTATATTTTTAAATGTTTTTGTCTTCAGTTTTTATAAAAATATTTAAAAATGTAACATAATGTGAAAGTGTTAGAATAAAGGAAATTATAATACTAATGACGTAATAACACACACAGAAATAGATATGACAAACACAGTAACACCAAATAACAATGATAATATAAATCTTACAGAACTAATTTTGCCTAACCCACAAACAAGTTTAGAACGGGACCCACAAATAGATGAAATATTCCAACAAGCATTACTTTTTTTCAAAAATACAAATCCTGTAAATAGAAATTATATTCCTAAGCAAAACCCATCCAAAAATCTTGCAAAAATAGTCGATTACATGAATAAAATAATTCTTCCTGAACACGTTAACATAGACACTGACTTTGATACACTGCAGACCGTTATCTATTGTGCAGCCTGGACGGTTGCTAAGGTTAATGGAGCAAAGATAACACTCAAACCACCAGAAAGTAACCAACGACAACATCTTAAAAGTGAATACAGGCCTGAATGGCAAAGACGATTAGAAAAGAAAATAGATGACTTACGAGTAAAAATAGGTAGACTGACACAATTTATTAATGGTAATAGAAATAGAAAATTAAATAAACATGTAAACTCTATCATAGAAAGATACAAAATCCATACTGTACACGAAGAACCAAATACACAAGCAACACACACATTAGATACACTTAAACAAAAACTCTCAGTCATAGCTGGCCGACTAAAGCGTTATAAAGCATGCACCCTTAGAAAACAACAAAACACTACATTCAACTATAATGAAAAGCTTTTTTACCGAAATATCAGACAGGCAACAACCAACACTCAGGAAAACCATACAACAAATTATAATAATACACCTGACCCTGAGATGATGAAAAATTTTTGGGCCGGTATATGGGAAAACCCAATTCTGCATAACACTGAAGCTGATTGGATACAAACAGAATCTAGGAATGATAGTAATAACACTCAGGCAATGACATTTGAATATGTTCCCCCACAAATATTTCAAAAAGTTCTAGACCGCTTACATAACTGGAAATCACCTGGCTCAGATTATATCCATAGCTTTTGGTACAAAAAATTCACAGCTGTGCACAGTTATCTTCATAATTATATAAATAGTTTCATTATAAACCCCAATACAATGCCATCCTATATAACGTTAGGTACTACTTTTATGATACCAAAAGACCGTAACGACTTATCTGATCCAGCAAAATATAGACCCATTACATGTTTGCAAACCTTGTACAAGATTATTACATCCTGTATATCTGAACTTATATACCAGCACACAGACGCCAATAATATCTTGGCAGAACAACAGAAAGGATACCGTAAGTTCAGTCAAGGATGCAAAGAACAATTAGTCATAGATTCTGTAGTACTCAAAAACGTGCTTAAGAGGAAATCAGACCTATTTAGTATGTACATCGATTACAAGAAAGCATATGACTCTGTCCCCCACTCTTGGCTTATTAAAGTCTTAGAATTATACAAAATTCACCCTACAATAGTAACATTTTTAAAGACCACGATGGAAACCTGGACAACTGTACTTAAAGTCAACACACCAAACGAAATACTCGAAACCAACCCAATCAAAATACAGAGAGGCATTTTCCAGGGAGATGCACTCAGTCCGTTATGGTTTTGTCTTGCTCTTAATCCGCTTTCAAATATATTAAACTCAACTTCATTAGGAATCCCTTTGATAGACACCGATACAAACAGACAGACTGATACACAAACAACTTTTTTAAATCATCTACTTTATATGGATGATATCAAATTATACGCTAAAAGTGAAAGCCAACTTCACGAACTAGCTAAGCTAACTGAACAATTCACAAACGACATCAAAATGGAATTCGGTATAGATAAATGCAAAATAAATTCAATAAGAGCAGGACAGAACTACCAACACCAATACTCCTTAGAAACAGGAGACCAAATAGAATCATTGTGCGAACATGATACATATAAATATTTAGGGTATAACCAATCACTACAAATACACTACTCAGATACAAAACAGAAACTAAAACAGCAATTCCAACACCGCTTAAATACTATTTTAAGAACACAGCTTTGTGCACGTAACACAATAAAAGCAATTAATACCTTCGCTATACCTGTATTAACTTATTCGTTTGGAATAATAAATTGGACCAAAACCGATCTTAAAAACTTACAGCGCAAAATTAACACAACAATGACTAAATTCCGTAAACACCACCCAAGATCATGCTTACAAAGACTGACATTACCCAGAAAAGAAGGAGGGAGGGGCCTTATTGACATTTTAAACCTTCACAACAAACAAATCAAAACTCTAAGACACTATTTTTTTGCTAAATCCCAATTATCCACACTCCACAAGCTAATAACACAAAAGGATAATAAACTAACACCTATCGCCTTAGAGTAGAACTACTTGGAAGTAAAGTTTCACTAGTTCTACTATTTGGGACTAGTGGAACTAGTGAGAACCGAAATTCCCATTAGTTCTACCGTAGAACTGTGGATTGGAACTAGTAGAACAAGTGGGAATAAACACTCCCATTAGTTCTACTATTTTGTTCTACTTAAATCGTAGGACTATTGAGAAAAAAAAATCCCACTAGTTTTACGATAGAACTGTTTCGACAGAGTCGTCCTTCCAACACCAATGGCGACTAAACGTGTGGGCTGGTATCATCGGAGATGTTGTCGTAGGACCAGTTTTCTTTCCGCAAAGTTTAAATGGCCAAAATTATTTAAACTTTCTGGTTAATGAATTAGACGATGTACTCACTGTGCTACCCGTATCAAGTTACGTGGATCTCGTGATGGATAATAATATGGTATTCCAACACGACGGTGCACCGTGCGTTTCCCTCGATGGATCGGGCGCGGTAGCAGGAGCGTGGCTTGGCCTCCGCGGTCCCCAGACCTAACTCCGTTAGATTTTTTTTTGTGGGGATACATTAAAAAAGTAGTGTATGCAGTGCAGTGTGATACAGTGCAAGAAATGCAAGTGCGGATCGAGGCCACCTTTAGCGCGCGGCCTTGTGCATACAATACCAAGGGCACCACATCGAACCCCATCTTTAAAAATGTAAGTTAATTTGCTAAATTAAGTAAACCGTAAATAAGTAAATTACGTATTGCATAATTAGTTTTAAACCAAGGAGTACCTAAATGCCTAAAGTATGTTTACAATTGCGCACACGCGCTCGCATTGTCGGCTCGTGTGATCCTGTCAGCCCGCGCCGACAGAGGGCGGCGCGGCGGCACACTACCTACAGCGTGTACTAGGCGCACAGATCGCGAAAGAGATTTAACTTCAATATTAGGAAATGACGTGAAAAGTTAATGACCCTCGTAGTGCAGTGACACGTTTGTTATGGTTTGATTTCAATAAACTTACGAAACCAAAAGTTTGGTATGAATCCTTTGAGTAATTTATTTTGCGTGGAAACTTTGCATAGAGAATCTATACCTGATGTAATCATCACCCCTTTTGGATGAATATGATCATCATGTGCTACCTGCAGTGGATCTCTGCATTAAGGGTGCACAGTACGCGGCGACGCCGACGGCATCAGTTCAATAGTTCAATGTGACGTCGGAGAAGGCGGCACGCAGTTCAAGAGTTCAAACTTGATGGTTGGTCATCAAGTTCAGTTGAGTAAAGTGAGAATTGTGAGTACATTAACAATTTATTTGAGTGAGAAAATTTCAAGCAATTTCAAGGTTTATTGATACGACCTGTTTAACTTGAAGAACTTCCGATATATTTGGACTTTGTTATAACTTTCATGTTTGTGATATTGTACTTAGTATTTACTGTAGCTACGGACTATTCCCGATTTTCACCAAAGTTCATTTCGGAAAAGTTCGATAAATATTTTCATTTTTCAACTTTTATTCTTGTCGTTTGAACCATTGTGATAACAAACGATGGAGGGTTTAATTAACGTTTTAAAGGTCCTTCAAAGCGTCATCAACAAATGATTGATCAATTTTAAAAAGAGTCCAAAGGATAGATTGAATTTAGAATATCTACAAACCCGACAAGAGGTTTTAGAAAACGATTGGGTTTTATTTAAAGATACAAAGAACAAATGTAACAGATATTTATGACTCAACTGTTGTTATTCTACATACAATAGTCCTAAAGACAAAATAGCCGAGACCGGCAGAGTTCATATTAGGTCAACGGCGCCATCATCAACTTGGTGCCAAACATTGGACCCTTAAAAAAGCATTAAAAAAAATCAAGGTCCTTGGGTTTGGATAAGAATAGCATACGTAGAAAACATGTTGCCTTATGTACGGTTTTGCCACATTTACCGCTGCAGGACTTGGATGAGGCCTGGCACTACATCATGAGCGAATGTCCTCAAGGAGAAAGTATTTCTAGATTTAACGATTACATTTTAAACCAGTGGATTGAACATATTATGTTGTGGCACGACAAATGGTCGTGTTATAACGTAAAAAATTAAAACTAATAATTAAACAGTCTCATTACTCTGAAATAAATAAAATTTTCAATAAAAACAGAGCAATAAATTTGGCAAAACTTTTAGATTGTTTGCAAAAATATTGCAATAATTATGCCGAAATAAGAGTAAAAATGGGTCATCAAAAACATGCTGAAATAAGATAATCGAAAATACAATAAAATACTATAAAAATGGCGTAATTTCTGTTGGACACTGTCTAGAGAAATTAAGATTCTGATTATTAAGATTTGAATAATCATTTATGTAGTCGCTAAGCTTAGATACTATTTTTTTTTTTCAAGATTGTTTTAGAGTCTTAAAGAGCGTGATTTGTTATTTTAAACAGTATGATTTTAAAAGTATAAAAGTAGAATATTTTTATTAATAGTCGAACATGTAGCTATAAGAAACCTTTAAAATAGATCTCTGTAGAACACTTTTTACAATGTTTTTGAATATTATTCCAAGTTTGACCGCATAATTATAGAACAATCTGTGTTTTTTTATGATAAGTAGAGTATTTTATTAATCCTTAAACAGGTAGGTATAAAAAAAAATCAAAATAGATCTCTATGGAAAACTGTATTTACAATGATTTTGAATATAACTCCAAGTTTTACAACTTAATTATGAAACAATCTGTAATATTTTATGATAAGTACAGTATTTTGATAATCGTTAAACAGGTAGCTATAAAAACACTTCAAAATAGATCTCTATGGAAAACTGTATTAACAATGTTTTTGATTATCAGTCCAAATTTTTATTGCATAATAATAAAAAAAACTGTGATTTTACTAAGAGAACAAAAATAATAAAATATCAGAAAAAAAATAAAGAAGAAATAATTTTTCTTTTTTGGAAAGGTAATTAAGAAATAATCTGTTATTTTTAATACCAAGGTTATAAAAATAACAAGTAGTATTGTATCACAATAATATAACGAAACTAAATGATTCTGAAAATTAAAGTAGTCTTAATAAATAATAAATATCTTTTGTCGATATTTTTATTTCTTAGTCCCTGCACTATGGCAAGTGATGTTCGTAGGTGTGATTCGCCTCCATTTAACCCATCCTTCAACGAAACAAGAAAACGTTTTGAGAGGTATTCCTGCAGATTAGTCTCCAGAGGAGGTCTTAGATAATATTTCTGTTCCAATGGAATGTTGTCCAACACTAACGGTACGTCGCTTAAGAATAGAATTAACGATGCAGAAAATGCAATGAATTAATTAAATTTACTTGTAACCTATCAAAAATATTAACATTTGATTTAAATGGTACACAAATGATATTGTTACATGACATACCTCGAAATAGGCGCTATTGAATATATATATATATTGTTTCTCATTTTGCAATCTGTAAAATCTGTGGAATGTATATGAGGTAAATAGGTAGGTAAATCTGATTAATTGAAAATTATTAATATTTTTTACAAAATTATTAATAATAACCACATGTTTTGGTAAATGTGAATAAACGATCGAAATTTATTACTTTTAGTAGTAATTATTAATAATTCACGACACATATTGGTAAAAGTAATAAAATAAATAAAAACCTAATGTTTTTTGACCAGCAGGTATTTATTTAATTTTAATATTAAACACAGTCTTACAATTATATTAAAATAGGCGAACTGTAGTGTTTTACTGGTTTCTAACACTTACGCGAATATCAGACATTGAAATAAAACTACTTTTTACGGATTTTATCGCGTTATATTGATTATTTTAAATTCCCGACGTTTCGGATCCTTTACATTTATTATATTTTATTTATCCTTTTTTGCTGTAAAGGATCCGAAACGTCGGGAATTTAAAATAATCAATATAACGCGATAAAATCCGTAAAAAGTAGTTTTATTTCAATGTAGTGTTTTAGTTTATTAAATGAAATTAATTTGGTTCTGGCACTCGCCGGCCGCTTCCGCGGCACCGCTCGCTTCGCTCGCTCGGCTCCTGCGTTGTGTGGTCACAGTTATAACCTAACCTAACCGATAATACCTTAAATAAACTTATATATACATATATATTGTCACGCCTGTCTCCCAGAGACTATAGATTTCCACTTGCTACGATCCTAGCACACTACTTTCGCTTCATCTACATTCATTGGCTAAATAAGTATTACAGGTACTGCATGTGTCCATCCTCGGATAGCCTAAAATTATGTTAAATTGTGTGTTAATATACGTCTGTTATGCCCGTTTTCACCAAGAACCCCTAAACTACCACATACGTATGTGACCTCTAGTTTAAAAGCTCCCCCAAACTAGCACCTAAATTAAATTTCGTTTCACCATTATTTTAACACATAACTATGGGACTGTTATCTATGTGACGTTTTGTTCTCGATAATAGTTATCGATTCGTTTTCGAACTTATCGATATTTTGACACAAGATGTTTTTTTATCAAATTCTCTTCAGTATATACATATATGGATTCAGTTATTAATAAATAATGTTTTGATAGCTCAATTAAACTTTATTCCATACATATTATTATTAAATTTCATATATTCATCGTATATTTTACTCTGTGTACATTACGTGCATCGCGTATTATCTGTGGGCACATTTTTTATTTGACACTTTCGTGTCGTGCTCGCGCGTGGGGTTTGATTTGAAGTGATTGTTTGTTGTTGTGAGATTTAATTTTATAAATTTTAAACTAACCTATATATTATATATCAGTCTTTTGCTTTGTAAAGTAACATTTGCAATAAAATGGCAGAAAAAAGGAAGCGTAGCCAAAATTTTTCTATGGACGAAAAAGACAAGTTGGTGAAATTAGTGTTTACCTTTAAAAACATTATATTAAATAAAAGAACAGATGGGTCCACTAGCCAAGCCAAAAACGAAGCTTGGATGAACCTCTGTAACCATTATAACTCAACTGCAAACATATACAGGTTAGTAAACAAAAATAATGTATTTTTATCAATACAAATATTACCACGTACCTACTGTACTTATCAATATTTCAGGAGTAAAGATGCTCTCATAAGAGTCTGGGAGAAAATGAAGAGCGAAGCTAAAATTTACAACTCAAGAAACAGGAACTGTACTATGGGAACAGGCGGAGGACCATCAACAACAAAAACCGACCCAATACTGGAACAAGTTTGCGACTTAATGGGTCGAGGATGCAGTGGTATTGCTGATGTTCTAGACTCGGATTCTGTTATCACCATACCACTAACAATGAATTCTGATTTAGAAATAGTCAATGAAGAATTGCAGACTATAATTTCAGATGCTGAACTAGTTACAGTAAGTACTATTTTTATATGACAGATATAGTATTTAAAGAGTTGTTTTTATTGCCCATACTAATCTAATACTCAATTGTAAAAACTGTTGTTTCTAGTAATTGTAAAAAGGCTTGTCCTATCTGTTCTTACCTACTATGTTTTTATTTTCACTAAGTAACTGCTTATCTGATTTTGATCAAATTTGGAGAAATATAACCAACCCTATACCTACTTAAATAGATAGAAATGGCCAAGAGTGCAACCTTGACGGCCTTGAAATTATCATATCTAGGAACAGGGCCAAATGTAGTATATAGACTACTTTATGTAAATTATATTCAAACAAAGTCGCACTAAACACTACTAGTAGTAACTTAATTAAGTAATGAGGAATGAAAGTGCGAGAGGCAAAAAAGTGAGAACTGGCATGTAAGAGAAATAGGATTCAAATAGGCGCCAACTTAAGTTAGCGGAGCTAGTATTAAAAAAAAAAAAATTAATTAAGTATGAGTAAAATATTAACTTTTAATCAATTTATTTATTTTCAGCAAAACTCAATAAATAAAGAAACGGAAGGTGAAGTTAAGGAAGTAAGCACACCATCATGCTCTCAGATAGCAAGTACTCCTCTTTGGAAAAGGCGTAGACCTATGCTAAAAGAACAGAGCCATCCACAGTCTGAAGTTCTGGCCACCTTGTGTACAGGATTTCAAGGGGTCAACAACAAAAAAAATTAATTAGAAGACTTGAAATATAAATTATTGGAAGAAGAAATTGCATTTAAAAGAACCTTGTATAATTTACAAATAGAATCTGCAAGAAAAGACCTGGAAATAAAGATATTATTAAATCAAATAAAAGGTATATAATAACATGAAAAACATTTAATTGCAACCAAATAGTACATTATGTGTTTAAGCTATCAAAATAATTTGTAAGCTGTGATCTTCGAAACCCATATGTGTTTTGAGATGTAGTATTAGGTGTGACATTGGTTATTTGGTCATATGAAATAAGTTCTTCTATATTGGGAACAATACTTTCATTGACTGGTTGTTCTTCATTTCTTAAAATACATATTATGTTGTGTAAGACACTGCACGCAATAATAACACTGATAGCATTTTTTAATGCCAATCTTATACCAATGGCTAAGACAAGAAAACGTCGTTTTAAGACTTCATACTGCCTTTCCACCACATTTCTAGTTTTTATTTGAGCCTCATTGTATTTTTGCTGCCCTCTTGTTGTAGGATTTAAATATGGAGTCAACGGATGAGGCTGAAAAAATTTTTTTCATCAGGCATTACTTTAGTCCTTAATATAGCAATATCTTTTTTACAGGTGGAAACTGCAATGTGAACAACTTATTAAGTGTACCAAAGGATGATAAGCAATAAGAGAAATTGTAAATAAATGAATGATACTTAAATAATAATTTTGTTTTAATTTCTTCTAAAGATATCTAATTTATAATTCTAGGCATAAATGTAGGTATCGATGCTGTAAAATAAGAAATGACGCAATAATTACACAATGAGGCTATATTTTTACCCCGATACCGGGATATAATTTTATCTTAAAGATTTACCTTGAAGTGGTATCCACTGTCACCCAGTAAATAGCTGTCAGCATAGTCTCCTCTTTCAAATTTTCTGTATATATTGCTATTTTGATAAATAGCTGAGTCAGGCCAGCGTACTACCACATCTCTTACTAATAAATTCGCTAATGCTACTGTTTGTACATTAATCGACATGTACCCTTTTCTGTTCCTAAATAGCTCTGCATCATCTCCACCTTTAAGAATACATATAAGACATCAATTTTATTACAAAGGTAGGTTCGTGTAATAAGTAGGTACACTTGAATTTCATAACTTGAGTAAATATATTTATTGAAAATAAAGTTTACCTGGTGATTGAATTTTTACATGTGTGCAATCTATGCATTCAAGGACATTAGGGAATCTTGCAATATAATAAAACTCCATCTTCCCTTTTTCTTGTTCCTCGCTTGTTTCAGGAAATTTTACATACTCTGAACGTAGAGTCACAATTGCTTCGGACACTCTTTTTATTATTAGACTGCAAGTTGCTACACTGATCCCACCCATGTCTGCCACAGCCAGCAAATGGTTACCCGTTGCATAAAACCTTAATGCTATTAATAACTGATTTATTGGAGATATAGAATTATTTCTGAAATAAAATAAATAAGCATTATATGTAACAACCTATTACGCCAGTGTATATTGTAATTTTAAATAGGTAGGTTCTTATAGATACGAGAAAAAACAATGTTGAAAATAGGTAGGTAATTTAAAACCTAGGTCAAAATATAGGTTTTACTTTTTGTACAACCATATGAAAATGTAATATATTGTTAGAATAAGAAAATGTAATGTAACCTATTATCAGGAAATTCTAAGATGTGTTCAATCTTTTCCAATAAACGGAACACGGAAGATTTACATAACCTATATCTCCGAAAAAAATCAGTGTCATCAAAACTTTCGAAATAATTAGGTCGTTTCCGATATATTTTTGGTCTACGGTTGTTATTTACGTCGTATATAGTAGAAACAGTTTGTAAGTTATCCAAAAACTCATATAAATCACTATCCATCTTAGGTTCTTGAGAGATCAATTACGTATGTGTCGGTTTAAAGGTCCAAACTTCGACTACATAAATTTAGGGGACCTTTTAGCATTTAGCTGACCCCTAATTGTTGGTGAAACAGAAACCATCCCCTAACGCCCCCCTAACCATATTTGAGGGAACCCCTTAAACTTAGGGGTTGTCGGTGAAAACGGGCATAAGACTCATAGGTAGACTTACTAGGCTTGCAACGATATATTCGAAAACCAAAAAATATCGATATATCGACGCCTAAACATATTGATATTTATCGATATCGACGATACGCCGATATTGATATATCAATATCGAAACACTCAATATATTTTAACGAAATATCGAAACACACGCCCAACGACGATGATTAAATAAATGTCATGGGAGAGTATATAAATCAATCGAAAGAACAGGTAGTGTTAAATTTTACGAAAGCAGAGTGTAAAATATATATTGGGATAATAATAATGATGTTGTCCTGTTCTGCATAAAAAAATAATAAAACTCAAAATTACCAGCAAGGCTCCCTTAAAACCTAGTTAATCGGTGCTAATACTTACTTCTGTACGACGAGCCCGTTCGAAAACGAAGACAATCAGATTCTTGGTCAACATCGGCGCAGGAGAGCGGGTAAGTGTAGGCCCAGAATTAGTTTTTAGGAGTTTCTTTTAAAATTATCGAACCACTGAGCTATCAGTCACAACATTTTGGTTATTTAAGCCGGATTACCCAGTTTTGAAACCAAACGTATTCAAGTAGGTATTGTAGGAGTTTGTAACAAGAAGTTTTTATGTGCGCGTCCCGGCATGTAGAAATATTTAAACAAAAAAAGTAAGTAGTTTGAAATATGTCTAGAGAAAATAATTATATATGAATGTCAGAGGACTAAGTTTGATTCCTTGAACAATAAAAGAAGTCGTGAATTCCTTAATCAAGTGTTTGTTATACGTAGAAGCATTACGATCCCTAAACATTAAACCTGGTGCTTCTACATATGGTGGAGGCGCCGGGTATAATGTTTAGGGATCGTAATGTGCGGCGGAGGGAGCCGCACACGAAACCTACGTACGTTCCGTACTGGACATCGAACCCGGGAAAGATAAATCGGCAGTTGTTTTTAAAAATTTGTTCACATCACCCTTACCCTACTCTGGGGTAGCAGCCTGCCCGTTAAACGAACACCCAAAAGGTCTGGACGGAGTAAGGGTTCTCAACTCATCACCTACCCGCTACACCACATGGAACATACAATCCCGCTCACTGCTGGTTTCCTTCGGGGCACGAGTGCATGCAGCGCTTGAGGATGACATGGACGGCAAGGAGGAAGCAGACACAAGGCCAGGCATCACGACTGTATTGAGAGGGGCCGCGTTAACTGAGGCGACGCGGTTATTGAGTGGCCTGACAATCACGAACATACACGATTTAACTATAGAGAGACGCTGGTTAACTATTCACGGAGCAATGATCAAAAGGTTACCGCAGAAGATCAGATTTAAAGAAACAAAATTAACACGACCAGAGATAGAGCGCCTAACCCGGGTAAATGATCCCCAGGACGAGGACGAGGTGGCAGGGCCCTCCCGCTCAACCCCAAGTTCGAGGGCTTCAACATATGCAGAACTAGAGAGGGAAGAAGATGCCAATGCGTTATAGGGTGTATAAAATAGGTGTCACAAAAATGACAGATGAACAACGCGAAGATCAGGTTTGTCGACAGTTATTAAATAGAATAGCGACTAGCGAGGAAAATGCATATAAAGGATTTAGGGTCATAGATGGTATTTTATGTAGGCAAGCTATGAGATTTAATAGTGTGAAGAATTTAGTGGTATTACCAGAGCGGTTGATATCAGATATATTGAAAGAGTTACATGATGATCCTTGGGCTGGAGGACATCTAGGTTTAGCTAAGACATTAACCAAATTTAGAGATAAATACTTTATTAAAGATGCAGAGAAGAAAATTGAAAATTATATTAAGAGTTGTAGTTTATGTCAGGAGCGGAAAAAGGTGAGACAAGTGGCTCAATTACAACCTGTCTTAGTGAATCATTTAATGGAGAAAGTAGGGATAGATATATTAGGTCCATTCAGAAAATCATTGAGAGGTAATAAATATATAATAGTCTGTGTAGAATATGTTTCTAGGTATGCAATTTGCAAGGCAGTGCCTAGGGCTACAGCCCAAAGAGTTAGCGAATTTTTGATAGAAGAGGTATTTTGTCGTTTTGGAGGGGGACCCTGCTCATGCTGTATCGACTTCGTGAAAGGGATATAGTCCTTACGAAGGGTGTCTGAGTTGGACACATATGATTCAGCAAATATTATTTTTAATTGTATAATAATACAATGTAAAATGGGTATTAACATTAGTCTCGGAAATTAATTAATTATAGTTCGGAATGAATTCATGACAGGGTTAATATGTTTTCTTAAGCTTTCCCTCTCTCTGACTCAATTGCGTTAGAAGAAGTTAAAGTTTTTGCATATAATATTAATTCTTTTTATATTTAGTTTCATTAACCCTTAAGGTATGATGCTTAGCTTTTAATGTAATTAATTTTGAAGCATCATTGGATAGGAGGCCGTTACGCATCTTTTACAGGCGTTTTGGTGCGTTAAAGTTTATGGTGTGTTGTGTTTATTAACTATGCTCAAGCTTTATTAATTTTAATGATAACTTAACCATGCACATGCCATACACTATCCCATTATAAGGGACCAGCCTCACGCACCAGTGTATTAGGTATAATAAAGACTTCTTCGCCTGATAGTAATTTTTCGAGTTAGGTCTTAGGCAGGTAGTTAGTTACTTTTTTGTTTGGAGTTGGGTAAAACTTTTTTTTTAAATTTTTATTTATTTGTTTTACCCAAATGCGGGGGCGTAGCTGATGTAGGAGTTTGTAACAAGAAGTTTTTATGTGCGCGTCCCGGCATGTAGAAATATTTAAACAAAAAAAGTAAGTAGTTTGAAATATGTCTAGAGAAAATAATTATATATGAATGTCAGAGGACTAAGTTTGATTCCTTGAACAATAAAAGAAGTCGTGAATTCCTTAATCAAGTGTTTGTTATACGTAGAAGCATTACGATCCCTAAACATTAAACCTGGTGCTTCTACAGTATCTACCTACTTACACAACATTACACTCTTATTTTACAGAATTAGTGCTAATTACACGAAAAATACTACTCGATATTGCATATTCTTAAGGCTATCTAGCTAGTTACACATATAATTTAAATAGTCAATTAATTATGGTTCGACGTCTGCCCGTTCCTTGAAACGTAGCCGCCTGCAGGTTTGCAAACATTGTAATAAAAGGCGGCGAAAGCATCACGGTTCTGATGGGACATTAGGTTGCGGTTGCACCGACTCTCAGCCGGAGATGCAGGAATCAAATCAAAACACTATCAAAACTGCCTTACCTCCATCTCCAATGGGACGTAAGGAGTATGATAAACATGACTGCGCACCATATGCTGTTCACGTGCAAAAAAAACTAGCCGCACCTAATGACAGCTCAACACTACATCCACTTTAAATTGGTAAATTCCTTAAGAGGAAGGAAAGGTATCCAAAATATTATAATAATAATAATAATAACGATAATCAGGTTGTTCGCGTCTGGCTAACGGCGAGTACTTGCACAGACATAACCTTGTGGCCAGGATTATCCATCAGCAGCTTGCTTTGAAATATAATCTTGTGGAATCGGAGGTACCGTACTATAGGTATGTGCCCGACCCAGTTCTCGAAAATGGTCATGCTACATTGTACTGGGATCGATCTATCATCACAGACGGGACTATTGTTGCTAATAAGCCTGATATTGTGGTGATAGATCGATTAGAGCGTCGTGCAGTGATTGTTGACATCACCGTTCCGCATGACGAGAACCTCGTGAAAGCTGAAAAAGATAAACAAATAAAGTATCTCGATTTAGCTCATGAGGTTGTCGACATGTGGGGGGTGGATTCAGCAATCATTGTACCAATCGTTGTGTCAGCTAATGGCCTAATAGCTAAAAGCCTCGATCAACATCTCAGGAGGCTCTCGTTGAGTGGCTGGATCAAGGGCTCGATACAGAGAGCTGTCCTTTTAGACACGGCCCGCATTGTTAGGAGGTTTCTTTCTCTGGGGCCCTGACCACCGGTGGCTTGGACCCTGCTCCCGATGCCGGTGGGTTACTATTTCTTATATTTTTAAATGTTTTTGTCTTCAGTTTTTATAAAAATATTTAAAAATGTAACATAATGTGAAAGTGTTAGAATAAAGGAAATTATAATACTAATGACGTAATAACACACACAGAAATAGATATGACAAACACAGTAACACCAAATAACAATGATAATATAAATCTTACAGAACTAATTTTGCCTAACCCACAAACAAGTTTAGAACGGGACCCACAAATAGATGAAATATTCCAACAAGCATTACTTTTTTTCAAAAATACAAATCCTGTAAATAGAAATTATATTCCTAAGCAAAACCCATCCAAAAATCTTGCAAAAATAGTCGATTACATGAATAAAATAATTCTTCCTGAACACGTTAACATAGACACTGACTTTGATACACTGCAGACCGTTATCTATTGTGCAGCCTGGACGGTTGCTAAGGTTAATGGAGCAAAGATAACACTCAAACCACCAGAAAGTAACCAACGACAACATCTTAAAAGTGAATACAGGCCTGAATGGCAAAGACGATTAGAAAAGAAAATAGATGACTTACGAGTAAAAATAGGTAGACTGACACAATTTATTAATGGTAATAGAAATAGAAAATTAAATAAACATGTAAACTCTATCATAGAAAGATACAAAATCCATACTGTACACGAAGAACCAAATACACAAGCAACACACACATTAGATACACTTAAACAAAAACTCTCAGTCATAGCTGGCCGACTAAAGCGTTATAAAGCATGCACCCTTAGAAAACAACAAAACACTACATTCAACTATAATGAAAAGCTTTTTTACCGAAATATCAGACAGGCAACAACCAACACTCAGGAAAACCATACAACAAATTATAATAATACACCTGACCCTGAGATGATGAAAAATTTTTGGGCCGGTATATGGGAAAACCCAATTCTGCATAACACTGAAGCTGATTGGATACAAATAAGTAGAGTATTTTATTAATCCTTAAACAGGTAGGTATAAAAAAAAATCAAAATAGATCTCTATGGAAAACTGTATTTACAATGATTTTGAATATAACTCCAAGTTTTACAACTTAATTATGAAACAATCTGTAATATTTTATGATAAGTACAGTATTTTGATAATCGTTAAACAGGTAGCTATAAAAACACTTCAAAATAGATCTCTATGGAAAACTGTATTAACAATGTTTTTGATTATCAGTCCAAATTTTTATTGCATAATAATAAAAAAAACTGTGATTTTACTAAGAGAACAAAAATAATAAAATATCAGAAAAAAAATAAAGAAGAAATAATTTTTCTTTTTTGGAAAGGTAATTAAGAAATAATCTGTTATTTTTAATACCAAGGTTATAAAAATAACAAGTAGTATTGTATCACAATAATATAACGAAACTAAATGATTCTGAAAATTAAAGTAGTCTTAATAAATAATAAATATCTTTTGTCGATATTTTTATTTCTTAGTCCCTGCACTATGGCAAGTGATGTTCGTAGGTGTGATTCGCCTCCATTTAACCCATCCTTCAACGAAACAAGAAAACGTTTTGAGAGGTATTCCTGCAGATTAGTCTCCAGAGGAGGTCTTAGATAATATTTCTGTTCCAATGGAATGTTGTCCAACACTAACGGTACGTCGCTTAAGAATAGAATTAACGATGCAGAAAATGCAATGAATTAATTAAATTTACTTGTAACCTATCAAAAATATTAACATTTGATTTAAATGGTACACAAATGATATTGTTACATGACATACCTCGAAATAGGCGCTATTGAATATATATATATATTGTTTCTCATTTTGCAATCTGTAAAATCTGTGGAATGTATATGTAGGTAAATAGGTAGGTAAATCTGATTAATTGAAAATTATTAATATTTTTTACAAAATTATTAATAATAACCACATGTTTTGGTAAATGTGAATAAACGATCGAAATTTATTACTTTTAGTAGTAATTATTAATAATTCACGACACATATTGGTAAAAGTAATAAAATAAATAAAAACCTAATGTTTTTTGACCAGCAGGTATTTATTTAATTTTAATATTAAACACAGTCTTACAATTATATTAAAATAGGCGAACTGTAGTGTTTTACTGGTTTCTAACACTTACGCGAATATCAGACATTGAAATAAAACTACTTTTTACGGATTTTATCGCGTTATATTGATTATTTTAAATTCCCGACGTTTCGGATCCTTTACATTTATTATATTTTATTTATCCTTTTTTGCTGTAAAGGATCCGAAACGTCGGGAATTTAAAATAATCAATATAACGCGATAAAATCCGTAAAAAGTAGTTTTATTTCAATGTAGTGTTTTAGTTTATTAAATGAAATTAATTTGGTTCTGGCACTCGCCGGCCGCTTCCGCGGCACCGCTCGCTTCGCTCGCTCGGCTCCTGCGTTGTGTGGTCACAGTTATAACCTAACCTAACCGATAATACCTTAAATAAACTTATATATACATATATATTGTCACGCCTGTCTCCCAGAGACTATAGATTTCCACTTGCTACGATCCTAGCACACTACTTTCGCTTCATCTACATTCATTGGCTAAATAAGTATTACAGGTACTGCATGTGTCCATCCTCGGATAGCCTAAAATTATGTTAAATTGTGTGTTAATATACGTCTGTTATGCCCGTTTTCACCAAGAACCCCTAAACTACCACATACGTATGTGACCTCTAGTTTAAAAGCTCCCCCAAACTAGCACCTAAATTAAATTTCGTTTCACCATTATTTTAACACATAACTATGGGACTGTTATCTATGTGACGTTTTGTTCTCGATAATAGTTATCGATTCGTTTTCGAACTTATCGATATTTTGACACAAGATGTTTTTTTATCAAATTCTCTTCAGTATATACATATATGGATTCAGTTATTAATAAATAATGTTTTGATAGCTCAATTAAACTTTATTCCATACATATTATTATTAAATTTCATATATTCATCGTATATTTTACTCTGTGTACATTACGTGCATCGCGTATTATCTGTGGGCACATTTTTTATTTGACACTTTCGTGTCGTGCTCGCGCGTGGGGTTTGATTTGAAGTGATTGTTTGTTGTTGTGAGATTTAATTTTATAAATTTTAAACTAACCTATATATTATATATCAGTCTTTTGCTTTGTAAAGTAACATTTGCAATAAAATGGCAGAAAAAAGGAAGCGTAGCCAAAATTTTTCTATGGACGAAAAAGACAAGTTGGTGAAATTAGTGTTTACCTTTAAAAACATTATATTAAATAAAAGAACAGATGGGTCCACTAGCCAAGCCAAAAACGAAGCTTGGATGAACCTCTGTAACCATTATAACTCAACTGCAAACATATACAGGTTAGTAAACAAAAATAATGTATTTTTATCAATACAAATATTACCACGTACCTACTGTACTTATCAATATTTCAGGAGTAAAGATGCTCTCATAAGAGTCTGGGAGAAAATGAAGAGCGAAGCTAAAATTTACAACTCAAGAAACAGGAACTGTACTATGGGAACAGGCGGAGGACCATCAACAACAAAAACCGACCCAATACTGGAACAAGTTTGCGACTTAATGGGTCGAGGATGCAGTGGTATTGCTGATGTTCTAGACTCGGATTCTGTTATCACCATACCACTAACAATGAATTCTGATTTAGAAATAGTCAATGAAGAATTGCAGACTATAATTTCAGATGCTGAACTAGTTACAGTAAGTACTATTTTTATATGACAGATATAGTATTTAAAGAGTTGTTTTTATTGCCCATACTAATCTAATACTCAATTGTAAAAACTGTTGTTTCTAGTAATTGTAAAAAGGCTTGTCCTATCTGTTCTTACCTACTATGTTTTTATTTTCACTAAGTAACTGCTTATCTGATTTTGATCAAATTTGGAGAAATATAACCAACCCTATACCTACTTAAATAGATAGAAATGGCCAAGAGTGCAACCTTGACGGCCTTGAAATTATCATATCTAGGAACAGGGCCAAATGTAGTATATAGACTACTTTATGTAAATTATATTCAAACAAAGTCGCACTAAACACTACTAGTAGTAACTTAATTAAGTAATGAGGAATGAAAGTGCGAGAGGCAAAAAAGTGAGAACTGGCATGTAAGAGAAATAGGATTCAAATAGGCGCCAACTTAAGTTAGCGGAGCTAGTATTAAAAAAAAAAAAATTAATTAAGTATGAGTAAAATATTAACTTTTAATCAATTTATTTATTTTCAGCAAAACTCAATAAATAAAGAAACGGAAGGTGAAGTTAAGGAAGTAAGCACACCATCATGCTCTCAGATAGCAAGTACTCCTCTTTGGAAAAGGCGTAGACCTATGCTAAAAGAACAGAGCCATCCACAGTCTGAAGTTCTGGCCACCTTGTGTACAGGATTTCAAGGGGTCAACAACAAAAAAAAATAATTAGAAGACTTGAAATATAAATTATTGGAAGAAGAAATTGCATTTAAAAGAACCTTGTATAATTTACAAATAGAATCTGCAAGAAAAGACCTGGAAATAAAGATATTATTAAATCAAATAAAAGGTATATAATAACATGAAAAACATTTAATTGCAACCAAATAGTACATTATGTGTTTAAGCTATCAAAATAATTTGTAAGCTGTGATCTTCGAAACCCATATGTGTTTTGAGATGTAGTATTAGGTGTGACATTGGTTATTTGGTCATATGAAATAAGTTCTTCTATATTGGGAACAATACTTTCATTGACTGGTTGTTCTTCATTTCTTAAAATACATATTATGTTGTGTAAGACACTGCACGCAATAATAACACTGATAGCATTTTTTAATGCCAATCTTATACCAATGGCTAAGACAAGAAAACGTCGTTTTAAGACTTCATACTGCCTTTCCACCACATTTCTAGTTTTTATTTGAGCCTCATTGTATTTTTGCTGCCCTCTTGTTGTAGGATTTAAATATGGAGTCAACGGATGAGGCTGAAAAAATTTTTTTCATCAGGCATTACTTTAGTCCTTAATATAGCAATATCTTTTTTACAGGTGGAAACTGCAATGTGAACAACTTATTAAGTGTACCAAAGGATGATAAGCAATAAGAGAAATTGTAAATAAATGAATGATACTTAAATAATAATTTTGTTTTAATTTCTTCTAAAGATATCTAATTTATAATTCTAGGCATAAATGTAGGTATCGATGCTGTAAAATAAGAAATGACGCAATAATTACACAATGAGGCTATATTTTTACCCCGATACCGGGATATAATTTTATCTTAAAGATTTACCTTGAAGTGGTATCCACTGTCACCCAGTAAATAGCTGTCAGCATAGTCTCCTCTTTCAAATTTTCTGTATATATTGCTATTTTGATAAATAGCTGAGTCAGGCCAGCGTACTACCACATCTCTTACTAATAAATTCGCTAATGCTACTGTTTGTACATTAATCGACATGTACCCTTTTCTGTTCCTAAATAGCTCTGCATCATCTCCACCTTTAAGAATACATATAAGACATCAATTTTATTACAAAGGTAGGTTCGTGTAATAAGTAGGTACACTTGAATTTCATAACTTGAGTAAATATATTTATTGAAAATAAAGTTTACCTGGTGATTGAATTTTTACATGTGTGCAATCTATGCATTCAAGGACATTAGGGAATCTTGCAATATAATAAAACTCCATCTTCCCTTTTTCTTGTTCCTCGCTTGTTTCAGGAAATTTTACATACTCTGAACGTAGAGTCACAATTGCTTCGGACACTCTTTTTATTATTAGACTGCAAGTTGCTACACTGATCCCACCCATGTCTGCCACAGCCAGCAAATGGTTACCCGTTGCATAAAACCTTAATGCTATTAATAACTGATTTATTGGAGATATAGAATTATTTCTGAAATAAAATAAATAAGCATTATATGTAACAACCTATTACGCCAGTGTATATTGTAATTTTAAATAGGTAGGTTCTTATAGATACGAGAAAAAACAATGTTGAAAATAGGTAGGTAATTTAAAACCTAGGTCAAAATATAGGTTTTACTTTTTGTACAACCATATGAAAATGTAATATATTGTTAGAATAAGAAAATGTAATGTAACCTATTATCAGGAAATTCTAAGATGTGTTCAATCTTTTCCAATAAACGGAACACGGAAGATTTACATAACCTATATCTCCGAAAAAAATCAGTGTCATCAAAACTTTCGAAATAATTAGGTCGTTTCCGATATATTTTTGGTCTACGGTTGTTATTTACGTCGTATATAGTAGAAACAGTTTGTAAGTTATCCAAAAACTCATATAAATCACTATCCATCTTAGGTTCTTGAGAGATCAATTACGTATGTGTCGGTTTAAAGGTCCAAACTTCGACTACATAAATTTAGGGGACCTTTTAGCATTTAGCTGACCCCTAATTGTTGGTGAAACAGAAACCATCCCCTAACGCCCCCCTAACCATATTTGAGGGAACCCCTTAAACTTAGGGGTTGTCGGTGAAAACGGGCATAAGACTCATAGGTAGACTTACTAGGCTTGCAACGATATATTCGAAAACCAAAAAATATCGATATATCGACGCCTAAACATATTGATATTTATCGATATCGACGATACGCCGATATTGATATATCAATATCGAAACACTCAATATATTTTAACGAAATATCGAAACACACGCCCAACGACGATGATTAAATAAATGTCATGGGAGAGTATATAAATCAATCGAAAGAACAGGTAGTGTTAAATTTTACGAAAGCAGAGTGTAAAATATATATTGGGATAATAATAATGATGTTGTCCTGTTCTGCATAAAAAAATAATAAAACTCAAAATTACCAGCAAGGCTCCCTTAAAACCTAGTTAATCGGTGCTAATACTTACTTCTGTACGACGAGCCCGTTCGAAAACGAAGACAATCAGATTCTTGGTCAACATCGGCGCAGGAGAGCGGGTAAGTGTAGGCCCAGAATTAGTTTTTAGGAGTTTCTTTTAAAATTATCGAACCACTGAGCTATCAGTCACAACATTTTGGTTATTTAAGCCGGATTACCCAGTTTTGAAACCAAACGTATTCAAGTAGGTATTGTAGGAGTTTGTAACAAGAAGTTTTTATGTGCGCGTCCCGGCATGTAGAAATATTTAAACAAAAAAAGTAAGTAGTTTGAAATATGTCTAGAGAAAATAATTATATATGAATGTCAGAGGACTAAGTTTGATTCCTTGAACAATAAAAGAAGTCGTGAATTCCTTAATCAAGTGTTTGTTATACGTAGAAGCATTACGATCCCTAAACATTAAACCTGGTGCTTCTACATATGGTGGAGGCGCCGGGTATAATGTTTAGGGATCGTAATGTGCGGCGGAGGGAGCCGCACACGAAACCTACGTACGTTCCGTACTGGACATCGAACCCGGGAAAGATAAATCGGCAGTTGTTTTTAAAAATTTGTTCACATCACCCTTACCCTACTCTGGGGTAGCAGCCTGCCCGTTAAACGAACACCCAAAAGGTCTGGACGGAGTAAGGGTTCTCAACTCATCACCTACCCGCTACACCACATGGAACATACAATCCCGCTCACTGCTGGTTTCCTTCGGGGCACGAGTGCATGCAGCGCTTGAGGATGACATGGACGGCAAGGAGGAAGCAGACACAAGGCCAGGCATCACGACTGTATTGAGAGGGGCCGCGTTAACTGAGGCGACGCGGTTATTGAGTGGCCTGACAATCACGAACATACACGATTTAACTATAGAGAGACGCTGGTTAACTATTCACGGAGCAATGATCAAAAGGTTACCGCAGAAGATCAGATTTAAAGAAACAAAATTAACACGACCAGAGATAGAGCGCCTAACCCGGGTAAATGATCCCCAGGACGAGGACGAGGTGGCAGGGCCCTCCCGCTCAACCCCAAGTTCGAGGGCTTCAACATATGCAGAACTAGAGAGGGAAGAAGATGCCAATGCGTTATAGGGTGTATAAAATAGGTGTCACAAAAATGACAGATGAACAACGCGAAGATCAGGTTTGTCGACAGTTATTAAATAGAATAGCGACTAGCGAGGAAAATGCATATAAAGGATTTAGGGTCATAGATGGTATTTTATGTAGGCAAGCTATGAGATTTAATAGTGTGAAGAATTTAGTGGTATTACCAGAGCGGTTGATATCAGATATATTGAAAGAGTTACATGATGATCCTTGGGCTGGAGGACATCTAGGTTTAGCTAAGACATTAACCAAATTTAGAGATAAATACTTTATTAAAGATGCAGAGAAGAAAATTGAAAATTATATTAAGAGTTGTAGTTTATGTCAGGAGCGGAAAAAGGTGAGACAAGTGGCTCAATTACAACCTGTCTTAGTGAATCATTTAATGGAGAAAGTAGGGATAGATATATTAGGTCCATTCAGAAAATCATTGAGAGGTAATAAATATATAATAGTCTGTGTAGAATATGTTTCTAGGTATGCAATTTGCAAGGCAGTGCCTAGGGCTACAGCCCAAAGAGTTAGCGAATTTTTGATAGAAGAGGTATTTTGTCGTTTTGGAGGGGGACCCTGCTCATGCTGTATCGACTTCGTGAAAGGGATATAGTCCTTACGAAGGGTGTCTGAGTTGGACACATATGATTCAGCAAATATTATTTTTAATTGTATAATAATACAATGTAAAATGGGTATTAACATTAGTCTCGGAAATTAATTAATTATAGTTCGGAATGAATTCATGACAGGGTTAATATGTTTTCTTAAGCTTTCCCTCTCTCTGACTCAATTGCGTTAGAAGAAGTTAAAGTTTTTGCATATAATATTAATTCTTTTTATATTTAGTTTCATTAACCCTTAAGGTATGATGCTTAGCTTTTAATGTAATTAATTTTGAAGCATCATTGGATAGGAGGCCGTTACGCATCTTTTACAGGCGTTTTGGTGCGTTAAAGTTTATGGTGTGTTGTGTTTATTAACTATGCTCAAGCTTTATTAATTTTAATGATAACTTAACCATGCACATGCCATACACTATCCCATTATAAGGGACCAGCCTCACGCACCAGTGTATTAGGTATAATAAAGACTTCTTCGCCTGATAGTAATTTTTCGAGTTAGGTCTTAGGCAGGTAGTTAGTTACTTTTTTGTTTGGAGTTGGGTAAAACTTTTTTTTTAAATTTTTATTTATTTGTTTTACCCTAGTTACAGTAAGTACTATTTTTATATGACAGATATAGTATTTAAAGAGTTGTTTTTATTGCCCATACTAATCTAATACTCAATTGTAAAAACTGTTGTTTCTAGTAATTGTAAAAAGGCTTGTCCTATCTGTTCTTACCTACTATGTTTTTATTTTCACTAAGTAACTGCTTATCTGATTTTGATCAAATTTGGAGAAATATAACCAACCCTATACCTACTTAAATAGATAGAAATGGCCAAGAGTGCAACCTTGACGGCCTTGAAATTATCATATCTAGGAACAGGGCCAAATGTAGTATATAGACTACTTTATGTAAATTATATTCAAACAAAGTCGCACTAAACACTACTAGTAGTAACTTAATTAAGTAATGAGGAATGAAAGTGCGAGAGGCAAAAAAGTGAGAACTGGCATGTAAGAGAAATAGGATTCAAATAGGCGCCAACTTAAGTTAGCGGAGCTAGTATTAAAAAAAAAATAATTAATTAAGTATGAGTAAAATATTAACTTTTAATCAATTTATTTATTTTCAGCAAAACTCAATAAATAAAGAAACGGAAGGTGAAGTTAAGGAAGTAAGCACACCATCATGCTCTCAGATAGCAAGTACTCCTCTTTGGAAAAGGCGTAGACCTATGCTAAAAGAACAGAGCCATCCACAGTCTGAAGTTCTGGCCACCTTGTGTACAGGATTTCAAGGGGTCAACAACAAAAAAAATTAATTAGAAGACTTGAAATATAAATTATTGGAAGAAGAAATTGCATTTAAAAGAACCTTGTATAATTTACAAATAGAATCTGCAAGAAAAGACCTGGAAATAAAGATATTATTAAATCAAATAAAAGGTATATAATAACATGAAAAACATTTAATTGCAACCAAATAGTACATTATGTGTTTAAGCTATCAAAATAATTTGTAAGCTGTGATCTTCGAAACCCATATGTGTTTTGAGATGTAGTATTAGGTGTGACATTGGTTATTTGGTCATATGAAATAAGTTCTTCTATATTGGGAACAATACTTTCATTGACTGGTTGTTCTTCATTTCTTAAAATACATATTATGTTGTGTAAGACACTGCACGCAATAATAACACTGATAGCATTTTTTAATGCCAATCTTATACCAATGGCTAAGACAAGAAAACGTCGTTTTAAGACTTCATACTGCCTTTCCACCACATTTCTAGTTTTTATTTGAGCCTCATTGTATTTTTGCTGCCCTCTTGTTGTAGGATTTAAATATGGAGTCAACGGATGAGGCTGAAAAAATTTTTTTCATCAGGCATTACTTTAGTCCTTAATATAGCAATATCTTTTTTACAGGTGGAAACTGCAATGTGAACAACTTATTAAGTGTACCAAAGGATGATAAGCAATAAGAGAAATTGTAAATAAATGAATGATACTTAAATAATAATTTTGTTTTAATTTCTTCTAAAGATATCTAATTTATAATTCTAGGCATAAATGTAGGTATCGATGCTGTAAAATAAGAAATGACGCAATAATTACACAATGAGGCTATATTTTTACCCCGATACCGGGATATAATTTTATCTTAAAGATTTACCTTGAAGTGGTATCCACTGTCACCCAGTAAATAGCTGTCAGCATAGTCTCCTCTTTCAAATTTTCTGTATATATTGCTATTTTGATAAATAGCTGAGTCAGGCCAGCGTACTACCACATCTCTTACTAATAAATTCGCTAATGCTACTGTTTGTACATTAATCGACATGTACCCTTTTCTGTTCCTAAATAGCTCTGCATCATCTCCACCTTTAAGAATACATATAAGACATCAATTTTATTACAAAGGTAGGTTCGTGTAATAAGTAGGTACACTTGAATTTCATAACTTGAGTAAATATATTTATTGAAAATAAAGTTTACCTGGTGATTGAATTTTTACATGTGTGCAATCTATGCATTCAAGGACATTAGGGAATCTTGCAATATAATAAAACTCCATCTTCCCTTTTTCTTGTTCCTCGCTTGTTTCAGGAAATTTTACATACTCTGAACGTAGAGTCACAATTGCTTCGGACACTCTTTTTATTATTAGACTGCAAGTTGCTACACTGATCCCACCCATGTCTGCCACAGCCAGCAAATGGTTACCCGTTGCATAAAACCTTAATGCTATTAATAACTGATTTATTGGAGATATAGAATTATTTCTGAAATAAAATAAATAAGCATTATATGTAACAACCTATTACGCCAGTGTATATTGTAATTTTAAATAGGTAGGTTCTTATAGATACGAGAAAAAACAATGTTGAAAATAGGTAGGTAATTTAAAACCTAGGTCAAAATATAGGTTTTACTTTTTGTACAACCATATGAAAATGTAATATATTGTTAGAATAAGAAAATGTAATGTAACCTATTATCAGGAAATTCTAAGATGTGTTCAATCTTTTCCAATAAACGGAACACGGAAGATTTACATAACCTATATCTCCGAAAAAAATCAGTGTCATCAAAACTTTCGAAATAATTAGGTCGTTTCCGATATATTTTTGGTCTACGGTTGTTATTTACGTCGTATATAGTAGAAACAGTTTGTAAGTTATCCAAAAACTCATATAAATCACTATCCATCTTAGGTTCTTGAGAGATCAATTACGTATGTGTCGGTTTAAAGGTCCAAACTTCGACTACATAAATTTAGGGGACCTTTTAGCATTTAGCTGACCCCTAATTGTTGGTGAAACAGAAACCATCCCCTAACGCCCCCCTAACCATATTTGAGGGAACCCCTTAAACTTAGGGGTTGTCGGTGAAAACGGGCATAAGACTCATAGGTAGACTTACTAGGCTTGCAACGATATATTCGAAAACCAAAAAATATCGATATATCGACGCCTAAACATATTGATATTTATCGATATCGACGATACGCCGATATTGATATATCAATATCGAAACACTCAATATATTTTAACGAAATATCGAAACACACGCCCAACGACGATGATTAAATAAATGTCATGGGAGAGTATATAAATCAATCGAAAGAACAGGTAGTGTTAAATTTTACGAAAGCAGAGTGTAAAATATATATTGGGATAATAATAATGATGTTGTCCTGTTCTGCATAAAAAAATAATAAAACTCAAAATTACCAGCAAGGCTCCCTTAAAACCTAGTTAATCGGTGCTAATACTTACTTCTGTACGACGAGCCCGTTCGAAAACGAAGACAATCAGATTCTTGGTCAACATCGGCGCAGGAGAGCGGGTAAGTGTAGGCCCAGAATTAGTTTTTAGGAGTTTCTTTTAAAATTATCGAACCACTGAGCTATCAGTCACAACATTTTGGTTATTTAAGCCGGATTACCCAGTTTTGAAACCAAACGTATTCAAGTAGGTATTGTAGGAGTTTGTAACAAGAAGTTTTTATGTGCGCGTCCCGGCATGTAGAAATATTTAAACAAAAAAAGTAAGTAGTTTGAAATATGTCTAGAGAAAATAATTATATATGAATGTCAGAGGACTAAGTTTGATTCCTTGAACAATAAAAGAAGTCGTGAATTCCTTAATCAAGTGTTTGTTATACGTAGAAGCATTACGATCCCTAAACATTAAACCTGGTGCTTCTACATATGGTGGAGGCGCCGGGTATAATGTTTAGGGATCGTAATGTGCGGCGGAGGGAGCCGCACACGAAACCTACGTACGTTCCGTACTGGACATCGAACCCGGGAAAGATAAATCGGCAGTTGTTTTTAAAAATTTGTTCACATCACCCTTACCCTACTCTGGGGTAGCAGCCTGCCCGTTAAACGAACACCCAAAAGGTCTGGACGGAGTAAGGGTTCTCAACTCATCACCTACCCGCTACACCACATGGAACATACAATCCCGCTCACTGCTGGTTTCCTTCGGGGCACGAGTGCATGCAGCGCTTGAGGATGACATGGACGGCAAGGAGGAAGCAGACACAAGGCCAGGCATCACGACTGTATTGAGAGGGGCCGCGTTAACTGAGGCGACGCGGTTATTGAGTGGCCTGACAATCACGAACATACACGATTTAACTATAGAGAGACGCTGGTTAACTATTCACGGAGCAATGATCAAAAGGTTACCGCAGAAGATCAGATTTAAAGAAACAAAATTAACACGACCAGAGATAGAGCGCCTAACCCGGGTAAATGATCCCCAGGACGAGGACGAGGTGGCAGGGCCCTCCCGCTCAACCCCAAGTTCGAGGGCTTCAACATATGCAGAACTAGAGAGGGAAGAAGATGCCAATGCGTTATAGGGTGTATAAAATAGGTGTCACAAAAATGACAGATGAACAACGCGAAGATCAGGTTTGTCGACAGTTATTAAATAGAATAGCGACTAGCGAGGAAAATGCATATAAAGGATTTAGGGTCATAGATGGTATTTTATGTAGGCAAGCTATGAGATTTAATAGTGTGAAGAATTTAGTGGTATTACCAGAGCGGTTGATATCAGATATATTGAAAGAGTTACATGATGATCCTTGGGCTGGAGGACATCTAGGTTTAGCTAAGACATTAACCAAATTTAGAGATAAATACTTTATTAAAGATGCAGAGAAGAAAATTGAAAATTATATTAAGAGTTGTAGTTTATGTCAGGAGCGGAAAAAGGTGAGACAAGTGGCTCAATTACAACCTGTCTTAGTGAATCATTTAATGGAGAAAGTAGGGATAGATATATTAGGTCCATTCAGAAAATCATTGAGAGGTAATAAATATATAATAGTCTGTGTAGAATATGTTTCTAGGTATGCAATTTGCAAGGCAGTGCCTAGGGCTACAGCCCAAAGAGTTAGCGAATTTTTGATAGAAGAGGTATTTTGTCGTTTTGGAGGGGGACCCTGCTCATGCTGTATCGACTTCGTGAAAGGGATATAGTCCTTACGAAGGGTGTCTGAGTTGGACACATATGATTCAGCAAATATTATTTTTAATTGTATAATAATACAATGTAAAATGGGTATTAACATTAGTCTCGGAAATTAATTAATTATAGTTCGGAATGAATTCATGACAGGGTTAATATGTTTTCTTAAGCTTTCCCTCTCTCTGACTCAATTGCGTTAGAAGAAGTTAAAGTTTTTGCATATAATATTAATTCTTTTTATATTTAGTTTCATTAACCCTTAAGGTATGATGCTTAGCTTTTAATGTAATTAATTTTGAAGCATCATTGGATAGGAGGCCGTTACGCATCTTTTACAGGCGTTTTGGTGCGTTAAAGTTTATGGTGTGTTGTGTTTATTAACTATGCTCAAGGTTTATTAATTTTAATGATAACTTAACCATGCACATGCCATACACTATCCCATTATAAGGGACCAGCCTCACGCACCAGTGTATTAGGTATAATAAAGACTTCTTCGCCTGATAGTAATTTTTCGAGTTAGGTCTTAGGCAGGTAGTTAGTTACTTTTTTGTTTGGAGTTGGGTAAAACTTTTTTTTTAAATTTTTATTTATTTGTTTTACCCAAATGCGGGGGCGTAGCTGATGTAGGAGTTTGTAACAAGAAGTTTTTATGTGCGCGTCCCGGCATGTAGAAATATTTAAACAAAAAAAGTAAGTAGTTTGAAATATGTCTAGAGAAAATAATTATATATGAATGTCAGAGGACTAAGTTTGATTCCTTGAACAATAAAAGAAGTCGTGAATTCCTTAATCAAGTGTTTGTTATACGTAGAAGCATTACGATCCCTAAACATTAAACCTGGTGCTTCTACAGTATCTACCTACTTACACAACATTACACTCTTATTTTACAGAATTAGTGCTAATTACACGAAAAATACTACTCGATATTGCATATTCTTAAGGCTATCTAGCTAGTTACACATATAATTTAAATAGTCAATTAATTATGGTTCGACGTCTGCCCGTTCCTTGAAACGTAGCCGCCTGCAGGTTTGCAAACATTGTAATAAAAGGCGGCGAAAGCATCACGGTTCTGATGGGACATTAGGTTGCGGTTGCACCGACTCTCAGCCGGAGATGCAGGAATCAAATCAAAACACTATCAAAACTGCCTTACCTCCATCTCCAATGGGACGTAAGGAGTATGATAAACATGACTGCGCACCATATGCTGTTCACGTGCAAAAAAAACTAGCCGCACCTAATGACAGCTCAACACTACATCCACTTTAAATTGGTAAATTCCTTAAGAGGAAGGAAAGGTATCCAAAATATTATAATAATAATAATAATAACGATAATCAGGTTGTTCGCGTCTGGCTAACGGCGAGTACTTAAAAAAAAAAAAAAAAAATAATAATAATCTTTATTACTCAATAATTGTACATGGTAAAAACATTTAGGCCTTAATTATAGTACATACAATAGTAGTAAAACTCTGACCTCTGAACTAGGTGTAAACCTGTATTACAGAAGTCAGTGCCCTCATTACAGAATTTATTATAAGGATAGTTGTTTTTATTTGACCAGAAACAGAATACATATAAAATAAAAAGATTATGTGTGCGTGTGTCTGTGTGTGTGCGTGTGTGTGTGTGTGTGTCTGTGTGTGTGTGTTCGTGTATGTGTGTGTGTGTGTGTTTGTACTTTCGTGAGATTACTTGTTATACACCTTGCAATTGTAGCCTAAAGATTCTAAAATTACATTAGAATATTATCCAGAGCGTCCAAGTATTAGATCCTCAGTATTCTGGTAATTTTGTGTAAGAAGATATTCTTTTAAAATAGCTTTACATTGGTACTTACTTTTACCGAATAAATCTAGTATTTTATTCAAGTAATTATATAATTTTGAACTATTAGCATGGAATTGTCTTTTAGCAAACGAAGTTTTTTGTGGTACTAAAGGAAAAACCTTGTGTTTCAGTCTGCCGGCAGGGCGTGTAAGAGGCCGATTCGAATGCTTTCGGATCATAGAGTGAAGCACATAGAGCTGTCTTACTGTAAGTAGTTGGCATTCAGCATACAGTAGTTTTGTGGGATGTCTAATAGGCCGAAATAACATTACTTTTAAAACAGCTCTCTGCGCTCGCTCCAGTCGGATGAAAGCATTTTCTGTAGCTCCTCCCCAAACAGGAGTACAATAGGACAAAATAGATTGCCCCAGGGCAAGGTAAACCATTTTGAGAGTGTCACTGTCCGCAGATTTGCGCAGTTTTTTGAAGATATAGATCAATTTGCGTGTCCTACCAGAGAGTATATCAATGTGTTGATGCCAGTTAAGATGTTGGTCTATGTGTACTCCCAGATACTTAACACTAGGGGCTTTATCTATTGTCAAACAGTTACAGTCAGTCCGAGATGAGCAAGTATGAGCTTTGAGAGTGAGGTGGTGTGGTGGGCAAAGATTCGATCTGATGGCAAAGGGTACATAAACAGTTTTGTTGATATTTAATGTGAGTAAGTTGCAGGTCATCCATTGCATAACACATTGAAGAGCTAACTCAGCATGACGATAGCATTCGGCCCAATCCTTACCCTCAATTACCAAAGCTGTATCATCGGCATAAGTAAAAATTTTACAATGTTCTATGGGGAGTTTACATAAGTCATTTATATAAATGAGGAAAAGGGTGGGCCCTAAAATACTTGCACAGACATAACCTTGTGGCCAGGATTATCCATCAGCAGCTTGCTTTGAAATATAATCTTGTGGAATCGGAGGTACCGTACTATAGGTATGTGCCCGACCCAGTTCTCGAAAATGGTCATGCTACATTGTACTGGGATCGATCTATCATCACAGACGGGACTATTGTTGCTAATAAGCCTGATATTGTGGTGATAGATCGATTAGAGCGTCGTGCAGTGATTGTTGACATCACCGTTCCGCATGACGAGAACCTCGTGAAAGCTGAAAAAGATAAACAAATAAAGTATCTCGATTTAGCTCATGAGGTTGTCGACATGTGGGGGGTGGATTCAGCAATCATTGTACCAATCGTTGTGTCAGCTAATGGCCTAATAGCTAAAAGCCTCGATCAACATCTCAGGAGGCTCTCGTTGAGTGGCTGGATCAAGGGCTCGATACAGAGAGCTGTCCTTTTAGACACGGCCCGCATTGTTAGGAGGTTTCTTTCTCTGGGGCCCTGACCACCGGTGGCTTGGACCCTGCTCCCGATGCCGGTGGGTTACTATTTTTAAATGTTTTTGTCTTCAGTTTTTATAAAAATATTTAAAAATGTAACATAATGTGAAAGTGTTAGAATAAAGGAAATTATAATACTAATGACGTAATAACACACACAGAAATAGATATGACAAACACAGTAACACCAAATAACAATGATAATATAAATCTTACAGAACTAATTTTGCCTAACCCACAAACAAGTTTAGAACGGGACCCACAAATAGATGAAATATTCCAACAAGCATTACTTTTTTTCAAAAATACAAATCCTGTAAATAGAAATTATATTCCTAAGCAAAACCCATCCAAAAATCTTGCAAAAATAGTCGATTACATGAATAAAATAATTCTTCCTGAACACGTTAACATAGACACTGACTTTGATACACTGCAGACCGTTATCTATTGTGCAGCCTGGACGGTTGCTAAGGTTAATGGAGCAAAGATAACACTCAAACCACCAGAAAGTAACCAACGACAACATCTTAAAAGTGAATACAGGCCTGAATGGCAAAGACGATTAGAAAAGAAAATAGATGACTTACGAGTAAAAATAGGTAGACTGACACAATTTATTAATGGTAATAGAAATAGAAAATTAAATAAACATGTAAACTCTATCATAGAAAGATACAAAATCCATACTGTACACGAAGAACCAAATACACAAGCAACACACACATTAGATACACTTAAACAAAAACTCTCAGTCATAGCTGGCCGACTAAAGCGTTATAAAGCATGCACCCTTAGAAAACAACAAAACACTACATTCAACTATAATGAAAAGCTTTTTTACCGAAATATCAGACAGGCAACAACCAACACTCAGGAAAACCATACAACAAATTATAATAATACACCTGACCCTGAGATGATGAAAAATTTTTGGGCCGGTATATGGGAAAACCCAATTCTGCATAACACTGAAGCTGATTGGATACAAACAGAATCTAGGAATGATAGTAATAACACTCAGGCAATGACATTTGAATATGTTCCCCCACAAATATTTCAAAAAGTTCTAGACCGCTTACATAACTGGAAATCACCTGGCTCAGATTATATCCATAGCTTTTGGTACAAAAAATTCACAGCTGTGCACAGTTATCTTCATAATTATATAAATAGTTTCATTATAAACCCCAATACAATGCCATCCTATATAACGTTAGGTACTACTTTTATGATACCAAAAGACCGTAACGACTTATCTGATCCAGCAAAATATAGACCCATTACATGTTTGCAAACCTTGTACAAGATTATTACATCCTGTATATCTGAACTTATATACCAGCACACAGACGCCAATAATATCTTGGCAGAACAACAGAAAGGATACCGTAAGTTCAGTCAAGGATGCAAAGAACAATTAGTCATAGATTCTGTAGTACTCAAAAACGTGCTTAAGAGGAAATCAGACCTATTTAGTATGTACATCGATTACAAGAAAGCATATGACTCTGTCCCCCACTCTTGGCTTATTAAAGTCTTAGAATTATACAAAATTCACCCTACAATAGTAACATTTTTAAAGACCACGATGGAAACCTGGACAACTGTACTTAAAGTCAACACACCAAACGAAATACTCGAAACCAACCCAATCAAAATACAGAGAGGCATTTTCCAGGGAGATGCACTCAGTCCGTTATGGTTTTGTCTTGCTCTTAATCCGCTTTCAAATATATTAAACTCAACTTCATTAGGAATCCCTTTGATAGACACCGATACAAACAGACAGACTGATACACAAACAACTTTTTTAAATCATCTACTTTATATGGATGATATCAAATTATACGCTAAAAGTGAAAGCCAACTTCACGAACTAGCTAAGCTAACTGAACAATTCACAAACGACATCAAAATGGAATTCGGTATAGATAAATGCAAAATAAATTCAATAAGAGCAGGACAGAACTACCAACACCAATACTCCTTAGAAACAGGAGACCAAATAGAATCATTGTGCGAACATGATACATATAAATATTTAGGGTATAACCAATCACTACAAATACACTACTCAGATACAAAACAGAAACTAAAACAGCAATTCCAACACCGCTTAAATACTATTTTAAGAACACAGCTTTGTGCACGTAACACAATAAAAGCAATTAATACCTTCGCTATACCTGTATTAACTTATTCGTTTGGAATAATAAATTGGACCAAAACCGATCTTAAAAACTTACAGCGCAAAATTAACACAACAATGACTAAATTCCGTAAACACCACCCAAGATCATGCTTACAAAGACTGACATTACCCAGAAAAGAAGGAGGGAGGGGCCTTATTGACATTTTAAACCTTCACAACAAACAAATCAAAACTCTAAGACACTATTTTTTTGCTAAATCCCAATTATCCACACTCCACAAGCTAATAACACAAAAGGATAATAAACTAACACCTCTTAATTTGAACGACACGTTAGAACAGAAGAATGAAAAACTAAACGATAATAAATCCAAACTCCTGGAGTGGGCCCAAAAGTCTCTACACGGAAGACATCATCAAGACTTATGCCAAACAAATGTCGACAAAGGGGCGTCGAACGCATGGCTCAGACGAGGCGAACTCTTCCCGGAGACTTAAGGCTTTATGATTGCAATACAGGACCAAGTAATAGAAACCAAAAACTATAGAAAACATATAATAAAGAATTTAGCCACAGACACCTGCAGGAAATGTAATAGCTCCCCAGAAACGATACAACACATTACAGGTGCATGCAAGTCAATAGCCCAAACAGATTACAAACATAGACACGATCAGGTAGCAAACGTCATACACCAAAAACTAGCTCATCAGTACAAACTTATAAACACCGTCGTCCCGTATTACAAATATACACCGGAAACTGTATTAGAGAACGTCTCAACAAAATTATATTTCGATAGAGCTATCCTTACTGACCGAACCATCCATTATAATAGACCAGACATAACAATAATAAATAAAATAAGTAAAATAGGCTATCTAATAGACATTGCAGTAACTAACACACATAATTTACAATCTACAATATCAGAAAAACTTTCCAAATACGCCGAACTGAAGGACGAAATAACTCGACTCTGGCACCTTCAAAAAGTGATAATAGTTCCTATAGTGCTATCGACAACAGGAGTGATACCTAAACAACTACACCAGTCACTAAACACCCTGAACCTCCCCGCAAACACTTACCACCTACTCCAGAAAGCAGCTATACTGAACACTTGCAGATTAGTGAGAAAATTCTTGCAGTGTGAGCCTGATTACGGAAACACATAACACAATGCATTATAACATAAAACATATTACACTTAACTACACCATACGGCTTTTTCTATCCAGTTTAAGCCACTAAACCACTGAGTACACTTTGAGTACACTGAGTTTCACGGGCTTTGGCCCGTGACATCAGTTACCCCGGATAACCGGAGGAAAAAAAAACGTAAAAAAATAATAATAATATAGCTATCTCTGGCTAAAGAGAACTGGCGCAAACCTGTGGTGCTTAGTACCAACGACCGCAATGAAGTATGGCAGAGCAAGGAGCTTCACGGACGCTTTTTCCGGGCCCTTCATGGGCCCGACGTAGATTTCTTAGCGTCCGTGGCCTGGCTACGCTTCGGTGACCTCTTCGGGGAAACCGAGGGTTCGGTCTGTGCAATTATGGATGAAGTTATGCTGACGAACAACTACCGGAAGTATATCATGAAAGACGGGACGATTGACATATGTCGGGCATGCCATTGTCCCGGGGAGTCTATCAGACATATTACTTCTGGGTGTTCTCGTCTGGCTAACGGCGAGTATTTGCACAGGCATAACCAAGTGGCCAGGATTATCCACCAGCAACTTGCTTTAAAATACGGCCATGTGGATTCTGAGGTACCGTATTACAGGTATGCGCCCGACCCAGTTCTCGAGAATGACCATGTCACGTTGTACTGGGATCGATCTGTTATTACTGACAGGACTATTGTAGCCAATAAGCCTGATATAGTGGTAATAGATCGATCAGCGCGCCGCACAATGATTATCGATGTCACCGTCCCGCATGACGAGAACCTCGTGAAGGCTGAGAAAGAGAAACAGCTAAAATATCTCGACTTAGCCCACGAGGTGGTCGCCATGTGGGATGTGGACTCGGCCATCATTGTGCCGATAGTCGTCACGGTCAATGGACTTATCGCCAAGAGCCTCGACCAACACCTAAGGAGGCTCGAGCTGGGTGGCTGGGTTAAGGGCCTGATTCAGAAGGCAGTTCTCCTTGATACGGCGCGTATTGTGAGGAGGTTCCTGTCTCTGGGGCCCTAACCACCGGTAGCTTGGACCCCGTTCCCCATGCCGGTGGATTTCTATTTTTTTTTTTAATATAATATGTATTTTATATTAGAAAATATTTAGAAATACAAAATAATATGTATTTTAATGAATAAAGGGAATAATAATAATAATAAAACATTTATTTCAGATAAAATCCATACAGTAATATTAAAATAGTCAGCACACACACAGTAGAAGAATACACATAGAAAATAAACAATAAAATAATAAAAATAATTCAATTACAGGAAATTCATTAGAAAAGTAATAATTATACAGATTAAATTAGTAAAATTCCATTACAATATTAGAAATTATTATGTCAATCAATCAATTAAATGAAAAAAAATAATAATAATCAAACGTATGTCCTAAATTACAACAAAATAAATAAAACTAGTAATAATAATATGTCAGTCTTGTCCGGTAATTACACGCATCCATTTATGTTGGATCGGACAGTCAGCACGGGAAGCAATCATCTTGAGGATGCTATTGCTACTGTCTCTCACCCGTCTGACTAAAGAAGCGATTTTTTTTCGGATTATAGCTTGATAGCCATCCGTCCGAGCTTCAGCAAACATTAGCGACGCACTGCAGTAGGGAGGCAATCGCAACAGCATCCTAAAGATGTTGTTATATTGAACGCGCAGGACACCGGCAGCCCGACGGGTATGATTCACCCATAGAATGCTCGTGTAAAACGATTGGCAATATGCTTTAAACAACATGAGTTTTACTGAAGAGGAGCAGCGAGCGAATCTACGGGTAATCATGTTTCCTCGGACCGCCAATGCTCTGCGCTCCCGCTCCATATCTGCATCATCGGACAAATCATCCATCACAATGTGGCCCAAATACCTAAAACTGGTCACCCTCTGCAGTTCCTCACCATTCAATTTAATTGGAGGAACACAAACTGGCATGGGAACGCCAGACTTACCCTTAAAAAGCAAAACTTTGCTTTTAGCTTTATTATACGTCAGTCCATGTTCCCCAGCGTAAGTCTCACATATAGCTAACATCTTACGAATAGCACCCACCGATGGGCCTAGCAGCACCATATCGTCCGCGTAGCTAATATTATTGACGCATACACTATCAACATGACAACCGGTATGAGTGCTGCAGAGCCCACCTATCAGGTCATTTATGTACAGGTTAAATAACAAAGGAGAGGTCAGCCCCCCCTGCCTCACACCACACTCCATGCCATATGGCTCGGACAAGGCTCCCGCCCATCTGACCTGGTTTCGCTGGCAGTGGTACCATTCTTGCAACAATGATATGACCTCTACCGGTACACCCGCCCTGCCCAGTTTGTCCCAAAGCTTATCATAGAGGACAGTGTCAAATGCTTTTGACAAGTCCAGGAAGCACGCGTATACCGGTGTTTCCTGTCCGTATAGTATTGAACAGCCTGCTTAAGACATAATATCGCACTTTCAGTGGAAAGCCCATTTCTGAAACCGAACTGGGCTTCGTGCAGCTTGACGTGTTTGTTAAGAATGTTATTAAGCAGGCTGTCCAGAACCTTGGCAAATATGGTTGCAAGAGAGATAGGACGATAGTTATTTTTATCCGTCACGTCCCCAGTTCTGTTCTTAATAATTGGAACTACTACTGTTTTAGTAAGTTCCTCTGGTAAGTAACTATGGCAAAGGCAGAGGTTATAAAACATGGATAGGACGCGCGGCAGGTGGGCCCCAGCATGCCTAAGATGCTCGATGCTAAGACCATCATATCCTGGGGATTTGCCTCTGTGCATGCTGTTAATAACTTTTCTAACATCCTTAGCTGTAAATCTAACATCCCTATTTTGGCCGATAGTCCTAGCAACAGGCAACCGAAGCATACCAGTGCTATGCTGCGGTTTCACGTTGAAATACTCACTAAACATATTAGCAATCAAATTATGATCACTGTTACAGTACAATATCTTTGTGCTGTATCTACAATCTACATCGCAATCTTATGATCTTTATCGCACGTTCAATATCTATTAAATGTTTCTACTATCCGTGATCAACACGTAGTCGTTAGTATATAAGATGCACCTTTGGATAATTATAACCAGACTATACTACAACTTTGTCTCATTTATACCTAATCATATACGGCCAAGAAGTTTGGCAAATTGGTGACCCCGACGAACGAATACGCAGCAAGAAACATGGCACAATCACCATGCAAGGCGAACATAAATCAGCAAGGAACACTTGAAGTAGCTGCTGGCACCTCGGTTTTATCTCGCATTCCGGAATTTTGGAAAGACCAACCAAGATTATGGTTCACGCAACTAGAAGCCATATTAGCACCACAGAAGCAAGGAGACGAATACAAATACTGTACAGTAATAGCAAAATTATCCAAGGAAGAAATACTACAAGTTAGTGACCTAATCACTTCACCACCGACTACAGATAAATATAAAAACATCAAGGAACGTTTAATTGATTGTTACGAAGAAACAGAACAGCGACAGTTTCAAAAATTAATATCAGAGACAGAACTCGGTGATCAAAAACCTTCGCAGTTATTACGTCAAATGCGAGTCCTCGGGAGAGGAAAAATCAGTGACGAAACAATTAAACTACTATGGTTCAGGCTTTTACCAACATCAGTTACTACGGTTCTAGCAGTTACGGAAGACATGGAAATTGACAAACTGAGCCAAATTGCAGACAAAATAATAATGAATTCAAAAGTAACCGAAATATCAGCTGTTAGCAACGACACTTCAAACGACAACAATACAGCATGCATTTTTGCCCAGCTAGCAAAATTACAGATAGATATTGACGCAATTCAGCAAGGTCAATATGGCTATCGACCCAGCACGCACAATCATTTCAAGAAACGTCAACAATTCCCGATTATGAGGCCGAGAACAAACTATAGAGGAGCAAATCGATTTTGTTACTACCACGAAAGATTCGGAAAATATGCAAGGAACTGCATTAAACCATGCGGTTGGAAACCAATGACTTACGTACGGAACCAGGGAAACGAATAAGAGCACAGACAACGGCGAAACTCTGTGCAATCCACCCATCCAATCGCCTCACCATTACCGACCGAAAAAGTGGTATGAAGTTTTTAATTGACACGGGCGCAAATATTTCAGTCATTAGCAAGCAACAGAGATATTCAATTTTACAAAATGAACAATACACACTATACGCTGCAAATGGGACTAAAATTAGGACTTACGGCGAGAAGACGCTTACCTTGAATTTAGGACTACAACGATGTTATAAATGGAATTTTATAATCGCCGATGTTACACAACCAATAATTGGAGCAGATTTTCTAGAGCACTATAAACTATTAGTCGACATAGCAGGTCGCAAACTTATCGACAAAGTTACAGAGCTGACAACGCATGTAATTTCAGAAAAAGCGACACAACAAACAATTCTTACTATCGCAGTGGGAACGAATTCACGTATTACGCAACTTTTAAACAAATACGAAGACATCACGAAAGAGTCCTCTCTACGCAATGCGCCCAAACATAAAATTGAACACCACATTATCACTACAGGACCACCCGTCGCAGCTCGGGCAAGACCATTACCTCCAGAAAAATACGACATAGCCAAAAAGGAATTTCAAAATATGATAGAGCTCGGAATTTGCCGACCGTCAGATAGCCCATGGGCAAGCCCATTACATATGGTAAAAAAGAAAAATGGCGAATGGAGACCGTGCGGAGACTATCGAATGCTCAATAGCACGACAGTACCGGACAAATACCCACTACCAAGATTAACTGACTTTACATACATATTAGAAAATAAGAAGATACTAAGCAAGATAGATATACGCAAAGCATACCACTGTATTCCTGTTAAAGATATAGAAAAAACAGCCATCATCACACCTTTCGGACTTTTTGAGTACTTAAGAATGCCTTTCGGATTACGCAATGCGGCACAAACATTTCAACGATTCATGGATTCCTTATTTAGAGATTTAAACTTCGTATTTATATTTGTAGACGACTGTCTCATCGCATCGGACAACGAAGATTTGCATTATCAGCATTTAGAAACGGTTTTCAAACGTTTACACGAGAATGGAATAACCATTAATCTCGAAAAATGCGAATTTCTCAGAAGGGAAATAGATTTCTTAGGTTATCATATAACGAGCCAAGGAATACAACCTACCGAAGAAAATTACAAAGCAATCATGGAATTTCCCAAACCGAAAACAATTCAAGAATTAAGACGATTTTTGGGCATGGTCAATTTCTACAGAAGTAATATTCCACGCGCAGCGGAAAATCAAAGAATTTTAAACGAATATCTACATGGTTCAAAAAAGAACGATAATTCACCTGTTCCTTGGACAACGGAAGCAGACAAAGCTTACGAAAAATGCAAGGAAAGCATGAAAAACGCAGTGTTAACAGCGCATCCTTCCCGCAACGCATCACTTGCGCTCATGACCGACGCTAGTGCTACTTGCGTTGGTGGAGTTTTACAACAAAAATCCGGACGCAATTGGGAACCATTAGGTTTTTTTTCACAAAAATTGAGCGAAACTCAACAAAAATATTCTACGTTTGACAGAGAGCTGTTAGGAATATACATGGCCGTCAAACATTTTCACAGATTAATCGAGGGAAGAGAATTTACAATATATACGGATCACCGACCTTTGACATACGCATTCTCCCAAAAACCATCATCAAACGATACACCGCGACGGGTCCGGCAGTTAGATTTCATTTCACAATACAGTACCAACATTCAACACATAAGCGGACGTGACAATATTACCGCCGATGCCTTATCTCGAATAGAGGAAATATACGTGCCATCACCTATCGATTACGCTGAATTGGAAAAATGTCAATCAACAGATAATGAACTAAGTAAATTACGTGACAATAAAAGATTAAATTTCATTCATTATCACAATTTATACTGTCGGGTTTATAATTTGATATCAGTTAATAATTTGCACAATTATATTAATCGGAAAGCTATAAAGATGCTCAGTAGGATCGGACTACTGTTGATCTTGATCACAACACTACCAGGTAGTGACTCAGTGGATGTGGAAGATCTTTCGCTATCTCCTGGATCTACAACTTGGTTCCCTGTACCACCATCTATATCATACCAGAGCAATTCAAATGTGTCAGGGGGATCTATTATAAGATCGAGGTTATCAGGATCAAAGCATCCAACTCAAAGGAATATTTTAAAGACCAAATCGCCATCATTAGAACTTATGTGGGATGAATTAGGGAACACAAAGTTCTTGAACCATTCCACATTGAAGCATAGTGTTCGTGAAATGGTAGATCTGTCAAGCTCAGATGATGAAGGTCAGAGAAATACTTCAGATTGCGGTGCTATGGTAGCAGGACCCAAGATGTATTTCCACACATGTCCAGGAGACTTGATAGTCATAACCCTGGCTGGTTCAATGAAGATGACTTGCTTGGAAATAGAGAGGAGAGTTTTCTATGGTCCAGTGTTGTTAAAGAACTTAGTGTGCCAGCAATCATTGGTGTTTGACCTTGATTGTGAAACCAGGTTAAAGAAGCACCTCACCAAGGCTGAATGCAATATTGGAGAGAAGAATACAATCATTATTATTGAGTCTGTGTTAATAGTCATGATAATATTATTATTCTATGTAGTTGTTGCTTGGATCTGTGGTATGCATAAAGGGGTGCATTTGAGCGCAGAGAGAATCCCTTTGATAAGACACAGGTTATAGTTCAGCAGAGATGACATATGGAACGCCAATACGACTCCCTGGAGGATTTTTTGAGTCATCAGCAGCACAGTTATCAACGTACGAAGAGTTTGTAAAACAAATTCAAAAGGACATCACACAAATGACATCAATTCCGAAAAGAAAAAACCACAACCAAGCTATATTTGTGTATCCCGAACTCAAAGAATGCTCACACGTATTTGTTCGGTGTGATAGAATTAAGAAAGCCCTGACACCGCCGTATGAAGGACCCTACCCAGTAATTAGTAAAACAGATAAAACATTTTGCATTAGAATTAGGGATAAAGAGACAGTGATATCAATTGATAGATTGAAACCAGCATTCATGATCAATGACGAATCAAACTACGTGCCAGATTCAAAGGATTTCTACAGACATTCACACACGTACACTACACGATCGGGACGTAAAGTAAAGCCAGTAGTACGTCTATAAAAAATCGCTGATATAAGCAAGCTATTCGTATATATATTAACATAGATCTTAACATATACCATTAATTCACAACTACTCGTAACAACAAGACATCTAAAATGGGAAATCAAATTGTGATATGTGAGTATAAATGGTATCACTAATACCATTTATACTCACAGGAAGGCCAGGTTTTTGGCTCAAATTTCCCGTATCTTTCCAGAACTGTGAAAAATTGTTAGCAGAATGATGGGATGCAAGTACATCCATTTTAATTTGTTCCTGCCTATCCTGGCACCATCTTAACTTTTGTTTAAACAATTTCCTACTTTCTACCATGTCAACATAAGTCTGCCCATTATTAGGTTTACCTGCTTCTACCCAAGCCAAAAACCGCATCCTGGCCTCCCTATGGTAATTTACAACATATTTGTTCCAACCCGCAACATAACCACCCCTCCTTCGCGCCTTAACCTTATTGCACGTAGCTGTTGCTGCATCAGATAATGTAGTGACCAGCCTAAAATACATATTTCTTAACAACAACCCGTGTTCAGCATTGGAGCACATTCCATCGCAACAAGTACTCATTTCCATCGGAAAATCGATTTCTCGTAGTTGATCGTAACATAATTTACTATACTTCCGGACTTGTTCCGCCGGTCGTTCACCCCAAACAACCCTATTGAACACCGGCGCACGGACCGGTATTTGTTCATACGATACCAAATCCAAGTTACAATCAATGACTAGTGGGAAATGATCAGACCATTGCACGTCATACTCGACTAGTACGTTAACCACTGTCGACAGCGCTGCATTCGTGACTACACAATGATCCAACCATCTCACGCAACCATGAGCCTCACTAATGAACGTGTACGTATCATCTGTATTCATAATATTAAGGTCTATACACGTCCAGTACTGGTCATCACAAAAGTCTAATAAATGATTACAAAAGAGCTCACTTGGATGTGCATTGAAGTCCCCCAGTACGTAAACCGCCGAACAGTCGTTATTTTCTTCTACAATAGCACTGATTGAACTCAAACATTGTGTGAACGCAGGCAGATTCTCAGATTATAAGCGGCAGTGTAAAAAAAATTGCACGTAACAAAATTTCCATAGCATTTTCTTCATACCCTGACGCCAATTCTTTATAGCTCAGAATTCCATTGGAGTTGAAAATTTAATAGCATTCATCCCATCCTGCAACGGAACAAGAATGGGTTTCGTGCGAGGTGTTCCTGCAGATTGGTCTCCAGAGGAGGTCATAGATAACATTTCTGTTCCAATGGGATGTGGTCCAGTACTAACAATGCGCCGCTTAAATTTCAAGACCTGTGTTGATGGTTCAACAATCTGGAAGCCTTCCGTTGTTAATTTTGATTGTCAAGTTTTACCTAAACGGATTTTCATTAGCTTTGCCAGTAGAACTTTATACAGGTGACTGAATAAATGCGAAAAAAAGAAATGGGAGCTTCAGTTACAGTAACATAGTAATTATAAACAGTTTTTTTCAAGCGATTTTTTTAAGAAAATCCTCAGTCCAGCACCCGACAGGCAGCCAGGCGGTTCAATGTGAGCCAGTATTTCATATGAAAGTTACTAAACACGTCTGGGATGTATCCTTATCATTTTCAGCGCGTGCAAGATATCGTGCTCGCCGACTATAGTCCGCGGAGACAATTTTGTGAATGGTTGTTAGAAAATCTCCATCACAACATTTTATGGAGTGACGAAGCCACCTTCACAAGAATTGGACTGTTTAACGTTCATAATGACCATTGGTGGCATTGGTGGAGTGCTCGCGGTCGCAGCCCACACGTAACACGGAGGGACGCTTTCCAAGTGCGAATGTCCCATACATTTGCACTAAATCGCACTTGGAAAGCGTGGTAAGCTGGGATAATTAATGACAAAGTTATTGGGCCGATCTTCATTAATGACAAGTTGAACCGTCCACATTATTTAGAACTTTTAACAAATACAGTGCCTGAACTATTACAAGATGTGCCCGTGTCTTATCTTGCCGGTATGTACTTCGAACAGGACGGAGTTCCGGCTCATTATTTCAGTGAAGTGCGGGCTTATCTCCGAAGTGAATACGGTGATAGATGGAAAGGTCGCGGCGATCCCGTCGCATGGCCGGCACGGTCACCTGACGTAACACTTTTACCAGACTTTTATTTGTGGGGAGAAATAAAAAGACTCGTTTACGAACGCGAGTCCGAAACTTTAGACGAGCTAAAAATCAAAATCAGAAGTGCATTCGAAACTGTAAAATCACAAACTTTAGTATTAATCAAACTTGTTACACACTCGCATAGCATCAGGAACGCCGACAAGCGTTTACCTCATTTAATGTGAATTGCGACATCTACGGGCACGAGGTGCCGATGCAGCAGAACTGAACACCGGACATCGCGGCCCCTTGCGGCGGTTTGCGTCACTTTTGATACAACATCGATCAACTGTCGACATTTCTTTAGAATATAATTATTGTAATACTTTGTCATAAAATAAGTTATAATAAATTTGCATTTTTTGCATCCTCCGGCAACAGCCTTCGTAATTAACTTAAAGACAATTTGCAGCGCATTTAGCAGCTCGGAGTCTGGATTTGTGCCCGGTGAATGGCAATAGGCTCGCCCCCTATTACATGGGACCTAAACATACCGGCGAACTGTGGGTGTACTTTAAGTACACCTCTGCCTAACCCTTCGGGAAATACAGGCGTGATGGTATGTGAAACTTGTCGCATCTATTTGATTTCACCCTATATATCTTTCCAACCATTCAATGTTTTAACTGCCGTTTTGGGCATACTAAGCTACAGTGCCAAAAAGTGTTACAAATGTGGTCAGAACCATTCCCGTGATTCCTGTAGAATTGTCGAAAATAATGCATCTGGTTGCCTATGTTCAGGGCATCATTTTGCAACAAACAAAATATGTCAAGAATTTGAGCGACAAAAATAAGAAGCAGATGCTGCAAAAATTCATCCATCTACATCAAAATCATATGCTGACGCCTTAGTTAGGTACTAGACGGGGAAGTACCCCGTCCAATACATTACATGAAAAGTCTCCTTCCTTAGCATTTAAAAAAAAAGGATCAGCTAGAGTTTAGAACTATAAAAATTAGTATTCCTAAAACCCCGTGCCCCCTTCTCCTTTTCATGGCTACGATAAATATGCCGATAATTCATTCATCAAAGAATTTTCAGTTCCAGAACCATTAAATAGTTGTGGTCTCATGAATAAAAATGGCAATGATTCAAACAATCAGTTTTCCTTTACAGACTTTATTACAGCATTATTAAATCTATTTACACAATTTAACTTTTCACCGTCTAACGTGACCTCTATCTTAGAAATACTTTCCCTCTTTAACCACAATGGACAAACAGACATATTAATTAAATGGAATAGTCTGTCTGTTCAGCAAAAAAGTGAAATAATATAACGTTTAAATAAATATGAGCCCTTTGTCTTTGTCAGAGACATGGCTCAAACCAAACTATGTTTTTAAAATTTAGAGATGACAGAGCTGATGGGTATGGTGTGGTCGCTATACTCATCAAATTCCATCTCCTTCTCCATCATTTTATTACCAACTCACAATAATGAAATTTCAATTGTAGCAATAAATGTACATAGTAGTGATGTAACGAATGTTAGATTTTAAACATTCGCGAACGCGAATGTTGACATTCAAATAACTGAAGAAGACCCACTTCTTTGGTGGAACGTCAATAGCGATAAATATGGTATCCTATCACCTGTAGCCAGAGAATATTTGGCAACTCCGCCCACAAGTGTGCCCAGTGAACGAGTTTTTATTGGAGCTGGACTTCTTTACACACCTCACCGAAACAGGTTGCATGGAGAAAGAACTTCAAAACTATTTATTTTTTTAAGTTTAACATTTCCCTACTTCAGTTTAATTACTAAGAATGTAACGTACCGTCGTAATCATTATTCTAGTGGTCAACTGTTATTAACTTTTTAATAATGTTTTGTGTTTAAAAGTCACACTTTATTTAAAACTAAAGCTGTTGAAGGTGTACAATAGAAGTTAAGTTACATTCTGCTAAAAGTACAAATCTTATAGTCATGGTCGATTTTAAAGTGATTTATTGCTACTCTAGAGTATATCTTGCCTGTTCTTACTTACACAGAATGAATGAAAAAGAATGAGCAAGGCGTATAAAATCACATGTTAAACATCGAACGCCAATTTGCTATGGAATGTTGCTTTCTATATTCTCTATAGAAATGCGTTCTTTCATTTTTGCACGCGCAGCGCGGCACACGTTGTTTATAAAATCTAATTAGAATCAAGTGTAAAGAAAAATTGGAACCATGAATGGGTAAGTACTAAACCGTTTTTAATTACTACATTGTGTATTGGATAAAGATTTTGGACAGAATTTGTTATTTCATGGCATAAAGTTTCCGATTTCGCTCGTCATGCCAGTACATTTCCACACGTGGTGATAAAAAATACACTAGTGACGGCAAAATATCATTAGATATATGATTTAGATACATTACTACATATGAATTAAGCATTTTATTAGTGGAATTCGATATAATTTTGCGTAAAAATTGGAATTTAAAAACGTGAACAATAATCGAACTTAATAAGTCGATCTACACACGGGCATTTGACGTTTATGACATCCAAGCCGCCATGTTTTTTTGTGTTCCGTACACAGTACAGTTTGTTCGAAATAAGTAAGCCGATCGGAAGTTAGCCGTTCCGAACTACCGCGGTGATAAAATCGTTTGATTAAGTGTTTTAATACATAAATATCGAAATTAGTAGACCCTAATAATGTTTACACCGACTCTTTGTATTAAAATTTACCACTTCTAAACCACTTGCAGATAACTTCCGATCGGCTTACTTATTTCGAACAAACTGTACGGTAATGGTCAGTAGTTCAATAATTTTTGACCAACTTTGAAAAAAAGCGATGTTATTTTTTTTATGTTATTTTTTTATGTTATTTTTTTTTTGGTTGTGCGTTTTATAGTTACTTCTAAACTGCTTTGCTTTGCTTTGCGGATGTCCTATATTGTTGCTCTTTTTTCAAGTGACCAACTCGAGTTGGAGGCCGGAGAAGTGGCGGTAGTGCCACGTGGTACCAGGGGACGAGTGCATGTGCGCGGCGCCGGCACTACTCGTCGGGTTCGGGTGCGCGGTGGCTCTAGAGGTGGCAGCGTTGCGGGGCTGGGTGAACCTGATGTGGCGGTACCGCGAGGCGGTCGTGGTACGAGACGCGGACAGGGGGTGCGAGGAGGACGCGGCAGGGGCTCTGACAGGCCTGGGCCACGCACTATACAAGAGTAAACAGCTTATTTTACGCTTTTTTTTATTTATTGTATTAGTATGTTTTGTATTACAATAGAATTTTGCATTTCAGATTAGTTATTCAAGACATCAATCAACTGCCGGCGGATCAAGGCCTAGAGAGCCCCTTGCATCCCCGAAGGAAAAGGCGGTGGGTACCACCGCCACCTGCAGCTGTGCCCGTACCACCACCGCCACCTGCATCTGTGCCAGTACCACCACCGCCGCAACCGGGTGTCACAGTCGCGGTCCCTTCACCCAGCCCCAGCACGCCACGCCGGCGTTGTAAGTATCTTTCGGACTTTTCTATTATTATTATTTTTGTTTTCTTTTTTAACTGTTTTTTTTTTTCAGTTTTGTAGAATTGGAGTCATCGGCACCTTCGATGGATCGTCCTTGCCAGAGTCTGCGTGACGACGACATATACCAACACCTGTGTTATGGTAAGTAGCTGCTGATTTTAGCTAGGGATTTTGGTTAGGGGCAAACTTCTAGTTCCCACCAGAGGTTTTAACTCCTTATTATTACACAGGAAGCGAACCTGGCGATAGTGAGGACGACGATGTGGCGCCTTTCGCCAGCATTCCTAGGGCGCAGAGGAGTGTCTGGGAGACGCCACTGGACATCGAAGATGCCGATGACCAACCTGCACCTGTAAGGCCTGCGGCAAGCCCTGCTGCAAGCCGTGCTGCAAGCCCTGCTCCCGCCGCTGCGCCAGCCGTTACAGATGCTCCCCTAAGCGCGACGGACCAGCCTTGGGGTCTATATGAATTTGATTGGAAACCGTTTCCGAATGTCCCGATTCCACCTGGATCAAGACGGGAAATGTTTTCGCACAGTGATGTAGGTCCGACAGCTCCATGTGTCGACTCATATGAAATTTTCATTGGCATATGGGATCGGCAATTTATGGAGTACTTTGCCTCGGAGACAAATAGATATGCTCAGCAGGTGGCAGCCAGTATGCTCGCGACCAACAACCTTCATCCCAATAGCCGAATCAACAGGTGGCGCGACACGACTGTCGACGAACTCTACGTTTACTTCGCGCTGGTTATTGGGGTGGGGGTTGTGGTCAAGTCACGCGTCGCGGAGTACTGGAATGCCACCCCTGACTTACTCTATACTCCTGGCTTTAGCGCATACATGTCTGGGTTTCGCTTCACAATGCTGAGTAAGTGCCTGCATTTTGTGAACAACCAAGCCATGTGTGCGCTAGAGCTGGATGCCTCCGAGGCCAAACTGTTTAAGGTGCAACCATTGTTGTCACATCTGAACAACAAATTTCAATCTATGTACAAAAAATCTGTGTCTGGGGCAAAATATTGCCTTGGACGAAAGTCTTCTGATGTGGAAAGGTTGGTTGGACATCAACCAATTGATTCCTAATAAAGCTGCTACGGTGGGGATCAAGACCTACGAGATTTGTGAATCTCAAATCCGGCTACCTATGGCGGTTTGAGGTTCACGCTCTCGGAAAGTCGTAAAGGTCTCAACCGCAGCAGTTTGAAGACCCAATGAAAGCATCCACGCCACTGTCCTAAGGCTTATACATGGTCTTGAGGGCAAGGGTCACACGTTATGGATGGATAATTATTATAATTCGCCATGCCTCGCTCGACGCCTCAAGGGGTTGGGCTTTGACTGTGTAAGAACCCTGCGGACCAATCGTAAGTTTGTTCCGCAGGCCCTGCACAGTCTGACCAAAGGGAACATGCGCCAGGGTGAGATAACTGGTCTTACCTCGGGAGACGTTGATGTCATGGTATATAGGGACAATAATAGAGTGGCTATGATCGCGACATACCATGGCAATGGCGTCTCCCAAGGTCAAGATTCCACCAAACCCATCTTGATAAACGATTACAATATCATGATGGGTGGGGTGGATAAAAAAGACCAGATGCTGGCCATGTACCCTATCGAGCGGAAACGAACAAGGGTACAAAAAACTACTTAGACGGCTTCTCAATGTATCTATTCTTAACTCATACATCATTCATAAAAAATCACTCTCATCATTTCCTTCTTCTTCTTCTTCTGTCTCTTCTCTCACTCACCGACAATTCCGCTTAGCTCTTGTAAAATCTCTTCTTTCAAAACATTCCCCTTCCCCTTCTTTTCCGTCTGCACCAACACAGACTTTGCACCAGAGTACGCGCTATTACTTGCGCGTCCACCAGCTGGCCGAATATCCTTTTGGCGCAAACAAACAGGCGCAACGCCGGCGGCGAAAGTGCGCAAGTCAAGCATGCGGTAAACTGGTGCAAACGTACTGTGTTGGTTGCAGCAAAACAATGTGCATGACCCCCTGTTTCCCTGCCTTTCACTCCTAATTTTATTTACGTAAAGTATATTTATAAATATTTATTTCTTTATATTTATCTATATATTGTAAAAAAAAATTTAACCGCACCTTTGTTCGTTTCATTGGCGTGGCGAATTGTAGGATGTTCATCCATTAACGCGAGGTGCGTTGAACATTTTTTTTGTTTTTATTAAAAAAAAAGCAATTTTATTTTCATAGAAACAAACAACCTACCCAAGGGTACTTGGGTAGGTTTTTTGTTTATAGGGCTTGTATAGATGCGATGTTTAATTTCTGAGATATCGCAGTTTTAGTGAACGCGGAGCACTCGCACGATTTCGGCGCGAGCGCCATCTACGCATTAACTGTTTTTGACATACATTGAAAATAGAAACATTAGGGGATAAATATATTAAGCGCTGGGAATAAACATTACTATACTCAATCATAACAAATCTACAGTAAGAGTATATACTATTATAAATGCTTAAAACTTTCGCAATGTATTATTATATTATCTTACCATAAGTACAGTAAATACAAGTGTTTGTAGAGCCATTAACAGAAAGAAAGAAGATTAAAAATCTATTACTTAAAAGGGCATAGACGGAAAATTGTAGACGAAAATGTTCGACGGACATTAACGAAGATAAAATCACAGGGTTTATTTATTAAGGGTATGGTTGAAACGAATGCTGTTGAAAGAAGAAAACAAACAAGTAGGGAAATACCGAAAAGGAAACTAACATATGCATATTTTTGTTTGCAAACCATTCTTTCTAACAACTTTGGGGTATCACCCAAAAAATGATCAGAGAGTTCTTGCTGCTCTAAAAAGACCCGTCGATCAACAAAAAGATCGCAGGGGTGTCTATGAAAGAGCCAATAAAATAGACAGAAGTATTATAAAAAGTCATATTTTAAGCTACAATCCTGCAATTTCCCACTACCGAAGAGAGCATGCTCCTAATAAACTGTATCTTCCCAGTGATATTAACGTGTTAATTATGTACAAAAACATTTGCGAAAAGTTTCCCGATTTGAAAGTATCTCTAGAAACTTACCGCACAGTAGTAAAAAAATGAGTTAAACATATCTTTTACCCATTTAGGTAACGAAGAATGTGAATTATATGCAATATTTAAATTACATAACCCTTCTGGTTTATGGCCGAAACGACGTCGCACGGTGGGCTGAAAATCGGCTTTCATAGACATAAGGATTTGAATTTGCAAGTGCCGGATTTTTTGCCGGATATCGCTTCTATTAGTTATTACTATATTCAAAAATGACACCAGAGTTAATTCTGCACAAAAACGAAGGAATTATATTTTTTTAAAGAAAAATTTGTATGGAGCCGGTATTAAAAAGTTAATTATCTCGTAAACAGCAAGGAAAACCGTAATATCCTTACAGGTGGTTATAGTACTAATTATTTATGATTTTTTGACATATGTCGTATAACGGTTATCACTGCTGATTTTTTTTTAAAAATCGTCAAAATATTTTTATTTATTTTTACATATGAAACGGTTCCTTTTATAGTACGAGAGCCCACGACCAAAACCATGTCTCATAGCAATACGGCAAAAACCCTATAAAATCGTTAGATTGTATGATTCTGAACCCGACTAGGTGTGTAGTAACGGTCGAAAGTGTAGCAACTGCGTGGGAGGCCATTTCTGCTGTGTCAAAAAATAAGACAGTCGGTATTATAGCAATACGTCTGATAGCGAAAATGTACATAGATTTTATAATTGTATTACGAAAAAGTTTGTTTTCAGACATTTTGCGCGTAGCATATAGCCTGAGCGCATTTTTGAAAATGTCAACAAATTTAGCCGACCTGTATCATAGCAATACGGATAAATTTTTTTTTCAACTTTTCGTATTGCTGCCATGATTACCAAAAACCTGTTTTCAGACACTTTAAGTGTAGCATATACTCCCAAAAACGAAAATAACGTTTCGGAGTCGCCTGGCCGACGCCTCTGTTAAATGTTTTTTTTTAATTTACAGCCTTCATAGATATTCAAGAATCTCCCTTGTCTATTATATGTACTTTGACAGATGACAGATGTCATTACTTATTTCTTTTGTAAAAGTTACTCAAGTGTGCTTTAAATAAAACCAAAACTATCAAATCAATAGTATTTAATTTCAACAGCCTCAGCGCTTGTTACGCTCCTGCCCCTTTCTTTCTTCTTGATTTCGAAGACGACGATTCCGAATCCGACAGCGATTGAATACGAGAATATTTTGTAACTTTGAATAAACCGTTTTTTTTTCAACATCATCCCAGTTTCCTTTTGTGCGATTTATTTCAGTCCTTCAACTTCAATGTTACGGTTTCGGGTAAATTCTTTGTTAATTATCATCTAATAAATTCAGGGTCGCAACGTATTCATTGGTTTGTAACAGAAAATTCAAGATGCCTCAATACGATTTTTAAATGATATCTGAGAATCGAAAAGTTGTCTGATAGAGAAGGTGCTACACTTAATTTGTCTGATATAAATTTTTTGCACATGTGGACAACTTATTTTATCATGTCCAACAATTTTCAGACATATTGCTATGATACCGATCGGTAAAATTTGTTAACATTTTCAAAACGGTCTCAAAATTTAATGCGTTCACATTTCCGTCTGAAAACTGTTTTGTTCGCATCAAATAACCAAAATTTACTAATAAAAAAGATTTTCAGACGTATTGCTATGAGACATTTTTTTTGTCTCATTTTTAATTTTTTTAAGTGATTTTACGGGTTTGCGCTACACAACTAACGTCTGAAAAATATGTTTCCGGTATCTCAGAACTATCATTCAACTACAGTCTGCAAATCAGACATATTGCTATGATGCAGTTCGGTAAAATTCTTTGACAATTTTGAAAATTCGGTCAGATCAAACGCTACGCGGAAAATGTCTGATATTGGTATTTTCGAGTTCAGGATAATCGTATCTATCGATTTGAGGCGGTTTTGGCCGTATTGCTATGAGACAAAAATTTTGGTCGTGGGCTCTCGTACTATTAGTGTTTAAGTTGACACAGACTTTTAGCAACACGTAACATAAAATAGCATCATCCTTATATTCCCGAAGGATTAGTCAGAGGTTTAGCGTACATCCACACTTAGACAACTATGTTTGAGCTAGATACCTATGTATCAATACAAAATGAGTTTTAAAACTTTACATACAACTAAAATACCAAATAACATATTTTTATTTGGTATTTTGGTACCAAGTAAGTGGTATTGTTTGTAACCAGTCTGAAAATATGTGATTAAGTAATTACAATGATTTAGTCTTCTAATAAGTCTGAATAGGTGATTAAATGATTGTTAATGATTTCTGATAAGTAAGCTAATTTGTTGATTAGTTGTGTTAAGAGCTCTAAGATTTTTTTAAACTCTAATGAGGGTAGTTAAATAATTATCGACGTTTTGCAATAAAAGGGCTAAAATTTTGCTTTATAATTTAGATTGTTCACAACTGTGTAACTGCTAACACACATTTTGTGCTCTGCGACTATAAAATCTTAAAATGGAAAGTTTAATCACCAATTTAGACTTGTTTGTTCTTCTAAAAAGTGAGACTACTTCATTTAATCATGAAGTATTGTTTGGTGCAGTTGTATCCCGCATAGGCGATTGCCTTTCTGCCGAAGATCGAGTAACTCTCAAAGAATTTTGTCGGAAATTCACACGAGCTGCTTTACAGAGGTGGCAGAAATCCAACCGATTCCTTGATAACTTCAGAAGACTGTACGGAAATTGGCTGCAAGCAAATATTGATTGGCCAAATTGTGTGCAAACTTTAGTTAATCAAGAACCAACTGTTGAGTTGATGAGATACCAAGAGCACAATCAGATTTCCTATCAAAGCGATCATCATCCGTTGGAACAATGACAAAAAGGTCCCGAAAACCATTCCAAGATTTGGGAAGTAAACAGAAAAAGAGAAGATCTGATGATCATACAGGCGAAGACTCCAGTGAATTGACATATGCAGCTGCAGCGCGTTTAAAAGAAGAAGGGCATGAGGATATCGCATCTGTGATCGAATACATGTTGAAAAATCCTGAAGCAGCTGTTAAAATTAAAGAAACGCTTAAGACATCAGTGAAAACAGTCATATTTACACCAGAAAGAAAGCGCTTGGATTGCTCCTTTCACTAAAACTGTCAAAGTGGCAATATATTACTTTGCGAGAGGCTGCCATTCTGAAAGGTGCTAAGGATATTTATCCATCCTACTATAAAATGCAACAAACTAAGCTTGATTGCTACCCCCCGAAGCAATCAGTGTCAGTTACGGATTCCGCGGCTAGGATTACACTTCAAGCTTTACTTGACATCACGGTGACGAGGAACCTTCAAAGTCTTTCAGACTATACCAATGTGCAAAATAAACAGCTAAAGCTGATATCCAAGTGGGGATTTGATGGTGCTTCCAACCAAAGCCGATACAAGCAGAAAATGGAGGGTGAGCAAGATGATGCTAGCATTTTCATGACCTCCTTGGTGCCACTAAAACTGACAGATGGAGATAATACTGTATGGAGATAATACTGTATGTACGAACCCAAAACCATGCTCAACTTTGTATTGTCGTCCAGTTCAGTTTACTTTTGTAAAGGAGAGCGAAGCAGTTGTCATTGGTCTCAAAAAACAAATGGATGATGAAATTCGGGCCCTTATCCCCACAGAGTGCAGTAATAATAACATGGTGACTCATCAACTAATGATGACAATGATCGACGCCAAAGTCTGCACGTACCTTTCTGAGGCCAGATAAAATGCATCGTGCTACCTGTGCTTAGCAAAACCTACGGAAATGAACCGCTTAGATGTTGTAACATCAAAGACTGTATGTGCTGACATATACAAATTTGGCTTGTCATCCCTACACGCACGTATAAATTGTATGGAATGTCTGTTACATATTGCGTACAGGCTCGACTTCAAACGGTTGGCAGCGAGAAGTAATGAGGACAAAGAAATGTTGCAGAACAGAAAAAAATGTATTCAAAATAAATTCAAAGATCAGCTCAATCTGTTGATTGATGTTGTGAAACAAGGCTCGGGAACTACCAATGACGGGAATAGAAGAGAAAAAATCTAGAAATTTTTTCGACTATCCCAATAAGACTGCAGCTATTACCGGGTGTGACGAAGACCTTATTTAAAAAAATGCTGCGATTTTACAAGCGATAACATCTGGCGAGAAGATCGACGTAATAAAATTTAAAGATTTTGCCGCAAAACAGCAGAAAAGTACGTGGAATTGTATGACTGGTACTACATGTCGTCAACCGTACATAAATTATTAATACACGGGGCTGACGTAATCGAGAAAAATGATATTGTGCCAATTGGGACTCTCTCGGAAGAAGCCTCAGAGTCTCGAAACAAAGATTTTAGGAGGTTCCGGTAACATCATTCGCGGAAAAGAAGCAGGCAAGATTCTAATCAAGATATCTTAAATATGCTTGTTGTTTCTTCGGATCCTTTCCTAAGTGCACAAAGGCCTAAGTTAGATGCCAAGAGAAAGCAGAGATTTTTTTCTGAAACTCTCGACTTAATTCAGTTTCAGGAAAGTGACTTCGAGTTTTTAGATATATCCAATCTAGATTCTGACTCAGAATTAGAGTCCGACAACGACAGTGATAAGGAAAAGGCATAATATTTGATTAATTTTTTTCTATTTTTGCAATTTTGTTAAATATTTTTCTTGTTTTATATATTTTTAAAATTTGGATCAATAACATTCTTCATAATTAACAATGTTCTTAATTAAGTCACTAAAAGGAACCGTTTCATATGTAAAAATAAACAAAAATATTTTGACGATTTAAAAAAAAAATTAGCAGCGGTAACCGTTATATGACATATGTCAAAAAAACATAAATAATTAGTACTATAACCACCTGTAAGGATATTACAGGTTTTCCTTGCTGTTTACGAGATAATTAACATTTTAATACCAGCTCCATACAAATTTTTCTTAAAAAAAAATCATTCCTTCGTTTTTGTGCTGAATTAACTCGGGTGTCATTTTTGAATATAGTAATAACTAATAGAAGCGATATCCGGCAAAAAATCCTGCTTGCTTGCACTTGCAACTTGCAAATTGAAACTTGCAAATTGAAATCGCTATGTCTATGAAAGCCGATTTTCAGCCCACCGTGCGTCGGTGTCGTATCATATACTCCGAAAGTGACGACAGTACGTCAGAAAATGTTTCACCTGTTTTGCCAGAACGCTCACAAACTGATAAAAGTACATGGGGACCGCCAAAAGGTAAACAACGTCGTTTGATTGTATTTACTGACATCGGGCCATCGCATGCTATACGTTCCACAATAGTGAATAAGTCTCCAGCTGATCGCTTTTTGTCACTGATGAGATGTTAAAATTTTATTGTTTCTGCTACTAACAAATACGCTATTGAACAAATAACCAAAGAATCACGCTTCTGTTAGTGCGCGGATTAGGCAGTGGATGCCTACCAATCTTGTGGAGTTAAAAAAACTCTTTGGCTCTTCATGGGTGTGGTAAAACTTCAAAAATTATCGGATTATTGTTCAAAACACGAAGTTATTAGTCACCCTTTTCCAAGAACTGTTATGTCACGTAACCGTTTTGAAATTTTACTTCATATGTTGCATTTTTCTGAAAATGACGAAGAAAATAAGACAGACCGTCTTCATCGTGTAAGAAAGCTCATGAACGAATTGAATGTTTCTTTTCGGCAACATTTTACTGCTAACGAAGATATCTGCATCGATGAGAGTATGGTGCCATTTCGTGATAGAATCATATTCAGACAGTACAATAAAAATGAGCGCCATAAGTACGGTGTCAAAATGTTCAAATTGTGCTCTGTTCCCGGATATATACACACAAAATAATGTCTACGCTGGAAAAGGCGGCACTGACAACACGACACCCACAAATGTTGTCATGGTTTTTATTAAGATTATGTAAACAGGGGGAACACTTTGCACATTGATAATTCGTATACCAGCATAGATTTGTCTCGAAAACTTTTAGATAAATAAACTCATCTGGTAGGGACGATCAGGAAAAACAGGCAGGGTCTGCCTAAAAAGGTTATCAGCACCAAACTTAATAGGGGGCACTACTATGCTGAGGAGAGTCGAGATGAAATAACGGTGTTGAAATGGAAACACAAGCGCGATGTCCTTGTTTTGTCCACAAAACACTCCGTGCACTTCGCCGACACCACGAAATGCGGCTACGTTGTGGGGAAGCCGACAATCGTCTTGGAATATATCAAGGCTAAAGGAGGTGTGGATTTAGCATACCAGATAGCTTCTTATTCAACCCCACTACTCAAATCAATTCAATGGTATAAAAAGATAGCTTCTGAGAGAGAACGACACATACGAAAAAAGGAGCAAGGACATGTAAAAAACATTACTAAATTAACGTCTCGAGTACAAAAACTCATGAGGCAGCAGTGGAAAGAAAGATCCAAAAAATATAAGGGCAATAAAAAAGCATTACAACGAATCCGACAACAAACGGCACAATTTGTTGAAGATGATACTCCCAGCAGTCACTTTGCTTCCAGTTCTAGATCAAGAGCTGAGTATAGTATCTAAAGTATCTAAAGTTGGAGAATAATTTGCTTCATTCACCTATTAGAAATGAATCACCTACGCGCATTGTATATTCTGACCCTGAAGATGACTCTGTTATGGTTTCGGTTCCGTCTCAATGTAGCCGCAACTTCTCCTACAAATCGGTTTATTGGATCTTCCAAAATTTGTAACCTCTATTCGAGTGTCTTTGTTGCTATTATCGTTTTATTTAGCAAATTAAATAACATTCTGTTATCGCCATAATGTACCTGTATACCAATACATATGTGAATGATGTAAAATATTTATTTTAAAAGAGTGTCCATGGAGTTTCTTGCCGGATTCTTCTCCATAGGATCAACTTTTTGGAACCGTGCAACTAGAGTCAATAACGTTTCATAAACGCTTGTAAAAGCTTATTTGAAATAAAAACATTTGATTTGATTTGGCATGGACTAACTAACTACAACGCAAATTCCAGCCCTTACAGCTTGGATTTGGTTCCAAAGGGGGCTGTGAGGCTGCCGTACACGCTCTTTCAGCTTTTGATGAGATGATGATGAGGTCATCCTTAAGGTTGACATTAAGAATGCCTTTATTTCAGTAAACAGGGACGCTTTGTTGACCGATGTCAAAAACGAAATACCTAAAATTTACAGTTTTCTATGGCAATGCTATAGGCATCCCTCTAAATTATTATACATATAAGGATTATCTTTTGGAATCAGCCGTTGGCTGTCAACAAGGTGACCCTTTGGGCCAGTCATTTTCAGTTTGGCAATAAATCCCATTAGCAAGGAACTAAATTCCAAATTCAAAGTACGGTACCTAGATGACGGGACTCTAGGAGGTGATGCAGACACAGTTTTGGAAGATTTCAATTATTAAAGCAAAAATTACATTCCATTGGCCTTGACCTCAATCCCTCCAAATGTGAAATCTTTTTACCCGATACTACTGACAGACAAATGACTTTACAAAAGTTTAATGCAGTCGCCCCCACATCAAAATTGTTGAAAAAAGCTCTCTTCATCTGCTAGGGTCCCCCATCTTCGTTGAATCTTTTCTTCGAAATTTTAATGACATTTCCGAAAGACTTCAAAATTAGTATACATTCTGCATATACCATTATTCGATATTGTTGTTTTGGACCAAAATTTACTTACTTTCTTCGTTGTTCTCATGTGTGGATGCACCCACACCTCGGGCACTTCCTTCATCCAACATAGGGACCATGTTGGATGACACAACTTTTCGACTCGCTACTTGTCTTCGTCTTGGCGCTCCTTGTTTTGCCCCGCATAGCTGTCGTTGCGGCGAGGCTGTCGACAGCCTCGGATATCATGGCCTGTCATGTTACAGGAGTGCAGGCCGCATTGCACGACATGCCAGCATTAACGACATCCTCCGTCGTGCTCTTGCCACCGCCGGCGTACCAGCTGTTTTAGAACCTAATTAATGGCTTATTACGTGACGATGGGGAGACCATGAGATGGTATGTCACTTTTTCCTTGGAGAATGGGTAGGCCTTTTGTGTGGGATGCAACTTGTGTCGACACCCTTGCTCCATCCCATCTTCTCAGCTCAGCTGGCTGCGCTGGCGCTGCTGCTGCTGCCGCGGAGACTCTCAAACGGCGCAAATATAGCAACCTGTCGGGCAGCTATATGTTTGAGCCGTTTGGGGTCGAAACGCTCGGGTCATGGGGTCCGAGTGCTCGTCTCCTCTACAAAGAAATATCTCGGAGACTGGTCGACGCCTCGCGTGATCAGAGGGCTGGTTTATTCCTAGGGGAGCGTATAAGCATTGCCATTCAACGTGGTAATGCTGCCAGCCTTCTGGATACGATGCCAGACGACAGCGATGCTGAGGAATACTTTGACGCCTAGTCGCGGCCCACTTTTTTTTTTGTTCTTTGTTGGTATTTTATTTTATTTTTCTTTGTTTCTTTTCTTTTGGAACGTAAAATATGTAAATAGTGTAAATATGAGCATACATAAAAAAAAAACGGATTTAGATTATTTTATTGAGGATTTGAGGGTGTTACGTGAAATAAATGGGATTGAAGACCAGATCCCATTAATAAGGCGAGTTTCACTTTATAAAGCGCGTATGAATCCATTGGAAGATCTTGGAGGAACTGATTTTAAATCTAAAAACAGGTTTTCTCGATCTACTGCCGTTCTCATTATAGATTTGGTGAAAAATGCTTTAGCTGGTGATGCAAGAGGTGGCTTTATACCACCCCACCTTAAAGTCTTGACTGCAATCCGAACATGGACCCGTGGAGAGGTAAATAAAACTACGAGTATTCAATATCCACTCAACAAAAACGTCCACTTCCACATCTTTATAAAATAACTTTTTTATAATTTATTTAAACATAAAAAACATAAAAAAGACTCAAGATGCTGAAGGAGATTTAAGTGGAATTAGTCAACCAACCGTATCACTTGTATGCAAACTAGTTGCTTTACAACGATATGAATTTTCTAATGAAAGAATATTTCGTAGTAAAAGAAAAATTCCATCTCAGGCAGGGTTTGAACCTGCGTCTCTCTGGTTAAGTACACCAGACGCTTTGCCAACTAAGCTATGGAGACTACTGCCTGTGATGTCGAATTTCTCTTCCACATTTTACGTCTTCAGGTGACGTCAGCACCATCTATTGAAGTCATTACTGTCTTTCTTTTTTGTCTGTCTTTAAGTTGCTTTAGCAATAATAGCTCAAAGAACTCAATGGATTAAAATGGCATGTTCTGATATCGAGCAGAATGATGTGATTGCAGGTTTTTATTCAATATGTAGATTTAGACAAGTTATCGGAAGTAGTTTTTATTCAATATGTAGATTTAGACAAGTTATCGGAAGTATTGATTGCACACACATTCGAATAATAAAAGTCAGTGGAAATGTTGGCCAATATTATACCTGGGTAACTCTTTGGCATATCGGATATATAGATAAAAAATTTTTCTTAGTCACAATAAATACTTAATTTCTTACTTACAATGAATTTCGCTTAAAACAAAGATTTGAGCAATCAGAGTTCAAAGGAAGACTTCTAGGAGATTCTGGTTATGCCTGTACTCCTTATTTATTCACTCCAGTCCTGCATCCGAATACAGGAAAACAAGAATTGTACAACCGGGCACATATAAGGACCCGTAACACTGTAGAACGATGCTTTGGAGTATGGAAGCAAAGATCGATCGATTCGATGTTTATTAATGGGATTCACCACAAAGTTGGAGAACACAAAACTTTATGTTGTTGCATTGTCAATACTGGATAATTAATAAACATGGAGTATCCTCGTACTAGCAATACATTCCTTACACCGGCATTAACGTGTTCTTTATGGCTACCCACTTGTATTAAAAGTAAAAAGAGTTAAGTAGAGAGTGAACTTAACATTTTATTGGTGACATTACTGCAAGTGGCAGACAATATTTTGAGGTTGACATTTAAAAAATCGCCGTTTGTTTGCAATTGTCTTCGGTGGAAAATAAAAATATTTGGATAAAGTTATTTAAAGTTAAATTTTTTGGATCATTCAAGTACAAGTTGAATTCCATATATAATAATGAATCAAAAACGCAGTCGCTCTCTGAACTGGGATGAAGAAGAAAAGGTAAATCATGCCAACAGTTATTGCGTGGTCTTTTTTTTATGAGAATTATGGTTGTTATTGATACATATCTTTATGTTTCAGCAATTATTACGCTCAGTGCTAAAAGAATATGCAAAAATTATTAAAAACAAATCCCTAGATACGAATACAAACAAGACAAAAACTAAAGCGTGGGAGGAGGTCCACAAAAAGTAAGAAACTTGGTTTTCTGTTATGATGTCATAAACCGCGAGATTATTAAGTGTGAGAATTTTCCTTCTTGACACATATTTATACAGTTCTATCAACTGTATAAATATGTGTCATTCATTCAGTCATTGATAGGGTTACTTATTTTTATATCTATTAATGCATCTCTTCTACTAGGTTTAATAAGCTGAATGGGCGCTATCGACATTTAAGCCAGCTGAAAATATAGTGGAAAACTATGAAAGTTAATGCCCGGAAGACGTATGACGCCTTCAGAAACCAAGCCTGCAAAACAGGTGGTGGACCTGAACTCCGGATGAAGCAGTTATTGAGATAAAAGACTTGTTGAATCCTGCTGAGCTTCTTATAGACCATAATGTATATGATTCTGATGGAATTGTGAGTACTTTTATTCGTTGATTTGTTTTGAATCATCTTAGTGTGATATAGGTACTTTGTTACATTCCCTTTTTATTTCAGGATTCAAAAGCAGTGACATGCACTGTCAAAACTTTGGATACCAGCTTAAATGACGTTAACCTGCAAAATCAGCAGATAGCTGTAAGTATCTGAACTTAATTATGACTCTAATATTTAAACCCTTGTAATTACTAATAATTACTAAAATATTTAACTTGCTTTTTTATTTTCTTTAGGATATATGTTTAGAAACAATTGAAGAGGTTGATTCGCAAGTGGAGGTTCAAGAAGTTATTCTTTTTATGGTAAGTTTTAATAATATTTAAATGAAATTCCTATAAGCCAGGGTCAACAGAGAAAGACCAACTTTCATAAAAGGGAAAGTCGGTGGTCCATGAAAACAATTAAACTTCATATTCTTAATGTTACAGATTTCTCAAGACAACGTCATAAACGCCACTCCAATGAAAAAAATATGGGAACTGTTTCAGCAAAGAAGGTAGAAGTATTTGAATATTAGACATTACTATTTATGCACTCTTAATGTTTAAGGCAGACACAAAAACCGGGGACTATCACGATCAAATGAACGCTGAGAATTTCACAAAGTGGCTGACTAAAAAACTGATACCCAACATACCAAGAAATTCAATGATTGTAATGGACAACACACCTTATCATAGTAAGGAAGAAAATAAACCGCCCAACATGAATTCCAGAAAACAAGCGATGGTTGAGTGGCTCCAAGCTCACAACATTGAATTTTCAAATGCTTGCACAAAACCGGTGTTACATTTATTAATAAAACAGCATAAACCGCCGAAAAAATATAAAATCGACAAATTGTTAGCTGACAATGGCCATGAAGTAGTAAGATTGCCGCCATATAATTTCGACCTCAATCCTATCGAATACATTTGGAACTTAGTTAAACAGAGAGTTTCAGAAAATAATGTGGAACACTTAGAAAGCAAGATTGAATCTTTGACCTTGAATGCATTGGCTTCAATAACTCCAGATGATTGGTCGAAAGAAGTTAATCACGTCGAGAGACTTGAAGAAGAACTGGCGTAAAGACCGAATAACTGACGAATTATTTATCATCAATACGGCAGACGACAGTGACTCTGACACAATGGATTCTGAAACTAATTCAGATTCAGATGATAATATGAGTGGAATAGAAGAATTAGTCTAGAATAATTAAATTGTATTAATAAACATTGATTTTTTAATACTTGGTTTTATTTATTGGTTTTCCATTAAAATAGGTTGGGATTATTGAAAATGTATTAAACAGACAAGACTTCTTTCACGTGTATAATATCAGTAGGTAATTTAATAAAAAATACTTATAATTAAATTCTTACCTATAAATATATTACGTGCATAATATAATAGAAATACCTATAACCCTAGGTTATTAATTTTTTTCACCAGAGGTGGCATCACCTCACACGAAAAGAAGATTAACCTTTTTACTGTCTGTACTTTTTTGCGGTGGATGACGTCACGCAGCTATTATTGTGACAAGGTTCCATCGCAATATCAACGCGCGGGGCTTGTAATTCTAAATCTAAATATTTTATTTTTTTTGGATGTACGATTTTACGTGATATTTGACACAGTTTTGTTTATTGATAGTTTGAGGGTAAATTGTAGCCGACTGGCCGTATTCTGATGGTTTTATTTTTATCGCTTTTGTGTGGTAATGGGCTTTTCTTATTGTTTTAGACAAAACCATGTCTTATTGAGATGTACTTGCTAAAATGCTTTATAAGTCTTCAGTATGGTGCTATTTTTTGCGAGCCAATGATAATGCTTCTGCTAAATGCAAAACATGCCACAGAATATTTAAGACTTTAGGAGGGAATACAAGTGGTCTTCATGAACATCTTAAGAGTATGCATATATTGCTTCATCATCGGATTACATCGCTTGCACACCTTAAACAAGCAAATGCACGAGTAAAGATGGAGCTTATAAACCACCCGAAAAAAAAGCCACGATGACGGATTTCTTCCAGAGAGTTAACGGAACTGAAGTTAAAGTTTCGAGAATGGCTTCTCTGGATGGCATACCATTTTGATTTTTTGTCGAATCTAAAGATTTACGTGAGTTGTTCAAAAACTGTGGCTACCATATCAAGCATGGACAAAAACAGGCCGACTATATCAAGTCTTTGACAGTAAATGAAATTACAAATTTGAAAGAGACCGGAGTTAAATTTTGTTGTAACTTAGACGAGAGGGCCTCAACCCAAAACCAGAGGTACATGAATATACACTCACCATTTTTTTTAAGGTGATAAATCCAAAAACGTAGGTCTCGTTAAACCATAAAAAATCTGAAAATATCTGGTTCCATGCCTGCTACTGTTTGTGTAGATTTGTTAAAAGAAGTCTGACAACAGATGGATGTAGCATAATGAAAAAAATGGGAAAGTCAGTCAATGCTTATCACCAAAAGTGTCTGGCCCATGTTATGCAATCGGCAATACTAGATGTGTTGTATAAACAAAATGACGCATCACAGAATATGAACGATAACGATGATGAAAAGAATGAAAGTGGTAATTTTAACTTGTATGCAAATACAAGCTGTTACGGAAAGGTTATATACATATCAAGTGCACGGCTTCTTTGGATCATAATAAACTATATTACAAAGGTTTTTAAATCCTATATCTACATGTTAGGAAGATATGATGAATGAAACCAAAAACCCAAACATTTCAACTTGAAATTTACACATCACTAGCAATCAAGTCAGCTGATCGGTGTAAGTAGGTCACTCACGATACATTCACCTGTGAAAACCTCTTATGCTCTTACTCCTGGTATTTTTGGATAATGGGTTCCGGATATTTTATTTTGTTACTCACTTTTCTGACAAAAACTGATTATGTTTGTGAACAAGCTAAAATACAAATCCTTTAAAATTTACAAATCATCAATCAATCATCGGTAAATCATTTGTTAGCTTGAAAATGATATTGAATTTAGGTAGGTACTTAATGAAGGGATTAGTAGGGACTATTAAATAATACTCAGTTACCTATCTACGTAAAACAATCTAATAACAAACATAACGGAGTATGTAATGTGTGAATCTACGTAATCATTGAAATTAAACCACAGACACAGAATTTGAGTATCCAACATTTTTCTTTTTTATGTTGGTTGACATACATTGGTACTCTACCCGAAATTAATTGCTTAGGTAAATACTGCGAAAGAACCTAATAGAACCTAGAACAGAAAAAGGATTTCGTAACATAATTTATTTTCAAATGAACCCTAAATAACTTTCCTCTGCAACTTATGTGTGTCCTGGTACATAAATAATGCTAAAGGGTTCTGTGTTAAGTTTAAATTAAATAATTAAAAAACTAGGATTGTTTGTAAACAAGTTCAAATGCTTGTTTGCAGCTAGGAAAATTATTTTAAAACTTAGGCTGTAGGTAATAATAATAATACTTAAAATATCTCGACTTAGCCCACGAGGTGGTCGCCATGTGGGATGTGGACTCGGCCATCATTGTGCCGATAGTCGTTACGGTCAATGGACTTATCGCCAAGAGCCTCGACCAACACCTCAGGAGGGTCGAGCAGGGTGGCTGGGTTAAGGGCCTGATTCAGAAGGCAGTACTCCTTGATACGGCGCGTATTGTGAGGAGGTTCCTGTCTCTGGGGCCCTAACCACCGGTAGCTTGGACCCTGTTCCCCATGCCGGTGGATTACTATTTTTTTATATTTTTAAATGTTTTTTTTTAATATAATATGTATTTTATATTAGAAAATATTTAGAAATACCAAAAAAATATGTATTTTAACGAATAAAGGGACTAAGAATACTTAAAGAAAAGTAACAAGAATTACGGAGTAGGTACCTAGTTCACGACTTTCGGTGAACGTGTAAATGTAGGTGCCTAATAATTATGCACATAGTAACTTTCTGCCAATTTTTTTTTTACCTCCTCCTGCCTAACAATAACAACAAAACGGGATAAAGGATAACGATACGAACGATCCTTTTAATGTTGATTTTTTTATTACCATAGTAAGTAACTAACTTAAAGATTATGCAATTAGAAATGTTACAGAAAAAATAATTTGTAACATAATTTATTCAAAATGAACCCTGAATAACTTTACTCTATGCAACTTATGTGTCTCCTGGTAGAAATAAAATGCCAGTGTGCAGTGGGTTCCGCTTTTATGCGATTATGTTGGTAGTTTTTGCCATTCTAACACGCACACGGCTAAACAACTCGCAGAAGGCCAGCGTGATGAACTAAAGTTAACCTTCTCATTCTGAGAAGAGTTCCGTGCCCAGCTGTGGGACAGTAATGAGTTGATAATTATGATGATAACAACACTAAATTACAACTGAAAACATTTAAAACGTATCAGAAGTTTACATTTTGTCGGCGGGCCCATTTGACTGAGACATGGGTTTTGGCTTTTAGTAGGTAGTAAGTACTGAGTCTTTATTTGTTTAATAAAACACAATAAATTAACAACCTTAAGCCCAAATGCCAAGCTAAATACTTCCTTAGCACGTAATACAAAACTAAACAAATCCTTTGACGAGTTATTGTTCAACGGAAGAAACATGTCATCGCCCACAGGAGGTAATGGACACCCACAGAAGGTACACAGTTGTAACACTCAAGACATGTCTTATTTACCAAACGTGGGTGAGCGTAGAAATGAAGAGATCTTGAATACATTCGTAGATGCGGATATTGGATGCAATATTAATAATATTCTATCGGAATCTGCGCAACCTTCAAACGAAAGTAACATAATTCTCAGTGACAGAATATCCGACTTAACACAAAAAGAACCAGTTCTAACACCAAAACACAGAATTGCTATATTTGCTGATCAAATGGGATACGGTATGAGAGAAAAACTTCAAAACTTATTGGGAAGCTCGTTCTATGTATTTTCAGTTATCAAGCCTGATGCACCGATTAGTCATATATTAAGTTCATGTGTAACTATGTGTAAAAATTTCACAAACTCGGACCTAATCTTAATAATGGCAGGTTCCCACGATAAGAATCCCTTGGGTATAATAAGTTCTCTGTATCACACCTTACAAAATATGTTAACTACAAATATTTTAGTCACTAAGATTTATCATAGTAAATATCTTAATGTATCGAAGTTAAACTGTACATTAAAGTTCGTTTGCAGCAATTGTGAAAATTCTAAATTTATCTCATTAGCTAACAACTTTCATCATAATAGTGGTTATTTTAACAAGTTGATTGCATGCAGATTGATATACAGGGAAATTCTACATGTAAAATATAGAACTGCATATTCACGTTATGAACAAAATAAGCAAAATCACAATTGTTCAGAAATAACACTGTCTAGGAATGTTCATACACAAACTATTTTTAATCATGAAGGTAGGCAGGGTAAAGTGACAACACCAAAAGTGTTGGTGAATGCTACTACACAAACTAATAACTTATCTGTTATTGCTAATGATTTTTTTCGTGAATGAACAAGAAGAACAAAATGTGTTTCCGAGTGGTTCTGCATTACCCTCACTGTCAAAAACTTGCTGTTTAAAAATATTTCATCAAAATGTATGTGGAATTAGTAATAAAAAAACAGAACTTGAGTTATATATTGAAACTTTAGATGTGACAATGGACTATTTATGCATAACGGAACATTTTCTGTACAACAAATCAGCCCAATTATTTCATATGTATAATTATAATTTAGTGTCATACAACACGCGTACTAATAAGAAAAGAGGAGGTAGCCTTATTTTGGCACATATAAGTAAGGAATGTGAAAACATTGAATCAATCAAAACGTTATATAGATCAGAAAGCTTTGAAATATGTGGTGTTAGGGATCTTGCTACTGGTTTAAATTTGTGTTGTTGTTATAGAACCCCAGTTGAAAAAAATTTTGATAGTTTTATAGGAAGTTTAGAGAAATTACTGGAACAATTTATTGATAAAAAATGTATAATATGTGGCGATTTCAATATAGACATACTTGTCGACAGTAAAAAAACATGCGAGTTTAGGAGCATATTAGCGTGTTATAATTTTAAGTACCTAATAAATACCCCAACTTTTATTAGAAATAAATCACAAACGTGTCTTGACAATATAATTACTAACATCGCTGATGATTATATTTATCGGTGCTTGGTGGACCATAATGGCTTAGCAGATGGTCATGGTGGACTATTTTGTGATATAGTGCTCGACGAAATCTGCAATACAAAAAAATCCGACTACACCATTATAATACAAAAAAGATTATTTAACAAAAAGAATAACGCTGCGTTTAAAAAGCGTATTTTAAATACAGATTTTAGTTATATGGGTATAAATAAATTCATTAATTGCTTTCACAAAACTTTTCGGGTTTCTTACAAAATGAGGACAATTAAAATAAAGCCTTTTAAAAATATAACCACAAAGTGGATCTCTAAAGGAATAAGAGTGTCAAGTAAAATGAAAAGAGTGCTATGTTGTGGTTCCTTAAATAATGATAGTATTTTGAAGTATAAAATGAACTACATTCGAATTTACAGGAGGGTGATTAAGCTAGCCAAAAAGCTAGCCATATCAATTCACATTAAAAGAGCTCAAAATATAATCAAAGAGACATGGAAACTAGTGAACGAACACACAAAGAAAACGCAGAATAAACATGGTAAAAAACTTGTCCTTAGCATAGACAACAAGGTAATAAGTGAACCCCAGGAAATAGCGGATATATTTGCTGACAGCTTCGTTTACAAAACATCATTGTTAAATAAAGAAAAAGAAAGGGCCATGACTTTTTTGAGCGACACGACGGTTAGAGTTATGAATGATATAAAGTTCAGGGCGACATCAGCGGATGAAATAAAAAAAGTTGTGTGTAAAATGGCAAACAAAAATTCTTGCGGATATGATGACTTGCCTATATCAGTAATCAAGCAAAACATAGAAGATCTAGCTCAACCGCTTTCAACTTTTTTTAACAATTCTATCGAGCAGTCAGTTTTCCCTGATCAATTAAAACTGGCTAAGGTAGTACCAATTTATAAGAAGGGCATAAAAACTAACCCCAAAAATTACCGACCAATTTCCTTGTTACCAACATTGTCAAAACTGTTTGAGAAAATTATTAAATCCAGATTAATGGTCCACTTAAATTTGGAAAAAGTTATAAATTTGAGACAATTTGGATACCAAAAGGGTTTAGGCACTTCCGATGCCATAAATGCCCTCGTTGACGATGTAGTAAGTAAATTAAATGAAAAAATGAAAGTGGCGGGATTGTTTATTGATCTGAGCTCCGCTTTCGATACCATTGATTATGAATTACTCGTAGCTAAGCTTGAATATTATGGCATTAGAGGTGAGGCGTTACAGCTTATGATATCATATTTACAAAATAGACAAATGTATGTTGAGGTTAAACACATCGATGAAACTAATCATGAAGTTACATATAAATCTAAAATGAAACACATAAAGCGCGGCGTGCCTCAAGGCTCAATATTAGGCCCAATACTATATCTCGTGTTTACTAATGATTTACTAAATTTTATGAATAAAAAACAGCCTGATGTGAAAGTTGTAGTTTTTGCAGATGACACAAACGTGATAATTAGTGGCCAGGACTTAGATGAATTGACCTCCAATGTTAATAAAAGTTTAGAAAATATGCATGAATGGTTTACCGCTAATAATTTAATAATCAATACAAATAAGACAAATGTTATATTATTTAAGACTACATCACGTAATAATGACATTATAGATGTCAAGATAAAAGGAGATGTGATAGAATTAGTAAATGACGTTAAATTTTTAGGTATAAAAATAGACTCCTATTTAAACTGGAAACGGGAGCTTGCTGCCATAGATTCTTCAGTATCTTCAGCTTGTTATGCAATCAGAAGCCTCAGGGACGAACTAGAGATAAAGCATCTCAAAGCTGTTTATTATGCATTAGTTGAATCTAGGTTAAGATACAGCATCATGTTTTGGGGAAATAGTTATAGTTATAACAGCCAAAGAGCATTCATCCTACAGAAACGTGCTATAAGAACAATTATGAAAATTTCACAGCGTGAGTCATGTCGAGAACATTTCAAAAAATTAGGCATACTAACAGTTCCTAGTTTATATATATTAAGCCTGCTAAGCAACTTCGCTAAATATATTCATCAGTATGAAACGCCACAAGAAAGAGAGTTTAGAGAGGGTACACGAAGGAATGCGATTAAAAACTTAATAACTCCCAAACTTAATATAACTAAGCATTGTCCAAAGTACCAAGCAGTTGAGTTATACAACAAACTGCCCCCTGACTTGAAAACATTGATTTATGACACAAATTTATTCAAGACAAAACTTAAAAAGTTTCTATTAGACAAATGTTTATATTCAGTGTCCGACTTAGATAAATGACCACAAATGTTTATATGCCTACTTAAGTTAACCATACCATTATGTACCTACTATTATTACAAATTATGATTCAACTTTTTGCTTACTCATTCAAAATTTACAAATTGACATTATTATATTAATCAATTTAATTGAATTGTACTAATAAGTAATTGTATGACATTGTGTTCTCCATTTATGTGTGTGACTTTACTTAAATATTATTGTAATAACCCTGTCATATTCAAATACAATGTAAATTGTTCATGAATTAAATAAATAAATAAATAAATAAATAAAAAAATAGGCCGCAAAAATGTATTAAACTATGGAAATAAATTGTTAAAAGTACTAGGACCTCATGAGTAACGAGAGTTGTTCGGACAGCATTTGCGAATAATAATAACTGAACCCTAATTTCATCGGGGGTTACACACACAATGATATTAAGGGTAAATGAGCCAGTTGCAGGTACAAAGTCATAGTCGTAGTGATAGTCTTAGCTGGTAGCCTTCAATAAATAAATAAATCGAATCAATACTCAACTTATCTGTCGCTATTTTGATTAATCAATACTTACAAATTAAGACTATGTACTTATGTAGGTACCACCCCACAGTCCACATCAAATTATCTTATCGGTTTCGTTTGTCAACTCAGCTCATAGGTTTTATTAATTAACTGATATGCCCAGGGGCCCGATTCTGCTATTACAATTAACATGTCAGATCATTACCATTCCATCGACACACTACTGAGATTCCATTGCCACTCAATCAAATTTGGTATTCTGCTAAAACTTCAGTGTCGCATCAATAGTGTGTCGGTGGAGTGTCGCTGGGATGGCTAATGAATGGACCGGAAATTGTCATTCGGTGTTGCTTGTCAAAATCTACCATGGGTAGTATTATTTTAAATAGATTCTCATTTGTGATTATCGTCGAAAAAATAATTAAATTTAGTATTTTACTCATCATTCAGGCGACCATGTAAATGAAATACATAAAACTGTTTATAAAATGCTTCAGTAGTGATGAAATTGGAAGAAAACGAAAAACAGCCGCATATGTAGCCTCTTTGCAGACTCTTGTAGTTTGCACTTATCACTGACATGACAAGTAATTTAGAGCTATCAACGGTTGCTATGGTTTGTATTTATTTATATATTATTATTCGTTTAAAATGGCGATACAATATGTAATTATTGATTTTGTATGTACAATTCAGTTTTATTTTTAGGTTGAAGATGGTGAGCTTGAATCAAATTGTGCTTGTCTACTTTTCACGTTCACTCAAAGCTAACGTGGGGCTGATGCACGAAGATCAACTGCAATACCTACCTATACTTACCCAATAAATTATACGAATATATTCTCAGGAACTGGCTAAGGAATCACCTTGCTAATTTGTGACAAAAAGTACGTACCAATTCTTATATTTTATCTACCAATAATGTAAAATGTAAAGAAGTCGTTTAGGGAAGTTATGGATTAAAAATTTAAGTATTTTAGTGCCAATTGAAATGAATGCCATAAATATATATAAGTGTTTATTATAACAAAACATACCATCATGCCTGTATTCCCCGAAGGGTTAGGCAGAGGTGTACCTAATGTACACCTCCCCATGTAATAGGGGGGGGAGCCAATTGCCATTCAATCGCGCTTGGGACCACTAGACTCATGTAGCAGTGATATTAATTAATTATATATATCGAGGGTATTCTGGCAAAACCAAATAAGTGCAAAAAATCTAAAAATTTTGTTAGAAAGACAGGATACATAGTTTTTGTCGCATTTTTTATCTGGCAAAACCATATAACTGTCGAAGCTTTCACAACGGTTTTTTCCTCTGGGTAAAGAAAATATCTAGCATATTATTCTATAAATTAAAAAGCAAAAAGTGATATGGAGTCATAAAAAACAAAACAAAGAATTTATTTCAGTGACAACGGAATAAAACAATTTACTTTCTTTACCCTCAAAAACACTTTGAGATAATTGTATTTTATATTAACAGGTAAAACAAAATATTGCATCTTATTTGTTTATCATTGGTAAAACAAACTGAGTTCTTTGTTTTATTAATAGGCAGAAAAGAATAAGCGAGTTTATTTTGTTTCGTATGCTACAAGTAATGCAATTTGATCCTCTTCTACAGAGATAAGGCTCACTTAGTCTGTTTTGCTTGCAAACGTTTTTGTAACTTAGGTAGTCTCAGTTAAAAGTCATCGCGTGCGCACGTGTTTATTTCATCAAGAGCTTAATTCGAATAATTACTGTGTTATATTATGTGAATCTGTGTCAAATGGTTTCCAGAGGAAAGAAGATTGTATCGTTGGTAATCAATGACAGTGGAACACACGGTAATTTCAATTTATATACATAATTTAATTTTAAGGTTATAATTTTTTTTCATTTAAAATTAAAGATTGTAATGTTGTTTAGACGCTAAGATAATGCTTAGTTTTTGTTTCTAGGGCAACACTCTTCTTCTGAAAGTGATAGCGAACCAGTTCAACATTATACAGTTGTAGCAGCTGATGTTCATCAAACGAACAATGAAGGACTTTCCAGACGTCGATCCGGTATGTATTTCTGCATAAGTACATTAGAGATGAAGCGTATATACTAGAACAGATTCAAGGAACAGGTATTTCACGATACTAGCTGATACCTATTCCAACTAATAAAATACTCGATCCAACTAGTATCACTGTGCCTGCGCGTATAAATTTGAATTTGAACCTTATTTCAATCTAGTTAAAGGTAAATATACTCTGTCTATTAACCAACACTCAATACTAGTCAATAAAATACTCGTTACATTTTGAAATACTCGATCCACCTAGTATTACTGTGCCTACGCGTACAAATTTGAATTTGAACCTTATTTCTATAAGCATTAAAATGACGCGACGCGCACTCGTGTTTACCAAATTATTGGTGTGTCAATAATTTGAATTTGAACCTTATTTTTATGAGCATTAAGATGACGCGACGCGCACTCGTGTTTACGAAATCATTCGTGTGTCAGTCATTTCAATTTGAACCTTATTTCAATCCTAATAAAAGTAAATATACTCTGTTTTTTTGACGCAATACTCGATACGAACCAAATACTAGGCATACTCGACGGACTTTATACACTAGGTACTTTGTAAATACTCGAGACTATACGATCCGATACAATACAGAGTATCGAGTATGGACTAGTATTTGTTGGGTAATCTTGTTGGATGCCGGCTGATTACCATTTTTTTATTATAGATTACTATGAAAAATGAATTTTAATATACGGTACGATGTAGTACCTAGATAAATATTTAACGTCAACAGTCCTAAGCCTGTGTAAAGTATGAAGAGAAGATTCCAATTCATTACGTACTGCATCCGCAGCCGTACGCGTACTTCATACTAGGTGGAACAGGTATTTGGATCGAGTATTTATTCGGAATAGGAATAGGTACACTTAGTACGAAATTTACCTAGTACGACTCATCTCTAACATACATTTATTATGATATAGACAAACATATCACTTTTACCTTACCCACTGTACGATTACATCGCACAATAGTTCAGAGCGCTAACATAAGCATTTCTATAATAATGTAAATTGATTCCTTATTTTTTATAATTTAGTACTCGTTCGTCCGTATCACTGTAACAACGTTTTTAATTGAATAAACTATCAAGAAGTCAGCAAGATTCGTGTTTTCTTCCATCCAAACTTATCGTATGTGTATAAGCAGGCAAGTGCTCGTACATTAATGGTCCTTCGAGCCGGATGTGTTTGTGATTTGTTTTTACTAGTGTGATTGTGAATCGGTTCGGTCACTGTCCAACAAGCGGGCTCCTCGGCTGAATCGACAGCGCGCTCAAGAATCATACTGGTGAGTAATAGCCCACTTACACTCTGAATTTTATACCAACACCTACAAGTAAACATTACAGCAGCAAGGTTGTATACAAGACAAGACAAGTACATCAAGAATAAGCTAGCTAGCAATTTAAATCAGATCGATCTGTAACAAACATCAAGCAAGTTGTAAGCAAGAAAGAGTACTCAGCAGAGAAATTCAAGAAATTTATTTGAGTTTCCTATTCATCAAGAAGCAAGATGGAAGAATTAATTTACAAGCAACAAGTTGCCATCAGTGGCATGCGACAACTTTGGTCCAATTTCAAGAAAGATGGTCAAGATCGCAAAACTTCAGAATATATCAAGAAAAGAATTGAAACCCTGAACAGCTATTGGAATGAGTTTCACAGAAATCATGAAAAACTGTGTGCATACGAAGATAAATCTCATGACTACTTTACCGGAAATCATTACGAAGAAACAAAGACATTCTACTTGGAAACTAAGGATTCGATTCAGAAAGCAGGCTTAATCAAGCCAACCCTATTCCGCCGGCAGCAGCCAGATGCCTCAACTTCCGAGGGCAGGACTACCCCGGTGAGTCCCATGCCTCCTCCGGAGTATACTACTCGGGGAACAGATAGCAAGTTTGACGAAAAGTTGCGTAAGCAGGGCAGCAACTTTAAGGCATTTTCCCGCTTTGTAAGCAATATAGATCTGTCAACTGTAGAAGAGAAATGGGAGTTTGAAGATATTTTGAAAACTCTGGAAACCCGGTGGAAGGCTGTTGATGGTCTCCACTGGAAAATAGACAGCGAATTTGATGAGACTGACGAACATTATGAGGCTTCATACACGCAGCATGAGCAGATGTATTATAATATCAAGAAGGAAATTAACCGCAAACTATGGTCCGTAACTCATCGAGAGAAGTCTACACCGCAACTGGACATTCCTATTTTCAACGGTAATTACCAAAATTGGGTATCGTTCAAGGATTTGTTCACGGAGGCAATACACGGTAACCCATATTTATCTGCCGCTCAGAAGATGCAGTTCCTTAAAAGCAAGATTAAGGGAGAACCGGAACGCCTGATACAGCATCTTCAAATCAGTTCGGATAATTACCTAACTTGTTGGCAAATATTAAATCATCGTTACAACAATAAAAAACTCATTTTTTCAACTCATATGAACACTTTAATGAATATTCCAGTTACGCAACAAGCCACATCCAGCCACATCAAACGTCTTCATGACATAACAACCGAGTGCCTTAATGGAATCAGGAACTTAGGCATCAACATTGATACTTGGGACCCAATAATAGTACACCTACTCTCGCAGAAATTGGATTCTGAAACACACAATGAATATTTGGCCTCACTCAAACAGCCAAGAGAACTTCCATCCTTGAAGGAATTTTTAGAATTCCTGGAGAATAAGTTCACTGCAATGGAGTCAGGACGTCGCAAGCCAGATGCGACACAAAAATCAACAAATTCTCCTTCAAGTTCAGGGAACTCAAGGTCAAATCAGGGACGAAATTATTACATCAGCAACAAGACTACATCAAAGAAGGCTCCGTCCATCTCTTGTCCTGTGTGTAACGAACATCATGGCATATATTATTGCAAGGAATTTAAGGAAATGACGCCAGCACTGAAAAGAGAAACAATTACTCAAAGCCGGTGGTTTCAATTTACGAAAATGGAGGTCTAATTATCAAGAATTGCAAGACAACACCGACAAGGGCGTAAATCAGGAGCGTTACGAATTCAAACAAGCGGAGTCGACAAAAACATTGGGCCTTCATTGGAATCCTCAACAAGACATTTTCACCTTTCAATCAAGGATAGAAACCACTTCGGATACGCATCTTACAAAGCGGAAGTTGTTGTCTGAGATATCAAAACTTTTTGATCCTCTCGGTTGGCTCACTCCAGTTTCTACTCAGATGAAAATACTTTTTCAAGACATCTGGAAGGAGAAGAGTTTGAAATGGGATGACAAGGTTCCTGAGCAAATTAATCGAGAGTGGATAAAAATTAAACAAGACATAGAACACATAAATCGATGCCAAATACCTCGATGGATAGGTACTGACACGGCCGGAAACAATATCGAGTTACATGGATATTGCGACGCATCGCAGAAGGCGTATGCATGTGTCGTTTACTGCAAATTAACAAATCTAGGTCAAACTAAAATAACTTTAATGGCTGCGAAATCAAGATTGGTACCTCATAGCAAGAATATTTCTTTGCCCAAGTTGGAATTAAGCGGTGCACATCTGCTTACCAAATTGATGGTTAAAGTGAAGACAAGTTTGAACGGTCACGACATCAAGGTTTACGGGTGGACTGATTCCATGGCGGTCCTGGGGTGGATTCAAGGAGATCCCAATCGCTGGAAGGTGTTTGTTGCTAACAGGGTGCGGCAAATAACTAAGGAGATACCATCTGAATGTTGGGGATATGTCAAGTCAGCAGAGAATCCCGCAGATTGCGCTAGCAGAGGATTAACAAGTCTGAAATTAAAGGAGCATGATCTGTGGTGGAACGGACCTGCCTGGTTACTTCACGGTATAACGGAGGATGAAGCAAGATATAAAATTTATCTCACGAATGAGGAAGCCCTTAACAAGCAAATATATGTAGCTACGCAAGATATAAAAGAAGGCAACAGCTTCATGAAGAATCTCCTCAGCAGATTGAGCACGTTTACAATGGTTGTGCACGTTCTAGCAAGATTACGGCGTTTGCTTATTCCTAAATCAGAAAGGCCAAACCACCTTTACGTTACTTTACAGGAGTTGCGCAAAGCTAGGTGCGTAATTATCAAGGAAGTTCAGCATGTTGAGTTTCAGCAAGAAATACAAGACCTCAAAAAAAAGAACCGAGTAGCCACTACCAGCAAGATCCTGAACTTGAACCCTTTTTTAGATGAAGAGGGAATACTGCGTGTGGGAGGAAGGCTGCATCACGCTACGATCAGTCCTGATCTCAAACATCCCATAATTTTACCTCATCAACATCGTCTGACGGAATTAATTATAGATCACGCACACAAACTCACATTTCACGGCGGTGCTCGAGTTACACTAGCATGCGTCAGACAAAAATATTGGATTATAGGAGGTAATAATGCCACGAAAAAACAATTACGCCAATGCGTTACCTGTAGAAAACAAAAACCAACCAAATTGCAACCTCTGATGGGAGACTTACCTGCTGCAAGGATCAATCCTTCTCGTCCTTTCATGCACACTGGCGTTGATTTTACTGGCCATGTCTATATCAAAACTAACAAGGGTCGTGGTGTCAAGACCACCAAAGGATATGTGTCAGTATTCGTCTGCATGGTGACGAAGGCGGTGCATTTGGAACTCGTTTCCGACCTCACTACGTCATCATTTCTAGCCGCCTTACGCAGGATGGCGGCGCGAAGAGGCACCCCTTGTCACATGTATAGTGACAACGGCCGTAACTTCGTAGGAGCAAGCAAGATTCTACAAAACGAATACACAGATCTACAGGAAATAATTGATGACCACCTAATGGCTGAGGTAGCAGATATGGAGATCAAGTGGCACTTTAACGCCCCCTCATGGCCATCAGCAGGAGGCCTTTGGGAGGCTGCGGTGAAAAGTTTCAAGATACACCTCAAACGAGTGATCGGTGAACAAAAGTTGACCTATGAAGAGTTCACCACACTCTTAACACAGATTGAGGCCTGTCTCAATTCAAGACCACTGTGCGCCATCACAGAAGACTCTGAAGATCTGAACTTCTTAACACCTTCTCACTTTTTGACTGGTGGACCTACGTTAACATTAGTTGAGACTGAGAGAGATCTGCGAACACGATGGCAGTTAACCCAAAAAATATTACAAGACTTGTGGAAAAGATGGCGCACTGAGTATCTGGCCCAATTGACTGTGAGAAGCAAATGGAGACAGCCTCAAACCAATATCAAATTGGACGATGTAGTTCTAATCCACGACGACAACCTACCCCCAGGCAAGTGGGCGATGGGTAGAGTAGTAGAACTTCATCCAGGCAAGGATGGTCATGTACGTGTCGTAACCTTAAAAACAAAGGGCGGCATCATTAAACGTCCGGTCATAAAGGTGTCGGTACTTTTAGAACACAAGGAAACAGCCCCACCATCTGATATGACACAAGACAACCATCAAGACGTGAACCATCAACAAGTACAAAGTCGTCCAACAAGGAGATCAGTTAAAAACAAGTTTAACCTTTCAAACCTCGTCACTGCTCTGATGTTATTCTTCACACTAATCACAAGTTCAGAATGTAGCTTGAAGATGACCCAATTCCAAACAAGTCAAAGTTTGTTCTTTGACAAAGTGTCAGACATGATGCTTATAAGAGATGATTGGAACCTGGTAGTTTATTATAGCATGGATACCTACTGGCAATCAACCACAACATTTAATAAATACATTCAATCGCTCAAACAAACATGTGATACCATACAAGATCATGTTCACTGTGACGTAATCTTACTCCAGCTACGTCACGCGTTCTCGGAACTCGAGCACTACAACCTAGTATTAATGAGTCAGCATACCGGCACGCGACCCGGGACGTCACGCCAGCGCCGAGGTCTCATCAACGGCGTGGGCTATCTCGCAAACAGCTTATTTGGAGTGCTCGACGAAAGCTTTGCTGAAAAATATCGCAAGGATATTTCTCTCCTTCAAGCCAACGAGAAGCATATAGTATCCCTTTGGAAGAACCAGACTTCGCTCATTGAAGCAGAAAACAATCTCCTGAAACGTACAGAGCATGACATGAATCAACAACTCAAATTGATAAATCGTCACATGAACCAGCTAGACGCAGCAGTGGATCGATTGAAAAACAACGTTCAAACTAACACTATCCTTAATGACTTCAACATGGGAGCCATAATAGCAAGTAATATGATGTACAATTTGAAAAGCGTTCAAAATACGTTATTAGATACCGTCACTGATATTTACAATGGTCGTTTCAACTTACACTTGATTACACCCGAACAACTAACGAAAGAGTTAAGTACAATCTCTAGTAAGTTACCCAAGGACGTCTCACTACCCATTGACGACATACACTCGGACCTTCGGAAGATATATGATCTGCTGGAAATAAAAACAAGACTTCTGGAGGATATTATTATCTTCGAGATCAAATTACCTCTTATCAGCCGAGACTCATTCGAAATCTTCAAATTAACTCCGATTCCCAAGACAACAAGCAGAGGAGACATGATCAGCATTATCCCAATATCTGAGTACATATCTACCAACATGAAAAAGGATACATACATTAACATGTCTGAACAAGACTTGAGATCATGTCTATCCGTGTCGGGAGCGTTTTACTGTCACCTCTTACGACCCATCTATCAATTAAAGGGGGACAAGAATTTCTGTGAAACACAAAACTCAGAATGTAAAACAATATCAAGCCACTGCAGGGATAATTTACAAGAAACCAATACATTGAACAGTTATTTTTACTTTTGCTGTGACGATTGTCATATTCGAACAATATGCGGCGATCAAATTACCGCACATCACCTGACACAAGCCGGACTGTTGAATATAGGTCATGGATGCACTATTAAGACAAACAACTTCACTTTATATTCACATAAACCTTACCTAAGTAATTTAAGGATGAATTTGGATATCTATGCACCAGTGATTGCCCCTATCAACCACATTATTAACATCACCATACCTAAACTAGTTTTGGAGAACAAAACTCAAGATTTAGAACAAGGAATCGGCGAAATAGACAAAGAGATACAGTCTATGAAAAGGACGGAAGTGATGTTACCTGATGATCTGTCTTATCATGATATTCATCACTACGCCATGATATACGTCATACTTGGGATAGTGGTCATCATTGGAATAACCATAATCGGTCGCCGTACACAATGTCGATGGCGAGTTCCGTCGTTGCCTGCACCGTCAGTTGCTGAGGAACCAGGAACCCTGACTGCAGTGGCGTCACCCCGGAGCAACACTAGTACTACAAGTGGAAACCTCGACTGCGTGCGCGTCCATGTTCCTCGCCACCCGCGACCGCGTGTTCATATAGGAACTTCCCCTTAACTAAGTTTATATAATTCATTCATTTTCTTACATACTTATCAATATCTAATATTATTTTCTTTGTAAATCAAGTTATTCAGCATCCCTCTTATCTCGTCTGGGAATATGTACGATTACATCGCACAATAGTTCAGAGCGCTAACATAAGCATTTCTATAATAATGTAAATTGATTCCTTATTTTTTATAATTTAGTACTCGTTCGTCCGTATCACTGTAACAACGTTTTTAATTGAATAAACTATCAAGAAGTCAGCAAGATTCGTGTTTTCTTCCATCCAAACTTATCGTATGTGTATAAGCAGGCAAGTGCTCGTACACCCACTGTGAGCGTATTTTTTACTTATCTCGCAGTTAATAAAAATGTTTAGTTATTTACAATGCCTGGTACTTTTTCAGGTCGTCAACCAGTATCAAGAGCTCCACGGAATGAATATATCAGTGATGAAATTGAAATAGAGATGAATAGCTTATTTAATTTTAGCGATGTATCTGATAACGAAGATCCTTCCTATTTACCTCCCTTCCCAAACCAACACATGAATCGAGAAAGTGACTTAATTACACTTCAAGATTTACTTGGAGACAGTTTACAGCCAAATAATGATGGAGTCGATGGTTTGTTACATAAAAATATTCTATTACGACAGGAAGAAAACACAATACAAAAAGAGTCGTCAGAAATTGTTAATTCAATATTACAGGAAATTTTAGATAATATGTGGAAAAAAGTTAAACCTATGAAAAGGTGGAGAAAATCTAATCCTGAATGTTGGGCAGTAAACGTATCAAAAAGAAGAAGAGCTGATGGTTTGCCCTACAAGTCTCGCTCTAAAGAGCGGCCAGCAAAGATTCCAAAGGACATTAACTGTTCCAAATGTAAGTACAAATGTTCTGATAATTTTGATGAGAACGCTAGAAATGAAATATGTCGACATTACTGGCAGCTTGATTTTGTCGGCAGAAAAAATTTCATTCTTTCCCATGTAGAAGTAAACCGTCCTAAGCGAGTACTTGCTGTGAGAAATAAACGTGAAATAAGAGCTTACACAAAAAAATGCTACTTAGCAAACAATGACGAAAAAAAACAAGTTTGTCAAAAGTTTTTTACGAAAACTCTTAACATAGGGCCATCTGTCGTCTTTGACGCTGTAAATAAACGCAATAGTATTGGTGCTTTTGATACAATTGACAATAGAGGAAAACACGAGCCGGCTAACAAAACTAAACCAGAGATCTTAGCAGAGATTCGTCGCCACATAGAATCATTTCCATGTATAGAATCTCATTACACAAGAAAAGATACTAACAGAAAGTATTTGAGCGCAGATCTTAATATAAGAAAAATGTACACATTGTACAAAGAGTTATGCCAAGAAAAAAGTCAAGAAGCAGCAAATGAGCTCACTTATCGAAGAATATTTGCTACGGAATACAATTTTAGTTTTTTTGTGCCGAAAAAAGATCAATGTACAATTTGCACAAATTATGAAAAGGCTGACGAAGATAAAAAAGGATTATTAGAAGAAAAATATAAAGAGCATATCCAGAGGAAGAATGTTTGTAATGCGGAAAAGGAAAAAGACAAGGAGAGAGCTAACAAAGATTCTAACTTTGTTTCGGTTTCATTTGATCTGCAGGCTGTACTCCAGATCCCTCACTGCAAAGTGAGCCTGTTGTATTATTCTCGAAAGCTTTGCGTGTTTAATCTTACTGTTTATGAAGCGGCTCTGCCCAATAATGCCTACTGTTTTCTATGGTCCGAAGTGAACGGTAAAAAAGGGAGCTGCGAAATTGGATCGATTTTATTACATTATTTAACGAAATGTGTTCCAGAAAATGTAACTGAAATTAGCCTATTTTCTGATACTTGCTCAGGTCAAAATAGAAATCAATATGTGGCAGCAATTCTTTTGTGGGCTGTTCAGAATATTCAAAATTTGCAGATTATAGAGCAAAAATTTTTAGAATCCGGACATACATACATGGAGGCCGATTCTATGCACAGTGCTATAGAATCACAAAAGAAAGAAACATCAGTATATTCAATGCAAGACTGGATTTCAATATGCGAACGTGCAAGGCGTAGGAAAATACATACTGTTCAACAGAAGAAGATAGTCAAGGAGCCATACAAAACAAAAGAGTTTAAATACCATGAGTTTTATGATTTAAAAGATCTAGCTTCAAAGATGATTCATAATAAAGATAAGGACAAGGAAGGAAATAAAGTACAGTGGCTTAAAATCAAACGACTGAGGTTTGTAAAAGGGGAGAAAATAATTTACTTCAATTATGACATGAGTGAGACTTTTAATTACATTGATGTTACCGGTAAAGAAGGAAAAACTAGAGCTACACGAACAAAAAGAAAGGAAAAGGATGAATTTCCAACAGAGTTAAAAAAAAACTATAAAGAATCATTGCCTATATCCGAAGCTAAAAAAAAGGATTTACTTAATTTGGTTAAAAAAAATAATAATACCAGAAGAATTGGAGCCTTGGTATAAAAATCTGAAAACGGTTAATGTTCCTGAAGAGGGGGATGAGATGTCTTGCGAGGAAACCATTACGTAATTTTTTTTAATCATATTTTTTCTGAATAATATTTTTAAGTGCTATTTTATCTACGGGATTAATCTGTTTAAACTTAAGGAAGCTTACAATATTATATAAAATAAATATCGCCTATTTGTTTTTTTAATGCAGTAATTCCCAAAATAATTACAGGTAGAAACAGATAAGTGAGAAAAAAATAATTTTACCGCCTTAATGAGAATATTATTTTAATTTATTTTAACATCAACTTATTTAATACGGGACAGAGAACCGTTCCTAATATGGAAGGTAAAGATTAATGTGGGTTTAAGAGATTTACAGCTTTTTTACATATTTCAGGTAAAACAAAATAACTGCAATACCTTCACGCCAACTTTCCCCTTTTTTAAACTTGTAATGACAATTATTGCATAGATTAATGTATGAAAATAATCTTAAATAATGTATCTGAGTACAAGTAATGAGAAGTTTCTATAATTGTGCTTCGTCGGTGACCTATGATCATCCAAAACTTTAAATGCCTTTTTCTCATTCTATCAGTATCGCTACTTATCCGGTTCTCCCAGAATACCCTCGATATATTTAAAATTACCTACATAATATATTTTTTCTGTCCACAGCACATTGACAAGAACTTATAGCAATACCCTGGCTTTTGTGGTACCTACCAGCCTGCCGACTGTCTGCTAAAGCCTCCGCTTCGAACTTCAATAGTTTTCAATATAATATTTTTTATTGTTTTAATAAATGTTTTCATTACTTATATATTTGTATACTTATTTGTATTCAATAGTTTTCAATATAATATTTTTTATTGTTTTAATAAATGTTTTCATTACTTATATATTTGTATACTTATTTGTATTGACCAACCTACCTAGCAAAATGGTATCAAGCATTTGATAATTAAGGCTATAATAGCCTCAACTCCTCAATCTCACTCATCAATTGAATCTACAATAATTGTAGATAAAATTGATGAGTCTGCCATATTATGGATAGCATGGAGGGTTACGTTAGGAGAGCGCTGCAGCGTGGGAGGAGCCGCGCCGTGTCCTCGTCGCTGAGTTGGGTGGCGACCTGTCGCTGCCGGCCGTCGTTCGCGCTATGGTCGGCAGCGAGGAGTCTTGGGACGCAGTGATTTCCTTCTGCGAAACTGTCATGTCGCAGAAGGAAGCTGCGGAAAGGGAGAGGGAAAGTTCCAGTACCATCCCGATTCGCAGCAGGCGCACCGGGGGCCGTCGGAGGAGGGCAGACAACGCCCTCTTCCGGCCTCCGTGAACGGGTCCGGGGGCGGTGGCCGCGGGGATGTCCACCAGCCCCCTTCGTTCCATGTTCGGAACAGGACCCGAGGCGGCGGCGCGTAGTGTTCCACGCACGCCCCTCAAGGATGGAGGGGGAGTTTTGACTCCCCCGTACACGGCGGGGCCCGCAGAGGCGGGCCATCACCAGTCGGGCGCCGCGGACGAATGCATAGTTCCCGTGGCCCCGACGTAGGTGCGAGAGGGAACACCGTGTGGTTTTTAGTCGGTAGGTCACCCACTCTGGGTGGAGTCCGACACGCCCCGTCGCCTCCCCGGGCGGCGGAAGTCCATGAGGATTTTCCACAAGCACAAAAAAAAAAAGGAGAGCGCTCATGTTGCATGAGATACACGCAACATACGCGTGAACGCTTGCTGCAGTCCGTGTACGTAAATTGAGATCCTAGTCACAGAACTATGTTTTTGGTATATAATAGTTATTTATAGTGCTCATTAGGGGTCGTAAGCGCGACTGCTTGCTACGCTGGAGGCCTTGGGTTGGCTTTCCAGTTTGAGCTGTCTTATTTGGTTCAATGAATGGGTATTTTCTCAAGTTATAGATTGTGTTTAACTTCTTGAAGGTAAATCCCGAAAGGAATCAATATTCAGGCTCATGATGCAGTATCGACGGAGCCAGACATGCTTTAAACCAAAATACGCCAACGCAATATGATTGCTAATTACCTCATAATTTATTTATTAGGTATTAAGTATTCATAAATAATTATCAGATAAAGTCGTAGACTTTTAATAACAACAAGTGCTGACAAAAGCTATGTCTGTCTAATGGCCGCTCAATGGTAGTTGAATGGTAGTTCAATGGCAAAAAAACATTATGAAGCCATTGTGATAAAATTAAATGTCAAATTACGAGCGGAATACCAAAACTGCAACCATTGAGCGGCGATTGACACACCATTGTAGAGCAGAATATATTTTTTTTTATCTTTCAATGTCATTTGGATGGTACTTCAATGGAAAGTCATTGGAGAGCCACTGGTCTTAAATAAATAGCAGAATACCAAATGCCAAAAATTTTGCCACTGACACACTATCGACACACAATTGAAGTGCCATTGTAATAGCAGAATCGGGCCCCTGGCCTAACTCTTCTTTAATCGGTGTGCTTCAATGTATTAAATTTATCACAGTTTTCTTGAAATTATTATTACGTAGCTGGGGGGAAAAGCGAGTGTGTTGTTTGTGGCGCAACTATTAATTAGTAATTATTAATTTTAACAAAAAATCGAAAATAAATTCAAAATGTACAATAATTGGGCCAGCTACCCTATTACTAGGATAGTAGAAGTTTTATTTTTAGATTCTTCCCCACAGCTTCGGAGCCTCGTCAGTTGTTTAATAATACTCGTGTGCTTCGGTCGCTCCCTCTATCCGATTCAGTGTACCTAGTTGTGATTTCGTGATTGTTAAAAAATTTCGTTCAGTAATAGTGAATATTACGAGATGATGATGTGTGTCGGAGCAGTGGACGGTAGTCTGCGAGCTGCCCGAGAGTTGTATCGTCACCGATTCATCCAGGATAGACCAGATGCTGAGCGTCGGCAGCTGCCTTCGTTGGCGTGTTTCAGTCGGATGACAAATCGTCTGTACCAAACCGGGTCCTTCCACGCATCTGCTTCGGAAGGTCGTCCGAGCAGAAGCGATCCAGACTTTGAAGAAGCCGTACTGGAGCATTTCCAAAGTAATCCACGCACTAGCACACGTCGAGCTGCATTAGCGCTGGGTGCCTCCAACCATATTAAAGTATGGCGAGTGCTGAACAATGACGGTCAGCATCCATACCACTTTCGTCGCACCCAAGAACTGACACCGGCAGATTTTTTGCCTCGCGTGACCTTCTGCGAGTGGTATCGAAGCCAGATAGAAGATTCACCAAGTTTCGGTTCAAAAGTGCTATGGACCGATGAAGCATCATTCACGAGAGCAGGGATAAGTAATATCCATAATGAACATGTTTGGTCTCACACGAATCCACATGCTTCGACAGAGTCGTCCTTCCAACACCAATGGCGACTAAACGTGTGGGCTGGTATCATCGGAGATGTTGTCGTAGGACCAGTTTTCTTTCCGCAAAGTTTAAATGGCCAAAATTATTTAAACTTTCTGGTTAATGAATTAGACGATGTACTCACTTTGCTACCCGTATCAAGTTACGTGGATCTCGTGATGGATAATAATATGGTATTCCAACACGACGGTGCACCGGCACACTTTGCACGTGATGTACGCGCGTACTTGGACGTGCGTTTCCCTCGATGGATCGGGCGCGGTAGCAGGAGCGTGGCTTGGCCTCCGCGGTCCCCAGACCTAACTCCGTTAGATTTTTTTTAGTGGGGATACATTAAAAACGTAGTGTATGCAGTGCAGTGTGATACAGTGCAAGAAATGCAAGTGCGGATCGAGGCCGCCTTTAGGACAGTAACACCCGACATGCTGCGAAATGTTCAGTTGTCCATGAACAAGCGCGCGGCCTTGTGCATACAATAACAAGGGCACCACATCGAACCCCATCTTTAAAAATGTAAGTTAATTTGCTAAATTAAGCATGGCTCTTAGATTTTATTGTTTACGTAATAAGGGATTAAAACAATTATTAAGCTACCTACCTAAACCTTGGTGTGAATTTTTATGTACTTTTTTATTAACTTAGGGGATGGGTCGAAATAGTTTTGCTCCACTGCAAGTCGACCAGCAGTCGGCAGCGTGGAGCCTTATTTCACTGCGATCCTGTCCTGATCCTATTGCTGGGCAAGAGTGTACCATCGTAGACCGCACCATCACTTAACATCAGGTCAGGTGGCGGTCAAACGCAAGCCCATTCCTTAATAAAAAATAAAAAATTAAAAACTTTTTTACGTCAGTTTTTTTAGTTAAATTCGTAGGTTATTCTGGGTCGATATTAACGTGTATGTAAACCGTAAATAAGTAAATTACGTATTGCATTATTAGTTTTAAACCAAGGAGTACCTAAATGCCTAAACTGAATCCATACCAACTGAGGATTTATACAATCTGTGCCAAGCAGTGTACATGAAGGCTTTCGTTATGCGTTATGACGCATCTACAGCCCTGAGTATTATAACGGAGTGTGTAAAGAGCGAAAGGAACTCTCGTGGTTCCTTACTTAGTATGTTGTTTGAGAAGTTTTTTGGTAGAACTGTTACCCAAATAAGATCAGAAGATGATAGTCCTGGTGTGGCCACAGGTTTGTGGGCGAGATTGATGGCCTGGTTAGCTGTACCGGAGCAGTTTCTCTCGTGCCGAATGGCCACCTAGGCCATTCGGCACGACCAAGCCTTCACATTTTCCCTTATTTTGAAATAATAAAAAAAATACAAACTATAACAAATGCATATAGTATTATCGATAAGATACGAGGGATGATCAACAAGTTGTGATTCTAAGAAATATAATAAATCCGCCTAATCCGTTGTTGTTCATTTTTTTATTCTATTCTATTCTATTCATCATAGCAATTAGGTTTAAATATCCTTACACGTCTGGATTTTGTGTTCATTTCAGCAACTGCAGTCGAAGCGCTAACACGAAATGGAGATAACTGAGATTAGAGCCGTCATCAAGTATCTATGCCTGAAAAGATGTCGCCGGCCGAAGTAAACGCAGACTTGGTGGATACATTAGGAGACTCTGCTCCACCATATACTACAGTTGTGAGGTGGTGCCGTGAATTTAAGCTGGGTAGATCTTCGACCAAAGATGAACCTCGCTCCGGCCGTCCATCGACGTCTACCACACAAGAAAATGTAGAAAAACTCGAAAAGTTGGTTTTGATTGACCGAAGGTTAACTGTTCGTCATTTAGCAGAGGTTACTGGCATTTCATACGGCAGCGTTCAAAACATCATTACGAAGGAACTTGGTATGAAAAAAGTGTCTGCTCGTTGGGTACCGCGAATGCTGACCGACGAACAAAAGAAAACTCGATGCCGCATTTCAACCGAGAATTTAGCCATCATGCAAGCTGACCCAGAATTTTTTTGCTGAGATTAGTGACTACAGACGAGACCTGGATCCACCACTTTGACCCTGAAACCAAACAGCAATCCATGGCCTGGAAGAGACCTTCATCACCAATTCCAAAGAAATTCAAAGTCGTAAGCTCGGCAGGCAAAGTCATGGCCTCTGTTTTTTGGAATGCTGAGGGAATAATAATGATAGATTACTTGAAACATGGCAGCACAATTGCGGGACAGCGATACGCAGAACAAATTAGAAAATTACGTGATGCAATAAAGAAAAAAAGACAAGGCAAACTTGCTGCCGGAGTTTTGTTTCATCAAGACAATGCACCTGCCCACAAGTCCAAAGTTGCAATGACTGCTATTCATGAAGCTGGGTTCGAATTGCTGGATCACCCACCCTATTCTCCAGACCTGGCCCCGAGTGACTTCCATCTATTCCCTAAATTGAAAGAAAACATTCGTGGAAAAAAAATTGATGACGACAACGAAGTGATGGCCGCTGCAGAAATCTTTTTTGAGGAGCAAGACAAAGAATTTTATAAAAAAGGCATTTTAGCTTTAGAAAAAAGATGGACTAAATGTATTGATTTGGAAGGAGATTATGTAGAAAAATATTTTTTTTTGTCAGTAATGCTTTTGTTTCTTATTTAGAATCACAACTTTTTGATCACCCCTCGTATGTATTAGTATTAATTGCTAGCGTTTTATTTGCAAATGATTGATAAAAATGCATAAAGTTTTGAAATGAAAAATATCAATGTACGATCGGCCAATATCAGGTCGCGTGCCACACAGCATTTTTTATTCAATACATACTTGTTTGTAATAAAAACAAATAATTACTTTGTGTTTTTATTTTTGTTTCTTCGGTTTTGCCTCTTTTTTATGTAATGAGTACTATGTTTTGCATGCGTTTTATTTGCATTTCTATTTTAAGTAAGTAATTTTCAAGTTCGATCGCGAGGGCCCTGGCGTGGGAGAGGCGTTCGCACACGTGGTGGAAGGGGTGGTGGGAGTGGTGGAAGTGGTGGAAGGTTTGAGGTGTTGTTTGGTGAAAGTGGTGCTGGGATTCCTGTAGGGGGGCCTGTCCAAGTGGAGACTGCCGCTGCCCAACTGGTGGTGCCTATGCCTGGACGCAAGTCGTGGTCGTGGCCAGCGTGGAGGCCGAATAGCCGAACTTCGGGCCTTAAGAACCACACGCAACTGACAAGTTAGCTAATATTTCCTAATTTGTTTAATTAAATGTTATATCCATTTTTTATTTTTCAATATCTAAGTCAAATAGACTGCCTCATAAGTCTAGTGGTACTAAGCGTGACTGCTACGCTAGAGGTCCTGGGTTCGATTCCCAGGTAGCAAACTGGCAACTAGGAGTTTGAATGTGTACCCGGTTAATGGCAATAGGCTCATCCACTATTACATGGGATCTAAACATAGAGGCGAAGTGAGGGTGTAAAATGTAAACCTCTGGTTACCCTTCGGAAAATACAGGCGTGATGGAATGCCATGCTACGCCTGACGAAGCTACCCCTCTGTTGGCGATTGTACATCAACCGATCACTTGTTCAATCAGGGAGTGAACCGGAGTCTGATGGCAGCGCCGATGAAGATGCGGTGTCTGTACCTATACCACGGACGTTCCGGATCGCCCTGGAGACACCCGAAGACGATGTTTTGGCTGATCTGGAGCGTCCGACAACTCTGAACCATACCGACCCCCTAGAACATCTACCGTCTTCGTTTTTTGAATTGGTGTGGACTTCGTTTCCAGATCCTGCAATTCCATCTGAATCGAGGAGGGAAAAGTTTTCCAATAGCAATGTGGGTCGGACAACGCCGTGTGTTGACCCATATGGCACATTTATTGCCATTTGGGATCTGCAATTTATGGAGGACATAGCCTCGGAAACCAAGGACATAACCTCAGGAGTTGGCAGAACAGATGTTCAATAGCCACTGTCCCCATCCCGGCAGTCGCATCGGCCAAGGGCGAGATACTTCGGTCGACGAGTTATACTAGAATTATATAATAATTATTAAAATCACTTAAAATACACAATAATGGTAATTCTAAATCTCATTATTAAATATTTTATTTTTTTGGATGTAAGTATAAGTGTAACATTATTACTACTACATGTTTGCACACCTGTTATGGTAGGATATGGTATTAAGAACTTCTTCTATATGTATCACCTTATGTATACCCCTAAGCAAATAAATAATTTGAATCTGATTTGAATTTGTATGTTTATCTCGCCATTGCGCTGGCGATACGGATAGTGGTTAAAAGTCGTATCGAGGAATACTGGTCTGTCAATCCTGACAGACCAGTAGTGTATACATGTCCCTAAAGAGATTCCAATTATTAAGCAAGTGCCTGCATTTTAACAGTAATACGGAGGATAATACTGGAGGCTTCCGAGGCAAAACTGTATAAGATTCAGCCGGTGCTGTCACACCTCAATAATAAATTTCAGAAATTATACAACATGCGACAGAACTTCGCCCATCACGGACATCAACCAATTAATTCCAAATAAAGCCGCCTCACGCTCATACTTTTATGAGACGTCCGTCAACCAACACCCTTCAGGTCCGTTAGACAGTTGTTTTGGGGTTAATAAATGGTCTTGAAAACAAAGGTCACACGCTCTGGATGGTCAATTTTTACGATTCGCCTGGTCTCACCCGAAGGTTAAAATCTCTAGGGTTCGATTGCGTGGGCACCCTCAAGACCAATAGGCAGTTTGTGCCTGAGGCCTTGAGCAGTTTGACGAAAGGAAGGATGCGTCCAGGTGAGGTCTATGGTTTCACGTCAGGCGATGTTGATGTGATGGTATGGAGAGATCAGAACCACGTGGCGACGATCTCTACGTACCATGGCAACGGCATTGCTCGAGTTAATGGCGCCACCAAACCCATTCTAATATTGGACTTCAATATCATGATGTGTGGGGTGGACAAAATAGTCCAGATGCTGGCTATGTACCCATTATAAAGAAAGCGAACGAAGGTTTGGTATAAAAAACTATTTCGTAGACTCCTTAATGTTTCTGTCCTAACCTTATATTCTTGTTAAGCAGTCTTCTTCTTCTTCTACTACTTCTTCACGCATCGCCGTTTAAGAATTTCGTTTTAGAATAACATTCTTCTCCTTCGTTTCTTGCACCTGCACAGGAAAGGCCAGGTATCTTTGAAGTTAAGAGACACCATATATATGTGTTCACGAATAACATTAACAACAACATTATTACTGTTAATAGTGTATTGACCCGTTATGTTAAAAATTATAGACACAATGCAAAATCACCACTTAATAAATAGTAGTAACTGCGACTGATGGTCACGGGTTCAATTCCTGGATCGCTATTGGCATGAATAATTTAGAGATAAACAAGACATCCAGGGCAGGCTTAACCGCCAAAAACCAGTAAAGGCGGCGATTGTTGTGTTCGGGAACAACCTGGAGGTCATCCACGACCCTCAAGCTTGTAACCGAGAGCATCGCCGCCGTCGTGCTGAGTGAGCCAGCTCATCATTGGGGTGCTATCGGTCTATTTTGAGGTTGACCAGGAATATCGGTCTATTTTGAGGTTGACCAGGAAATTGAACCCTATCTTCTCAAAACACACAGCACTACAAAGAAACTACACACCAACAAGATACTGAACTTTAACATTATGTATTGCAGTAGAGTACAGTTTTGGCGCAAATGGTTAAAAAACTGACAAAGAAGAAGGAAAAATATGCACAACGGTTGGAACAAACCTTAAAGCTATCTATAAACATTACTTTTCAAACAATAATGAATAAATTTACCAGTTTTGCTACAATTTTTATAAGTATGCAGTTTCGGAAAGTGGCAAAATGGGGAAGAGGTTCACTGAGCAAGAAAAAATCATGACCCTGAGATGAACAGAGGCCAAGGCATTACAGATGGCTGAGTAAATTTTTTAATTTAAAAGCTTACTAGCAATGTCGTTTGCACATTACTCGTAATCTTGTTAACACCTCGTACTAAGCTAAATAGCCGAGCAGAGCAGTGGTAGCCTAGTGATACGACCATTGGACTGCCAAGTCAAAGGTCTCGAGTTCAAATCCAAGGCACGCACCTCTGACTTTTCGAAGTTATGTGCGTATTCATGATTAGGTAATTATCACGCGCTTAAACGGTGAAGGAAAACATCGTGAGGAAAACTGCATGCCTGAGAGATTTTCTTGACGGCATGTGAAGTCTGCCAACCCGCAGTAGGCTAGCGTGGTGGACTATAGCCTAATCCTTCTCGTATTGAGAGGAGACCCGTGCCCAGCAGTGGGACAATGTAATGGGTTGATGACTAAGCTAAATGCTTGTGTTACGAGTGGGTTCACGTCTGTAGTGGTATGGGTGGGGTTCGAACCGGCAATCACATGATCGCAAGTCCGACGCCCTAACCATTAGGCTACCGCCGCTTTTGAAAATATTTCTTTTGCCATCCCCTTTCACTTTTAATCACACGGGCTGATTTAAGGGTTGGAATAAGTGAAAAAATATTTAATGTCATGTTAAAAAAAATCAATAACCTGAATGCTGATGACAAGTTATGTATACTATTACTTGATGAAATTGCTTAATCACCTCATTTTGATTACAACCAGAGGATTCGTGTCAAATGGGACGACCAGGCAAAATAAAATCGCTGACCATGCACTGGTTTTTATGATAAGGAGACTTTTACGCAACTACAAACAGCCAGTTGCGTACATATTTTGTGCCGGCAACACTATGAAATAAGAACTGACTATGCTAATAAAATCTATCATAAAAAAGTTACAAAGTTTGGGATTGAGAATATTGGCTACGGTATGTGACCAAAGGGCCTCCAACGTTAGTTACATAAACAAAGGCATTATATTTGAGGAATGATTTAAAATTCAAACATATTTGAAATAGAAAATGAATAAATTATTCTTTTATGCGATCTAGCGCACCTTATTAAAGGAAGAATAAGTAATTTATTAGAAAAAAATTGAAGGGTTTAATCAATAGCTCACCTGGAATTGTCACATAGTCAAACTACACGAAGAGGACGCTTCATATTCTGGTATCAAATTGGTGAAAAACGTAACAGAGGACCAAATGATCCCAGAAAAAATGTAAAATGAAAGTGAAGTATGCAACCCAAGTCTTTAGCCAAAAGGTTGTAAGCACAATTGGCTATTGAGCATGTAAGTTTTACTTGAATGGTATTTCTAGTGTTTCATATTTGCCAGTTACACTTCAATGTAAGTAAAACTTGAACACATTATTCTGTTCGTTCTCTGGTGGTTTCGAAATCGGTTAAGTTTTATTCTCGTGTCAAAATGGTCCTTATGTTTTGTCCAATGCACCCTTTCAAAAAAACACATTTTTAATATTCATACCATTCTTCAGCCAAAGGTATTTTGCCGAAAGAATGTCAACAGACTGCAGACGTCCTTTTATTCTTTGACGAGCTATTTGACTGCCTCAACAGAAGCGAGGAGAAAGTGGGAAACCATTATTGTGTGCACTTACACCAAAACCAATCCATAATAATATTTGGGCAAATACCCAAAAAATATTAAGCACTAAGAAGTTTTTGAAAATGGTAAAGAAATTATTGTTCCCTCTATTAATAACTGGTTACATACAATAAATAATGTTGAGTATCTGCGGGATGTATTGTTGAACAAATTAAAATCTGTTTGAATCAGGAAATAAAATCAAGACCCTATAGAAAAAAAATCGGTACTATTCGTACTGGACTGCCACTGCTGGCGCGCTCGCAAATGGACGTACAGAAAGTGCTCCGTAAAGTTTTAATAGTTTTATTATAAATAAAAAAATAATTTCAACACAAAGTCAACTAAGTTATGAATAATTTCATCAGTGCTAAAGATACTTTTATTCGTATAGTTTAAATAAATTACGATACAGTGAATTTCTAAAAGTGCAGTATCATTATTACAAGTAAACAGTGAGTCACACGCTACAGCTGATTGTGTGAATAAATATGTTTTCTTTCTTTCTTCTTTCTTTCGTAGCCATGGTGCAGAAACATAAGTCCATTCCTAGAAGGCTTCGAATAAGCGTTTGCATCACTTATAAATGATTTGTTAGGCACACATGCACCAGGTTCAAACTGTGAACAGGGCTTGCAAAAATATGTTGGAGTCAATGACAGAACTTATTAAAACCACAGCAATGACAAAATATCCCAAAACAGACTTTAGTCGTTATATCCAACTCAATATAATTGTGGAATATGAAATAAAGAAAAATGACCCAAAAATATTAGCTCAATTGATGTAACTGGTTGCTTATTAAGGTTAACAAAAAAAAATGTATTCAATAACTGCATTTCATGTAAAAGTATTTTTTACTATAAAAATAATTAATATATTAGGAAAACAAAATTTGATAAACAATATTTAGAATAATCCTCGCATAATTTAATGAAAATGTATTCTGGGATCCAAGATGTAATAATATGGATTTTAAAAAACCATAGCATTAAAGAAAATGTTAAATTGTATGCCAAAACAAATTTATAGAAATTTTTACAAATTTTATTACTTGTGAAGTGCATAAAAAAGACAATATTGACTACATTTTCACATCAATAACATTCTAAAAGGATTCAGAAAAATGCAGTTGGCGATGATAATGCAAAAAATCTTGCCTTGGAATATGTAAGTAAACGAAAATCCTTGGACCTACTCGTTATAAACCTACCTGATTGCGAGTTAGTTTTAATATTTTAAAAAAGACATTACTTATACTGAACTGCGAATATATATTGTATTTAATGAGGATTACTTTGATGTGTTTTGTTTTTACTATAGAGTAATATTGAAAAAACGAAGAAAGCTCAGCGTTATAAAGATTACGATCAAAGTTTACTCAAAATAGCTGCTGATTAAGTAGCCAAAAAGAATTGGACGCCGTATGAGGCTGAAAAGCAGTTTGGCATTCCCTACACATTAAAAATGTAGGTTCGCCTGCACGGTTAACCGAGGAAGATAAAAACAAAATTGTATCAACAATAATCCTTTTTGGCGAAAAGAACCCCATGTGTTAGACATAACAATAATATGCATGGGGCGAGAATTGCTGATATAAGCTTAACCTTGCATACATTGTCAATACACAATAACAAATTACATTTAATAATTGCATTCATTTGACAGTAACAACTATGTTAGCAAATATTTTTACTTGACGGAAGATAATAACTATCTTTCTACTTATTGTAAGGCCTCTTTTCCATTACACGGTTTCTCGCCGTGAAAATCTACGGTTAATTCGCCGCGTGTAGGCACGGTCGTCAGTGTGGTATGGATCACTATATGAGCTTGTCGACATGCACGGTGGCGCCAAGGCACGGCGCCGCGGCCGCGTGCGCCGTGACTGCCCCTCGGCGCGCCGCGTCTACGCACGGCGTGATTTTCACCAGTGTTGTATGGCAGTCTATCGGGGTGTGTCGACGGTGCCGGACGTACGCACGGATTCGTGACCGCTTATATACGCTGTTTCGCGATTTTATTATAAAATGAACATAAATCAAGAATTATTAATTACGTTGAATCAAGAAAGGCCTGTAATATGGGATAAGACCATCGACGATTATAAAAATAAGCGGCTTAAATATGATTCCTGGAAAGAAATATTTATTCATTTCCAGCCCACATTTGAAGATTTAAGTGGTGATGAGAAAAACAAGTTTGGTAAGTTACAGATATTTAATTATTAACTTTTTACTTATGCATAGTTGTTTTGATAGGAGAGGCGACCTTCGTTAGATACAAAATATTGTGCAAATCTGTTGCGAACTGCATTCGTGATAGGTAACTGGATTAGTTCCGATTCTGAATCAAGGGTGGACTCATTTTCACTCGCATTGTGAAACTGAAAGTTTTCCTGCTTATGTATAAAATTTTGCAAAACACAACATGTTTTCACAATATCAACTGCCAAATCGATGGACACATTCATTGGCCGGTGAAAAATTCGCCATTTATTGGATAAAATGCCAAACGCACATTCAACAAATCTTCGCGCTCTGGTGAGTCTGTAGTTAAATGTACGTTTTAATTGATCAAGCTGATGACCACCAAATGGACGAAGCAAGTGATAATGCAAAGCAAAGGCTTCGTCCGCAACGAACACATAAGGCAAATTGTAGTCAATTCCAGGCAAACGTGTTGCATCGGGTAGATTTAATCCGTTGTTTGTTAAATTTTTCCAAAATGGGGTCTCTTTAAACACTGGAATCACACTCCTTTCCGTAGGCGCCAACGTCAACAAATATAAAGCTGTAATCGCTATCTACTACTGCCATCAAAACTATAGAAAAAAAATGTTTGTAATTTAAAAACATCGAGCCACTATCAATTGGCTTAATAAGTCTGATGTGTTTTCCATCGACCGCTCCTAAGCACAGCGGGAAGTTGGAAGATTCTTGAAATTTGCTTGCAATGTATAGCCAGTCTTCTTTAGATGGCATTTTCATATATTCTTTATACAGTTCTAACCAAATGTAGTGGCATACTTCACGTACGATGCAACTTATGGTTTTTATTCCAATTCTATAGCTGTAGTATAGGTCAGTAAAAGTATCTCCTGTTGCTAGATACCTGAAATATAAAACAAAACGGTTCAGGTTCAAATACTAAAACCCCATTTTAGGTCGGGGTCGATTCAGTTTAGGTCGGGGGTTTTTATAAATTTTGAATTTAATAATTATTATTTATTTATTTTCAGGGCAAATGGTGATGAAGAAGTGGACCAATATGAAAGATAGCTGGATAAAATATGACAAAAAAATTAATGAATGTAAGTCTGGTTCTTCAGCAAAAAAAATAAGAAAATATATGTTCTATGATGAAATGATGTTCCCAAAAAAAAAATTTTGAGCATCGCAAGACCGATTCTAACATGACTGAACATGTTCATGATTCTAGCCTCAGTAATGAAAATTTTGATAGTGCAGTCCCGAATCAATCAAGCTCGGGATACACTGAACGGAGTGAGACGCAAAGGGCTAAAAAAAAAAGAAAAAATGAACTAAGTGAAGTTGACATTAGGTTTATGAAGTTTATGGATTCAGCAGAACGAGATGAGAAAAAGAAAAGCCGTAGTATGAACTTTTTTATGGGAATCGCTGATACAGTTGACAAGTTCAGTGATGAAAATATGATAGACTTTCAGTTTCAAGTAATTTCAATAATTAAAAATATTCAACAAAGACAGTGTACTCAGTATATACCTACATCAAGAAACCAATGGGATCAAGGCCATCAAGGATATTTAAGTGGTACAGCATCCTCAAATGCGCAATCGTCAACATATGGATATTCTACAGCTGCTAGATCGGGCTATGGAATAAGTCGTCCACAGACGTCTTCTCATGATTTTGGACACGGTTCTGGTTTAGAGCCAATCCACTACCGACCCGAATCACAATTATCTGTACATAGTGTAAATGCGGAAAGTATCTCGGCAGATTCTCAAGTTTCTATTGAAGACGAATTCGATTTTAGTACCGCACTTGAGTAGCATTTTCAGCGTAGTGTATTTTTTGATTTACTTGTTCTTAAATTAATAATTATTAAAATTCAATTACATGTAATAATTTTGTTTGTGTGCAATAAACAATTTTAAACTAAAATATGTCATTTAATTTTGTACCTACTTACCTCAGAGTTACAGCCAATCTTTCTGCGGGCGATATACTCTCTCGCATAAAAGTATCTTGATGTTTTAGTTCCTGGGATAATTTTTGGAGCAAGTTGTCGAATGTAGTTTTCTGCATTCTAAAATAATTGTAAAACTTGTCTTCATCTTCTCTCAATTGATTCTTGACAAGTGTATGAAACGCGCCATATTCCTCCCTTTTTTCTAAAATCGGATGTATCCAAAACCTTACTTCCCTTTTTTTTTCTATTTTCTTTTTCCTATATATGTAATAAGCACTATAATCTTTTTTTTCGTAAGAAAATTCATGACGCAGCACGTCCTACACAGCCCGAGTAAAAAGCGCTACTAGCCAGTACTTACCAATGTCTCGCGCGGTGATTTTGCCGTATCATGTACAAGCTAGCACGTTTTTTCAACCGTACGGCTTACACACCGTACGTTTGAACAACCGTGTAATGGAAAAGAGGCCTAAGAGTTTGTCTCTCTCATATTATTTTGATACATTAGCCAAGAATCTGGCTATTAAACTATTGGTTTTATTCAGCCATTATCTGACATTACATTAATTGACATTTCAAATAATTTAAATTAGAATTTATTAACAGCATCCAACTTAAGAAAAATAATACAACGCCGTCCAACCACCAGTGCAAGTCGATGAAAGCTATGCTGCATAAAAGCGATATCTCGCACGTCGTTTCAATAAAACACGGTGTTGACAACGAGGCAGTTGCGCTCAAGCAGCTAGAGTCACAAAGAGGCGTGCTAATAAGTTATTGTGGCTTATTCGTAGATAGTGAAGTACCCTTTTTAGCCGCTACCCCAGATGGCCTCGTTGGAAACGATACAATTGTAGAGATAAAAAGCTTTTAAAAAAGAAAAATCAAGTTTTGGAACATCAAAGATGACACTATGGATGTCAAAACAAAAGATACTTGGTATTATCAAATACAGGACTAGCTTCATAATCCCGGAAGAAATTTTTGTCTTTTTGGTGTGTGGTGTAACGATGTTTTTACAATCGTTACATGGAAGTCGATTTTTAGTTCGGATTTCTACCGCATTAGTTTTTTTTGGATCAAATAGCTGTTATCCAGGTTCGTAATTTCATTGACAATGACAATTTATTAAAAAGTCATCTGTCAAAACTTTGACAGCTTCACTCTACGACCTCTTCTGACAATGGCCTGATCATTCATTTTGAAATTTTTGTAATTTATTTTTAATCCGGCTTCATAATGCCGCGATTCTTTTTAAAAGTTCCTGTTTAACTTTAAATCAAAGCCGCATGGCTTAATTACTTGTGATGGATCCATATTTTATTGGCATAATTTAGCCGATTTACCCACAATGGTGGAATTATAATTCTTTGTTTGTTCGAAAAACGCCTCGGCGTTTTTTCACCATAGCTAAATTGTCCGCAAGGATACCTTTTTCACCAAGACTAGTTTTTCACCCTATTTACATTTTTCGTAAGGATACCCTTTTCACCCTACTTATATTTTTCACCACAATTTTCGTATGTATACTTTTATACTACCAATTTTTCTTTAACTTCCTCGTCTGCGTCACGCCTCGCCGGGATGTCAGGAGGGAGTCAATTATAAACTTATTTATAATTATATTCTCTAAATTTATCAAGATGCAATAATAATAATAGTAATAGCTTGGACCCTGTTCCCGATACCGGTGGATGACTATTTTTTATATTTTTAAATGTTTTTATATAATTTGTAAAAATATTTAAAAATTTAAACTAATATGTTGAAAAATAAATGGAAGATGAATAGTAATATCATAATTAGCAATAATGGCAATAGTATCTATTTTTTGGCAATTTATTTTTATAATTATAATTTAAATTTTTGTGTGCAGCCTACAGACAAAATATAGACAAACAAAAGAGCATAAGCCTTTTATTTGTTTCCTCCCACCGGCAGATAAAAAGCCAATCTCTCCGTTGGTTAGTTTCCGGTAGCATTTTTCTTTCTCCATTATAGTATTTTAATTAACCTTTGAAAATTAAATTCATTTACACACACCCAAACTAACTAACTTTTTTATTACAATGGCTTGGTGAAAGACAAGAGATAGTCATCGAAAAAATATATCGAGATGACGAATTCTGTAAAGAAAGAATGATCGGCAAGCTTACAGACTTTTATATGGATCATATACATATTTTCGGAATTAATTGATCCACGTCATACAAGGAATATGCAACTGAGACAGCCATATACCCCCCATGTAGCTAAAAACAAACGGCGAACTGAAGAGCAAATTAGTGATGGGCCCTTAAAATTATCACGTGACGATCTGTCAGCGCAATGCTGCTTCTGTAAGCTCTGAAACTGAACAAGAAATAGCCTCGATCAATCTAAACATTTAGTTGCTGTACCATACATCAATATAGTAGAAAATTTATCAACTGCCGGATATTGATAGGTGAAAAGTAAAAACTTTACTAGTTTACTTGTACGTTGCGATTGCGTGGAGGCAGAGAGTCAGTGAGAATTTTCAAGAAATAAGATTTAAAAAATGGAGGACAACACTGAAAAAAGGTGAGTAGAATTCTGTTAAGCGTTTTTTACTAAGTCGTAGAAATGAGTAAATAAATTGTACCAGTAAAAATTGATAAGTACGGTACCAGCTTATCACCTAGTAATACCTATTAATTAAACTAATCTCTAATATCAAGCGCCATATCGTAGATTGGGTCTTAGTTCTTAATCTTATTGGTCAAAATCTATTGTTTTTCCCTCATGAGGCAACTACATACATGCATCAGTGAGTGGCATGGCGGATTTTTTTTTTCATGTATTGTAATTATTAAAACATTTTTTTTTAATCCTTACACGTTTTCGCAATGCTATATAATATTAACAGCATGAAATTGACTAGGGCCGGTTCTAAAAGGGAAGCGGAGAAGGAAGGATGGCAGGGTTCGCCCATATCGCAGTCACTGGTGGCGGCTAAACGGCCGCGCCTGGAAGTCGCAAACTCACCCGAACTTAATACTCGGTGCGGGTAATTTTGCGACGACTGTGGTGGCACCCTGAATGCCGCAAAAAAAATCACATTTTAAGTAGGTACCACCGGTAGGTATATTTTAAGTAGGTAGGTACCACAGGTAACCCCACGGTCCCTAATGAAAGACCCATGTTAACAGCTCCATGCCCGGACCCAGTAGCACTTGAAGCCTTAAGTTATCAAGAAAAGGGGCAAAGTGTTTTGAATCCAGAAATGATAATAGAATATGAATGGTGTTGAAAAAAAAAAACCTAAACTTTGAGGAAGGAAGTAACATAAAGTTACTCATTAGTTTACTTGTTTACCAAATAACTTCTTCAACGCATGTTATAATTTTTAAGGTACTGTCGCCTGCTGATCATTTTGATAAGTATTTCACGGAAGTGTTCCAAAAATTCGCACTGTACACAAATATATACTACCAAACAACTAAGAACGAGGTGCTGAAACATCGATCTGCAGCAGTCGGTCAAAAGTAAGATGCACCAAGTGCAACTTTTATCTTTGCAATACCAAAGATAACCACTGCTTTCATGTATTTCATAATGAAGAATTAGGAGGGGTAGTACTACCACTTGTGGAGGCGCTACGTAACCCTGCGTCGGCTGCTGAAGACAAGAATATTACGCTGCCCAAATTTCAACCGGAGAACACAGAAACCGACGCCCGAGCCTGGTTAGCGACTGCGGATATCTGCCTGGCAGATCGTGATATACAGGGGAGTAAACTTATTCTTATACTAAGTAAAGCTATGAAAGGTTCAGCGGCTATATGGTTTTCTCAAGTAGCTTTTTCTGATATGAAGTGGGTAGAATTTAAAGAAATTTTTCGCTCTCGTTTTGATACCTTAGAAACATGTGCGGCGACGGTTCTAAAAATGTTTACTGGTAAACCACAAGATGGCGATTGTCTCGCCGCATATGGCAGCCGTTTATTCACTTCACTTATGGCACGATGGGGTAATTTAGGCAAGGAAGAAATGGTGGTATCTGTAATTCTCGCCCACATGGGGCAGGTCGAACCACGACTGCAACGCAATATCTTTTCTGAAGAAATAACTACCCGCACTAAAATGCAACGTGAACTTATGGCGTTTTCATATCGTAAGCGGAGTTATCAGGAGGTTACAAAAATTGGTGCTAGCTAGGTGCTAGGATAGCAAACGTCCTAGATTAAGTCTTGCTTCTACAAAATGTTACGCTTGTGGAAAACTTGGTCATAGATCATATGAATGTTTCAGCCGTACGAATGATAAACAACAAACAGCTCCGACTACCGACCGCCCCAACACGACCGTCGCTGTGACGAAGCCTTCTGTAACGTGCTACAAATGTGGTGCTGCGGGTCACTTGGCATGAAGATGCTTCAAAACGTGGCCAGTTACAAATGACGGCACACAACCTGCCACTTCATCCAGCAATAGTGAAACGAGTGGACGTATGCGGTGTCAAGCCTGTTACCGGGGTCATCACTCAATTCGGTGAGCAGTTTTCATTTTGCTTTGATTCTGGTGCTGATTGTTCCCTAGTCAAGGAAAGCGTTTCACTTAGACTTGTTGGTAAACTACAACACGCGATTGTAACTCTAATTGGTGTAGGAAAATGTACCGTATTGTGTGATTTACAGATTCTATCACAAGTTACTCTTTGTGGTCACAACGTACAAATCTTTTTTCACGTTATACCTGATGATTTTCTGAGTAATGATATTCTGATTGGACGTGATTTATTGGCCTTAGGGTTTTCTGTACACATAACAAGTGATAAACTTACCGTAATTGAGGAATCTGCTATTGTCAATATTTGCGACGTAGGTAAAGCTGTGACTGACTTCAATGATATAGAAACCGACATTCCGGATAATTTTAAACCGCAATTATTAAAACTTCTCGCTTTCTTTAGGGATTCCTTTGTTGAAGGCACGCCTACTAGTAGAGTAAAGACAGGTGAATTAGAGATTAAGCTAATAGATCCCTGCAAAATCATGCAGCGCCGGCCTTATCATTTGAGTGCTGAAGAACGTGTTATAGTTCGCAATAAATGTAGTGAGTTATTGTCTGCGGGAGTTATTAGACCTAGTAAATCCCCCTTTTCTAGTCCGATACTCTTAGTAAAAAAGCGTGACGGTACAGATCGTATGTGCGTAGATTATAGAGAACTGAACTCTAATACCGTCCCTGATCGCTATCCCTTACCCCTCATATGTGATCAGGTTCAAAGACTAGCGGGCGCATATCTTTTCTCTTGTTTTGATATGGCCAGTGGCTTTTACCAAATTCCTACGAATGTTGAGTCTAATTCAATAGAGAAAACCGCTTTTATTACCCCCGACGCTCATTACGAATTTACTGTAATGCCTTTTGGCCTACGTAACGCTCCTGCTGTTTATCAAAGAGCAATTAACACTGCTCTAGGAGACCTAGCACATTCTTATGCGATAGTCTACATGGATGATCTTATTATACCCGCGATTAATGTAGAGCAAGGTTTAGAAAGATTACATAATGTATTGAAAACTCTTAGTGATGCTGGGTTCTCATTTAATTTAAGAGAATGTGCGTTCCTTAAAAGAAGGGTCCAGTTTTTAGGTTACGAAATATCAGAAGGTGAAATAAGACCCAATCCTCGTAAAATAATTGCATTAACTAGTTCCCTACCACTACAGACTATTACTCAGCTTAGGCAGTTTTTAGGTTTAGCATCTTATTTTAGGCAGTTCGTCAATAACTTTTCGCTAAAAATGGCTCCACTCTATCGTTTGTTAGCTAACAATAATTCTTAAATAGTTTGGACTACCGAATACGAAAAAATTAGGCAGGATATTATCACGATATTAACTTCATCCCCAGTTCTTATGCTCTTTAACCCAAAATTTCCTATTGAACTACATACGGACGCTAGTAGCGAAGGTTACGGTGCGATTCTCTTCCAACGGGCTGAAAAATTACACCCGGTAGAGTACTATAGTAAACGAACTACTGATGCTGAGTCACGATATCACTCATATGAGTTAGAGACGCTAGCAGTTGTTAATTCAGTCAAGCATTTTCGACATTATTTATATGGTAGGACATTCACAGTCGTTACCGACTGCAACTCTCTCAAAGCGTCTAGGGCTAAAGTAGACTTAACCCCTAGGGTCCACCAGTGGTGGGCTTTCCTTCAAGCTTTCGATTTTGACATTCAGTATAGGGAAGGAAAGAAAATGGCCCATGTTGACTTTTTCTCAAGGAATCATCTACCTGGAGCAAATAATACTAATAATACCGATAGTTTGGGTAAAGTGAGCTATGTAACAGAAAAACGCGTCAATATAACAGAGTTAGCCCCGAACTGGTTACAAGCAGAGCAACGACGAGACCCTGATTGCAATGAAATTATTCATAAGCTTGAAAATGATGACCTTGATTTAGAAAGTTGTAAAGTTTATGAATTACGATCCAATGTGCTCTATAGAAAAACATACTACCACTATACTTTTGGGGAATTTTCTACCATGATTGTCATCAAGTGCAGCTCTATAAAAGAGACCCAAGTAGAGAAATTTAGATCTAAGTCGTAGCCTAAGTGAAGCTGCGGCTAAGAAATAGGGATCAGTTTAAGTTGCCAACAAGTATACGTCGCATTCAGCATAGGTTACTGAATATTAGGTCTAAGAGAAACCTAAACAGTTATAGGGTGCCCACGACCGCCTAAGTGAAGCGGGAGTGTGGCAACTAGGCAAATTCAGTCAGCGCGCAGAGGCCTGAGCGAAGCCCCCTATTACACCTATAAACGCTATTTGTGTACATGAACATTGTTAAACTATAGAACCGACATTTGGGTATTTACTCTATTAACTGTAAGAATCTGTGTATTGTTGCATAAATTCAGTGCGGGTACCGATATATCGTACTGATGCGTTTAACTAATTTCGTGTTTTGACTGATTGTTGTAAATACTCGCCATCAAGACTAAGTACTTACTCTGAACTGTGATTTATTGTGTATATATTGTCAAATTTTTGTTCATTATCGTGTAAAATATAGATTGTTTATTTTTTAACTACACAAGTGTTCAAATCATAGCCCTAGCCCGCTTTAGGAATAGTCTTTGACCAAAAGGCAACAAGTGATCAGGCATTGTGACACGGATTGATCCCGCTGGCGCAAACATGATAGGTCCTGGCCCATTGAAGCCTGGTAAGTACTTCGAAGCTTAGTATCTAGGCAAGTAGGCTTTGTCTTCACTACATTGAGCTATCAACCTACCTATCTATCTATTTTAGTTAGGTACGACACGTAACAATATATGAGGGATAGAGAGACTAATCTTTTGACAAGCGACACATTTTTATCTGCCTTTTATTTGGATCCGAGAGCCAATTTGATACTTTCGGAAGAACCAAATGAAAGAGCTCATAACCATTTTATGTGGTGTAACGATGTTTTTATGTATCGTTACATGGAATCAAACCACATTCATTTTTTCGGATCAATTAGCTGTTATCCGGGTTGACATTCGCAATGTATTAAAAAGTCATCCGTCAAAACTTTGACAGCTTCACTCTACCACCACCTCTTCCGACAATGGCCTGATCATTCTATTTTGATATATTTTTTATTTATTTCTAATCTGCCTTCATAATGCCGCGTTTTGCTTTAAAGGTGCATATTTAAATTTAAATTAAAGCCAGAAGGCTAAATTTTTTGTGATAGATCCATATTTTATTGGTGAATCGATTTTTTTTTATTTGGAAATGTGTTGGAATTTTTGGAATGCTTGGAAAGTTGGTGGTGTTGACCCAATCACAACATTCAATCAAACATTTTTTCCTTCTTCTATTGGAATTTTTAATTCACAAGTTTTGTTGAAGTGAAGGTTCATGTGTTGTATTTTGGGCATACAAGATGTCCGATATGCATTGTTGGGTAGTGTTAGTCAGCGGCAAGGGTGCATAACTGAACTCACAGACGTTGTTGTTAGTCAGCGGCGATGGTGTCTAACTGAACTCACAGACGTTGTTGTTAGTCAGCGGCGATGGTGTCTAACTGAACTCACAGACGTTGTTGTTAGTCAGCGGCGATGGTGTCTAACTGAACTCACAGACGTTGTTGTTAGTCAGCGGCGATGGTGTCTAACTGAACTCACAGACGTTGTTGTTAGTCAGCGGCGATGGTGTCTAACTGAACTCACAGACGTTGTTGTTTGTCAGCGGCGATGGTGCCTAACTGAACTCAATAGTACCTAGAAGTTGTCTTTAGTCAGTGGCGATTATGCTTAACTGGACTATTAATTTTTTACTTAGAATTTTAATAACACTTGGCAGGTATTTCCTTTGCAGTCTTGTTCCAAAATTCTTAAGTTATAGTTGTTCTTAAGATATTCAGATTTACTGATAGAATTGTCTAAAATTTTATGGAAAAGTTCAATATTGTCCCTTTTCACGCCGTTCTACGGTACCGACTAGCGAAAGTAATGTACATACAAAAATGTAAAAAAGCTTCGGCAAAACGATTTTTTTGTTTAAATTATTCTTTGAAAATTCCTCGGTGTTTAATAAAAATGCTCCGGGTTTATCAGAAACGACTAGCTGCAGTACTTAACAGTTTTAGTGCTCATGATTCTAGTTCAGAATTAGATGATAAAAATAATTAACATATTTTTGATGTATGTGATGAATATTGGCAAGACAGTCGACCAAAAATAGTAATACAGAAACGGAATGACCCAGATAAACATAGCATTCACACTCATTCTAGAAAACTACTGCCAAAGTCTAAATGGACTTGGATCTATAGTGAATGGATTTAGAATTAGAAGTACACGAATAATCGTTGCGTGTTTCAAACACAATTATGTCAGCGATGATTATAATGTTACATGTTCAGGCAAATGAAGGGTAGACTGGGTACAGTTGAAACGGTGGACGGTTGAAATTGAAACAAAGAGAATATCTCGTGAACAGTGCCAGTCGATGAGGTGAGAGGAACAAGGGGAATACGAAGCGGGCGACAAGTGAAACACGAATTTTAGTATTGCGTCGCTTTTCGGGCGCTGTGCTTGTCTATAGGAGTCCCAATTGCAATTATTGCAATTATTAAGGTTTTGTTTAACGTTAGAGTATTGAGAGTTTTGTTTCGTTTTAATTGAAGTTTGTAGAATATCGCAGTATGATTAGTTTATATTTAAATTTATTATCATTCTCACCGTGAACCCTTTTATACCAAGAGAGGAGGTTTGGGACAGTTGAAACATTATTTGTGGGGACGATTGAAGCAGTTTATTCATTAAATTTTCTCGTTTCTTAGATGCCAAGGGTACACCAAAGAAAGACTACGAAAGGGCTGGCCGACTTGTCAACGTAAAAACAAGCATATGAAGATGTTAAAGCGGCATCTTCGTTAAGAACAGCGGCAGAAAAAAATGAACTGAACCACTGTTCCCTGTTCAGACATATGTAATCGAGATGCGGCTGGTTACGATGAAAATCAAGAAATGGGATATAAAGCCCACAATCGGGTTTTGAAAAACACAAATTTGAAAAATACTTTTGTTTTTCTTCCAAATACTTAATTTTATCCTATCCAAACCATTTTATACGTTTTTTTGTCAAAAACAGTTGGCAACCCAATAATACGTGATAGAAGTTCCAGCCAACAAACGGAAAGTATTGATCATTCAAACGAGACTTTTTATAAATTGGTCATCTTGCCCTGTCAGAGATTTCTAGATGTTACAAATGCCAACAACACGGACATACAGCAAAAACATTCAGACACGCTAATTCTACGTGCAGACACTGTGGAGAAGCAGGTCACTCAATGGCCGTGTTCCCGAAGGAAGCTGAAACACCGAAATGAGCAACATATTCACGCTTTTAAAAGCCTAGCAAACACAAAGCGGGAGATACTTAGTGCCCGGCATTAATTCTGTGTATTATGAGGGGACCTAGGACGTCATTTAAAATTACCTCATGGCTGTCCTACTAACCCTCGATTTGTCGCTGACTAAAAAAGCATCTGCAGTATTATATAAAAATAAATAGTATGTCGAATGTTATTTGTGCAACTTTGACTGTAACCTAGTTTGTAATTAATAAGCAAATTAGGTAGTAATAATTATTAAATGATTATGTTTTATCCCTAATTAACAGTTATGTTAAATATTGCTTAAAAAATCTGTTTGCTTTTAAAAACCAACCACCGCCATCACGTCGGGGTCTCAAATTTGCCAACGTTCTGGCAAGGCAAGTAATCTCTTTTAATATAATGACTGATTGATCGATGTACAGTCGCCCGCACATCAGGTAAAATTTTTCTAAATGATTTTAAACCTTAAAATGTTAATGATTCATTTCAAAATCAACTGAGAAAATTTGATTTGTGTGGTTGATGTTGTGTTTGACTTGATGTGCTGGCGACAATAATTTGAAATATGTTTATTTTGAGTGTGATGCAGTAAACGAACGTTTGATCTTTGTAATTATATTATCAATTGTTATTATTGCAGCAAAAATGAATTTTGAAAATTATATTGAAAAATCAAAACAGGAATCAGTTTTTAAGAAATATACAAACTACTCGATGTTCAATTTAGAGACTTTATTATATTTTATTAAATTGCAAATGAGTTTCTAAACACTGAATGAAAGCAGAAAAGTGTATGCCCGTCCTCGTCATCTTCATCACCATCCTCAAGCAAAAGCCTGAGAACCTTCTCCGAAATATCACATTCTTATGTCGAGTCCGATAAGTCGTGGAATAATAATTTTAGTACCTATAAATGTTAAAACATACAATACAATTATTAAACCTGATAGTAAGGATAATTTTTAATTAGATTTAAAACTTTTGTTGACAATTCAAGCCTCACCCACGCCCAAACAAACATCGCACTACAACAGCAGCAGTGGCACAAGCGGGGAGCGGGCGCGCGGGGCGAACCATTGCTTTGAAGCCAGCGCAGCGACCACTCCGTCATACATACCGCCTCGAGCGAAACATACATGTGTAGCAAGCAGAACATATTTTTTAAGTCTCATTGTCAATCCAATATTCAAGAATAAAGTAATTACAGTCCTCTCAAGCAATTCATTTCAATACAACTTTTAGAGAATAAAATTAATATAACTAATATTAAGGACCTTATGTTATAATATTAAATTTCATTTTCAGGTTCATGTTTGATACCACCACTATTGTATACAGGGTGTAAGGAGAACGCTTCCGAAGCCAGAACGTAGATTATATACAACCTAAATGCAAACGGATACAAATAACATTTCGCTTTAAATTGGTTATTTTCAAGACTTCGTATTTCGTAAGCTCGCAATGGAAACTGTACAAAACGTGAGGTCACTGACACGCGAGGCAACACGCCCCACAGCGGCGGCGCGTCCGCGCGTGGCTGGCGCCGGCGCAGCGCCGAGCGCTCCGACGGCTGACTTACGGGATTTATACGGAATTTACAAAAACTAGGTACTTTCAAAATGCCTACCTATAACACTTCACAAAATTATGAATTTTATTCGCATTCGTAGCCCACTATTTAACATTAAAGCTGACAGAGGCGTTTTACGTACCTGTCTAAATCCTTTGCGACCTTATGAGGTTTGGCTCGAACTGCGCTCCATCCATTTCGATACAAAGCCGGGCCCGTCGCTGTGTCGACCCGTGAACACGAGGCATTAGTGTAGGATCCTCAACACATTCTGCACGAAGTCTATAAAAAACGCTCACTATTCTACCCCGCATTTCATCAGCAATGCCACATTCCCGATCAAACACTCTTTCTTTCACATACCCCCACAAAAAGAAGTCCAAAGGCGTTAAGTCGGGTGAACGAGCCGGCCAGGCGTGCGGTCCCAGCCTTCCGATCCAGCGGTCATTAAAAAGCTCAGTGAGACGCTCGCGGACGAGGCGCGTAACATGCGGTGGAGCACCATCATGCTGGAACCATGCTCGACGAAATTCAGCCAGCGATACATTATCTAGCATATCATTTAAATGTCCATTTATAAAATTAAGATATGCTGGTCCATTGAGGCGCTGCGGTAGAAACACTGGTCCTAGAATTCGTCCATTAAAAACACCAGCCCATACGTTGACGGACCATCTGGTCTGATGGCCGGTTTCTTGAGTGGCGGACGGGTTCACGTCTGACCATACATGGGCATTCCTCCTGTTCCACATGCCGTTTCTCGTGAATGTGGACTCATCCGTCCAGATAATGTGCTCAATGAAGCCAGGCGCACGTTGTTGTTGATCTAGCAGCCAACGACAGTACGCACGACGACGAACGTGATCATTGGGTAGCAAAGCTTGTACCTTATGTATTTTGTAGGGCCGCATTCTGTTGCGGCGCAAGACTTTGTGAACTGTCCAGTGAGAGCCTGTCGGTACGCCCCGGCGCCGCAATAATTTCGCTGCACTTCGTGTGCCCAGGCGTGGATTTTGGCGAATCACATTTAAAATACGCTCTTCGGTCTGAACATTCACTTGTTCTCCACCACCTGCCGCCATCGGAGCAATCGGTCGATTTTCTAAGACTCGCTGAAAAGCTGCCGTTATCATGCGAGAATCAGACGGATGCCGGACGTTCGGAAATCTGTCTCGGTAAATTCTCAACGCTAGAGAATCATTGCCACGGGCTTCTCCTAAACACATCAACATGTTGCCGTATTCACGAGCACTGTACACGTACGCGTCAGGCATTGTGTAATACAACAAAAAATAATAACTAAAAAACAATAAAACAGCACTAAAAACGTAACAATAAGAACTAAACACAAATTTAAAACTAACAAACTAACTAACAAAACAGTAAATACGATTCAATAGCTATCGATCGATTAAACGTAACGCACGTTCACTCACGAATTGAGTCGGAAAGGAACTAACAAGTAACTAGATTACTAAAGAAGTACTAAGAAGATCAAACACACCGCCTGCGTCGGCGGCCCTTGTCGGCTTGCCTTTGTCGGCCGGCACGTGCCGACAAACGATACCGCCGCTGCCGCAGACAACGCGCGGCGACGCACTAGGCAAAAAGCGGTGTCTTTTGATGTGCAAAGATCAACAAATTCCAGAGGCGAAATGTGAAAAGAATTTCAATTGTTAGGAAATTGTACTTATGCTTTATTTTACAAACAGTTCATTTTCTAACTTTTAAATAAGATTTAACGGGTTTCTTAGATTAAATTAATTTAATTAAGCACTTTAAATTGATTGGGTTTACTTATTAAATGAAGGATACAGTAATAGCAATGACGAGCTCGCGTCGTGTGACTCTAATTACATTGACATAAAGTTCAAATTCAATTGATTCACGCGCGCTGATGAAATTTTTTTAGCCAATCACAGCTGAAGTCGGCGATCTTTTACTTTATTTCATTCGCTATCGATTATCGACTTACATACAAAACTGTTATTAATTGCACGACACATTGCATTAATGTAAAACTGTTCACGCCTCTGTAATGTTTCTTCTTACTTATTTTGGCGGCGATTTACAAAGGATGCCTAAGGTCGCCATCACGCCGCGCCGCGCATAGCCGTGGACTCCTCTCTTTCAAACTAGGTTGCCCGGGTTCAAACCTCGACATAATACCAATGAGTTTTGTGATCATTTACCTTGATTATCAGGATTCGAACGAAAGTTATTAGTACTAACTTGAGCACGTCGTGCAGAGTGCAGACAGAACAACATACCATCATCACGCCTGCATTCCCCGAAGGGTTAGGCAGAGGTGTACTTAATGTACACCCACAGTTCGCCGGTATGTTTGGGTCCCATGTAATAGGGGGCGAGCCTATTGCCATTCACCGGGCACAAATCCAGACTCCGAGCTGCTACTGAGAATTTCATAGAAAAACTCTAACACTTTGCTCGACCTGGGGATCGAACCCAAGACCTCTAGCGTAGCAGTCGCGATTGGGACCACTAGACCAACGAGGCAGTCACGTCAGAACAACACGGTCACAATTATCTCTGTACTTCGCTGGAATGTGATGGCCATCTTGCTTGCAGGTCTACAGATAATGTGACCGTGATGTAGGTAGATAAACATTTCAATTTTGTTGCTGTGCAAAATTTTAATGAACGAATTAACAAAATTGCTTGATAAGTCAATGTCTTTGCATGTACTTAATCAACTTTTTTTACTTTTCTTTCCCAATCACAGTAAATGAAATGAAATGAAATGATGAAATGAAATGATATTTATTTCTGTAAATAGATCTTTTAAGACACTTTTACAAGTCGTTTTTTTTTACATATTTTTTTTAACTAGATGGCGTATTTAGTAGGTATCTAAGTACCTCTATTCGATATGGGTCTCAAGGGTAAGCGAAGTAGCTGGATTTTTCTGATTTGTAAGCAAAATTTGCGAACATTCGGATCAAAATTGTAACCCTGTTCAAGGGGAAAATCATTACGATCCTTGCATTAATGGAATCCGAAAGCAGATATCCCACAGGCCCACAACTAGGTAGAAGTGAACTGAAAAGACATTTTTAGGAGGATAGGATCACATGGTACCGCCGCACGACATTTTTGTTAGCCAGCCGCCGCGCGCGCGCGTAGCGTCGCGTGTACTTGGGGTCGTCGACCGCGCGGCTGTCGGTGAGCGCGCTCGCACTTTGAACTCGAGGTCATGCGCGAGCGTCAGATGATTTTATTTACGAATTACATTGCGTGTTAGAGTTGTAAAGAAAAAAAATGTGTTTAATCGCAAATAATGTTTTCATTTAACCGTTCTCACAGCATAGTGTACAAAAAATGCAAAAAAAATAGGTAAAAATGTTCCTTTTTTTTCTTCAGATTTTTTGATGGTATTGTATCGAGAATCACTAGCCCTATCACCTGTCTTCGTTTTCGGAAGCGTTTCCCTTACACCCTGTATTATGTAAACAACATGAGTCACTTCAGGTCACAACAGCAGAAGAACTTTAAGTTTCAATAAGATATATATGATTGGAAAAAACTGCACCCATTAAATGTCGTGTGTTACAGTACAATATCTTTGTGCTGTATCTACAATCTACATCGCAATCTTATGATCTTTATCGCACGTTCAATATCTATTAAATGTTTCTACTATCCGTGATCAACACGTAGTCGTTAGTATATAAGATGCACCTTTGGATAATTATAACCAGACTATACTACAACTTTGTCTCATTTATACCTAATCATATACTGCCAAGAAGTTTGGCAAATTGGTGACCCCGACGAACGAATACGCAGCAAGAAACATGGCACAATCACCATGCAAGGCGAACATAAATCAGCAAGGAACACTTGAAGTAGCTGCTGGCACCTCGGTTTTATCTCGCATTCCGGAATTTTGGAAAGACCAACCAAGATTATGGTTCACGCAACTAGAAGCCATATTAGCACCACAGAAGCAAGGAGACGAATACAAATACTGTACAGTAATAGCAAAATTATCCAAGGAAGAAATACTACAAGTTAGTGACCTAATCACTTCACCACCGACTACAGATAAATATAAAAACATCAAGGAACGTTTAATTGATTGTTACGAAGAAACAGAACAGCGACAGTTTCAAAAATTAATATCAGAGACAGAACTCGGTGATCAAAAACCTTCGCAGTTATTACGTCAAATGCGAGTCCTCGGGAGAGGAAAAATCAGTGACGAAACAATTAAACTACTATGGTTCAGGCTTTTACCAACATCAGTTACTACGGTTCTAGCAGTTACGGAAGACATGGAAATTGACAAACTGAGCCAAATTGCAGACAAAATAATAATGAATTCAAAAGTAACATCAGTAACATCAGTCCCTCCAAAGATTGGAACTTCAATAAGTGCGATTACGAGCGACTATACTCGTCGCTTTTTACATGTTCTTGGGATACGGTTTTGCAAACCAATGATGTTTACAGTGCTACGGACGGTTTATACAAACTAGTTTATGGTTTTTTCGACGAGTCTATGCCCAAAAAACGTCGCAAAAGCACCTCAAATAGACGCTATCCCGTCTGGTTTTCGAATGATATAATCCGTGACACTAAATATAAAATTAAATTACACACTCTGTGGAAACAAACAAAATGTCAAGAAACTTACAAATTATTCTCCGACCTAAGAACAGACCTTAAGATTCGAGCAGCGGCCTCCTATGCTTCCTACACGGCGCGCATAGAAGGTAACATAAAGTCCAATCCACGAGAGTTTTGGCGACACATCTCTAGCTTGCGTACCAAAGGAGGATTTGAGCCCAATGTTACTTATAATGGTCAAACCTTTTCTGGGGTAGATGCGGCTGAGGCCTTTGCTAGTTTCTTTGCTAGTGTATTTTTGCCCGACATCCCGGTACTTAATTCTGAATTAGCCAATAGAGAGGATAAAAGTTGCAATGGCAACTATGTCAATATTTTTCGAATCACGCCCAGGGATGTCATGTATGCAATCAAAAAATTAAAGCTAAGTAGCGCTACAGGACCTGGTAATATTCCTTCTATGGTGATTAAGCATACTTATGATTGTTTTTGTATCCCTTTGTGTCATATTTTCAACCTAGCATTAAAAACTGGACAATACCCTCCTCAGTGGAAACTATCAAGGGTTAGCCCGTTACCAAAGAGCTCGGACAAGTCCAAGGTAGATCAATATCGGCCGATTGCTGTATTGTCGTCTCCAGCAAAGGTTTTTGAAATAATTATTCATAAGCACATACTTGCGCAGGTAGACAAATTCCTTTGTAACGAGCAGCACGGATTTAGACCAAAAAGATCCGTGGATTCTAACCTGCTGACCCTTGTAGAGTTTGTTTCGGCTAAGTTGGATCAACGTTCCCAAGTAGATGTACTTTACTTTGACTTCCGGAAGGCGTTTGATAGGGTTAACAACGACATACTGCTGGAAAAACTCTGCACGATTGGCTTTGCCCCGGGACTTCTTCGGCTGCTCGCAGACTATCTCCGTGATCGCCAGCAGGTTGTCAGACTTGGTGTCTATGAGTCCAAACCATATCATACGCGTTCCGGAGTAAGTCAGGGTTCGATACTGGGGCCTCTTTTATTCTTGCTGATGGTCAACGACCTACCTACTGTTCTCAAGCACACTCGATGTTTGCTGTATGCTGATGACCTCAAACTGTTTATGGAGATAAGCGATTATTCAGACTGTGTGGCTCTGCAACAGGATATCGATTCCGTATACCAATGGAGCTATAAAAACGGGATGGAATTCAACGCCACTAAATGTTACGCAATGACTTTTGGTCGTATGCGGCACCCAATAGAGTACGATTACAAAATAAATGGCACAAGCGTTACTCGTGCAACAACAATAAAGGACTTGGGTGTCACATTTGACCGTAAATTAACATTTCATGACCATATAATTGCGCTTGCAAAAGAGTCGTTTAGGCGTTTGGGTTTCATCCTTAGAAATTCACAAGACTTTCGCAATCACAATGTGATACGTATGATTTTTGGAGCACTGGTACGTTGCAAGCTTGAAAGTGCAATGTCTGTGTGGAATCCACACGAGAGGACATACATTCTGCTGCTTGAAAAAGTACAAAAAGCCTTCCTTCGCTACTTATACAAGCGTATCAACGGATACTATCCATACATGTACCCCACGAAATTTCTTTTGGGCTGCCTAAGTTATAACTCATTGGAAGTCAGACGGGAAAAGCACCAACTTATAGTCATGTGCAAAATTCTCCGGGGTAAGATTGATGCACCTGATCTGCATGATGAGTTGTGTAGATTTTTTGTTCCCAACAACTACCGTCGCACCCGAAGACACCTTTTGTTTGCCGTGCCCTGGTGCCGCACCATGGCGCGTGCTAAGTCACCAATACCACGCTCGCTGTCTGCTCTAAACGCTCTCCTGTGCGCCAATCCTGACTGTGACTTGTTTGTGGATGGATGGCCGTTTATACTGTCAGAATGTTTGCGTTTTTGTGAGAAGGATGTATAATCGTGTTTGTATTTATTTTAGTAAAATGTAGTAGTTATAAGTTTCTGTGTCTTCAGTTATTGTAATTGGTATGTACCGTTTTAATTGAAGTAAATAAATAAATAAATAAATAAAAAGTAACCGAAATATCAGCTGTTAGCAACGACACTTCAAACGACAACAATACAGCATGCATTTTAGCCCAGCTAGCAAAATTACAGATAGATATTGACGCAATTCAGCAAGGTCAATATGGCTATCGACCCAGCACGCACAATCATTTCAAGAAACGTCAACAATTCCCGATTATGAGGCCGAGAACAAACTATAGAGGAGCAAATCGATTTTGTTACTACCACGAAAGATTCGGAAAATATGCAAGGAACTGCATTAAACCATGCGGTTGGAAACCAATGACTTACGTACGGAACCAGGGAAACGAATAAGAGCACAGACAACGGCGAAACTCTGTGCAATCCACCCATCCAATCGCCTCACCATTACCGACCGAAAAAGTGGTATGAAGTTTTTAATTGACACGGGCGCAAATATTTCAGTCATTAGCAAGCAACAGAGATATTCAATTTTACAAAATGAACAATACACACTATACGCTGCAAATGGGACTAAAATTAGGACTTACGGCGAGAAGACGCTTACCTTGAATTTAGGACTACAACGATGTTATAAATGGAATTTTATAATCGCCGATGTTACACAACCAATAATTGGAGCAGATTTTCTAGAGCACTATAAACTATTAGTCGACATAGCAGGTCGCAAACTTATCGACAAAGTTACAGAGCTGACAACGCATGTAACTTCAGAAAAAGCGACACAACAAACAATTCGTACTATCGCAGTGGGAACGAATTCACGTATTACGCAACTTTTAAACAAATACGAAGACATCACGAAAGAGTCCTCTCTACGCAATGCGCCCAAACATAAGATTGAACACCACATTATCACTACAGGACCACCCGTCGCAGCTCGGGCAAGACCATTACCTCCAGAAAAATACGACATAGCCAAAAAGGAATTTCAAAATATGATAGAGCTCGGAATTTGCCGACCGTCAGATAGCCCATGGGCAAGCCCATTACATATGGTAAAAAAGAAAAATGGCGAATGGAGACCGTGCGGAGACTATCGAATGCTCAATAGCACGACAGTACCGGACAAATACCCACTACCAAGATTAACTGACTTTACATACATATTAGAAAATAAGAAGATACTAAGCAAGATAGATATACGCAAAGCATACCACTGTATTCCTGTTAAAGATATAGAAAAAACAGCCATCATCACACCTTTCGGACTTTTTGAGTACTTAAGAATGCCTTTCGGATTACGCAATGCGGCACAAACATTTCAACGATTCATGGATTCCTTATTTAGAGATTTAAACTTCGTATTTATATTTGTAGACGACTGTCTCATCGCATCGGACAACGAAGATTTGCATTATCAGCATTTAGAAACGGTTTTCAAACGTTTACACGAGAATGGAATAACCATTAATCTCGAAAAATGCGAATTTCTCAGAAGGGAAATAGATTTCTTAGGTTATCATATAACGAGCCAAGGAATACAACCTACCGAAGAAAATTACAAAGCAATCATGGAATTTCCCAAACCGAAAACAATTCAAGAATTAAGACGATTTTTGGGCATGGTCAATTTCTACAGAAGTAATATTCCACGCGCAGCGGAAAATCAAAGAATTTTAAACGAATATCTACATGGTTCAAAAAAGAACGATAATTCACCTGTTCCTTGGACAACGGAAGCAGACAAAGCTTACGAAAAATGCAAGGAAAGCATGAAAAACGCAGTGTTAACAGCGCATCCTTCCCGCAACGCATCACTAGCGCTCATGACCGACGCTAGTGCTACTTGCGTTGGTGGAGTTTTACAACAAAAATCCGGACGCAATTGGGAACCATTAGGTTTTTTTTCACAAAAATTGAGCGAAACTCAACAAAAATATTCTACGTTTGACAGAGAGCTGTTAGGAATATACATGGCCGTCAAACATTTTCACAGATTAATCGAGGGAAGAGAATTTACAATATTTACGGATCACCGACCTTTGACATACGCATTCTCCCAAAAACCATCATCAAACGATACACCGCGACGGGTCCGGCAGTTAGATTTCATTTCACAATACAGTACCAACATTCAACACATAAGCGGACGTGACAATATTACCGCCGATGCCTTATCTCGAATAGAGGAAATATACGTGCCATCACCTATCGATTACGCTGAATTGGAAAAATGTCAATCAACAGATAATGAACTAAGTAAATTACGTGACAATAAAAGATTAAATTTCATTCATTATCACAATTTATACTGTCGGGTTTATAATTTGATATCAGTTAATAATTTGCACAATTATATTAATCGGAAAGCTATAAAGATGCTCAGTAGGATCGGACTACTGTTGATCTTGATCACAACACTACCAGGTAGTGACTCAGTGGATGTGGAAGATCTTTCGCTATCTCCTGGATCTACAACTTGGTTCCCTGTACCACCATCTATATCATACCAGAGCAATTCAAATGTGTCAGGGGGATCTATTATAAGATCGAGGTTATCAGGATCAAAGCATCCAACTCAAAGGAATATTTTAAAGACCAAATCGCCATCATTAGAACTTATGTGGGATGAATTAGGGAACACAAAGTTCTTGAACCATTCCACATTGAAGCATAGTGTTCGTGAAATGGCAGATCTGTCAAGCTCAGATGATGAAGGTCAGAGAAATACTTCAGATTGCGGTGCTATGGTAGCAGGACCCAAGATGTATTTCCACACATGTCCAGGAGACTTGATAGTCATAACCCTGGCTGGTTCAATGAAGATGACTTGCTTGGAAATAGAGAGAAGAGTTTTCTATGGTCCAGTGTTGTTAAAGAACTTAGTGTGCCAGCAATCATTGGTGTTTGACCTTGATTGTGAAACCAGGTTAAAGAAGCACCTCACCAAGGCTGAATGCAATATTGGAGAGAAGAATACAATCATTATTATTGAGTCTGTGTTAATAGTCATGATAATATTATTATTCTATGTAGTTGTTGCTTGGATCTGTGGTATGCATAAAGGGGTGCATTTGAGCGCAGAGAGAATCCCTTTGATAAGACACAGGTTATAGTTCAGCAGAGATGACATATGGAACGCCAATACGACTCCCTGGAGGATTTTTTGAGTCATCAGCAGCACAGTTATCAACGTACGAAGAGTTTGTAAAACAAATTCAAAAGGACATCACACAAATGACATCAATTCCGAAAAGAAAAAACCACAACCAAGCTATATTTGTGCATCCCGAACTCAAAGAATGCTCACACGTATTTGTTCGGTGTGATAGAATTAAGAAAGCCCTGACACCGCCGTATGAAGGACCCTACCCAGTAATTAGTAAAACAGATAAAACATTTTGCATTAGAATTAGGGATAAAGAGACAGTGATATCAATTGATAGATTGAAACCAGCATTCATGATCAATGACGAATCAAACTACGTGCCAGATTCAAAGGATTTCTACAGACAATCACACACGTACACTACACGGTCGGGACGTAAAGTAAAGCCAGTAGTACGTCTATAAAAAATCGCTGATATAAGCAAGCTATTCGTATATATATTAACATAGATCTTAACATATACCATTAATTCACAACTACTCGTAACAACAAGACATCTAAAATGGGAAATCAAAGTTCTAAGGACCAGATAACATACAATACGGTCAGTTGCCTCAATCAAAACGAAGCGGACAAACTCCGTAACCTGATCCAGGAGGACTTACGGTGGACAAGAAATGTTGCAATGGGACAGATTATTTTAACAATCGGCGTGATCCTACTTTACGGCATAATGAAAACACTGGACAGAAGAATGAAGAGTTTAACGAAAAAAAATAATAAACACTCGTGCAACAGCTAAGTCAAAATTACATACGTCAGCAAATCACACCACAACAGGCGTCATCAAATTCCACCGCGTACAATAGCATTATTATTTATATACATCAGCAAATAACTAGTAAGGTCTAGGTCAAATTTATATTGTAAACACTATTACCATAATAAATTTTTTTTAAAGGGGGGTGTACTGTTACAGTACAATATCTTTGTGCTGTATCTACAATCTACATCGCAATCTTATGATCTTTATCGCACGTTCAATATCTATTAAATGTTTCTACTATCCGTGATCAACACGTAGTCGTTAGTATATAAGATGCACCTTTGGATAATTATAACCAGACTATACTACAACTTTGTCTCATTTATACCTAATCATATACTGCCAAGAAGTTTGGCAAATCGTGTATAAAAGAAATGACTTGAGAACATGTATAATAATCGCAAAACATCTAGTCCGATCTGAACACGACGCGTAAACCTGCGCAGAAGTGAAAAATGAGTATCAGCGGGGCCCCCCTAGCGGGGAACATGCCACGTGACCGCCCTTGACAAATCACAGCATAAAGCGTATTTTATTAGTGTGCTTTCGTTCTCTGTGTGTCGTAGTCACGTTCGCTAGCTCCTCCCACTGAGTACAGTCGCGCGCGATATTTTTGTTATATAAACTGTTTGTTAAGTTTTTTTTGTTGATTTTTCGTTTCGTGTTATTTTTTATTTTGTTATTGTTTCTTGTTACTACTTGTTGTATTCTGTGTGTATCAAATGCCAAAAACTAGCAACAAAGTAATACGGCGTCAGGCTAGAAAAATGATTTACGATGTCCGTGAGTTTATGAAAAAAGAAGCAGAAGAAGGGATACAGATAGACCTCAAAGCAATCAACAAGGGAACCGCGGCTGCTACTAAAGTTTCGACAAAAACCGTTCGTAGATTGTGCATTGAGGCAAGTCAGTCTGACCTCTTAACGGTATTTCGGACCCCCGGTAAAAAAAGGTCAGGAAAGAAGAGAATAACTGGAATCGACAGTTTCGATCAAGGGGTTATCAAAAGAATCGTACACAATTTTCATATAACGGAAAAAGAGTTGCCAACCATAAAACAACTGAAAAATAAGCTGAAAAATGATATAAATTATCAAGGATCAGCATCCAGCTTGAGAACTATATTAAAAAACTTAGGTTTTCACTGGAGAAAAACCGAAAATAACAGAAAAGTTTTGATGGAGCATATGAGCGTACGCCTTAAGCGTATCGAATATTTGCAAAAAATAACTAAATTCAGAGCAGAAGGGAGACCAATTGTATACACCGATGAATCCTATGTAGATTCATCGCACTCGGTTTCAAAAACGTGGGGAGATGGATCCAATGAAGGAATTTAAAAAAAAAATTCGAAAGGGCAGCGCGTTGTAATCGTGCACGCTGGATATGAGAATGGCTTCATTCCCAATGCGTTACTTTTATTCAAAGCAGGAGCAAAGTCGGGGGATTATCATGATAATATGAATACTCAAAACTATGAAAAATGGGTTCGTAGTCAATTAATACCCAATTTACCCCCAAATTCAGTTGTGGTAGTAGACAATGCGTCCTATCACAACAAAAGAGACGATGGAGTGCCAACGTCATCATCCAAAAAAAAGGATATGTCAGAGCAACCTTTAGACACAAGCACACCCTTAGGGTCTCCTTCTATATTGTCCATAATGCAAAATGTTGAATTAGATACAGTTTTTTGACAATTTCCTCAAAATTTTCTACCCCACCTGCCTACCCTTGATTCTTACATAGTCTTGTAGCGCTCGGCGTCCCGAATCCGCTAGTACCCCACAAGTGGGAATAACTTGCAGGAAAAATTTAAACAGCTGTAGTTTTGAGCTTGGCTAGGTGAACTCGAAGTAGGTACTAAAAACTAATAACTGTTTTTTGAGTTTCAATAGTCCGCTTCATTGATTACCGTAAGAACTAATAAGGGGTGTGTCCAAGGTTCCATAGCGAGTCCCATCCTATGGAACCTCCTCCTCGACCCGCTACTTAAGGGACTTACGGTCAGAGGACAGACACTATTACCAAGCATATGCCGATGACATTGTCTTCGTCGTGGACGGAGACACAGGTTTGGAAGTACAGCGGCAGGCCAATGCCGCCCTCACCGACGTGCCGGAGTGGGGCGTAGAAAACAAATTGAAGTTTGCTCCTCATAAAACACAAGCGATGATCGTAACCAAGAAATTAAAATACGACGTCCCGCTCCTGAGAATGGGAGGGGTCGCGTCATCGGAATGTCGCGAGAAATTGAAATAGGGTTTGGGGACACATGACGTAACACCGTACGCATATCGCATGTCAAGCGGTCGACGCGAGCGGCGGCTTGGCAGTCACTTCCCTCACTTGGTCGTAATAACTCGTAAGTCGTTCACTCCCAGACTATGTTATTGTGTATCCCCTTCAACCATAGACCTTGAACAATGCATTACCGTAAGGTAACAGCCTTACATTGGTGACCCCGACGTGATTTGATTAAGACTGATTGGCAAGTCACTATTAAGTGAAAATAAGCTCTGTGACTTTAAAGTGAAAATAGTTCGGCGGCGGGAAGTGACTCACGTATCGGCTCAGGATACGTTATGCAGAATGAGTGGACTGAATTAAAATAGTGAACCGTCTTTATCATTGTGAACTCACGCCGCTTGACAAGCAGCGACGACAATTTGGACGAAATTTGTAACCGAATAGTGACCGTAGATGAAACATGGATACGTCAATATGATCCGGAATCCAAACAAGAATCCATGCAATGGATAAAACGGAGAGGCCACCGAAGAAATTCAACGTCGAAAAGTCGGCGTCAAAGATTATGGGAACCATTTTTTGGGATAGTGAGGGAGTTTTACTAATTGATTACCGCCCTAAAGGAATTACAAAAAATGGTCAATATTACGCTTATTTATTGACTCAGGCACGTTCAGAAGAGACGTGGGAAATTGGCGCGCTGTGTGTTGTTTTTGCAAGACAACGCAGCAGTTCACACCGCTCGCATTTCAAGGCAGCCCTTAAAAGACAAAGGGTTCTCTGAAATTGACCACCCACCCTACAGTTCAGACATGGCTCCCAGCGACTTTTTCCTTTTTTTAAATTGAAAAAGGAGTTACGAGGCCGAAGATTTACAGACGACAGTGAGATGAAAGCAGCCTTGGAAAGCCATTATCAAGAGCAATCTAAAGAATATTTTTTCAACGTGTTAAAATCCTTATATTCACGATGTGAAAAGTGTATTTCACTCGAAGGGGATTATATCGAAAAATAAAAAATATAACACGCAATTTTTTATCATTAAGTACCTTAGGCCGCTAACTTATCAGCCGCCCCTCGTAGATGCAAAGAAAGGGAAGACAGAGGATATGGAAGATGGCGGGTGATTAATATGAGTGCAGGGTAATTAGAGAAGGAAGCTTGTATTTTTAAGTAAAATTTTCAGTTTAAACGGCCATATCTAGGTTGCGGCGGCTTCCGGCGGTTTTTCCTTTAGTCCAAATAATAGGCTTTTTTGTGTAGATAACTAATAAATCACTTCCAGCTGCGAATACCTGCGAATCTTCATTTTTACGTACGTACGCCCGAGGCTGACTCGCGAGGCTGCTCGCTCAGTCAGTAATTATTTTTTTACATTTGAATTAACTACAGAAAGGGTAGTATTAGAAAACATGTGAAGTTTTTGATACGTCCATGCAGTTTCAATACAAAATGTGACTTTACATTATTTTTTTTTATTTTTTTTTTATTTACTTTTAAGAAGGCTTACAGACTAATAACATAATATGAATTAAAAACATGAATAGAAATATTGCTAATGACAAGCCTCCACAGATAAAGTTCTGAACACAGCAGAAAATAAGTGAATATAAAAATATGTTATTATTCAAGTACACAGCAGAAAATAAGTGAATATATAAATATATTATTATTCAAGTACATTAATTACAAATTATAATGAAGCGCGTAAAATGTTTATCAGTGTGCTTAAAAGAACAAAAAGCAGCATTTTAGTACTTCAAAGACTTATTTGCTACGTGAAAAACTTGCCAACGAGTGAGAGTAGTGTTTTAAGGGCATACGTAAGTGTTTGTCCACCGCCCTATATTTATCTGCAAAGAGACACTTCATAGATTTTTATGGGATGAAAACCTTCAGGATAATGAAGGTTCCAACAGCGCTGAATCTGTAAACTTTGAGGACGGTGTAAGTTCTAGTAGCGATAGAATTCATAATACATTTAACGTGGAATATTTTAATGTAGACCGTCATGCATGGCACAACGTGAAGCCCAACTGGCAAAGGAAATGATACCCATAAACCTCACATTTTTCGGATTCTGAATTACTAATTTTTCTGATCCTAAGCTTCTTCTTAGTCGTTAAATCCGCCAGATTTAACATATTCACAAACCAAATGAACAACATTGGAGAGCTAGTAAGAGAGTGATTCGCTTCTTAAAAAGAAACAAAAGATAAAGGACTAGTATTTAAAAAGACTACAGATTGTAGTGGTTGAAGATCCCCTCTGTACCCCGCACACCGCAAGATAAAACCCTCTATGGATTCTCAGATGCAGATTGGGCTGGAGACAGAAATTATAGAAAAAGTGTAAGCGATGGTATGATTTTACATGGAGTGAATCCCATAGCCTGGTTCTCAAAGAAACAGTCCTGTGTCCACAGCCGAGTCAGAGTACATTGCTGCGGCAGCCACTGCTCAAGAACTAGTGAATATTAAAGGACTCAGTCGACATCTGAATTATAAGATTGGTGTTTTACTTGTTGACAATGTAGGAGGCATTTTCTCCACGCCAAAAACTTACACCCTAAATCCACCCCCTCACCCCGCAACCCTAACATCATACTCTCCCCGCTCCAACTTGAACACCCAATTAGCACTCAATCCAACCCCTCCACCCCCTACATTAGCCTCCCCCCCTTCACCCCAAACGCATTCACCTACCCTATCAAACCTAGTCTGGACTGGACCTGAGCGAAAAAAGAGCAATTGGTACTGACTCAGCACCGAATCGACATCTAAGACACACGCTCCTCAAACTCCAGGAAAACCCCCGTATCTCGGGAACGGCTGGAATACCGGCACCCTGGCTGCGGATAGGCTGTTCCAGCTGGTCAAGGAGGCAGAGTCCACCAAAAACCAAAAAATGGAACTGCCTCAACAGCATCCGCCTAAACAGCTGAGGGCAGACCAGGGCGGGATAGCGGAGGTGGAGGGAGGGGATAGGGGGGAAACCTGTAAGAAGACCTTTCAGGTCGAATGGAAAGGACGAAAAAATACCTACGCGAGTGTAAGGCCGTCGGCCGTAAGGAGAAAGCCTCCAGAGCGAACCGCTCTGCACTCATTGGTGGTCACGGCTACGGACGAAACAGAAACGGGCGAGGAGGTCTTAAATAGGGTAAGGAAGGCGGTGAATGCAAAGGAGGGAGGAGTGGAAGTGGAGCTGACTAGGAAGGCCAAGGACAGAAAGGTTAACCGGGCTAAGGACCCTGCCCTCTTTTGTGCTGCGGCGCGCGCCAGCTACGATACAGTTGGTCTCATGAGGACCTCAGTACTCAAACCACTTTAAACCGTAATTTCTATATTATACAGTCTACTATTGTTTGAACAACTTTGGTTAATAGAGTAGAATGATAAAAACACTATCGATTACAAGATTCAAAAATAAAATCAATATATTCCATATTTATATTGACCACATTGAAAGTGCTTCATTCATTCGGTCACTCACCGAGACGTGTTGTTTTTCTGCAGTTTTTGTGTGTGGATTTTACCAAGGTAAGTGTGTTGCTTATGTAAAAGTGGTATAAATTGTGTAATTTAGCTAATAACAAAGAGTTTCACCTAATTAGATTGTCAAGAATCGTCGTAATTTTCGCATTTTTGAAGTTTCAAAATAGGCAGACTATTTCATACTTTTTCACATGTTTTCTGTATAAATTTATCAAAAAACAGGTTATAATAGGCTGCATTTAGTAATGGAACGATGTTTTTACATATCGTTACATGGAAGTATATTTTTAGTTCGGATTCCTACCACATTAGTTTTTTTGGATCAAATAGCTGTTTTATCCAGGTTCGTAATTAGCATTGACAATGACAATTAATTAAAAAGCCATCTGTCAAAACTTTGACAGCTTCACCCTACGACCTCTCCCGACAGTGGCCTGGCCATTCTATTTTGAAATATTTTTATTTATTTTTTTAATCCGGCTTCATAATGCCGCGATTCTGTTTAAAAGTGCATATTTAACTTTAAATCAAAGCCTAATTATTAGTGATGGATCCATATTTTATTGGCATAATTTAGCTGATTTATACACATAATGGTGGAACAATTCTTTTTTTTGTTCGAAAAACGCCTCGACGTTTTTCACCACAGTTTAATTTTCCGTAAGGATACATTTTTCACCGTACTTAAATTTTTCACTACTACTTTAATTTTCCGTAAGGATATGATATGGTAAGGTATGTATACTTTTAACTTAAATTCTTTAACTTCCTCGTCTGCGTCACGCCTCGTCGGGATGTCAGGAGGGAGGCAACTTTAATATTAAATTCATTTACACACAAATAAAATCTTTTTTTTTCTTTTTTGTTACAGTAATTATCTAGCAAACATTAGCATAATTCCGTAAAAAATAACACGGTGAAAAATATGAACGGTAAAATTTGAATTCAGTCGCCCGTTATGACGCTACTGACATTCAAATTCACGCACGCAATAATGACCATTTTTTTAAAATGGTCATTATTGCGATATATTATTATAAAAAAAAGCTTACTAGCAATGTGGGTCACACATTACTAGTATTCTTGTTAACCCCTCGTGCTAAGGTAAATGCTTGTGTTACGAGTGGGTTCACGTCGGTAGTGCAATGGGTGAGGTTCGAACCGGCAACCACATGATCGCAAGTCCGATGCCCTAGCCATTAGGCTACCGCCGCTTGAAACCATTATATTTATTTTAATAAGACCTATAATTGTTTGAGAGTGCTGTGGAATATTTTTGGCAGGGTGTATTCGATAGTGATGGATGTACATCCATTATTAAGGACCTGTTTTCACATCCGTGCGTGATTAGGACCTGGTTGAAAACCAGCGCCAGGCAAATTTGTCTGGCATATGCTGAACCAGATCCCTTTCAGCGCAATTTGGGCATAGTACTAAATGCGTTATTATTATATATTTTGTTTTTGTTATTATAGCTTATAATGAATGTACTTGTCTTTACTGCGGCTGAATAAACTGTTTCTTTCTTTCTTTCTTTCTTCTTTCATTATGATGTATCGACTAATGTTTTTGTTGATTTCGAAGTGACGATAGAAGAATTATTTTTTAGATAATAAATAGGTGTGTTAGTGTGATGCTAAAAACAATAAGGTCAACCATTACGTAGTTATAGTTTGCGACACGATCCTTATACGTCATTACGTTATCATATTTTATTTTTTTTATTTTGTAGGATACAACAATCATGGGTGATGTGTGGAATGTTGGGGAGGACGATAGGGTCCCAGACTCCGTCTTCGACACGTTGTACGAACTTAGCGTTGAGTACGTTCACAACGATCAAATCACGCCGGAGGACGACATCGAAGAGGTTGAGTATTGTTTGTGATAATTAGCATACATACACACGAAGTAGTGTGCCAAGTGGTATATGAAACTCTTCAAACCATTACTCAACGTTTCTATCCTTAATGCTCGCATACTTTTGGAGTCTTCGGCTCAGTGTCGTCAAGACCATCTCGACTTTCGTCTTCAACTTGTTGGTAGCACCCTGGTAAATCACCTTGCCCAATGCCCATTGGGCCGTCGCAGGCTTGGTGCATTTTCTAGGATGCCAGATCCTTGTCGCAGGACTCCCTACATACATTGGCCCGTTCACATACAGCCGCCCGGGTCCGTTCCAGTTCCAATTCTTATTTTAAACGCTTATTTATTAGTTGGATTCATCAGACGTTAATTAATATTTAAAAGGAAAATTTCGAAACAGGTACGACCAGTTTTTTAAAGATCATTTGGAAAATTTTGATGGAAAAACTTAAATCGCGCTAAGTGATTTATCTCAAGGTGTAACTAACAAAAGACCCGTTAATAAACGTTAAGAAATCGTAAAATTTACGAAAAAAAAGAAAAGGCGAGCAATATTATCCAAAAGAACAATAATCAACTAAGTATATCCAGAAGATTCTATATATTCTGACAAACCATCTTTTTATGAAAATTGGGGTGGAGTAGTCAAAGAAGTTAAGCCAAATCCGCAGAAACTGGGTACCAAATTCATAAAATCCAGAAACCTTGTATAGCTCTCCCCGGGACAACGATGGTAACATTATTTTGTTAACTAACAGTTGCGGTTAAGTCTCAGCAATGCACTTATTGGCTGTTGGATATAATATTAACAACAACATTAATGAGACTTTGAACCACTTTAAAGATGTGAAAAACACAACAAGACGCCTCACGGTATCATGGCACTTAAACATTTCAGTAAAGAGCAAGACGGTAGTAAACATATTAATGTTAACTGTGCCTGTAATATGTGCGTTTATATTTGAACATTTACTATTTGATTGAATTGTATTTCTTACAGTAATAAAGGCATTTCTAATTCCAATTTCATTGATTACATCTATAGAGCCATTTTCACAAAACAGTGCTTAAAAGAGTATTGAACTACACGTCGAAAATATGAAGAAAAATTACATTTCTGCCAATAAATATTAATTTTATTTCAATTTTTGGTATTTTTGTCTGAAAGCTGCAGTAGGTAGTACCACGAGCAATACAGGAAATTATTGTATTTTTGCACGCCGGTCCATGCAACAAGTGTAATCAGTGAAAGTGTTAAACCCTAGCCTAAGACATGACTGTATTTGTTTATAATTATATGTATAATTTGATGAGTGTAGGGACACGGCGAGTCGCTAGGGTGCACACGTACAATAAACGTATGACTAGTGTAAATGTTCATATTTATCGCCCACGATAGGACCGCTAAAATATGTTTACCAGCTCTGACCATATACAGTTACAAACTTCTTTAATAATGAAGGATAAAGTAGTTTTCAATTCTAAACGCTTATCTGAAGTTAGCAAGCGTGTGACCTGTTGCCAAATACCTGTAAATATAAAAAAATATATACAGGATAATTTTTGATTCACCTAAAATCACAAATCAATTCACCTTTTTTTCCTCATAATGGGGAATTCCTACCATAAAAAAAAACTTTTTACTATGAGACCAACATCGAAATTGGATAAATCAAATTTGACTTATCATACAAATTCATAAAAAATTCGACATCACACAGAAATTTTCGTTTTTAAAATTCCCAGTTTGTATGAAAACGCCGCGTGACGGCGGTGAAGGCGCGAAATAATTCGTGTCATTAAAACACTCCTTAGGCTAATCACTGAGCAAGGCAGAAGTGGCTCAAGTCTATTTCAACAAAGTTGAACAGGCTAATACTGTGGAGAGTTAGTTGCGAGAGTAATGTCAATAATGTGTTTGAACGCATATTCATTGATTGCATATATAGAGAGCGTTGCACATAATTAGAATGCTCGACCAATAATGTTCAGCGGAAAATACCTGATCTACAGACCGTTCACCGTAAGATGTCGTCGTCGTCGTCCCCTGCCGTGATGTTGGCAATATTGCTTGTTGTTGTCAGATTGTCAAAGTGCGTCTACGTCTCAAAAACGTAAAACGGTGGATCTTGACGATTTCGATTTACGCGCATTAAGAAATTGAAAATTATTTTTAGAATTAAAGAATGACAAACTGTGGTGGAACGACATAGTGGAATTTTTCTAAACAAATTGGATTTCAGTACAAAAAGCTCGATGCCGTCGAAATTTACAGTGGAAATTGTTACGACGATCAATCTACAAAGATAAAAAGAGCATGGAGCAAAAAGAACATGATCCCCGATTTATTTTAAATAATAATTAATTCTTGCGTAGAATACTAGGATCAAGTTGACCTCGCAGCAGGTTTTTTTTTGATAAATAAAAACTTGTCACTCGTGACGTTTATATTATTTTTTTATTAGAATAAAATATATAAATTCATGACGAGCCATCTTATACCGAAAACTGGAAAGATGAGGGCAGAGAAAATCAAATAGCGTTCAATAACATTTTTAAATTATTTATAAACGGAAACTTATGACCTGGCTGTAATAATATTAGAGTCAGTAACACTAGTGCGTTTGATTCGGTTGAGAAAAAATTACAACAAAAATGAAAAAATCCGATTTTATATTTGCGGCTAATGGTAACGATGATGATTTCATTTCAATGTATGAAAGGGAAACACCGAAATACTTCGAAATATTTTATTCCGAATTACGATGTTCCGATTTTCAAGTCCCGTTCTCAAAATACCTAAGAATTATAATGTCTATTATTAAAAACCACGAAATGTATTTTACCGAAGTTACAAATGCGAATGCAATTTCTGGTTTTCATACGTCCGAAGAATCAAATGCTTGATGGGTTCTCGGTCCAAAAAACGAATTTCCGATTTTACAATACATATTCCAAATATTAAAAATCAGCGTAAGCATAAACCAACTTACAGCTTGACCGCTGTAAAGTCGACTCTCCCGATGGTCTGCGGGACGCGGGAGCGGGATGCGTTCGACCAATCAATCAGTCAGCTGTCGGCTGCCGTGGTCGACAGAGTTTATTGTCAGAGCTCGCGCGGTTGTCGTCTATGTCCGCTATACATCAGATTATTTTACAACGATTAACGTACAACAAATATGTAACTATTCAGTCTACGTAATTAAATGTTAAAGAGTCAAGCAAGGTGTGGCGAATTCTTTTCAAAGGAAAAAACTGGAATAACCGTCTTCGTCAGGTGTGTATATATTTCGTTTTCTATAATATGTTATAAGGCTGTTATTGTATTTTTAGTACGTTATGTTATAAGGCTGTTATTGTATTTTTAGTACGTTTATATTTTTTAAATATTGTTATTGCTATGTCGTTTGTAATATGTATTTATGATTTTTTCAGGTAAGTAAGTCGTTCAGAGAATATTTAAGAGGCTACTTAATATTTGCGGGTGTAATTCGACGAAAAATGAATAATAAATAATTCAGTTGTCAGAAGAAACGTCATCCGGATCTTCCTCAGACTCAGAATCAGAAAATGATTCGGATGAAGAAATGTAATTAGAAATTTTAATCTCCTGTATACCCTTCGTTAAATTAAATTAAAATAAATGTAGTTATTACAGTGTCAAAGTCTATTATTTATCATTAACAAATTATTACCTAACACTAAAACATCTGTTATCGTATTATTACCTAAATTTCAATATGAAGATTTCATTGATCTTGAGATATATCGCCGCGGCGGCAATATCGGGTGTACCCGTGCGCACCCGCCCCCCCGCGTCCCGCGAACCATTGGGAGAGTCGACTTTACAGCGGTCAAGCTGTACCTGGGAGTAACTGCTAAACGCTCTGTAGGACTTATTGCAATACGTCATAAACTCGACACTGCTAAATTTTGTTCATCAAAACTGGGAATCGACATTCGAAAGTAATTTTATGTAAGATTTTGATAATTTACATGAAATATTCCAGTAAATAGTGTACTCTTCAGATAGGATCGACTTGGAATTTTCTAAATTTTTTTCTGTTCTTAGATATTAAGTAAGCAACAATTACTTTCTTTACGTTCATTTTGACACGAGTTCTCTTCCTGGCGCACGCACAATACTGCTCTGCGTGCGGCCCGCAACACACACGCATACAAACTTCATAATGATAATTGTATTCCGATGTATTGATACATTATGTGTAATTATACAAAAATGTATTTATACAAAATATTATTTTAAAAAATTTACTCTTTTAAAATGCAAGTTGTAGAAAACCTCGATCCAATTCAGAAACAATTTGAAGAGACTATTAGTCAATTGCAAGATGGTGGTATGGATTTAGTTGTTGATTATATTTTTTTTTTTTTTTAAAGAAAAGCTAACTTGCAATGTGGGTCACACATTACTAGTATTCTTATTATAATCTAATATGAGTTCTACAGATAATGCTGTATGTGATGAAGACATCGAGAAATGGTTTTGGAAGTTGGAGTTAATGAAACATCCTGAAAGGGTTTTAAACATAGTTCAAAGTGCGTTTTTCCTTAAAAATTAAAATTTGACCGTTCAGATTACAGGCAATGCTGTAGGAGAGTTGGCACCTACTCTGGTTGTATTTACAAAGCAGGAATACCGTCACTATTTTCAGAAAAGTGAAAACTTATTTTTTCTACTTTTTCTAAAAAGTTGACAAACGTGGTCATAGATTTTCTAAAGTCATTCATCTTTTCTCACTCTCTCTCTCTATCGTCGGTCGGTATTTCAGAATCCCAAAACCTTCTTTTTTTACACTGCCGGCGGCGGCGACGGTAAAACCAATACAATATCGCAAGCGTGTGTTTACGTCTATAAATCTGAAATTTACCACCTTAAAAATGAAATTAATCACCTATTCCGCTCATTGCTCTACCGCAAAAAACAGGCAGTAGCAGCTTCATCTTCAAAGATTGTGACCCCTGGAAAAAAAAGGAACCAGACGAAAATTTTGCTGAATTAGACGACTTTGATAAGTCCGCTATAAATAAGGCGTAAAATTCAGTCGTTTTACGTAGTGAAGAAAGAGATTCCAACCATAAATAAGCTTTGGTTAGAACTAAGAGCTGATATTGTTTTTTAAAAGGCAGAACATCGTTGAGGAGTATTTTAAAAACGATGGGCTACAATTACTACAACAAATGCCAGTCTAAACGAAAAGTACTAATAGAACGCAGCGATATTGCAACATGGAGAGCAAAATATATTCTGAGGATATGCCAGAATCGTCGAGAAGAAAGTCGACTTTGGAGGTTGTATGTACGAGTAACATTACTCGTACATACAACCTCCAAAATTGTTGGCAATCGGAGGAACAGCTTTGAGCTAGGTATTCTTGCTTCTAATTGCGTCAGCGCAAGATGAACTATAGCTTATGCCAGAAGTAAAACTGGGTTTGTCGAAATCTCCTATTGTTCAAGTCCAGTCAAAATCGAGTGACTATTATGACGATATGAATTGTATGTGAAGTGATGAAAGAAAAAGTCGTGCCACACCTACCATCGAATTCCTCGTAGTGATGGATAATGCATACAAATAAACAAGGCCCCTACAATGGGTACTACAAAAGCAGAGCTTCAAGAGTGGCTTATAAAAATTATATTTTAGTCGATGACTGTTGGACAAAAGCCCAATTGTACGAGTTAATCAAAAGGTGCAAAGGGCACCCACAGTATAAAATAGAACAAATGTTGAATGAATATATGGACATGAGGTTCTGCCATTACCGCCGTACCACTGTGATTTAAATCCTATCGAAAAGATTTGGGCAATTGTAAAATCGCGAATTGAAGAGAAAAATGTCAGTCAAGCTCCTAGCGAAATATCCTTAATTACTAAAGCGGCGTTCAGTACAGTAACGACAGAAGAATGGCTCAACGTGTGTCTACATGTTGAAAAAATCGAAAAAAATATATATTTCGAATTGGACACGCTACTGGATCAGGAAATGGACCAATTTATAATGAATGTTTCTGACGAACGACGACGGACGACGTCTTATGACAACGACTTTAGTATAGATTCTGATAAAGATTGTTTAATGAAGGAAAAATACGACTGCGGGCAGAAATCGAACCTGCGGCTTCTGGTTAGACAGGTATACCAGACGCTACGACCGCTAAACCACCGCGAGTCCCACCCGCCAGGTCGAAATTTGCCTTCACATTTTTTTATTAACGTCTTTTGAGGTGACATCTTTCTCATATACTAATACTTCTGTATATATTAATACACCCACTGCAGGACCATTGTTATACCAAATTTAAAAGTACTACTAGGTAATCAATACAAGATTTACAAAGTTCTCTTGCAGTTTTATTTTTTAAATATTTTAAGGCAATGGAACTTCTTCAATTAATTTAGTTCGAGCCGGGAAAAATCATATTTCAAGGAAAAAATATTAGATACCTAAAACTGGCAACATTAAGCACACCACCAGTCGCGCGCTGCACAGACGTATCTTGCGCGCACTCATAGGTGATGAATAATTGTCAGGAACAAACACATCGTATATAATGAATTAGAATCAAAAGTAGCTTATGTAATCCATTTTATTTAAATTGCTGTCCAATCTCATAATCTACTGATTTACTACTGTAACAATTGCCGCAGCACAGCCACAGCTGCTAGTCCAACCGACAGGGAGGCATTTACCGCCATCTACCAGCCCTTGAAGATACTTCCCAGTAGAACGCAATTTCAAGAACCAATCTGTCAATATGTAGATTCAACCTATCATTTTTAAATAGCTCAACCTACCATTTTTAAATAGCTCAACCTATCATTTTTAAATAGCGTCACCTATCGGCTTGTAGGCCCGTTAACGTGTTGAGATCATTTCATATTTTAATAACATAATTATTTCTCTGGATATTCTATAAATTATCTTGGTTATAATACTGTAAATCACATTTTGACTTAAATAGTTTAGTTTATAAGCTTGTAGCTTTCATACCCATGATTATTTGTAATAACTTGTCAATTGATCTATTTAACTATTTTGAAATATTTAATAATAATCAATAAAAATGTAATTTGATTTCCGGCTAGAGGTGGTTGAGCTGGGATGTTTTGCTGTATTGAGGCGGGAATAGTTTTGGTGTGGCGTGTGAGCGTTTAAGATTGTTGTATTTTGGTGACTTTTTAGAAATATACTGACGTTTTCTACCTAGGTGTTCTGTATTTCACTTCTGAACTCCCGTCATTTTACTACTGTTACGCCGAGTAACTAGTAGAAAAGCTCTGGAACCGTCGTAGAAGCATGTAGAAACACGAAAGCATGTACAGTGGGATAACCCACTGTACATTCTGTGTATGCCGGCGGGGTCTAAGTGGGTCAGGTAACAGCTATAACCCACTGTACCCGATTGCGCCACTCGTGAATACGAGTTCAAGACCGAGTTCAAAGGTCAACGCCCGGAAATCCATCCATCCAGAAACGGGATTGTTCGACTCTAGAATCTTCATCGCGCGTATAAATACCGGTCGTTGAGGCCAGGCAGAGCAGTCTAGTTTTGGAAGCGAACAAGTGAAGATCTAAGGGTGTTGACAAGTGATTAATTGTGCGACATGGATTGTTCGACTCTAGAATCTTCATCGCGCGTATAAATACCGGTCGTTGAGGCCAGGCAGAGCAGTCTAGTTATGGAAGCGAACAAGTGAAGATCTAAGGGTGTTGACAAGTGATTAATTGTGCGACATTGTTGAGTGTAATGTACAAGTATAGTGCCGTTGTGGTGATTTCTGTTGTCTTTTTGTGAACTTAATTAAAGTGTTTGTTTTTTCATTTATATTGGTAAATTGTATGGCAATGTTTATACTAAAGTCAAATTTGTCAAACTCAATTTGTCAAAACAAGATGGCGTGTTGTTGGTGATATATTGTGATCTTGATAAAGCGTTTTTAACTCGAAAATGAATAAAACTATTAATTTTCATGATTTTAAAATTTGAAGTAAATCATCAGGAGAGAAACGCCAAATTCAAACAGAAACAATGTGTGAATGTTTACGTGTTGTTGGAATTCTTAAGTTAGTACGACGCTAATAACTTGATACTTGGTTTGAATTCATAGAAATTATTTATCTTTTTCAATAATCTATTCCTCTATTTTGATCCACATTCAGTGTATAATACGGTTAACACATTCATAATAATGCATTATAGTTATTTATCCCATACGAATAAATGTTGTATTGTAATTTACACAGAGTGTTTCCTTTTACAGAAAATCTGGAAGATAAAGAAGGGGTTGATGATATAGTGAAAACTGTTAAAAAACTTACTGATTCAGAGCAGAAAGACTGGCTAAGAACCCAGAACCAGTACTTTGATGAAATATCTTCAATCACAGGTAAGTTTTACTATGTACATAACTTTTTTATGGGTATCATTTGAAACGTGATTTGCTATTAAAAATTAATACAGCAACTAATCATACTGTTTCATCTTTCATTGCAGAAGTGAATGTTACAACATTAAAAAGAATAAAAAAAGGAAGGTGCAGTAAATGAAGGTGTTTGGAATACCCCAGGGAAAAACATCCTCATAAACCCGCAGTGTCCAACCTAGACAGTTTTGAGATAGATGCTATTCTTAACAAAATTAATGAATTTTATATCGTTCGGAAGCAAGTTCCTACATTGAGAACGCTGTTAGTGGAATTAAGAGAAAGCATTGGATTTAATGGATGCCGAGAAACTCTTCGACAGTTATTATTGTCCAATGGCTATGAATTTAAGAAAAATAAAAATGAGCGTTCATTGTTAATTGAACGTTATGACATATCTGCCTGGAGAAATCGGTTTTTAAGAACCATGGAATTGAAACGTAGAGAAGGAAAATCAATAATTTATTTAGATGAGACATATTTGCATAGTAACTACAAGCCCAAGAAGTCATGGCAAGATCCATCTACAAGTGGTGCAATTGAATTGTTTCCGCTGGGAAAAGGTACATAATTGTGCATGCTGGATAAGAGAAAGGTCCTGTGCCTAACTCATTGTTAGTATTTAGCACTAAATCAAAAATGGCAGACTACCACCACGATATGAATGCCACAAACTTTAATAAATGGCTAAAAGAAAAGCTTATACCTAATTTAAATGAGCCAAGTGTAATAATTATGGATAATTCTAGTTACCATTCAGTCATTGTAAATAAAGCTCCTACAACACAAAATCGAAAAAAATATATAAGAGAATGGCTTACTTTGAATGATATTACGTTTGAAGAATATCACACAAAAGCAGAGCTGCTATGTTTTCAACCGACTTCAAAAAGGAGGAGGTTCTCAATTCGTCTGTGTGTTTTTTTTTTTTTTTTGTATGTTTGTTACGCGATTTCTCCGCCAGTTGTGGACCGATTTTAATGATTGTTTTATTGTTTGGTAGTTCATACTTCAGAGGTGGTCCCGTTCAAATTTTATGGAAATCGGTTAAGCAGTTTTGAAAATATCAACAAAAATCTAAAATTTGTTTACATCGATGATATTATCGTTTACTCCGAAACATCGCTGTCTTATTGGAGCAGTGCGTTTAGTTGGCTAACAAGTACTTCTAAACAAACTTTCCGCTAAAAATTACAAAATAAAATTACTTTGACTTCTATTTGAGTGGGTATTTTATTATCGCCACCGACTTCCCAAACTGTTTTAGACAAAATTATTTTATTATTTTTTGAAGGCGGTTTAACTTTTTTGTTAAAAGTAATTTTGTAAAACGAAACACATCGGAACCAATTTATGAAGCTGATGAACTTCTGAAGCAGAATGGGCACGAGGTATTGCGATTTCCTCCCTACCACTGTGATCTTAATGCATTGAGCTGGTATGGAGTTTGGCTAAACGTAAAGTGGCAAGTCAAAATATTGCCCTGACTGCAATTAAGTTAGAGAAAGTTATAATCATGTCATAAATGTTGAGAATAAATATAAAGAAAGGGACAAAATTACAGAAAATAATTTAGAAAGTTTCATTATTAATGTAGGTAACAGTGATTCCAGTGCCTCCTATGAATCTTTTCACATGGATGTCTTAGATTCTGATTTTGATTATGGTAGTGAATAAAATGAAATTATTATAGAATGTTTTTGTTTTTTTTTATTGGTATTGCTACCTCAAGTCGTATTTTTATTCAGTCGTGGCTAACAGATTTTTAGAAATGTCACAAAAAATCACTTTGGTTTGGATCATAATAGGTAGCATGATTTATATCTCGAATCTTCAATAAAATTTACTACGCCTGAATAAAAAACGATGTTATATACAATAAATATTAATATCATTAAATACCTAGAAAATTTATTGCAATATAAATATCACAAACTTATTGGCAGTTTTTTTTTTGATAAGAGGTCTCCCAGGTACTGCTGCAGTGCCTGTAGTATTGATTGATTCCGGAGGTTTATACCCATTTTTGGACCTGCCAACATGCTTGAAGTGGTGTGAGAGGGATGTTATGATCGGCCTTATCATCAGTGAAATATTGAATTATTTTCATGATAATGAAATCTTTTGTATTAGTGTAATTGATCAATGACCGTTCTAGTTAAAGTGTTCTAGTTAAATTGTACATGATAAATAAATGCTATACGGCAGTAATGTACAAATATTGTTTTTCAACAAATCAAATTAATCTTAAGTATCAAATTAGGTTATTCCAGGTATGTCATACCAATTTTGGGGTTACCATGCTGATATTTTTCAAAAATGCCGCGCTTTTTCAGTCTCTACTTTCGTTTGCCAGACTCTATAAACTTTTATTCCTTGTTTCCAAAACAAATTGAAATAAATAAATGAAGAATCTACAGAAATTGAAACTGCAACTACAGAAATTATACCATGGATCGACAACTATAAAAAAACGGTATGTCAAGAGACACCAATTTCTACTTAATATCACTGCAAGTCCTCGATCTACAGCCCTCATGTTCAAGTCAAAAAGCAGTCGAAAGCGTATTATTACACGAATCTAATATCACAGCATTTTCAACCCGAAATCAAAACGAAAGGAAAATGTACTCCAACAATATTGGCGAATGGCCGAGTAACTTTGATAAAGATTATTGGATCGCAAAAGGAAGCGGCGAAGTGCAACATATGAATAGTGATTTTATGTCTTCAAAGAAAATGTATGAAAAAGAAAATAAGCCACGCTTCTGCCAAAAGTTGTTTTTACCTATAAACATAAACTGACGAATCAATCTCAAGTCAGAGATTGGTTGTGTTATTTACAAAGCAAAGGACGACTTTTCTGTTTTGTTTGCAAATTTACTGATTCAGATAGTTCGTCATCATGGTTTACGAAAGATGGATTAGATGACTGGAAGAATGCGCACAATTTTTTGTCAAGACATGAAGGAAGCAGTCAGCATAGCGAAGCTGTAATTTCGCTAAAACTTAGAAACATGAAAGCGCGTGTTGATAGTCAAATTGTAAGTCAATTTGAGTCTGAGCGAGTCTGAAATATATTGGCGGCTACTTTTAAAACGAATTTTTGATGTTGTAAAGTTTTTAGCAGAACGAGGACTTGCTTTTCGGGCAGTAACGAAACTGTTGGTTCACCCCATGATGACAATTATTTAGGCTTATTAGAACTTATCGCCAAATTTGATGATTTTATGGCACAACATATTCAAAGTCATACCAATAAAGGAATACGTTATAGGTCATATTTATCGAAAATATGTGAGGAGTTTATTTATCTAATAGCATCAAGCATGCTGGATCAAATTATTTGTGAAATTAAGAGCTGCAAATACTACTGTGTCATTGGATTCTACTCCAGATATAGCACATGTCGATCAAATTACCCTAATAGTGCGTAGTGTTATACCATCTGGACCAGTGGAAAGATTTGTTAAGTTCTTGGACATGGAAGAACATACTGGTGAACAACCCGCTGAAAGCTTATTTTTTTTTAAATGAGAGACATTGATATCAAAGATTGTCGTGGACAAAGCTATGACAACGCCAGCGATATGAGTTGTAAATACAACGGCGTACAAGCATGTATTAAGCAAATAAATAAGTATGCAAAATTTATTCCGTGCCTTGCGCACTCATTAAAGGGGTTCGAACCTTTTTGAGTGGAAGCTGGCATATACACCGCCGCCATTTTGTTTTTCGAAATCACGGTGCACGATGAAAGTGGTATGTATGGGTAGAGGACACATGAACAAAAAATTTTCGTAACATGGTACCCGAAATCGTCACGGTACCGAGGTATTTTGAGGTAAACATCGACTTAAGACAGTCATTACAAAATATACTTGAGGACACGTAGTCCACAGGCGTCAGGTTGTTTCCAAATAACCGTTCCCAGGTTGATTATTATTATTACTGTTTATTAGAAGAGAGTAGGTGCATTACATACTACTAGGAGCACGAGAAAATTACTACTATAAATTATTACTCTCGCAGTCGAAATGATGCTTTGGTCGCAAATCATGTTGTTTATCTTGAAAATACAATACGAGATGCTTCAACAACAAACCAGCATAATTACAAGTAGACAACAACAGACCAATTGTTTTTAAACCCAAGGCTGCCAACAATTATGGTTCAAGAATTAAATCATCTACCCAACCCAACCAAAAGATGTATTTTTTTTAAGTTGACTTTCACAACCCTTTATCAATATTTATTCCTCATTTCCAACATAAGTTGAAATAAATAATATATATATATACATATATGTTTTGGCAAACTACTAAATTATACAATGGTGACAACAGGAGTTGCAATTGCTTTTCTTTAAAAATTTTTTTAAGGAAAAAGCATTCATCGAAGTAATGAAAAACTCGTACAACCTAGCATAAATACAAGAAGGCACCAACAACCATTTTTTTTAAACCCAAGTCCCCAACAAAAATTCTAGCTCAAGAATTAAATCATCTTTTACCTAACCAAGATTTGAAGGTTATTTTACTGAAATGACTTTCACAACCCAATTTCTAACCACTACAAATATCCCAAAACAAGACATTTAGACTTTTCTGATCAGTAACACGAACAACTGATAAATAAATATGACTAAAGAATAAATGTTTTGAAGACACTTACAATCACAACACAACCCATCGAGACAGAGCTGTAAGAACAGCATAAGATATAGTTATTACCTAGGCACAAAGTCCTCAACTAGATCTTTGAAACGAATTTTCATTAGGATCTGAAACGCTTGGAATTAAATAAAATCCGTAAAAAGTAGTTATAATGAATTTTCATGTTAATTTCATCATCGCCCTAGTCTTTGCCCAACCAAGTATGGTTCTGCTTTCCGTCCAACAAGATGTGGCTAAAAATTAGTATTTTATGTGATGCAACTGCCATCCGAACTCCACAACCCAATGTATTGGCATTACAGATATTTTAAGACCAGTTTTGAGGGTTTTTGTGCTTCTGACTACCAAAAACAATTGTCAGTATTCATATGTAACAAACAAATGCATCATTGAAGTTCATAGTAACGTTTTAGGTAGGTTCTGCCGACTGCCATTCATTTAATAAATTCATAATTTCACTACATGCATTTTCAGCATCAATTCTTCTCATAGAATTTAGTCGTTCTGTGACATGCTTTCCGAAAAACCAATAGCTTTGATCAGGCAATGTATGGGGCACCAAAGGTTTCATAGCTTGCAAGAGATCGTCAATGACTTGGTTACACTTCGATTTTTTATTTGATTTTCTGAGTAATTTTGTTTTGAGGCGAGGTCTGTCTGTGCGCTGGCTCTGCTGGTGAATGTTTAGTGAGAAATCAGTTTCAAGTTCAGAAAACTCTTCTTCCTTAAGATCCACACTGCTGGGCCGCTCCTTATGGTTGTGTGGATCCGAGCCATCATTCTGAAAGCACAATAAAATTATAATTTAATATCATGCAAGTGTATGAGCATTTTAAGGAATGCCGCTATGCTGCAAAAAACAGAACAACATTTCCTTTTTGGGTTTTAATACATACATTTCATTAGTAGAGTTTTAATATTTCATTCAAAGAACTATAGTGTCACTTACTGATATTATTATGTATTTCATTTTTAAGGTTATGTTTTTTAATATAATCATTTACTTTTAATTAAATAATTTAAAACAGAAGCTAAGAAAGATACACAACGCAAAAAGAGCAGCTTGTTAACTAAGAGATTTTAACAGTAAAGTACAACAATATAAGTAAAAATGTTTTATTTCTATACTTTTGAATGATTTAAGTATAATTTATTTTCCAATTCCTCTAATAACTATAGGCTTTTGGTGATGTTCTTTGAAGTCCATCACCATTTCCAATTCCACACATGTTGAGAGGTAAAGTATGCCTTAGTACAAAAAAAATATATAAATAGACTGCCCAATTATTAGTTCAGTGGTCCTAAAGTGACTGCTATGCTGCATGTCCTGGGTTAGATCCCAGGTCAAGCAGTGTTATTGGGCTTCTTTGTGAAATTCTCAGTAGCAGTTCAGTCTGGATTTGTGCCCAGATAATGGGAATAGGCTGCAATGCGGCTTGCAATAGCAAACTGTGGGTACATATTAGTACAACTCTGCCTAACACCTCGAGAAAAGGGGTGATGGTACATATAAATAGCCTACCTCATAGTTTTGAATATCTTCCTTTTTAAAAACATCTTTTAAAAATTGCAAGGGTTTCCATAATGGCCAGCAAGGTACGTAGACATCGCTAGTAGTCTTTGCTTTCAACTTGGACCGTTCAACTCTGCGATGGTTGTGGTTAAATGTGCTCCGTATGTTGACCCAACGATCTCGGACAGAGCGAGCTGGAAAATTAATAATGCAAATAATATTATTTCTCATCTGGTACAAGATTTGAAATGAGGGTCAGAGTAGTGAGGGAATGGTTAATATAATAGTTAAGCTTATACTCAAAGCTAATCAAATATCTGTTCAAAATTATAGACGAACTAGCTTCCCGCCCGCAGCTTCGCCCGCATGGTCTATACGTTACTTTTTACGGGATACGGGATTTTACGAGATAATATTAGGTCAGAGAGTAGCCTTATATAGCATACGTCACTCAGAAATAACATAGCTTTCTATTGGCGAAACAATTTTCAAAGTCAGTTTAGTAGATCCAGAGACTACCCCCTAGCCCCCTACAACCACAAAAACTTTACCTACCTCTTTATACTATTATTATAGATTATTTAGTAATTAATTAATAAGATACATGAAATATAGTTAACTTACCAGTGAATCCTCGGCCCAGTTTTGCGGCAAACTCGGCGTATGCTTTATATTTTTGTTGAATATGGTGATTTGTGTTTCCAGCGGGCCGCCATATGTAATCTCTTTGGCGAACGAACGCCACTAAATCTAATTCCAGCTTTCGTGTCCAGTAACACGGTTTGCGAGGCATTGTAAAACAATTGCCTAGCTTATTTATTTTACTCTTTGTTCTAAATTCAGGCACACAGCACTGCAGGCAGGCAGAGTCGAGCACAAAGTACGTGAAACTGATGAAAAGAAAAGAGTAACGTGAAACTATGAGTGTGGCCAACCCAAGAATTAAAAACAACAACTGAACTGCCAAAATAAAACCGTAGGTAAAGTAAAAAAGGCAGATTTCATACTTTTGCTCATATAATTAAACAATAAAAAAAATTCTTAGTTACATACCAGAACTCAGATACATTATATTAATAATATCAACAATAAAAAACAAAAATCAAAGTAAAATTATTTTTTAGTTTCATTCTCAATTGCCTCACCTTCAGTATTTTCACACTCATTATTATTTTTTAAATCATACATATTTTTGTTGAATTTCTTCATGTGCCTTTCTGTGGCTTCAAATAAATAGTAATCGGTTATTTCGGATTCATTGTGTTATACTCCTTTAATAGTTGTAGTCGATATTTTATTCTCAGGACGTAGTAGTTATCAAAAAATGTTTGCATAGTGTAATAGGTGGCGCTGAGGAACGCTAGTTGAAAAACAGTAAAAATTAGGAATGAAACAGAAAACAGGAACATCAATGTTTAAACAGCAAATCTACTGTTTAAGTAGGGTTGGTAACACTGGTCATAGTCATAGTCTAGAGGCTCAGACTAATAATCCTATAGACGGAGCCTTTATGAAAGCTGCGTACCCATTTTTTGTTAGTGTGCGATTCTAGAGTAGTGTTAGTGTGCGTGACTAGGGAAGGGTCGACGCTTTAAAGCATATCGATAGAATCTGTAGTACATCGACTGTTTGTGCAAAATGTGCGCTTGTTAAATAAAAAATATGCACACATAAATAATAATTAAAACATATAATTATTATGGTATGAGGTTAAATTAGAGAGTAGCACGTAGTACCGAGTAGACCGTGATGGATGGAACAAACTTAGTGAGGCCTATTATACCCAGCAGTGGTTAAAGTCAGGCTGTGGATGATAATAATGATGATAAGGTTAAATTAAAGTAACAATTTATTTATTAGTCTTTTAATTTCCCTTAGACGTCTCACAGCCACCAGCCGAGATTTTGACAAAGATGTCATATTTTTCACTGCTCGCCTGGGTGTTGTAGGAATGTCGTCTGGTACGACACCAGTCTCGTTCATTCTCCTCTGACTTCAAGGTGTGATTTGCGTTTCATTAATTGACCCTGCTTTTCTCTTCTTTGCTACCTAAGAAAAGATACATAATGTATGAATATTAGTTTATTTAACTATAACTACTAAATAAAAAAATAAAAAAACCTTCGAAAATTATATCTCGAACGATTTTCATCAAACATAGCTAAGAACACTCCCGACTAAATAAAATAAAAACCTTCTAAATAAAAAAAATCTGTTCGGGAGCTACGATGCGACAGACAGACACACACACACACGTCAAACTAACACCCCGTCGTTTTTGCGTCGGGGGTTAAAAACAAGGTACGTTGAACATATATTTTTTACTAGTTCATCGTACTGAGACTTGAAAGTTAAACGAAAACGAGGTAGTATTTTATAACACTACCTGGTAATATTCCGGATATCCTTCGAATATAGTTGGAATTGTATCAGACTTTAGTTTTTTTACAGATAAACCCGGTATAAAACAGGAACTTTCAGTGTTTGGAGCAAAGCCTTGAATATTTCGTTGGCTCCCAGTTCTGACGTCTTACAGCTTTAATCCACTCACTTCTTATTTCAGGACATTTTGGAAATCTACAAACGCAAGCAAAAAATAATATACTGTATCAACAACAAACGTCGATACTGTCGATAGATTGTATCGATATATGTTGTCGATAATGTTGTACACGTCACTGCAGTTCACGTCTAAAACAACGCCTAATATTAAACATTAATTTAGACTATGAGACTTGGCTTTCATCAATATGTTAAAGACAATCTTAGTCATAATATGTAAATCTTTTATATTCATTGATTTTCTAACCATAAACCTCTGTAATAAACGATAAAATTGTTGTCAAAGACTTACGTGTGAAATTATAATTCTGGGTCTTTTACGCCTCCTTTCGTGGTTCTTGATGAACAATATACAGCCACACACGACATACTTCCGTTTTATCAACTTAGTCCTTTCTAAACCACTGTTATTATTTAATATTTCGCATTTAAACTGCACCGAGCCGCAATGTTTTGACCGACATGTCGGCCATATGTTGACACGAATTACACAGACAGTGCGACGTTGCCAGCCTTACGTGTGCTGTACCTTTTACTCGTCCCTCAACTCCGTGAAATAGACAGAGAAAAGAATAATTCATTTGACACACCGATACAAGAGCGGCAACAACTTATTACTCCGTCTATATGATTATTAGTCTGAGTCTAGAGGCGTACACTGTTCGCGTCCGCGAGTGCGCGGAGACCACAGACTAAACATGTAGTTGTAGCAACGCGTAGATTATAAGGTGAGATCAGCTTAGATTAAAAAATATAGGTTGACATCGTGTGTATGCGTACTGTTGTACGGAATGACGTTAATGAGGCAGCAACTGCGATCCACAGACTACTCAAGACCAATAAAAGTTCCAGAAATCTGTCAAGAAAATAAATACACAAGAGACATAAAGTAATCCAGGCTACCGTGTGACAAATTTATCTGACCCGAAGGCCCTTTTTGGAACTACAAGTTACTTTATATGAGGTTTTTAACTATTTTTAGTTTTCCGTACCTACTCAGAACAAAAATAGTATTTTGGTGCAAACACTGATCTATGATACCTACGCAATTAATTTAGTGGAAAAAAGCGAGGCCAAATGAGTCACTCTTTGTTTAGTAGTGCCATCTAGCGGTCAATGTCAAAATTATAAGGAGTAGCGAACAGTTTGTTAGTGAACTAGTTTTGCTTCGAACCACCTTGCAAACTTAGCTTACAACCTACATCATGGTGGCATTAGTGTTTCAAACTGGGCAATCAAGTCGAAGTGGGTGGTGCCCAAGAATATAAAAAATATTATTAATTCGCATTCTTGATATTACTCTAGTCGGGTATTAACACTAATAGACCAGTGCCGATATTTTTTGAAAACGAAAAAATTCATAGTACATGAAACCCATTGGAAAAGGAAGAGAATATAACAGAAATTAAAGGAAAAATAAATTACGGGCGATCTGAGTTCGGGAAGTGGGAGGGATCCGGGATGGATCCGAGCTTTTTCTGTTTCTTTGCAAAATTGTTAAATTTTTTCAGAAATTTTTGAGTACATTTACCATAGTAATGTATATTTTTTTAAACCCCCAGATAGTAGAGATATCAACGAACAAAAAGGTTTCTGACACTAATATTTTGACGTGAGAATTTTCGATTGTAAATTAGGCTGCTTTCTCGATATTAAGTCAAAATAAGGTAAAAAAATATATATTTTTAATCAAAAAAATTACTGTGCGTTCGGGACATAAGAAGCTAAGTTTTCACCGAATTTCGTGGAAAAAAAAAATTTTTTTAAAAGATAAAAATAACAAACCAAAAACTTGGTTATTTGAATTTTTCACTTCAATTTAGAGGGTATGTGAAAAAAGTGTAACTACAAAAGTTGTAGGTCTCTTTATTACCTACAACTTTGCCATTAAACTTTTTTCCATAGGATTTGTAGTTTGGCGGAAATCGAGATAAACCATTTTTTACCATAAACCCCCCCCCCCTCCCTCCCACTTCCCGAACTCAGATCACCCGTAATTAATTTTTCTTTTAATTTTTGTAATATTCTCTTCCTTTTGCAATGGGTTTCATTTTACTATTTATATTTTTTACTTTTTACTATTTTCTGAGGTATCGGCTTCGGCACTGGTCTATAAACTTAACAACAACAATCAAATAGGTTGTTGATCACGTTAAGTTACTATATATTTTAACATAATTTAATTAAGGTTGAACATTCAGCTTTGGAACCCAATTTTTTTTTGGTCTTTCGTAAATTTTCGCTATAACACCAAACATTCGAGCGTGTAAACATTTTCAAGAATGTATAACATTTTTCATCGCCACTGCTTACAAAAACGGTGAAGGAAAACATCTTGAAGAAACCGACATGTCCTAGAACAAAAAAATCGAAGACATGACTGTGACATCAACCAACCAGCACAGGGCCCGCGTAGTGGAATCACGGCCCACTCCCTCTCGCCGAGGGGAGGCCTGTGTCCCAGCAGTTGGAACAAAAGTGGATCTTACAGAGATGAACCGGTAAACTGCATAGAAACTCCCCTTATTAATCTTCTACTCATACGTACATAATATAATAAAATTGTAACTGACCGATGCCTATAAATTGTAGAACTTGAAGAATATTGGGAACAAGCAAAATATTTTTTTTGAATTTTTGTTTGCCTGTCTGTGTGTTGGATTGTATGAGGTTTTCAGAGTTGTATTGCTGGAGGTTCAATTTAAAATCTAGTGCATTCTTCATGTTGATACGCCGCCTCGAACCTAGGTAATAGTAAATCAATCCTTTGGGAAGTGAGTAAGACCGCGGATAAACCAATAAAATAGATTTGTAACTATGATTTGGACTGATCATTGATTAAAATACGCAGTAATACTTTTGTCAACGCATAAGTTACTATAATAAAGAATGTGTAACCAAATCTACCAACTAATTTATCAGTTGTACTTGCTAATTATATCCCAGCTTAACCCTATAATATCACACGCACGATGTGGAGCACTGACATAAAACTCAACATGATACCGTATGTGTTGCTAGCATTAAAATTTGCATAGTTGTAAAGTGGCATTAACGCTGCCATGACATTAGAGCTTATCGAACGCGGCCGGATGGTTTATAACTTCCGTTTCCGAGCAAAATGGGGGCTACACGTTACTCTCTATGGTATGGACACTGATGTAAATTTTTTGCCACAGTCTCGTTATAATTTTTAGGATAACATTTTCAAGTACTGGAGCAGTTTGAAACACCTAGAACTTTTTGAATTTACTACTCATTCGTGCAGTTTGAAGTGATATATTATAATTTTCTAAATGGAATTTTATAAATAAACTAATCTAATAAATTATTAGCGAAATGAATATGTTTGAATGACTTGACACATTTTGTACCAGGCCGATAAAGGCGGCGACAAGTTTGCCCGAGGTTATTAATGACATGGAAGTTTGGGTGCGCTGTAGAGATGAGATCAAAACGATTTTTCTGGAATGTCAAGTTCATAGTTAGTCGATTTAATGGTTAATAAAAAATAGTTCTTTGCACAGACACCCGTTTAGTACAAAGGCTGTTTAGTCAAAAGTAAGCATGATTTTCTGAGTTTCATTTTTCTTCTGAGCGAGGAAATGCTGGCGCCATCTAGTATTAAAAAATATATATACAAGGTCAGTTTTAGTATTTATAGTCACGAACACCTCCTCCACCTCGCGCAGTGGTCACTACCACTGCGCGAGGAGGTCGTTTGGTAAATAAAATCAGATTTTATTGTAATTTTACGCGAGATTTTAATCGATTAGAAGTTCGTATCGAAAATGATAGTGCCAACGATGCCCCATCACTATTCTATTGGGTTGTCACCTCGTCCCAACATGGTGGACGCCGCCGGCCTGTTTCAATTTGCCGCTATATTTTTTTCACGAACCGACGTGCCGATACCATGAAATGTTGCGGAAAAATATCATTAGCACCGATTTTTATCGGTTTTATATAATATTATTGATGATTAATGAATCTATTTGAAGGCTTTTTACAAAAAGTTTTTTGACTATTTATGTAGGAACTTTTTGAGCATCTGTTTATTTCTCTACTCATGTGGTGTACATAGCACGAGTATGTACACGTATTTAGTACTTGTTTTTTTATAGTTACTTGTTTCTAAAAATAGTGTATAAACATCCAATTATTAGCAACTCAATTCTAGTAACCAACTTCAAAGAGGGTTCTCCAATCGTTTTTTATTACGTTAAGTTAGTGTGTAGTAAGCAAGTGTAATATATTTCCTTTTAATTTCATTTTGATTACGTAGTTTTTTAAATATTTAATTATTGCTATAAACTATTACTTCACTATGCTAAGATGAAGTTGTTTTTCAAAATTATTGTGAATTGTAATGTCATGAAAGCGAATAAAATCGTTGGAAGTACGCTTTTGTAAAGGAAAATGAGGAATCCTTTTTATGTCGGCGCCTGATAAATTTATTGCCCACTAAGAGAAATAATATAAAATAGGTAGTTGCTATTATATTATTCTTAGGCGCTTAATTAGGGCAGAAAAAGTACCTTAACTACATTTAGTATAACTACAGTAGGTACTTAAAAAAGTTTATGGATTAGGTCGATATTCAACTTATATTTTAGAACTTTACGATTACGCGACCGTTATCTTGGAATATATGCAAAGCGACATCTAGTTTGAAACGAGTATGTAATAAAGTTGCATAACTTTCCCAAGGGATGGCGTTAGTAGGTAGTAGTGGCTTAGAATTTTGTTGGTCTAACAAAAAGACAATTTGGCAAAAACAGTTCGAAATATTATTTTAATGTTTTTTTTTTGTTTTTTTTTTTATATTTAGTGTGTTTTTTGTTGAAACAAAGTAAGAAATAAGTAAGCTTGTCTGAAGTTGTCCGCAAGCGGTTTAGCAGTAGTAAATTTATTTTTAATAGAAATAATCGGTGTGAAGACAATTTGGGATCTTATAGATAATTATGTTTCGCATTTATTTTATATTCTTTACTTATTTTATTTCATTCGGAAAACAAACACACAATTTTCCTACTCTAGGGTCTCAGTTGCCTCATTAGGGCAAATCAATAGATTTTGCATTGTGTCTACAATATGGCGCTCGATACCTATCGATATTTGTGTTTAAAAAGAAAAACACTTAATTATGGCTAAAGCGTAAAGGCTTAATTCGGAATTAAAATTTTTCTTGGTTTTTCGCATATTATTCGGCTATAACATATTCTTGGTCGTACAAAACAGTGGAAATTGCGAATTAAATATTTTAATACCATATACCTAGAATGTGTTAGATATAGCCGAATAATCGGCGAAAAACAAGACATAAAATAATTTCGCGCCCAAGGTTGACGCTTAAGCCTTAAGCGATTTTACCATCGCGGTAGTTCAGAACGGCTTGCTTCAGGCAAGTAAGTAGTGTTATTTTGAACAAACTGTAATACCTCCTATTACAGTTTGTTCGAAATAACTCTCAACACGGCGGAGTCAGTTTAAAGTCATCTCTAAATAAATCTATATAAAACATTGTAGTAGTAAGCCTGCTGGTAAGTCTACATGCCAGCATGAATGGGTCGGCACGACTGTGGAAGTCCTACCCTCCCACAGAGTATCGACGTCAAGTAGTACACACGGCTACACATCAAGCGATACAAATCCAGTTTAGACTGAGCTCCCATTGTAAAGAATTTCCGTTCAATTCAAGGCCAGCCTATACTGGTTTTGCATGGCTTGATGTGAAGCCAGGTGTACTATATATAGTGCTGCGTTTCGTACGGTGAGTGTGAAGCGCCGGAGGCCCAATTCCTCCCTCAATCCCCTTCTTCTTCCCTTCCCTTCTCCTTAAATAGACTCGGCAACGCATCTGCAACTCCTTTGGTAGTGCAGATGTTCATGGGCGGCGATAACTACTTACCATCAGGTAGCTTTCAATCCCATAAAAAAAATACATTTCACAAAAATAGGTTGAATTCAACCCCAAAACTGTTATCATTCGCGTTCAAAGTCCATATATTACTGTTGATACTCACATCTAGCCATCATCGTCGCATTACCAGCGCTATCGCTCGCTCAGCACGTTTTATGCCTTCCGCTTCCTGCGCCGGAGCATCGCATTCACATGCATGGCTTAATACCTTTTTAAAATCATTGTTGCCTAAATCAAACGTTATCCACTAGGTATTTTTTTGTGGACTCCTACTTTTATCATAAATACTTTTTTATGGAGTTTTAATCTAGTTATTTTTATGTTATACCTACCTTATTAGTATTAACGCATTTTATTTCAAACTGGCTGTGCTCACGACTTCGTCCGCGTGGAATAATTAACTAAAAATTAAAAATACCCCCGACAATTCCATTATAATATCTCGAGCGATTATCATCAAACGTAACTAAGAACACTCCCGACTAATTCACCTTTCAAACGAAAAAAACTAAATCAAAATCGGTTCATCCGTTCGAGAGCTACGATTCCACAGACAGACGCACACACACACAGACACGTTAAACTTAAGTGTAACACCCGACGACGTTTTTGAGTCGGGGGTTAGAAATAAATAAATAAAATTTCTAAAATAAAAGTAGCCAAAGTTACTCTTTATTACATCAGCTATTTGCCAGTGCAAGTTCCGTCAGAACCAGTCCAGCCGTTTCAGAGAATAGCTAGAAGAAACAGACAGACAGACGTAAAAAGCGGTTATTTTAACCGCTCCGCTCAGACTTTCCAATTTTATTTATTTGTATGTCTATTTGTAGTCTAACGGTCCTGGGTTCGATCCACAGGTCGAGCAAAGTGTTATTGGGTTTTTCTATGCAACTCCCAGTAGCAGCTCGGAGTCTGGATTTGTGCCCGGTTAATTGTAATAGGCTCACCCCCTATTACATGGGACCTAGACATACCGGTGAAATGTGGGTATACATAAATACCACTCTGCCTAACCCTTCAGGGAAAACAGATGTGATGGTGTGAATGCAATTCATTTATATAATTACTAGCTTTCCACTCACGGCTTCGCCCGCGTGTTTTCTGGTCTTTTTTGTAATATAATATGTATGTATTCTACATATAAACCTTCCTCTTGAATCACTTTATCTATTAAACAATTCCGTTGCGTAGTTTTAAAGATATATGCATACATAGGGACAGACAGACAGCGGGAAGCGACTTTGTTTTATACTATGTAGTGTTTGCAAAGGATTTTCTATAAAAAGATTATTTGCCATTGCAGTAAAAATCTGGAATTGCAAAGCCAATACACCCGCTTGTCCTATTCCCGGATCACACAAGTGATTCTCCAAGCGATTAATTGTACTGAAATCAACCGTATACTTCTGCCGAATGTGTGAACTAGCACCACTCAGGCCCTCTCACTAATTCCGAATTGCGATGCCCAAATGAGTTTGTGTAACTTGTTGGCGTTGATCACGTATCGTGATCGAAATAGACATTGGCTAAGTCATTTGGTTATGGTAATAGGAATTGGTTATGTCAGTTATAATAATTAAATGCATATTTTATTAATGTTTTGGTTATAGGTAAGTAAACTGTTATTAGTTTTAACCTACCGAGTTCTTGCAGACCTTTATCGATAAATGAATTCATCCCATCAAGGTTAAAAACAGTTGCAATGGAAAAATAATTGTTTTAATACTCTAAAATGTCACTGTTTCTTCAACGAATTAAATAAAAATATTATCAATATTCTTTTAAGTAGTAACTACCTATAGTAACTGCCTCATCATTGTAGTGCACGCAGGCGCGACTGCTACGCTCGAGGTCCCGAGTTCTTTCCCAGGTCCTTGGGACCCAAACATACATACCTACTGACGAACTGTGGGTCTAGGTAAATACACTTCTGCCTAACCTTTTGGGGAATATAGGCGTGACGGTATGTTATTAATTCTATACAATGTCTATGACACGTAATGTAATCCCTAAACTTGAATCGACGCCAACGTACAAGATTCCTGAAGTTTGTTCATTAAACGCGCTAGGCTGACCTGTAGTCAAATGTGAAAAGTTTAATTGTGCCAAGTGTTCCTGATTGTGTGATTATGTGAATCAAAATAGCTGATCGAGTATTGCCAAATACGTATTGACGATTCAAATTGAAAGTTTGCACACATCTTCACAATATTATACTTGTATTTTTTATCAATAAATTGTTTCTGTCTTCTACATAAATACATACATACCATCACGCCTGTATTCCCCGAAGGGTTAGGCAGAGGTGTACTTAAAGTACACCCACAGTTCGCCGGTATGTTTAGGTCCCATGTAATAGGGGGCGAGCCTATTGCCATTCACCGGGCACAAATCCAGACTCCGAGCTGCTACTAAGAATTTCATAGAAAAACTTAATAACACTTTGCTCGACCTGGGGATCGAACCCAAGACCTCTAGCGTAGCAGTCGCGATTGGGACCACTAGACCAACGAGGCAGTCTGTTTCTGTCTTCTATTTTTTATTTAAGGATTTAAATTAATTTCATGTGAGATAAAGCTGTTCCTACCGTGTCTATGGATGTGTGGGCAATTTTTTGGTAATAACATAATAAATAAAGGTTAATGATTGGGGGCATTTTTTTATAACTTCCTCCCTTTTCTGTTTACTTTTTCTATTCATAGCTCCACTGGCATAATCTCTTGGTTTTTCATAATACATCAGGTACTTCGGGATTCCTATCCTAAGTGAATGACTTAAACGGGGGAATTCCGCAATAGCATTGTGGACCGACATTGTGGATAAAATTTTACTAATTTTTGCTTACACACGTTAGGGGCCCCTGTAGCCCGGGGGCCCCGTATCATTGATACCTACGGTTGATACGACGGTAGCTACTCCCCTGAGCAACTCATAGAAGACAGCAGCACCCGTAGAAGATATCTAGTGCGTTGTCATCATTAGAACTCGGTAATTAAATCTTATTATGCCACACCGGAATTTTATTTTTGTACTAGGTACTAGGATCCTTAATTGCTTGTGTGACTCATAAGTGTCTCCATCTTTCTCTCTTACCCTTTATGGAATGACTCGTTCAAACGAGAATTTGAAATTTGAGGTCTTAAGGAACGCTTTGAGTTCACTAGAATCACTTTCAGTAAAGTCGAAGAAATTATTCAAAACCGACTTTTCTTGAAAAAATATTTTTGTTACCCGATCTAAGAAATAATGTAATAAGTGTTATACCACTTTAGAATCCTTATTAAATGCGCTAACTTTTAAAGTTACTTGCCAGACTTGCGTGGTATAATTTTTTTTCAGGACCGTCAGTTAAAGTAGGGCGAAAAACTTATTTTCAAAACGTGGTTCTGCAAAACATGACATCTTCTTTCAAGCTGGAGCAGTTAGCTCAGATTTTAAGGTTACAAATTACAGAAGCACTATTCAGGATAACAATATTAACACATTATTGTCGCAGAATATTTGGCAATGCGATGATACTTACCGTTAGAGTTTTGTGCAATAAGTATTTGTTATAGTGGCAAACAAGGATACGTACGGCTCGACTGATAGTAAGCGGTTACCTGTAGCCTTTGGACGGGCGCAACACCAGGGGTATCACTCGTGTGTTGCCGACCCTGTAAAGGAAAAGGGAGGGAAAGCAGATAAGAAGAAGGAAGGGGATTGAGGGAGGAATTGGGCCTCCGGCGCCCCACACTCACCGTACGAAACGCAACAGTATGCAAATGAGTATAAAGAATGATTTTGAGTGTCAGACAATATTTATGCGAGCGGTGCAAACGCGTTATTTGAAGAGTTCCGTTGTCTGTCTCCGAAACTCATAAACAGATCTGTATGAAATTGGAACGGGACCATTTCTTAACCCCTTTTGAACAAAAAAGAATTTTGCAAATCCCTCTTTAAACGACAGAGTTATGCACGAACATACATAAAAAAAAATCAGAATTGATAACCTTCTCCTATTTGAATTCTGTTATAAAGACGTCAATTTCTATCAATCATTTATTCTTATTTTTTATTTTCTTTTACTTTAAAAAGGTTACTTGCCCGATTTTATTTTTGGTAGCTTTGGGTCTCAGATCAAATAAAAAGTTAAGATGGAACTTTGCGAACAAAGAAGTGAGGCCGGCTAAAACTACGCCTAACGCTGTACAACACACATTACACGCACATATGTATTAGTTAACTACGCCTTATCTTGTCAGTCAAGCTTTCGATACCTACCTCGATAGCTCGACTGACAAGATAAGGCGTAGTTTCGGTAGACGTGTGTGCGTGTAATTGTGTGTTGTACACCGTTAGGTGTAGTTTTAGCCGGCTTCACTTCTTTGTTCGCAAAGTTCCATCTTAACTTTTTATTTGATCTGAGGTTTGGGTGGGTTCTACAATGGTTATCCCATAAAAACTTTTCACGGAAATTCATTTTAAAAGGCGGAAACCACCCTCGGTTTTTGTACCGTCGTGAATATATTGTTATGAACTTTGGTTTTTCAGTGGAAAATTATTTACGCTTAAACTTAATGAATTGATTTTAAAATATTTTTAAACTTCCTTGGCTTGGGATTATTGCCCTGATTATTGAACTAGTAGTAGTGCCTCGCTGGCATGTCTGCCTGCATGACTGGGGAAGTACTACCCTCCCACAGAATATCAACGTCAAGTAGCAGTATGCATACGGTTGCGTTTCGTACGATGAGTGTGGAGCGCCGGAGGCCCAATTCCTCCCTCAATCTCCTTCCTCCTCCTTTCCCCTTCCTTTGCCTTAAATAGGCTCGCCAACCAATCTGCAACTCCTTTGGTATTGCAGATGTCCATGGACGGTGACGACTACTTACTATCAGGTAGTTCGCCTTATGGTTTGCCGAGTTATGGCATAAAAACCATTGACTCTGAGTTACACGAGGCAACAATATTGGGGACGCGGAACAAATTAAAAATATCATTCGGTACACAAATTGAATGCTTTGCGGTTGTGTATTGATCCTGCATTCCGGGATGAAATGTTATGGATGCTATGGAATGTAAAGGACGCAATGCGATACGATTTAACTAAATCAGATTATTTTACTAGAACAGGCATCACTTCAAATACGTAAAATCAGAATGTGAAGCCAAATTTCGACCTGGCGGGTGGGATCCGCGGTGGCTTAGTTAGTCATTAGTCTAGTGGTCCTAAGCGCGATTGCTACGCTGGAAGTACTGGGTTCGATCCCCAGGTCGAACAGTGTTTAATCTTTTTATGCGATAACTCGGCAAACGTGCTGGCGAGCTACCTGATGAATAAGAATAAGAATAAATTTATTACTCAAAAATAATTACATTTCCAGACATTTAGGTAACATTAGGTTTTACAAGTGTAAAGTGATGATAAGTAGTCATCGCCGCCCATGGAATCTGCAAAACCAAAGGAGTTGCAGATGCGTTGTCGAGCCTATATAAGGAAAGAGGAAGGGGAGGTGAAATGGGGAAGGCAGGGGCTGAGGGAGAAATTGGGCCTCCGGCGCTCCACACTTACCGTACGAAACGCAACAGTATGCATATTGCTACTTGACGTCCATATTCTGTGGGAGGGTAGTTCTTCCCCGGTCGTGCCGACCCATTCATGCTGGCATGTAGACATAGTGCGCGGCACTGCTACTACTAAAAGTTACTTCTACTACTACTAAATATTGCTGACTGTACATTGAGCAAACCCTTGTCCTCGAAGACAGGCGGGAGGGTATGTTAAGATGTCTTCTACCAGGTATTGTCTTCTTGTTAATCATAAGCATTTGAATTTTTCATGTTTCTTCCCGTCGAACTTTTTTAAGGTCTCATATTCTCTTTTCCTACCCAGAGGGGTTTGGATTCTACACATATGTAGGTAATAGGTTTCGGAGCGGGTATTTGGGATTCCATCTCCCGTAATAACTTACTTACGTCCAAACCATCGAATTCAAGTGTTAACTGTACCTTTACATTGATTATCGAAGAAAATAAATTGATATGGTTGTTGTATTCTAGTGAAATTATGAATTTCAAAAGTGCCTTGTACACACGGCTACACAATCCAGCTATAAAAAAATAATATAAGCTGGCCTTGAATTGTGCGGAAAACCTTTACAATGGGAGGTCAGTTTAAACTGCTTTTGTATATCTTGAAGTGTAGCCGTGTGTACGAAGCTCCGTCCTCCTATCGCTTTGATTGATAGAGAAAGCACTTCATCAATCTAGTGGGGTTCATGGCTTAGGCCCGCAGTGGTCAACGCACCTGTGGTCGACGCTCCCGATTCGAAATTCGAACCTGGCCGTTTTTAAGAACATCCGCAATTTGGTTGCGATACGTTCGCTGAGGTCGTCCCCTTCCAACTCGTCCATCCGTACTCGCCATATATACTTGTTTCGTCAAACTCTGTTCATCCATTCTCTCTACATGACCAAACCATCTTAACATACCTTTCTCAATCCTTGTTACTACATCTTCTTTCAATACTCAATATTTTTATTGCGTTCCATAGTGTTTCATAAAGGTGGTAACATAGTATCTTGGATCATTATGGACCCTGTCGGGCACAGCAAAATTAGGAGAGAGGAAGAGGATTTAGCAGTATTTGGCGAATTGATTTGATTGCCCTTAATGTATATTATATATGTTTGCGTACCTGTTATCTCATTTAATTAAATTCGTTTCATATTTTTTATCTTTATGTATTATATTATGGTTTTGTTTTCATTATTATTATATATTGTATCGTGATTTTAATTATTTATTAGGGTAGTTACTTTCAAGGTTTATTTTAGATAGTGTTTTGCTAATAATAAGTCAGAAAGAACATAAGTCTTTCACTCCACAACGCTCCCTTATTACACTGTTTCTCACTCTGTCTTTCAGCGTAACACCACACATACTTCTCAAAGCTCTCATCTGTACATCATTTATTCTGCTTTCATGTTTCTTCTGCATACCCAACTTTCACTACCATATTTTAATTATGAACATATTGGTCATATTTGAGTGACTCAAACTGCCTATTCATCTCCCATCTAAGTTCGATGTTCCCAACCCTCCGGGTCACGCATTTCATTACCGCAAAATTTTCTACCTGAGCCGAGTAAAGGGATGGCACCTACGAATATTTTTCTTCCGTAATATTTTTCTAAAAGATTACTCTCGTTTTTCCTTTTAAAATTCATTTTTTTAGGCGCAAACACATTAAGGAGTTTGTAGCAGCGTCAAAAGTTTCGACGGGCGGCCTTCCATCCGCCGGAAGTTGGGAAATTTTTAATTTTTCATGTCGCCCGCGGATATATGAGCAAAGGTTGCTGATGGTGAATACAATTTTTGGTTATATTGTGTTTAAGAGGTTTCATTTATGTTTTTGATTGGCGATTTACCTACTAAATATAAAAGCGGCGGTAGCCTAATGAATAGGGCGTCGGAATTGCGATCATGTGGTTGCCGGTTCGAAATCCACCCATTGCACTACCGACGTGAACCCACTCGTAACACAAGCATTTAGCTAAGCACGAGGGGCTAACAGGATTACTAGTAATGTGTGTCCCACATCGCTAGTAAGCTTTTTAAGAACAAAAAAAGAACATACCATCACGCCTGTTTTTCCCGAAGGATTAGGCAGAGGTGTAGGTACCTGATGTACGCCCTAAGGTCGCTGGTATATTTAAGACAAGGGTTAGCTTAACCATGTAGATTTGTAGATCAGCCCAGTTATAACTTAACCACGAGCCCGCCATGGCAAATGGCTGACAATCCAAATTAAGTCCTCGTACAGGTGATAATGAATCGTGTAATTGTGTGTTGTAGACGGCATGCCGTAGTTTTAGCCGGCCTCACTTTTTTGTTCGCAAAGTTCCGTCTTTACTTTTTATTTGATCTGAGTTCGTTACACAAACATTACCTAAGCTTACCACGAGAGACTAATAAGAATGCCAGTAATATGCAACCCACATTGCTAGTAAGCTTTGTAAATAAACAAAAAAAAACTAGTAATAGACTAACGAGGGGGTCTATTATTGTAGACTAAGCTAAAAGTCATATAATAATATAAAAGACTGAAGGACTGCCTCGTTAGTCTAGTGGTCCCAATCGCGACTGCTACGCTAGAGGGCTTGGGTTCGATCCCCAGGTCGGGCAAAGTGTTATTGGGTTTTTCTATGAAATTCTCAGTAGCAGCTCGGAGTCGGGATTTGTGTGCCCGGTTGGCAATAGGCTCGCCCCCTATTACATGGGACCTAAACATACCGGCGTATTGTGGGTGTACATTAGTGCACCTCTGCCTAACCCTTCGGGGAATACAGGCGTGATGGTATGTATGTTTATGTTATATAAAATAATCAGAAAATATCGCACAATACATTTTGAATTTAGAACCTGGTGGTCAGAAAATGGGTTCATTGACCTTCAAGCTTCATCCTTATTTTTGTATAGATTTTCATTTATTTTTGCATTATTATCGATTGGTATAGTTGAATGGAGTTTATATAGGGCAATGTTCGCTCTGCATAATACCTTTTATACAGTGAACAGAAAAAAAATAGGAACTTAATAATTAGTATTCATGATTCCGTGTTTATATTCCTAGCAGTACAGTATTTATTTATGCAGGCGCATATTTCGCGCCGCGATACGCTACTACCAACATATAGTAAGCATCTACCATCAGTCGCTTACTTACTAACAACGGGGGTGGACGCGTGACGCCGCCCACCTCGTTTTACGTGAAATTTTAACTCTGCCAACACAATAAAAATAATATTTCAAACTTGGAATAGTGAAGTGGGGTTCGTGATTATTTTTATTAAATTTCGAACGGATCGTGCAGTTGTTTGAGTTTTTGCCGTTCGGCAAAGGTTGTAACTTTTTATTGTGATTTTAGTTGCCTGTGAAAATGTGGTGTATGTTTAAAATATATAAGTAATTAGTGCTTGTGTTGTGTATTGAAATTGTTTATATAACAGTGTTTCTGGATTCAAGGTGAGTGGAAAAACTACATACCTACTTATTGAGTGAGAAAAAAAAATAGAATTATGACGACTGAATGACGTTTGATAAGATAGAAAAATACTCCTACATTTCAATTCACAAATTATAATACCGATGAATTTTTTTACTCCAGTTTTTTACCTAGCAATTAGTTGGTCGGTCGGTCATTCCCAATTGTATAAAACTCTATACTTATATAGATTCAGTTAGCAATTAACTGGTATTATAATTGAATTACACGCCTTTCAAAGTTACAAATAGGTCAAACTGTTTTCCAACTTAGTTTTTCTATTTTGAAACACAATACTGGGTTACAGTAAGGGAGAGAATATTTCTACCCTGTTTTACTATAAGTTCTTTACTTGTAATAAGATGGGTTACGTTGTGGTTAACGATTAAAAATATTGGCTGCCTTATGCCTTAAATTAGGTAATAGCTATTCCGCTGTATGATATGTGCTTTTCATCAATAAATAAGCTGCAAAGCACCTAAAAAAATGTTGAGCTACAACATGACTGAAGAATGCGTGCCGTTAGTCAGGACAGGTCACCTCAAAGCTGCAATGGTTCTTTCTTAAAAAGGCCTGTTCAGATATTATATTGTAAAAAAACACTTATAGGTATGATCATACTGCAACTGTTTGGACTTTAAAGAGATTATGATTATCCGAGTTTGTTTTAGCCTGTTTTTTCAGAGGTTGTATTTTTTTTCCAATTTAAGTTGTTTATAAGTTAATATAAATTAGTTTTTGTCAGATGACATGCTATTTGATACATGTCCTGAGGTTTGATATTAGTAAAATGTAGAAAAACCTGTAAAAGTGTCTTAAAACGATTAACTTAACATACCATCACGCCTGTATTCCCCGAAGGATTAGGGAGAGGTGTACTTAACGTATACCCATAGATCACCGCTATGTTTAGATCCCACTTAATAGGGGGCGAGGCTATTGACATTGACTGGATACAAATCCAGTCTCCAAACTGCTACTGAAAATTTCATAGTAAACTCAAAAATACTTTGCTCAACCTGGAAATTGAACGTAGGTTCATTACCGTAGCAGTCGCGCTTAAGACCAGTAGACGAATGAGGCAGGCAGTAAAAAGGTTTATTTACAGAAATAACTATAATTTAAAAAACAATATTGTAATAGTGACGCACCACAAAAGAATAACGTTAACAATAAATTATTTATCAACTTAAAACGATTGCCGGTGAAAAACCCTAAACGGGCATAACGTTATTTTTGTACCCTTGCGTGACCTCACGACAGTGTGGTAATTAGCATGCAATGTTACAGTATGCAGATATAACAATAATTATTTTACCTTTGAATTCTTTCGACGCCATTTTGAAAATGAAAATATCGTTACAAGGTTCTTTTGTTGAATTCTTTAACGGTTAAAAGAGTTTTCGCGACATTATTTTGTTTAGGAAACAGTTTTCAAGCTTTTGTTAACCTGCGGGGCAGTAATGGCTGATAAAAATAACAGTTTTCAAATATAGCACAATGTTTAGTGAAAGTTATTATTATTTACTCAAAGTCTATGTCTATGTCCATGGGCGGCGATGACTACTTCCCATCAGGTAGGTCGCCTGCTGGTTTGCCGAGTCACACCATAAAAAAAAAGTCTCACTCTTAATTGGTTCACCTTTGCATAACTCGTATTCTGGTAACGTTTTCGTTTCCATGTAATAGGGGCGACTTATTCCCAACTTATGCACAAATCCAGATTCCGAGCTGCTACAGAAAATTTCATAGAAAATCTCAATAACCATTTGCTCGACCTAGGGATCGGACCCAGGACCTCTAGCGTAGCAGTGGCGCTTGGGACTACTAGACTGATGAGATAGTCCGTCTAAATAAAAAGAACCGCTATATAAAGGAATGGCTAGAACAATGAGGCACATTTCAGGAATACATACAATACTATGCATAGTAAATACATCAGGATAATATTATATAGGTATACATCATATCAGCCAATAGAGGTCCACTACTGAACAACAACCACTTTTTTCAAAAAAAATTGAATGTCTGGCTTATAAATAAATGCTTTTATACGGTGAATGAATGAATTAATTGTAATTATAAATGATAATTGTTTGTAGCGACGAATTATGTTATGAATGGCAATTATAATGATTAATAACGATATACCTATTACGATTTATGTACTATTTTCATGTCAATAATATGACAAAGATAATGTGTCTCAACTACCACTTGTAACACCTGATATGTACCTACCACATTTTACTCTCAGATAAAATAAAAAGTTAAGAAGGAACTTTGCGAACAAAGAAGTGAGGCCGGCTAAAACTACGCCTTGCCGTGTACAAACACAATTACACGCACACACGTATACCTTATGTACCGAAACTACGCCTTGTCTTGTCAGTCGAGCTATCGAAAGGTCGACTGACAAGATAAGGCGTAGTTTCGGTATATTACTGCAAATACGTATTTTACTGCAAATAAAGATGATTTGATTTGATTTGAACAATAAGTAAACATTACATACACATTTTTGATTAAATAAGTAGGCTCTTATGTCCCTTTCTGGGTTTCTGGAATTTCTTTCGTGAAATCTACAGGCAAAAAAAAGGATATGTTATTTATTTTCTACAAAGGACAGTATAAATTAGATACTAAAGATAAAGTTAGTGTTTGCAGAATGAAAGCCTGTGTTACAGATCACCTCGCCTTTCAACTTCAACATTCAAGATTTTTCCGAGAAGTGGGCTCTTGGACAAATCTTGAATGTTGAAGCTGAATTGTAAATCCCAGAAATTGTGACACTGCTTGTTTGTTTAATACGCGTAAACTACCGATAGAATTTGTTAAGGAGTTTTTTCCATCCCCAACGCAAAAACACCGGGGTGTTATAAGTTTGATGTGTCTGTGTGGGTGTCTGTCTGTGGCATCGTAGCTCCCGATCAGATGAACCGATTTTGATTTTGTTTTTTTTTGAAACGTGAATTAGTTGGGAGTGTTTTTAGCTATGTTTGATGGAAATCGGTCAAGATATAATGCAATTGTCGGGGGTTTTTATTTATTTTTATTTATTAGTTGCAGAATAGAATAAACCTAAGCTGTCTTTTATCTCAAATACTCCTTTGTGTATATATATATATATATATATACGTCATAAATGAGTGTAATCTTCCTTTTTTCTGACTACCTTTCTATATCATCATCATTTACCCATTGCATTGTCCTACTGCTAGGCATGGGTCCCGTCTCAGAACGAGAGGGATAAGGCTATAGTCCACTACGCTAGCCCACTGCGGGTTGGCAGACTTTAGACGCCGTTAAGATAATCTCACGATGTTTTACTTTACCGTTTAAGGAAAGGTAATTATTGATTAATACGTGTGTGGGTGACTCACATACACCACATGTTTTCACATAATTAATACATAAACAATAACATAATTGGAATAAATTACATTCTGTGTTGAACTGTGCCGACCCCTACATCACCACCAAACGTGCATTACTTCGTAAAGTAAAAGGTTGGCCTTGGACTCGAACTCCGAGACCTTTGACTTTGCAGTCCAACAGTCATATCTCTAGGCTATAACTGCACATTGCTTATCTGTGTTACCAACCTGAACTATGGTATGTCTTGCTGATCTGGTATCGTCGTGCGACGTTGAGCTCCTTAAATAATGGTTGAGCTAAACGATGACTGATGCATGCGTTCCGTCAGTTTAGACAGATAAACTCAAAGCTGACATTAGCTGCTAGGCTAGCTATTAGAAAGGGATGACTGCCTCATTAGTCTAGTAGTCCTAAGCGTGACTGCTACGCTAGTGGTCTTGGGTTCGATCCCGAGGTCGAGAAAACTGTTATTGGGTTTTTCTATGAAATTCCCAGTAGTAGCTCGGAGTATGGATTTGTGCCCGGTTAGTGGTAATAAATCGCCCCCTATTACATAGGACCTAAACATACCGGCGAAATGTGAGTGTACTTTAATACACCTCTGCCTAACCCCTTCGGGGGTCGTTAAAGTATCTTGAAAATAAATGTCATTTATTATGTAGCATATTCTTAAAGAAATCATATTTCTAGATCATTCAATGTTACTCTTGACCTTGCACGTGCTGATGTCTGTGAGTAAATGGATCCGAGTGGTTAGAATGGACGTGTGGTTTGAAAACTGATACCATCTTATATATAATAATATTATATAAGTATCGTGTCACGACCTTCGCCGTGTGGGATCTCCATTACATCTCCATTACAAGTTTAAAAAAATAATTAGAACATCGAATTTAAAAGTGCCTTTGAAGGGTTCTTTTTTTTTATTCTGCTGTTATCATCCCACTGCAAGGCAAAGGATCTCTTTACAGCAATAAATATCATTTGTCAATTATGACATTCGGTTCGGCTTTCATATAGATTTCGTTATAAATAATTATCCGCCAAAGGGTGTCATATAATATAAAGGCTGTTTACAAAACCAGAGTTTTGACACTTATTCCGTAATAATAGGAATTACACATTTTATAACGCATTTACAATATTTATATTATATCTCAATCCAACATATCTATCTATAATTAAGTATATATTTACTGAATACCTATTTACTATGTACACATACAACAGCCCATTATCTTTTAAACAATCTTTTCCACCCAATGGTTGTCTGGAAGAAATTGCTTTTAGCGATAAGACCGCCAATTGTACCTACTTACTACGTTTGTTTTGTATTTTGTTTCTTGTGTACAATAAAGAATAATCTATCTATCTATCTATCTACACAATCTTGTTAACACAATCGTTGCAACACATGTTTTGACTGTACCAACGACCTGCCGAATAATCTGCCATTATCAAGCGCTTAAACGGTGAAGGAAAACATTGTGAGGAAATCTGCATGCTTGAGAGATTTTCTCGATAGCGTGTGAAGTCTGCCAATCCGCAGTAGGCTAGCGTGGTGGACGACAGCCTAGTACCTCTTATTATAAGAGGAGATCCGTGCCCAGCAGTGGGACAATTTGTAACTATGGAAATTTTATATAAAATGCAATGTATATATGACTATGTTTATTCGGGTCAAATGTGGCAACTGAATTTTAAAGCAGTTATCCTCAACCGATTGAACTGAAATTTTGTAAACACATTTAGTCTGGATGACAATGCATAGATAATTAAGTGAAGTCATTCTATATCAACAAGCTTTTATCGTCATCCAATATGGCGGACGACAAAAGCTTGTTTTTTTAAAGCCTAATTACTTCGCCTTAAAAACCAACCTGAGGGGCTTACTATGAATATGAATTACGAAGTTTCGGTTTACGTGTCGCACGTTTTTCAATCAGAAAAGTGTTTCGAACCAATCCGATTTTCATAATTTAACTTCTTGTCTTAGGTTGGCCCTACCCCCAAGTTGAAGGAGGAGCATTGTGATCTCGCTCCTGTGACCCCAGCTAAAAGTGGTGAAGCGAAAAATCCATGTGGTTTTAGTCGGTAGGTCCCCCACTCTTGGTGGAGACCGATATGACCCGTCGCCTTTCACAGGCTGCGGAAGTCAATGACGATTTACACACGCAAAAAGAACCCAAGTGTTTAGAAATTACATAGTACGCACGGCCACACGTTGAGCTATACAAATCCAGTTTACGCTGGACTCTTGCTGTATGCATATAAAATGCGAGATCAGCTAAAATTGGAAATGTATAGGTTTTCCTATAGCAGTATGTACGTGGCAATACACAACCTATAAGAATCATAAAATCTCACGTCGTTATTTCGATTCGATCTCAAGTGTCGATGTTTGATATCTGTGGTAAACCTCCAAGTCACGGCTAGACTGTTAAACCGATCATTTATTAAAGAAAGATTAATAATACCTCAATCAATTAGCAAAGTAATTGCTTCAATGTTTTTCATAAGAAGCCTAGCAATTTGACCATGACCTGAGTCTTTAGGAAGTCGGTAGGTATTAAATCGAGTCAATAATGCTGGGTCATTATTTACTCCGTTTACCTTACGTAACTTAAATACTGGCTAGGTTTTAACATAGGTACATACCATCACGCCTGTATTCCCCAAAGGGCTAGGCAGAGGTGTACTAATGTACACCCACTTTTCGCGGGTATGTTTAGGTCCCATGTAATAGAGGGCGAGCCTATTGCCATTTAACCGGGCACAAATCCAGACTCAGAGCTGCTATTGGGAATTTCATAGAAAAACCCCATTACACTTTGCTCGACCATAGGATCGAACCCAGGACCTCTTGCGTAGCAGTCGCGCTTAGGACCATTAGGCTAACGTGGCTAGGTTTTAACATCCATAAATATTACTTACATCGTCATCATCATCATCATATCAGCCAAATGAAGTCCACTGCTGAACGAAGGCCTCCCCCATAGACTTCCACAACGACCGGTCATATGCCGCCTGCATCCAACGACTCCCAGCGACCTTTACCAGGTCGTCTGTCCATCTTGTTGGAGGTCGTCCCACACTGCGTTTTGGTGCGTGGTCTCCACTCGAGAACCTCTTTGCCCCAACGGCAATCAGTTCTACGAGCTATGTGCCCCGCTCACTGCCACTTAAGCTTGCTAATCCTTACCAATACTTAGTTATCTTTACAAAATATATGTAGAAAGTTATAAAATCTCGTATATCATAATATATCATACATACATACATACACTCACGCCTTTTTCCCACAGGGGTAGGCAGAAACTATGGACTGCCACTTGCTACGACTCTTGCATATCTCTTTCGCTTCTTCCACATTCATACATCTTTTCATACACACAGGCCGGTTGCGGGTACTACGCACCTGACCTTTTTGGAGAACCAATATATCATCATGCCTGTATTCCCTAAAGGCATAAGTGTACACTCAATACCTGTCTTTCAAGTGTTTCAGCCATATGTTCAGGTCCCATGTTAAGGATAACTTCCGAGGAAACCTGTATGCGTGAGTGATTTTCTCGACAGCGACAAGTCTTTTAACCCACAGAAGGCTTGCGTGGTGGACTATAGCCTAACGGTAAAATTATTATTGATTTCTGTAACCTACTTACAATTGAAATAGTTTATAATAGTTTTTGGTAATCAATCTTATAACAAGAAACAGTTGTATATATCATACAACCACAGGCAATATACACACAACGTGAAAACTTTGGAAGTTTCAACAAAGTCCGTATATGAATCCATTGTCACGCGATTCAAACATTATAGTGCTGTGTTATTGGCCATAAGAACATGATTCTGTGTCTTCAGTTTTGCTGAATTCAATTTACGGAAATAAATGAACGAAAAGCACCTTGTGTGTATATACTCCATATGTTCTTAATTATTAACACGCTAGAGGTCTTATGTTCGATTCAAAGGTCGAGCAGTGTCATAAGATTTTTCTTTGAAAACTTAGGATCTCGGAGTTTGGATAGTATAAGCTGAAATTTCTAATGTAACTTAATTAATATTATTGACATTTATTTGTTAATTTACATAACATAATATACCATCACGCCTGTATTCCGAAGGGTTAGGGAGAGGTGTATTTATGTACACCCACATTTCGCGGGTATGTTTAGGTCCCATGTAGAGAGAGCCTATTGCCATTAATCGGGCAAAAATCCAGACTCCGACCGAGAATTACATAGAAAAACCCAATAACTCTGCTCGTCCTAGGGATCGAACCCACGACCGTTAGCGTAGCAGTCGCGCTTAGGACTACTAGACTTATGATGAAAGTTATAACTACTAAAACTCATAAAATACTCACCATAGTCAAACTCACAATCTTTTCCTTTACTTGTTCATTTCCTCATTTCTCACTCACACGTATCTTAAACAAGTGGTCCCAAAGCGACCCACGGGTGTGCCTAACTATGACAGGGTGGAGAGATCGTGGTAAGAATATTCTCGAACTTTTTTGTCCCGGGAATTAAGACATTACGTAACACAACGGTCGGTGTCAAGTTTTTGTCAATAGATCATATTTATGTTGTAAAGTTAAGGGGTTAAGGGTTCAAAGGACATATTACAAACGAAATAAATTGGGGGTTTTTATTCTTTTGCCGATTGGGTTTGGGAATGGGTTAGATATATGCGTTTTTTGACAAATGGAATCCATGCTCTTAATATAATACGTAAAAATAGCTCTATTTGTTACGTTTTCACGCTTAAACTGTTGAATTAATTTTGATAAAAAAAAATATGGGATTACTCGGCAAACGAGCAGGCGAGCTACCTGATGGTAAGTAGTCATCGACACTCGTGGGCATCTGCAATACCAAAGGAGTTGCAGATGCGTTGCCGAGCCAAGGAAAAGGGAGGGGATACATAAAGGAAGGGGGTGAGGCAGGAATTGGGCCTCCGGCACTCCAAATTCACAATGTGAATTAATGTGAATTAGTCGGGAGTGTTTTTAGTTATGTTTGATGAAAATCGGTCGAGATATAATGCAATAGTCGGGGTTTTTTTTTAAGTATTTTTTTACATAACATACATACCATCACGCCTGTATTCCCCGACGGGTTAGGCAGAGGTGTACTTCATGTACAGCCACAGTTTGTCGGTATGTTTAGGTCCCATGTAATAGGGGGCCCGGGCACAAATCCAGACTCCGAGCTGCTACTGAGAATTTCATAAAAAAACCCAAAACACTTTGCTCAACCTGGGAATCGAACCCAAGACCTCTAGCGTAGCAGTCGCGCTTGGGACCACAAGACTAACGAGGCAGTCAATTATTTTTTAATTGAATTAAATTTATTTTGTAATTTAATTAATACATCAAACCTCATTGAACTACGCTATTCCGCTACAAACGATAACTTTTGTTTGATTATACCTCATTCGGAGAAAGGGAAGATACTTACAAAGTAAATAAACAACTTTACTATTAATTCCTTTGTCTTCTAAGTTGTTATCCGTAGGACGGTGTTAATTACATAAAACACAATAGCAATCATTTGTTAAGTGAATTCTGTTTACATTTTGTACAGTGGCAGCATATCAAGTTATACAAAACTGTCAAATATCTCCAAATAATTTTAAACCTTATACTGTTGACGATTAAGTTCAAAATCAATTAAGAAAATTTGACATTTTGTGGTTACTTGATGTGCTGGCGACGTTCTTTTAAATAATTGCAATACTACTCACAAGGATGAAATAGACTCGACCTAAATATATAACAGGGCAGGAAAATGTAGGTGACTGTCTCAATAGGCTAGTGGTCCTAAGCGCGACTACTACGATATAAGTCCTTTTTTTTTTTTTTTTTTGGCGGGGTTGGAAATGCTTTATGCACTATCCACCGCCCTGGGGAGAGCGATGGGGTGCGTCGGACTCCGCTCTGAAAAGAGCGATCTACCGACTAAAACCAACCTCGGCGTTTCGCGTCACCACTTCAGTGCCGGGAATACGGGAGCGTTGTGACATTCCTCCGCAGACCCGGCAGTGGCGGGCCGCCTATGCGGCCCCCTACGCGTTGTAAGGGGAAAGAGACGTAGACGTTCTCCCTCCCCTTCTTCCACCGATCCGCTGAGCGGGGCGCGGAAACTGCAAACCGCGTCGCCTGCTCGGGCCGTGTGAGTGGGCGGTCGGACTTCCCCAAGCCCGCCGCCCGTGGCCCTTTATGGTGGTTGGAACAGGGCGTTGTCTGCCCTGTTATTCCCATTTATGGGCACAAATCTAAACACTGAGCTGCTACTGAGAATTTAATAAAAACTAGCTTTTCGACCACGGTTCACCCGCGTGTTTTCTCGACTTTTCTGTACTATATGTATGACTAATATGTATGTATTATACATATAAACCTTCCTCTTGAATCACTCTATCTATTTAAAAAACTGCATCAAAATCCGTTGCGTAGTTTTAAAGATCTAAGCATACATAGGGACAGATAGACAGCGGGAAGCGACTGTTCTATACTATGCAGGGATTTCAATAAAATTTCTGTAACTGAGAATCGAATCCAACTCATATTCAGTTGTCGCGCTTCCCACTACAAGACTAATGAGACAGTTGCTTAACTATTATTTGAGAATACGTGACAACCATGACAAGTTGTCACATAAAACATTAGTTTACTTTAGAGTAACTACTTTCCCGAAAATATTGTGTTTGACAACACCCTAGGGGTGCGCCCGAAAAAAGTTGTGAAAACAAAACTTTCCCGATTCGCTATAAAAACCGGTAAACCGTGCCGATATCTATCGAAACTATTTCGGATTTTTATTTATCGTTTCCCGGTTTACCCGGGCACTGTTTCTTTTATATTTTTCTATCGGTTTCTATTTTCAAATTGTCAATGTTTTAAATATAAAAGCGGTTTTTAAATACTTCAAAGAGAAGAATTATTGAAAAGAAAGATATTTCTTTTTATTTCATCTTTAGCTTTATTTACATTGAAAAAGAATGACGTATCTTTATTAAAAATAAAATATCTTTTTCGTTATTTAGCAACCGATGCCTGGCAGTTTGTGATGGCTTGTCAAAAATACTGTGATAGCGTTTTTTTTTTCAGATTTAATTAGACGTACACTGACATTTAGAATATTTAAAAAACTATATTTTATGACTAAATTATTTAAAGGTTTCCAAAGGTTAACGACCTATCTCTTTAACTATAGCTGTAGTATTCTGATTAGGCTAGTGTTATTTTTAACACAAAGTACCTGCGCCACCGCTTCTCAGAACAGAAGTAAAACGTCAAGCTATATTTTGAATAACTTATTATTCTTAGTTTTTACCCCTTAATTTGCAGAAACGAGATCTACTTAGATTGAGGTTTGGGCCTGTTAACACGGATAAGTATTGTAGATGTCACTGAAATTTTCATTACAAAACGATTATAAACTACGCTTAACTACCACAAGAATAATGAAGCAGTAAATTCTTGTCTCTATCACTACATAATATAAAACAAAGTCGCTTCCCGCTGTCTGTCTGTCCCTATATAGAAGGGTAGATCTTTAAATCTACGCAACGGATTTTGATGCGGTTTTTTTTAATAGCTAGATTGATTCAAGAGGAAAGTTTATATGTATGATACATACATATTCCAGTGCAGTGATAGCCTAGTGATATGACCATTGGACTGCCAAGTCAAAGGTCTCGAGTTCGAATCCTCTGACTTTTTGAAGTCATGTGCGTATTAATAATTAATTATCATGTGCTAAAACGGTGAAGGAAAACATCGTGAGGAAACCTGCATGTCTGTGAAATTTTCTTGACGGCATGTGAAGTCTGCCAACCTGCAGTAGGCTAGCGTGGTGAACTATAGCTCATCCCTCTTGTACTGTGCGGAGACCCGTGCCCAGTAGTGGGACTATGTAATGGGTTGATGATGATGATGATGATGACATATAGTATATAGTAGGTACAGAAAAGTCGAGAAAACACGCGGGCAAAGCCGTGGGCGGAAAGCTAGTAGCTATTTTTCAAGACAAATAGGTATCTCGAATCGAAGACTGAGATTAGACAAAGATCTTCAAGTAAAAATTCATGATCTCCAATCATAATTTACTTGTGTTACTAAGATTTTGCGTAACATCACGTGAAGCGTTCTGAAAATTTAGTCACGAACTTAGAGCAACCAAGAGGAAACTCGAGCTTTCCAATCTGAATGCGAAACAATATGGCTGACAAGATAAGGCCTCCGTTTTATAAGCCACAATATTATAAGTAATCAGTCACTGCTTCCCCTCCTTATCTTACGAGCCATGCTACGTATTAAATTAACTTTCTATACAGAAGGGATGAGGCGATTGTCAATCAGCCGACCGATTCACCCGAGACTCGAGTCGATTCAATTTCAGATGAATCTGTAATCGAATTCAAGGTTTCGTTTATAAAGTATATTTATCAAAATTAAAAGTTCTTTGGAACTCAATACGATTGACTGCATGAATATATAGCAGTGGTCTCGGTAGCTTAGTTGGCAAAGTGTCTGGTGTACGTAACCAGAGAGACGCAGGTTCAAACCCTGTCTGAGATCGAATTTTTCTTTCATTAGAAAATTCATATCTTTGTGAACAGTTCGAGTTATTTAATCCTAAAATTTTATAAAAAAATAAGCACCTACATGAATATAGTTTTATCGATTCAAGTTTTATTGAACTTAGCGAAAAACTCGTGCAATCGATTTTGTTTTTAAATCGGATTAGTCGATTATTCGCCTAATCGGCGCGTCACAAATGCGATCCAATAAACTCCTAAGAAAATCAATCTTCGTTTAATTAACTACTTTGGAATGGATACTCGTAAATTGATCGTGACGTAACTGTCCCCCGGTTTAATTTGACGAATCTCAAGGTACTTAAGTAGGCAATTGTTTTTTATCAGGGAAAAACTTTGCGAGAGAAGAATTTGGGCAGGTAGGCAATAAAACCTTTTTATTTTTCGTCACTTTCAATAAATTATCTTATCTCTGTCCAGAGAAGAAATAGAATATCTCCATTCTAGATATTTTGGAGTTTATCACGACTTATCATCAATATTTTCAAAGCCTATATAATTATAATATTCATCATTAATCAATAAAACGTTTATAAGAATTCTTAAAAATCTTTACTTAAGCATCTATTCGATTTTGTAGATCATTTGAGTTGGTACTAGGTCAAGAGTAATGTATTTAAGTAATATGAAATTTGGAATAAAATGAAATAAGGAAATGATTGGACGTAGAAGTGTAAAACTGAAAAAAAAAAGCCCTCGGTGAGAGGTAATGGGCCGATTATTCACCAAGATCTAATGTATTCCCGCACTAAAATTCTTAAACATTAATAAACGATTATGCTTCGAATCAAAGTGCATATAATTATATAAACATACATTATATAAACATAAAATTATTCCATCTATCGTCTCTTTTCTTCGAAAATTATTGAAGTTTTTTTTTGTTAATTTCACGTTTAGTCCACTCTTCATCCAAATCTATATGAGATTTGGATGAAGAGTGGTGTATATTCTTGGATGTTGTAGAATATGATACTAATAAAAAGCGCTGATACCATAGAAAATTTATTGCTTGCCAATACAGACAGCAGATGGCTAATTTAAAGGTAGCTGTGTTAAGATGATTGTTCGTTAAGACTAAGATATATTAGATTCAAATTATTACTAAGGTTGTCTATACACTTATGTATGATAGGAAAAAATTAAAGACGCGTTCCGCGCAAACGCAAATATTTTGGTACGGATGCGTTCGTTACAGTGGAAAAAAATTGTAATCGTATTGTAGAAATGTTCATGGAAAAATTTCCGCATTTGGCCACGACCCACACTCTTGTCGTTCATATATAAGTAATAAAGTAATTTATTTGATCTTAATGTATCTCAAGGCTATTGAGATAATATAATACACCATTTCAACATCTCATGATCTTTTGTCCCTTTGAAATATCGGCCAAGATTTCGCCTCCAGTCTGATTTACCCGGGTGTGGGTAGGGGGGAAGTGGGTAATGCTACTTCTTTACTCGCGACGAGAGATACGAGTACACATATTGTGTTTGCCATAACGATTGGAAGATTGGAGACGTTGGAAGGTTGTAGATCGAGTCTGCCCAGACATCTTGAGTTATAAATATGGAGAGGTACTAAGCTTTGCAATTTCCCTGAGTTACTCTCGGAAATTGTCATTGCGGTATTATACTATCCTGTGAGAGCTTGGATGTTGTTGTTATTTAATCACACAAATCGGATTTTAATGAAATTAGACACATATATGGTTTATAACCTAGACGACTACCATCATACATGTTTTTCCCGAAGAGTTAGGTAGCCCCTGGTATATTTGGGTCCCATGCGATAGGGATAGCCTATTGCCGATAACCGATCATGAATCCAAACTCCAAGCTGCTATTGAGAATTACATAGAAAATCCCAATAATACTTTGGTCAACTCGGGAATCGAACCCAGTACCTCTGGCATATACCTCTTGCAGCTATTCTAGCGTAGCTATTATATTAATTAAACATGCGTCTACTTTTGGCAATCGCTTTGTGCTTTGGAACGCGGTATTCATTTGATTCTTGTCACCCAAAAACATCGTAATATTTTACGAGGGGCCCCTCCGTACCAAAACAGCTCACGTAGTGACAAAGCTACCGATTTCGTACAAGGAAAAATTGCCCGCATGCCTTTTGAATGCTTAGCGGAGTTTACCTACTGTTCGAATGACGACTGTGGCACTTATCCGCAGTATGAATATTTCAGTGTCCCCATTTAATGGTAACTCCTTTTTTGTCAAATTGAATTGGAACGCTGGTAGAATGATCAAGATTATAAGCGATGAATTTTTAGGCTGTGTTGAAAGGTTACATATGGAATGGAATATTTCAATGGGAAATTGGGTTGATTTTAATTCCTATGTGTTATATTTTTATAGGGATTCTTGAAGGAAGCCTTTAAGTGCTTAGTCGAGTTCTCTTACAGGATAACAGTAATGGTATCATTATTAATGTACGTGTAAAACAATCTGCCTTACTCTAAGGGATTAAGATATTATGATATGTAACATAGTTTGTACGATAGAGATTTGAATAGCAGTTCTATAGAAGTTATTTCTTTAGTAAATAAATAAAATAGAAGTCAGCAAAAACCAATATTAACAATCAACTTTATGTAGAAATAGGAAACCAGCACGGAGGGTTCTTAAACTGCTAAGAATTTACCCATCCAAAGCGGCGGCCGACAAAAACAATAAGTTTTGCATTGTGTCTGTAATTGGTTACTTAGAGGATATACTCGTACCTTACAGATCTATTATTTAGAGTTCTTAGGTATCCGCTAACCCACCTCGGTAGTAAACCGGTTAAAAGAATATCTAAATCTTTAAAAATAAAAGAGCGAACATAACATCCTTTTCTGGATTTGACTAAAAATAATTCCAAAAAAGGTTATCTCTTGGTAGTACCCACTTACATTCATAATTTATTTTCGTAATGGCGAATACATTTAACAGGAAATCAATAGAGTATTATGGGAATTATGTAACACAAAATACTTAACAAAACTGCTCTCGGGCCTCGGTTCTCACAGAATATATAATGTTGTAATCCCTGCACATTTAGAAAGGAGTGTAGCGATGGATATAATTATTCTACAGTGAAAACTCATAACCAGTTACGGTTAGCTAGTGCTTTTAGATAATTGTTAAAATTACCCCCTAGTTGGATTCGACGCCCATAACACCGACGCTTAACACTGACGCTTACAAAAACTGACGCCTATAATACCAACGCTTATAAGACCGACGCCCATTAGACCGACGCTCATAAGTCCGACGTCCATAAGACCGACGCCCATAAGACCGACGCTCATAAGACCGACGTCTCATAAGACCGACGCTCATAAGACCGACGTCTCATAAGACGGACGCCTATAAGACTGATGCTCATAAGATCGACGTCCATAAGACCGACGCCCATTAGACCGACGCACATTAGACCGACGCCCCTAGACCGACACCCACAGACCGACGCCAAAAGATCGAAACCCACAGACCGACGCCAAAAGACCGACATTCATAGACCGACGCCTTAAGACATCCATAAGATCGACGTCGATAAGACTGTCTCCCATATAGCCGACCCCATAAGTCCGAAGCCCATAAAACCAATGTCCATAAGACCGACGCCCGTAAGACCGATGCCCATAAGTCCCACGCTTATAACACCAACAACTGCAGTCATTATGCACACATTACTAAAAAAACATTCACTTTTAACATACAATCCCCTACCTCCGAAGAAAAGACGGAGTTATGCTGTTTGTCCCCTCACAAAGTGTAACACTAGTTTCGCTCAAAGATTTTTTGCCTTCCTTGGAAATCACCTGTACAATAAAATTAATAAAGTCATCTCTATCTATCATCTCCCTTTAAAATCATGTAAAATAGCGATAACCAAGTGGCTTCTAACCTTAAATTATCATTCCACTGAAGTGCTTCTTACTCACCCAGTCTAAAATTAAATTACCTCATATGATTCACATTCATATGACTGACCTTTTCACACAATCACTCCCAAAAAAAAAAACACAGTCATACACACACCTGACTCACACTATCCCATTCACATTATTTACACTGACACACACTTTGTTTATTATATGATTAAAATTTAAATGTAATATGTTTCTATTTCACTAGCGCATAAAATCTCAGAAGTGAGATCCTGGTGATCTGTAGTACAGGCATTGTGCACACACCAGGCATTGTGTTCAGACACCTGTCTCTCACAAACATTATACTGCAACTTATAATTATTATACTTGATGTTACTGTCTTATAATTTAAACATGTTTGTGAAGAGAAAATAAATATTTTTGTATTTGTATTTGTTTTGTAACTACAAGACCAATGCCTATAATAGCGATACCTATAATACCGACGACGTACGACGCTCTCCGAATTTTGCCAAAAATTGTAAAACTCTCATATCTAATAATACAATTATTGTTTGGAATTTTAAAATACCATTTTTTTTTGGTTTTTTAGCAATTTCTTCTCAGAGGTCGTCAACTAGAAAATGCCCCCCATCATCTTCATTTTTTTTAATACTTAAAAAAATATATCAATTTGTAAGTGTCCTCAAAAGAATAATTTACAGAAATAAATATCATTTAAAAAAAATCTAGACATGTTTTGTGATACGATAATGCCTATACCTCATCTACTTGCTTTCCATACTGTATTTAAGATTATTTCGTAATTAATTAATTGTTAATAGAACTTGGGATTTAATTGTCAAGTTTTAATTAAGACGTTACTTACGCCGATGTCTTGACGGCTCTTATTAAAATGAAAAGGAATGAAAATACGCACCATTTTGCTCTATATTATTACATTAGCGTAGTGATTTATTCATGTGATGTTAAAATTAATGTTTTATGATTAACTCGTTGCGAGCTGCGATTTCACCCGTGTTTTGAAATTATTAAATAATTTTCCCTAAATCATAGCGTACCGATGTAAGAAGGCTCTTTGGCAAAAGGTATTACACTTATTTTAGTAACGTACCATCACACCTGTATTCCCCGAAGGGTAAGGCAGAGGTGTACTAATGTACATCCATACTTCGCTGGTATGTTTAAGTCTCATGTAATAGGGGGCGAGCCTATACTTATTTTAGTGAAGGAAAAATTCGACTGCGGGCAGGATTCGAACCTGTCTTATGGTTAGATACAATAGGCGCTATGACCACTAAGCTACCGCGAGTCCCACCCGTCGAAATTTGCCTTCACATTTTTGAATTTACGTCTTTAAGGTGACGTCAGTGAAAATGGATCAAAAATACTACAAGAAAGTTAAATATTACACTCTTTAATAAAAAGTTCATCCGTCATTCGAGTCCTTTTTGAAGTCGGTTAAAAAGAACGGCACCAAAAAGTTTCTAATTCTTTTTTTTTATACAAACAACCTCAGTTTGTGTTGAAAACTATTTAAACTAGAGACGTGTACCTCCGCTTTTGACCGACCGTATAATGAATTGGGGGTAGTCGTGTAAAAGTTTGGGCAAACAGCCAAAGTTTCATGGATTCGCACCTCTAACGCGTTGGCCTGTTAAAATTGGGACCACCTCAAAAACTACTTCGCTCGTTTAGGTAAGGCTTGCTTTGAGAATTTAAATTACATAGTACACACGGCTACACATCAAGCAAAACCATTTTACGCTGGCCTCTTATTGTATCGAAAGCCTATACAATGTAAGATCAGCTTAAACTGGAATTCTATAGGTTGACTCGTAGCCGTATGTACATCGAACGAAAATAATTGTAAACTGTTTTTTTTTATTTTATCATCAAAATTTTCAATTTTCTCTTAATCTAGAAATATTTTACCATATTATTGTTTGATGTACATTTTAAGAGAGCGTCGACGACTATACTAGTATGAACTGTGTCAAACTGTGTGAATGCAGATATTAATGGAAAAGATCACCAGCATAACCTTTTTCACAATATTCCTAGGATTTATGCCCAATGGAGCTCCGTTTATTATGGGTGAGCTACACGATGACTGAATAAATTTATGTGGCTATGGTTCTTTCTTTACAAGGCCTGTTCAGACATTTCCCTACATTTTAAAACTCACGTATTTGATAATTCTACTGTCTGGAATAGTAATGATCTATTTACAGAAACAAATATCATGTATCATTAGAAATAGCAATAGCCTCACCCTTATTAAGTACATGGAACATAATATATACAGGCGAATTATGTTCCTAATGTTAGGGTGAGCTTCTAGTATTTCTGTCCTTTTGTATAAAATACTGATATTCAGCCGGATCTAGCTGAAAAACTGGGTGTGCAACCAGCACATCAAGTTACCACAAAATGACAAATTTTCTCAGTCGATTTTGAACTTAGTCACTAACATTTTAAGGTTTAAAATCATTTGGTAAAATTTTACAATTTTGCATAACTTGATGTGCTAACGACTGTACAACAACACATAACATACCGTCACGCCTGCATTCCCCAAAGGGTTAGGCAGAGGTGGTCCCATGTTAGCGTCTTGCCACTAACCGGGAACAAATCCAGACTTAACTGCAATTGAGAATTTTGGAGAAAAATTGGTGTCCATGGGCGAGGATGATCGCGTACCATCAGGTGACTCGCTTGGTGGTTTGCCTCGCTCTACTATAAAAAAAACTACTGCTTGACCTGTGAATCGAATCCAAGACCTCTAACGCAGCAGTCGTGTTTAAGAACTCTAAACAAACCGGTCCATTCGGAAGAGCAAAAGTTCATCCATCGGTCAGTTGATAGACGAGAAAAAAATATTCTGTGACTTACTGTTGTATTTTTTGTAGTTTCCCGTGAAACACACACTGCTCATTAAAAGTTTTACAAAACCTCTTTCCACCTTCACTGTTGCCAGTATACATTCAACACTCATTAGTTTTTTTTTCTACAACCTCTCGACCGTGGTTGCAGAGTAAAAAAATTTAGAAAAACGGTGTCGTCGCAAGGTCCATTTCTTTCTCATTACATGTGTTGATGTTGCACTACCGGTGTCTAATACACTGTGACCGACGGAATGTTTAAGTGATTTTTAAATGAAACTTTATTTCTTGGTGAAAAGGATTTTTTTTCTGTTCTTGTTATTTTTATTATAACATAGTTTAATTGTCTGGATACTGGATACAATTTCATTGTATCGTTACACCATTACTATGATTATAAGTTTTCGAAATAATCGATTCGATTCGAATAATCGATTTAACATAAAATATCATCACGCCTGTATTCCGCGAACGGTTTGGGAGAGGTGTACACATATTATTTATACAACCGTAGTTCGTCGTTATGTTTAGGTCTGATGTAATAGGCATATTAATATTTATTATCATCATCATCATCATCATCATCAGCCCGTATTCGTCCACTGCTGGAAGTGGGACTCTTTAAATGAACGCCTATTGGTATTAACTGTACCAAAATTCTAAATCCGAGCTGCTACTGAGAATATCATAGAAAAATCCAATTAAAATTCGAGCTGGGAATTGAACTAAGAACTTCCAGCATAGTAGAAGCGATATCGACCACTAGACTAATGAGGCAGTTAATCCGATTTAATTTACAAGTTTGTATAGTTCATAATTCAAATCAAAGAAAAACAAAATGGCGTCCGCCGGCCGCCATTACTGCCGTTTAGTTTTTAATTAATTTACATTCTAGACAGTTTTGGTATGCGCATAACTATCTGAATTCAAAACAATGAATAATATAGGCATTTCGTGACAATTTAGTAAACTAAAAGAATCATAAAGGGTACATTTGAATAGTTTTCTTCCGAATTGGCTTACAGCCAGGCAGCCGTTCACGTGGCATAATAGTTTTTAGGGTTCCTCAACAAAAAAAGTACAAAAGGGGACGGTTATGATATCTGTACTTGCAGATTTTCTGCCCATAATTGTGCTATGCTACCTCTACGTTTTTTCCGGTAGAGTAATATAATATTAAGAATATTTTATAAATATACTTGGAATTTAGCTAAAGCTTATTTAAATAAAAAACGAGGAAAGATTTGTTTTGTTTGTAATCGATAAACTCTGAAACTACTGAACCGAATTAGAAAGCTACATTATTCCCCCATTACTCGTTGGGGCTACATTATTCGTTGGAGCAGACAAGTGCTAGAGTGGAGATCGCGATTGGGCAAACGTAGTGTGGGACGCTCTTCGACACGATGGAGCGACGATTTGAAGAAGGTGGCTGGCAGCGGATGGACGCGACCTGCTCAAGACTGGGATGGTTGGCGCTCTTTGGGGGAGGCCTATGTTCAGCAGTGGACGGCAATAGGTTGACATGATGACGATGATGATTATTATTATTCCCGGGATTTGGGTAAAGGGCACTCTCTTTTTTGTTATATTTTTTTGGGAATATTTTTTTTTTTTACTGACGGCTATAAATAATAATAGCAGCTTAGCTTTGCTTATAAAGATTTTTGCAGGTTTTATTTGGAAGTAAAAAATATGATTTATATAAGAATTGAAGCTGTTATACATACATACACTCACGCCTTTTTCCCCATAGGGGTAGGCAGAAACTAGACAACGCCATCTGCTACGATTCTTGCATACTTCTTTTGATTCGTCCACATTCATACATCTTGTCATACACATGCGCCGGTTGCGAGTACTACGCACCTGACCTTTCTAAAGGATCTCACCAATAAGGTCGTGAACTTGAAGTTGAAGCCGTTACAGCTCTTGATAAGATACGGAACCCCAGGTGTATATTCATCTTACATAAGACTGGTTTTTTTTTGAAGTTGTTTGTTCGCTTCCGTTGATGCTCGTCTGATAAAGTAGGCAAACATCTTGGTCTGAAGCACTTAGATTCAAAACAGATGCCGATATTAAGGGTGCTCGTTAAAAATAATGTTATGAAAAAAATGGAGGGATCTCGCTATCATTTATGTAGGAGTATTTTTTTCTTTTTTTATTTCGGAAGAAATGGAATAAGCAATTGTGGCCTAGTTGTGACATACATTATATATTTATGAATACTAATTATTTGTTATGAATAGTACACGGCTTGTGTGGGTGGTTCTATAAGTAACTTTTCCTTTGCCATATAAAAATATCCATTATTCATATGAGATGAAATTACATATTATATCATCACGCCTGTATTTCCCGAAGGGGGTAGGCAGAGGTGAACTTAGGGGGTTTGTATACCCACAGTTCGCCGGTACGTTTAGGTCCCATATAATAGGGGGCGAGCCTATTGCCATTCAGCGGGCACATATCCAAATTCCCAGCTACTACTGAGAATTTCATAGAAAAACCCATTAACACTTTACTCGACCTGGAAATCGAACTCAAGACCTCTAGCGTAGCAGTCACGCTTAGAACCACTAGACTAATGAGGCACTCACACAAACACGTAATTATGTTAAGATGGTTTAGTCATGAAGAGAGATGGAATGAACGGAGATTTACGAAACAAGTATATGTGGCGAATATGGCCGAATTCGAAGGGGACGACCTCGGCGAACGTACCGCAACCAAATTGCGGACATTCCTTAAAAAGGCCAGGTTACGAGCACCCTAAACCAATGATCATACAAGAGGAGGTTAATTAATGTAGATGAAGCGAAAATAGGGTGCCAGGACCGTTGCAAGTGAAAATCTATAGTCTCTGCCTACCCGCATGAGACAGGCGTGAAAATATGTATGTATGTACGTATATAGTACTCGCATTTACAGTTGCACCAGATTTTCATTTATTTATTTATTAAATACGTAGTACTCATGAAGATATGAATTTTCTAAATAAAGAAGTTTTCTAGTGAAAGAAAAATTCGATCTCAGGCAGGGTTTGAACCTGCGTCTCTCTGGTTAAGTACACCAGACGTTTTGCCAACTAAGCTACCGAGACCAATGCCTGTGATGTCGAATACATAGTAATGTCTTCAATAGATGGTGCTGACGTCGCGTGAAGACGTAAAATGTGGAAGAGAAATTTGACGTCACATGCAGTGGTTTCGGTAGCTTTCTTAGTTGGCAAAGCGTCTGGTGTGCTTAACCAGAGAGACGCAGGTTCAAACCCTGTCTGAGATCGAATTTTTCTTTCGCTAGAAATTTTCTTTATTTAGAAATTTCATATCTTTGTGAACATTTCGCAATAATTAATGCTAAAACATTATAAAAAATAAACATAGTACTCACATTTACAGTTGCATCAGATTTTTTAGTAATGAATTAATTTATTAAATACATAGTACTCACATTTAAAGTTCAACCAGATTTTTATAAAATATTCTGGCAATTAATTGTAGGACGCGGAACTATTAACTGCTTTGCGGGTTTACCGCTGAATTTCTATCAAAGAGGAACGTTTTACATTAATCGCTTACAGCTTATCCGATTAAGCCGCTTGAGCTGAAGCGACCAAAGAGTGTTGATACACTGAAGTATAAAATACTTTAATGAGGTTTTAATACGGGTCGGTGAATGCTTGGAATTTTATGCTGTTCGTTTTGTATTTAGTTCAAACGGGGCTCGTGGTTAAGCTATAACTACGGCAATCACTCGACCTGCAAGGTTAAGTTGCGCTTGCCGCGGTCATTTTATGGATGGGTAAGCATTTTGAGCACATTGTGTCAGTACCTCAGAAATCACGTTGTCGTCAGTCCCCGGTTGACGTCTACTATTAATAATAGGCGTTAGTTAGTATGATCCCTCTCATCGAGAAGAGACTATGTCCCAGCAGTAGGAACATTATAGGTTGATTATGCTTTGGCTAGTATTACAATCGGGACCGACGGCTTTATATAGTCTCTAGACACCGAGGGGTCACAAGAATTAAAAAATCTTCACCCATCCATAGTTTGACCGCGGTAAGCTCAGCTTAACCTTGCAGACTGATTCATTAGCGTAGTTATGGCCGAGATGTACAAGTACATACAAACTAACCACAAGTCCCCCCCATTCATGTCTAAGAAATAATAGTTATTTTTCCAGTTTCCATTGCTATTTTTCTTAAAATAAATATTTGTTCCAAGAACTTTAGATGGCAATACAAGTATATAATACAGTTACTTGTTCACTGCCGGACGTATGCCGTGGCAAAGATTTACTGGCTACGTGCACGCTACGCCGTAGCCTTGCCGTAGCACTCTCGTGGCTACGCCGTAGCATTTGAGAACGAGTGATGTATTTTATTTCTGTTTTCTATATTTTTAAACGTTGGATTCGGAGAGGTAGCAAATAGATTTCAATGTTTATTTCAGTTCTGTTAGTTTCCTTTTTACAAAATATTTGTTCCGTACCCGAAGTAAAGTATACGATCGGCACAACACATATGTTTATTTCTTATGGGAATACTTGCGATGTACAGTCTGCAGCAAAAGTGACTAACAAAATGATGTTATTTATTTTTATTCTCAAGTCCCAGACCAGAGGTAGTAGAAGATTTTTACGTAAATAATAATATGCTTTAGGTTAATTAAAATGTAGCAACATTTTTTTTTGCTATGATGATTTTAATCATTTTTTTTAGTATTTTTTTGCTGACCATACCGACCGAATGTTCAAACAAGTATTCGCAAGTAAAAAGTTTCGTGTTTTATTTTCAAATGTTGGCAGGAGCACGATACAATAAATTTTAGGCACCCCATCTGCAATCGTCGCGCGCATTATGATAACGAGTGCAGGTTCGAGCCCAGCATATTATACTGTTGTAAGTTTTTTTTTATGTAACGAAGCTGATGACGCCGATGAAGCCGTGGGCAGAAAGCTAGTATAATAAAAAAAATAATTGGATTTTGACAAAAGCAGTGATAGCCTAGTTATACTGGATTGGACTGCCAAAACAAAGGTCTGTAGTTCGAATTCAAGGTCACACGCACATGACTTCGAAAAGATAGAGGTGCTATCTTTTCGAAGTCATGTGCGTGTTATAATTAGTTATTACGGTGAAGGAAGTCATCGTGAGGAAACCTGCATGCCTGGCGGCGTGTGAAGTCTGCCAACCCGCAGTAGGCTAGCGTGGCGGACTATAGCCTAATCCCTCTCGTTTTGAGAGAAGTCCTGTGTCTACCAATAGGACAATGGTTGAAATGCATTAATAAATTTGCTAAGTACGGTTGAATTTGCATAACAACCACCACCTCGCCAAGGCCGCCGCTCGGCCACACAGTAATTATCCACGTCATATCTAAACAATGTATTCACACAACACGACAGGATTAACGTGCCAAATCCCTGAATTGTGTACAACCAAAATTCTCATTCAAGTAATCCCCAAACGGGATGAGATGAGACTCATCTCGTACACGGAAGGATTACGTCGACTTACTGATGTGTGACAACCACTGTTAATGTTATCGGGCTCTTTATACCATGGTTCTGAAGCGGCATTGGTCAATGCCAACCCGCACTGTTCCCACGTGGTGGATTACGGCTTACTCCCTCTCATCAGGAAAAAGCCTGTGTCGAAACATTATAGGCCGATTATGCTTTGCATACGCTATTGGTCAAGGAAGGGATCTCCCAACTGGATGGAATGAGACTCATCTCGTACACGGAAGGATTGAGTCGACTTACTGATGTGTGACAACCACTGTTAATGTTATCGGACTCTTTATACCAAAGCAGTTCTGTATACATGGTTCTGAAGCTGCATTGGTCAATGCCAACCCCCACTGAGTTCGCGTGGTGGATTACGGCCCACTCCCTCTCATCAGGAAAAAGCCTGTGTCGGAACATTATAGGCCGATTATGCTTTGCATACGCTATTGGTCAAGGAAGGGATCTCCCACCTGGATGGGATGAGACTCATCTCTTACACGGAAGGATTAAGTCGACTTACTGAGGTGTGACTGTTAATGTTATCGGACTATTTATACCAAAGCAGTTCTGTATACATGGTTCTGAAGCTCTATTGGTCAATGCCAACCCCCACTGAGTTCGCGTGGTGGATTACGGCCCACTCCCTCTCATCAGGAAGAGGCCTGTGTCGGAACATTATAGGCCGATTATGCTTTGCATACGCTATTGGTCAAGGAAGGGATCTGGATGGGATGAGACTCATCTCGTACACGGAAGGATTAAGTCGACTTACTGATGTGTGACAACCACTGTTAATGTTATCAGACTATTTATACCAAAGCAGTTCTGTATACATGGTTCTGAAGCTCTATTGGTCAATGCCAACCCCCACTGAGTTCGCGTGGTGGATTACGGCCCACTCCCTCTCATCAGGAAGAGGCCTGTGTCCTAGCAGTGGGAACATTATAGGGTGATTATGCTTTGCTTATACTGTTGGTCAGGGACGGGAGTTGCTCAATGTGAGATCAGCAAGGTGTTATAGGGTTTCTGTCAAGGTCGTAGCGAATCCATACGATCATAGCAGTCCAATAGGTGTGACTGTAAGTAAGGCAAGGGAAGACAAGTGGGGTTTTTAGTCTAACAAACACTGCCCACTCTTCAGGTAAAAGGTGATTAATGAGACATTTTACAACTCCCAAAATGGAAGGTGTTATTGGGTTTTTCTATTGTTCTTAGGAGCAGCTCGAAGTCTGGACTTGTGCCCGGTAAATGGTAATAGTTTCGGCATATTACATGGGACCTAAACATCCCTGCAAAGTGGACATGCGTAAATTGTTCCCTAAGCCTTCCAGGCAATACAGGCGTGATTGTATGTATGTTTTAGAAATAAGCTCCCTATTACGTGGGACCTTAACTCATCATCATCAACCCATTGTATTGTCCCACTGCTGGGCATGTGTCACCTCGCATAATGTGATTATAGGCTATAGTCCACAATGGTGGCCTACTAACTTAAACACATACCGTTTATTTAATTAATATGTGCTTTAACTGCGAGCATAGCTGCAGAATGGTTCTGTGTTTGCTTTCCAGTTGGGGCAAAGTATGAAAGATTTTTCCATTTGAAATGTCTCATAATCCTAGGAGATGGGAGCTCCTCTAAGCTTTGGAGTTGCTATTATGGAAATCGGCTTGCTTTCTTACATGGGATTTTAAAACATATATCACCGTTGTTAGTCGTCGGTGTTGACTTTTTATAAGGATGCAGAAGCCTGCAGCTCAGTTCATCAGAGTTGGGAACACTTCATTGTCAAATATTCTGCCAGTAATAATATTCTAACATTAACTATGTTACCTGAAATCCATTAAAATTACTGGACAAATAGAGACTTAAAAACGGAGGTCTTAAGATTTCAATGCGAGTGATAACTACTGGCATTGCTGGGTTCAAAGGAATCATTGCCGTTTACTATAAAGCGGCCCGTATGGTTGTTTATCATGGTATAACATTAAAAAAACATTTAGGTGTACATTAGTACACCTCTGACCGTGACCTACGATTTGAATAGAAGGGATCAATACCACTTAGCCACCAATACACACGATACATTATCCAGCACAAAGAAACCACTTACAAAACCTTAACTATGCGTGTTCAAGGTCCAAATTACCTCAACTTGACCTTTAGCGGACCTTTATAACCCCTCTTTTTTGGACCCTAACTCACCCATGTTAAACGTCACACACAATACATAACAACTGACCCGGGTTTGCCCGCCATTCATCATATTTTTCAAATGCATGTCGAAGCTTTTTGAATCGATTTCTGTTTGTCATTATGTATTGTGTATTAAAAGCCTCAGTAATAACTATGCTTTCTATCGGTTTTCAAGGTTAAGCTGCGCTTGTCACGGTCGGTCAATGGATGGGTGAGCATTCTTAACAGATCGAAATCTCTTCATGTTTTGTAGAATACATTAAGCTGTAATTCTCGTTTGCCATGTAAGCCCCTATGACAATCATTTGAAGCGGCGGCGGCGGTAGCCTAATGGCTAGCCTTCGGACTTGCGATCATGTGGTTGCCGGTTGCCGACGTGAACCCGCTCGTAATATAAGCATTTAGCTTGGTACGAGGGGTTAACGAGAATACTAGTAATCCGCGACCCACATTGCTAGTAATGTTTATAAAAAAAAACATTAAGTACTGGTATTTAGAAGGCTAAAAATCCAAAAAACCTGGGTATATGTTCTGATGACGGTTGCTGCTCGTTTGCCGATTTATCCTATAAAAAAAAGAAAATTCGCACTAAGTACCTAGTACTATTTTTTTTAAATATTTACATGTAAAAGTGTCTTGAAAAGATCAAATGTATTTGTGGAATAGGTTCATAAATATTTGTCTTGGGTGGGAATCGAACCAACGAAACGTAACGCAACGGTAATCGCGATATGAACATTTTTACCGCTACACCTAAAGTTCAGTAGGTAAGTCTCACTAAATACAACTTTTGAAGTTATATTTATTAAAGTCGGGCAAATATTGGCAATATTTTTACCCAACGTGACATTAATAGGCTGTCAGAAAAAATGCACCATTCATTGGGAAAAAAAGTTTTGACACCAACCAGTGATCCTTCTAGTGATGTGACCATTTTACAAATTGTATAAACTGTAAGATTGTATAAATAAATAAAATAATAAACAATTATATTATTTCTCTAGTGTCATTAGTCTAGTGGTCCTAAGCGCGACTGCTACGCTATAGGTCCTGGGTTCGATCCCCAGGTCGAGCAAAGTGTTATTGGGTTTTTCTATGAAATTCCCAGTAGCAGCTCGGAGTCTGGATTTGTGCCCGGTTAATGGCAATAGGCTCGCCCCCTATTACATGGGACCTAAGCATACCGGCGAAATGTGGGTGTACAATAGTACACCTCTGCCAAACCCTTCGGGGAATACAGGCGTGATGGTATGTAACTATATTATTTTTACTGCTGACGTATTCCACTCTGCTTCGGTCTTGTGTTCAGTGATAACCTAGTGATTTGAGCATTTTACTGCCAAGTGAAAGGTCTCCAGTTACAATCCAAGGCACGCGCCACTGACTTTTCGAAGTTGTGCGCGTATTAATACTTAATTAATCATCACGGGAAAAAGAAAACATCGTGAAGAAACCTGTATGCCTGAGAGCTATTCTCGACGGTGAATGAAGTCTGCTAACCCGCAGCAGGCTAGCGTAGCTATGGCCTAATCACTCCGCGCCCAGCAGTGGGATAATTGCGGTTTATGATGATGACTCCGCCTCACTAAGTTGTCCCTCTAGTGGGACCAAGTAGAATATTTAGTATTTGTAAGTTCAGTTTGATGACTGATTTTCGACTATAAGTGATGACTGATTTTGTAATGACTTATCACGAAGGTCACTTATCACTGATGATCTCCAAGATAAAGTGAACTTCAAAATTAGGTATTACATTTCAATTTATCCTACAACAAAGGAGCAGTAGAATGTAGTCGAAGATATGTGACATTTACCAACCCGCACTGGGCCCGCGTGGTGGATTACGGTTCACTCCCTCTCACCCAGAGGAGGCCTGTGCCAAGCAGTGGGAACATTAAGCTTACAGACATACATACCATCACGCCTGTGTTCCCCGAAGGGTTAGGCAGAGGTGTACTTAATGTAGGTACACCCACAGTTCGCCGGTATGTTTGGGTCCCATGTAATAGGGGGCGAGCCTATTGCCATTCACCGGGCACAAATCCAGACTCCGAGCTGCTACTGAGAATTTCATAGAAAAACTCAATAACACTTTGCTCGACCTGGGGATCGAACCCAAGACCTCTAGCGTAGCAGTCGCGATTGGGACCACTAGACTAACGAGGCAGTCTAGACTAACATTAAGCTTATTATGCCATAACAGATAACGTGTAGGTGTAGATAATATTTCACTTGACGTTTCACTTTATCTAATACTTTTACTACATCTATCCAATTTTCGCCGATAACTTTTGTCTAGAAACTTAGACACATCGCTATTGATTGTATTGCGAAAATGTTATCACCAAATTGAGTTGGGACTTTTATCGCGTTCTGTAATCGTTCGGTCAGACACTTTGACGTGTAAATCTATAGGTACTTAATACAATAAAGTTGAAGAGTTTGTTTCAACGCGCGAATCTCTGGAACTATCAGTTGGATTTTCAAAAATCTTTTTGTATATAATAGCCATATTCATGAGGTAGGCTATAAGTTAGCTAGCATCACGCTACGATTCTTAGGAGCGGGGTAGAGCGGGTGAAACCGGTAAAGTACCGTTTTAGGACAGTTTTGTAAAAGTTTACACAGCTGCTAACTTGCATAATGTTTGCTACTTCTTTGTTTTTTTTTTTTTATGGTATAACTCGGCAAACGAGCAGGCGAGCTACCTGATGGTAAGCAGTCATCGCCGCCCATGGACATCTGCAAAACCAAAGGAGTTGCAGATGCGTTGCCGAGCCTATTTAGGGAAAGGGAGGGGAAGGAGAAAAGGAGAAGGACGGGGATTGGGGGAGGAAATTGGGCCTCCGGCCCTCTCGCTCACCGAACGAAGCGCAGTAACTAAACGCTACTACTCGGACGTCGGTCTTCTGCGAGAGTGTGGTACTTCCCCGGTCAAGCCGGCCCATTCAAGCTGCGAACAGCGTGGCCCTACCACAACAAATACTTGTTACTGCCAAGTGCGGCTAATAATTATGAGAACTTAGATTCGACTGTTAATTCAGGTGTTAATTCATCCGAGAGTTTTTTGTTACATAAAAAATGCCTGATATTCGAATCAATAAAATCAAAACGACTCGAATAAACCATATTCTGCCCATCACTATTGCGAAACGGATGAGCTGGAACTAATCTTGCGAAAAAAACCAACACGAGCGAGCGTTTCTGCGGGTTTTGTACAAATATACCTGGTTATGATATTGAGTCTGCTTCGATGATTTAAGGCAAATAGTATTACAGGATATTTTACATAACATACTTTCACGCCTGTACCCCCCAAAGGCCTAGGCAGAGGTGTAGGTAAAATGAGCAGTTGCTGACACAGTTATTCTATGAATTTCTCAGTAGCAGCTCGGAGGTTGGATATGTGCATATTGAATGGCAATAGGCTGATCTAAATAGGACCTAATCATACCAGCGAATTGTGGGTGTACATTAAGTACACCTCTGCCTAACCCTTCGGTGAATTGAGCCACATGACAGCATTATTAAATTAAATTTGATCCGGGGAAAAACGTTATCATAATTTTTACAGAGTACCAATAAGAGTAGATTTTGTATCTTTGGTTTTATATGTTTTTGTGAATTCTATGTTATACGTATTCTATTTCCACGCATAATTTCGTCATGTAAGAGAAATTTCTAAAGCTCTGGCTTCTCTTTACAAAACTATACCTGAAAGTAGTTTTGTTTCAGTAACGAGCTATCATTTTGCCATCGATTCAACTGACTTCAATGATTGTTTCCCTCGGGTACGACATTCAGTTCCAGTCCAAAACTCTGTGCCGCTTTGGGTTAATTAATTTTTTCACTTCACGTTCATTCAACCGGTCATTCAATCTCGTATCTACTATGGATTTACAGAAAACGTTTGATTGTGGATTTTTTTATAGTAAAATATGACTGCCTTATAAATCTAGTGGTCCTAAGCGCCACATCTACGCTAGATGTCCTGGGTCTGATTCCCACGTCGAGCTAAGTGTAATTCAGTTTTTCTATTAAATTCTCAGTAGCAGCTCGGAGTCTGGATTTGTGCCCGTTTAATGGCAATAGGCTCGCCCCATATTACATGGGACTTAAACATACCGGTGAAGTGTGAGTGTACATTAGTACATCTCGGTATATCCTTTCGAGGAATACAGGCGTAATGGTATGTATGATGGTATGTTAAGAAAAGTTATTACAATTTATTTGATTTTTTCTTGCGCAATAAACACACAAATATCCATTATATCCTCCCCACAGTTATCCTCTTTACAGATATCTGATTTTATGTCTTTAGTTCATAATAAAAATATTGTACAACAAAGCCTGAGTCCCAAACAATAGGCCATCTACGCGGCACAATCGCATATTTAACAATAGCTCGCCCGGAATCGAATAGGACAACCAATTCTGAATCGCATTTAAGTTTTCGTCCAAGGAAGGAATTTTATTTATCTCCATACAATATACTTTTGCAGTTCACTTGAATCTTAACTTTTAAGGAATAGAGTTGATATTGGTTTGTGAGAAGCTACTTTGGCTGGATGCCAGTCTTGCATTTTGGGAGAAGAGAGAAATCTCGTTTTGTCTGTACACAAGGCAATATACCTCAGTAAAGAAATGAAAAGTTATGTATTTGTTGTGTTGGAGTATTATTGGAAGACAGTGTAATATATAGATCCAATATAAAATGGGATATAATAAGCTGCGCATCAAAAATATAGATTGAGCGACAAAATTAGGTACCTACTGATTGAGTACCTTGTAAAAGTCTTAACAGATATCGGTAAGGTTAGGTTAGAACTGTGACCAAACACATTGCCAGAACCAAATCGTGTTCATATTTTGTTAGAAAAAAAAAACAATCGTCGCCGTTTTTAATATTTGTAGTCGCCCACAGTCTTTCGCCCACTTAGTATTTTAGTAGTCATTATTTTTTTTTACGCCTTTACTTTGACTTTTTACTCTCTCGTTTAAATACCATTCTGACATACCATATCACGCCTGTATTCTTCGAAGGGTTAACAGAGGTTCACTTAATGTACATACAGCAACACATAAAGCTATACAAATCCAGTATAAGCTGGTCTCGCATTGTGCGGATAGCGTTTACAAAGCGAGGTCAGGTGATACTAGACCTTAATACAAAAAATCTAAAACATGTGACATCTACCAACCCGCATTGTGCCCGCAAGGTGGATTAGGGCCCACTCCCTTTATCGAGAGAAAGTTTTGTCTCAGCAGTGGAAACATTATAGGCTGATTGTGAAGTAAAAAATAAAATAAAACAAATAAAAAATAAATAGGTTTATTGCAGAAACTTGTACAACTTTTACAATGAATCTTAAATCTCGACCTCCTTTTAAGTAAAAGACATAAGTAGCTGCGCTAGGAGGCCCCGTTTTTCAAAGACAAATTATAAAATGGTAAAAGTGGTGTACCGAAAGAAAATATAATTTTAACAAGTAAAAAAAAAGAAAACTTAAACTATAACAGAAGACTTAAAAGGTCTTAAGTCAGTTTAAACATTCCAATTGAGAACTTCCTCGTTTTTCACTCCATTTTTTCACTGTTTCGACTGCCGAAAATAAAACTTTTTTTTTAATAAGCTATCTAGCAATGTGGGTCACACATAACTAAGTAGTATTCTTGTTAACTCTTTTTTCAGTTTAAGAATGAAATAATATCAATATAAAATAAAAATAAAATAAAATCTGTAAAATCATACCATAAAATCTGTAAAAAGTACTCTTCTTGCTAAATGCTTGTGTTACGAGTGGGCTCACGCCGGTAGGGCAATGGGTAGGTTTCGAACCGGCAACCACATGATGGCAAGTCCGACGCCCTAGCCATTAGGCTACCGCCGCTTCTAATCGGCTAAAGATTATTAGGTACGCGGTAAGGCTGCGTTTCTGCAAAGTCTACAAATAAATACAAAGTACCTACATGTGTAGACTGCCTCGTTAGTTTAGTGGTGCCAAGCGCGACTACTACGCTAGAGGTACTAGGTTCATTTTCCAAAGTGTTATTGGGTTTTTTAAAGAAATTCCCAGTAGCAGCGCGTAGTATGGCAATAGGCTCGCCCCCTCTTAGATGGGACCTAAACACACCGGCGAAATGTGGGTGTACATTAGTACACTTCTGCCTAACCCTTCGGGGAATACAGGCGTGATGGTATGTTATATGTTTAGCAAGCATTTTCCCCGCGACCCGGTTAGGTTTGCATCGCGCGCACATTGTCCGATTCCTTGGCCTTGGCAGGGAGGCAGGCCCCCGCAATGCGGCATGCTACTTTAATATTTTAGTTATTCGTGACACATGGCACTAAGGATCCTCTAGCAAATATCCTTAAGGACTCGGCCAACTGCGTCGTACCATCTGTCTATTATATCTATGCTTTTATGTCCCAAAATGTAGCGTTGTGAGCCTTTTCCTGTACGATCGTGTCACACACAGATTAGATAGTTCCTTCTTGTTTATTTTTATTATTTGATTAGTATTTAAAAAACATGGAAATTAACCGGTATGTATAAGTAACATTAATTTAACTAATAATAAGAAATTGATTTTGTTATGCTGTTACGCCTAAATCGCTGCATCGATTTTGTTGAATTTATACTTGGGACCCTGGAGCCTACTTTTTTGATTGACCAGAATTGATTGATAAAATCTATGTTAAAGCGACCGAAGCCGCTAGCAAAAGCTGGTATTATTATTTCTATACCTACAAATATTATTATGAAGAGGAATGATTTGTGATTGATAAACTCTGGAACTACAGAACCGATTTTAATCATTCTTTCACCATTGGAACGCTACAATATTCTGAATTAACACATCTTACGGATAACCGGGATCCTATTACCTCTCTTAAAAGAACACCTCAGTTTTAAGTAAATAAAGATTCTTTAATAACAGAAGGCCACTTAAATAAATAAAAAACAAAATTAGGAGGGAAAGGAGGCATATGTCCAATTGTCCAGCAATGGATCAATCAACACAAGATCCATCGTATTCTTGTGAAACTTCGCATAGCAGTTATTTTAATGATGAAAAATTCGAATGCGGGCAAGATTCGAATCTGCGTCTTCTGGTTAGGTACACCAGACGCTATCTATGACCACTAAGTCACCGCGAGCCGAAATTTGCTTTCACATTTTGAATTGACGTCAGTGATGACTTTGACAGTACCAAACGTCAAACATGCTCTTGCTAATTATCGTCCGTGTGTAGTTAAACGCAAACGTTAAAAGTGCGAAGTATATTGAATCGTAAGGAGCCGCGGTAATGTTGTTAACTAGTTTCTAACTTACTTATTGATGCGTGCTCATTAGTGTATTTCCTTCTTAAGCTACGAGTTTCCCATTTAATTATATAAGGTTTCTTAGTAACCTTGTGCACACAACTATAGGTCAACCGATACGAATCCAGTTTAAGCTGATCTCGCATTGTATAGGCTTTCGGTACAGTAAGAGGCCAGCGTAAACTGGATTGGTATAGCTCGATGTGTAGCCAGTGCAGTGATAGCCTAATGATATGACGATTGGACTGCCGAGTCAAAGGTCTTGAGTTCGAATCCAAGGCACGCACCTCTGACTTTTCGAAGTCATGTGCGTATTAATAATTAATTATCACGCGCTTAATCAGTGAAGGAAAACATCGTGAGGAAACCTGCATGCCTTGACGGCGTGTGAAGTCTGCCAAACCGCAGTAGGCTAGCGTGGTGGACTATAGCCTAGTCCCTCTCGTTCTGAGAGGAGACCCGTGCCCAGCAGTGGAACAATGTAATGGGTTGATGATGACGTGTAGCTGTGCGTACGACCACAGATGTGGTTCCTTAGTTCATTTAGTAGTAGTAGTCTCGCTGACATGTCTACATGCCAGCATTAATGGCTCGGCACAACCGGGGAAGTACTACCTTCCCACAGAATATCGACGTCAAGTAGCAGTATGCATACTGTTGCGTTTTGTACGGTAAGTGTGGAGCGTCGGAGGCCCAATTTCTCCCTCAGTCGACCTGCTATGCTACGCTACCGCCAATAGTGTAGGTTATTTTTCACTTAATTACCTTATCACTAGTACAACAAGCTTGCCCAAGGCAAAAATAGGGTTGTGCCAAGAATTCGATTCCTCATCCATTTAGATAAAAACGAGAATGTACTTTTATACATTCAAATATGGGCGTTAGTGCTTCGTACGGTAAAATATGGTAAAAGTAAATTTTACCCTCTAATAGACTAAAGTCACGACACAGGGTACCTATTATTACCCTCTTATTTTTATGTAAATCATAAATTAAGATTGTTCGGTAATCTATTTTATGCATCTGATAATGCTACTGTCTGTACTTTAAAAGAGACCATGATTCTCTGAGTTTGTTGCGGTGTTTCTTCTTCTATACTAATATTATAAAGAATTAAAGTTTTTGAGTTTGTGTGGTTGTAGGGGCAAATCTCTATATCTACTGAACCTATTTTGGAAATTCTTTCACCAATAAAAAGCTACATTATTCCTGAGTGACATAGGCTATATATTATCCCGTAAAATGAAAAGAAACGTAAACTCCACGCGGGCGAAGCCGTGGGCGGAAAGCTAGTATGCTTTAAAAATTTAAATGGGAGTAGGTACTATGTAGGCTAGTTTTTATTCGCATAAGATTTATAATAAAGTTTTCTAACAGTTTTGAGTATTTCACATGACTTACACAAATGTCTTGATCTGTAGTATCTTCGTGTGACGGGTCGTTGAGATCCCTAAAAATGGTCGAGCTACACGATGACTGATGTATGCGTGCCGTCACTTAGAACAGGTCAACTCAAAGCTGAAATAGCTCTTTCTTCAAAAGGCCTGTTCAGATTTTTCCCTAGTTTGTTAAACTTGAATATCTAATAATATAACTATTGTCTGGACTTTAAAAGACACCAGGATTCTCCGAGTTTGTTTCGGGTTTCTTCTCAGAGTTCGTCAGATAGGATACGCGGCGTCTAGTTTAAAAAAATAAGTAAAATATCGACTTGTAAAACTGTATTTAAAAGGTCATTTTAGAGAAATAAATATCATTTATTGTCTAAACAAATTAATAACATTGAAGTGTTGTTGACAACATCTTTCGGACATGCAATTTTAGTTACGAAGTTTTTCTTCACAGTTTTAGAGATTGAAAAGTCAGTTAATGGTTAAGCTATTAGCAGGTTAACTATCAATGTTATAGTCTGTCTCATTAGTCTTGTGGTTCTAAGAGCGACTGCTACACTACATGTCTTAGGTTCGATTTCCAGGTCGAGTAGTGTTATTGGGTTTTTCTATGGAATTGTCAGTAGCAGCCTCAGATCGGATTCTCAGATTTGATCTGAGGTAGCAGCTTGGAGTTTTGATTTGTGTCCGGTTATAGCAATACGCTCGCCCCCTAAAAATACCGGCGAAATGTGTGTAGGTATACATCAGTTAACGTTCTCTGCTTAAATCTTTTGGCGTGATGGTATGTTATGTTATGTTAACGATACGGTGAAAGTCAAAACTAGTTTTGACTTGAAAAGTGTGACCGGGGTTCTTAGTCAAAAACTGATTTTGACTGTTAAAATTAGTTTTAACTTTCACCGTACCATCACGCCAAAAGGTTTAAGCAGAGAACGTTAACTGATGTATACACACATTTCGCCGGTAATGAGATTTCGAAAAGTCAGCATATTATCACAAATGTATGTTCCGAAGTGTTAGGCAGAGGCGTATAAATTTATATCCAAACTTCGCCGGTCTGCATGGGACCGAGGGGCCATAGGGGGCGAGCCTATTCCTATTAACCGGGCACAAATCCGGACTACGAGCTGCTACTGCTACTAAAAATCTCAATAACACTGCTCGACTTGGAAATTGAACCAAGCACCTCTATCATACTGCCGGCGTAACTAACATTTTTCAGTTTTTTTACAAAAAAGGCAGATTGGACTTTTAATTCTGATTCCAAATATGTATAAAACTCATTTTTTTTTAAAAGTTACTTGTGCCCTTTTTCGTTACGACGGCAGCATAGCAGTCGCGCCTAGGACCACTAGACTAATGAAAAATTTTAAAAGCAAGATTTCTTAAAAATAAATTTGAACTCGATGGTGTATGAATTTTGTAGTGCACGTTCATTCATATCACTGTATACACTCCCACATAATAATATGTACATAATGTATACATTCATATTCGCAATTTATTCCTTGCGGAACTCGTAAAGGGGTTAATTTCGTAACTGTGTTGATTTAGTATCAACTGGCGTGTTAAGGCGTAATAATGTAATGTACATTCAGAACTGACTCATTAGTCTAGTGGTCCTAAGTTCAACTGCTACGCTAGAGGTCTTTAGTTTGATCCAGCAAAATGTTATTGAGATTTTTTTTTAACTAGATGGCAACTCATTTCCTATTTGACGACGTCTGAGAAAAAACGCCGAAACAAACTCAGAAAATCATGGTCTCTTTTAAAGTCCATTAAGTATTATTATCAGACAAAAATCTCTACAAATAAAATAGTTCCAAAAAAAAAGCTAACATAATTATCTGTATCGTAATATTCTAGTCATCACCACATAAATATATACATACATGCTATATATACTTAATAATTCAAATAAATAATGTTAGACAAAGCCTATCTACACTTCTACACTAATATTATAAAGAGGAAAGATTTGTATTTTTGTATGTAACGAATAAACTCAAAAAGTACTGGACCGATTTGAAAAATCCTTTCAGTGCTAGATAGCCCATTTATCGAGAAAGGCTATAGGCTATATATCATCACGCTAAAACCAATAGAAGCCGAGCAGAAATGAAAAATGCTACAAAAACGGGAAAAATTCAAATGCATAAAAGCCGAAAAACCACGCGGGCGAAGCCGTGGGCGGAAAGCTATAATTAATATAATAACATACCTTTATTTTATAATACCCAATAATTATAATTGGTAACTACCGTAGCTAGTAAAAATAAATCCTCCTCTCTTCTAAAATTGCTGTGCTATTCTTGTCTAATTACACCACCTTATTGTACATTATGGTTTGCAATAAAGAATTTGAATATGAATATGCGAGTTAGAATGTAGGGAAATGTCTGAACAGGCCTTTTGAAGATAGAGTCATAGTAGCTTTGAGCTGTTCGACACATGAGTAATGTCATTCTTTAGGATATAAAATAATCTATATAAGTAGGTACATAGGTACCGTATTCGCTCACAAGTTTCCTAACTACATTATCATAATACAATATCGCATTTTCAAACAATAATCGTTTTAGTTTTGCCCGCGTTTATTCAGGCAAGAAGACAAAGAATTTCCCAACAAAGCGTTGCGTGTGAAGAAAAAACAACAATAAATTAACATTTAATCAGTTTTTCTATAGAGAACATAAACAAAACTGTTTGCTTAACAAATAACAGTGATTTAAAGTTACCTAGTATTCAAAGTTGGTAATCATATTCTTATGGGTCCCGCCGCATTCACGCACATAAAACAGATTTGTTTTTTCAATGCTTAATAATAGCAACTTGCTTTTGTATGCGTTTTACTTCTCTTGGATTATTATTATAGCAAATTAAAAATGTTATGTTTTTTTAAAAGCTTACTAGCATTGCAAAAGCATAATATTATGCAGTTATGCATAATATTATTGTTAACCACTTGTGCTAAGTTAAATGGTTCTGTTACGAGTGGGTTCACGTCGGTAGTGGAATGGGTGGATTTCGACCTGGCAACCACATGATCGCAAATCCAACGCACTGACAGCATAAATTCAAATTTCGAGCTGTTAATGAGAATTTCATAGAAAAAAACCAATAACAGTTTGCTCGACATGGGAATCGAACCCAGGATCTAGCGTAGCAGTCGCGCTGAGGACCAGTAGAGTAATGGTAGTAGAACTAGGTATTTGTGTTAATGGCTGCGACACAGTTACACAACTAATGTAGTCATTAACACAAATAACTTCTTTTCTTAGATCTTTTTTTTCTTAGCCTTTTGGCTATTTGTAACTACATTTCCGGACTAGCCAAGTGAACGTAGTTTCTGGTGTGTAATTTTAGGTGTGTGTGTGTGTATCATGAGTGATATTGATTGAGTGGTATCATTTTCATCAAGTTGCATGAATTTCTTGGCGAGCGGAGACAGCTCCTAAGAGACATAGAAAACAGGCGAGGAAAGATGATTGGCCACTTGATGCGACACAAGAACTTTTTTAACGCAATTTGAGAAGGCAAAATTGAAGGAAAGCGAGGAAGGGGAAGACCTAGAAGAAGTTTTATCCAACAAGTGAAGGAAAAAGTGGGAGTACAGTCGTATCAAGAGGTCAAACAGAAGGCAGAGAATAGAGAAGAGTTGCGATTGCTCCACCGACAAGAGCTGAGCTCTTAAATCGGAGAGAGCATGAATTTCTGACGATTCTGCAGGTCTTCAAAATGACTGCCTCATTAGTCTAGTGGTCCTAATCGCGACTGCTAGGCTAGAGCTCCTGGGTTCGATCCCCAGATCGAGCAAAGTGTTATTGGGTTTTTCTTTGAAATTCCCAGTAGCAGCTCGGAGTCTGGATATGTGCCCGGTTAATGGCAATAGGCTCGCCCCCTATTACATGGGACCTAAACAAACCGGCGCAATGTGGGTGTACATTAGTACACCTCTGCCTAATCCTTCGGGGAATACAGGCGTAATGGAAATGGCAGCTTTTTGTTGAATAATGAAGACAGATTCTTTAAGATCTATTAGTTTTAGAGTATGAATAAGATGGTTGGGAATGACACCTGTGGTGGAAAGAACTCTGGGTACTATATATTCTTTGTCTTGTCTCCAGATTCTAGCTACTCCTTCTTCCAACTCTGCGTATTTTTATTATTAATGTCGCTTCAAATGTATGGAGTATCAGGGCTGTGACGCTATAAGGTAACCTGTGATTATACTCATGAAATCGTCACAATGTGTTAACACGATCATTTTAAGATGAGACAGGGATGCCGCTCTGTGCGCCATCTCTTTCTCACAACCATAAATTATTGCCTTAGACACGCTGTAATATCCACCCCCGTATTCTGAACTAATTGAAATGTAACCTTAATTACTAAGACTTCCCAAATTGCTTGTCAATATCGTAATTCAAATTGAAAAAAAAATACACGTGCCTGTTATTAGTATCCTAATGGCCTAAATGCGTGTTACGGCCATAATACAAAGGGGCACTTAAAATAATTAGTACACAATTTTTCGTTATAATTGTCTTATCAACTCAAACTTTCCAGTTGACAAAAGTTTGTTGTATAGAAGTTTCAATTTCTTCGGTCGAAAAAAGTAATCATTATACAGTATAATTACATAATTATGTAGATGGAAAGTAGGTTGTCTAGTTGGACGAAAGGACTGCCTCGTTGGGCTAGTGGTCCTTATCGTGACTGCTACGCTAGAGGTCTTGGGTTCGATCCCCAGGTCGAGCAAAGTGTTATTGAGTTTTTCTATGAAATTCTCAGTAGCAGCTCGGAGTCTGGATTTGTACCCGGAGAATGTCCATAGGCTCGCCCCCTATTACATGGGACCCAAACATACCGGCGAACTGTGGGTGTTCATTAAGTACACCTCTGCCTAACCCTTCGGGGAATACAGGCGTTATGGTATGTTATGTTATGGAAAGTAGGTAGCCTCATCGTCTAGTGGTCCTAAGAGCGACTGCTACGCTGGAAAGCAAGGTATTATTGGGTTATTCTATGATATTCTCAGTATCGGAGTTTGGGGTTGCGCTCGGTGAATGGCAATAGGCTCAGCCCCTATAACATGGGACCTAAACATACCGGCGAACTGTGGCTGTATATAAATACACCTCTACCTAACCCTTCGGGGAATACAGGCGTGATGGTATATGTTAGAAGGGTAGATAGGATAGGTAGGCTTTGGGGTTGCTGGCGATTGGAGAGGGGACTGTTTGACCATATTCTGACTCCACAGTCCTCTGGCCATCTGAAGTGACGACTTGCTAAAAGGCAGTTGGCATGGACTACATGAGAAAAACCTAAGATCAGTCAGTGGTATTCACTATGAGAGGCTGAATAAACTTTCTTACTTTATTTATATTTAAAAAGGCCAGGTTCCGAGCGCCCTAAACTGACGGTAATGCATGAAGAGATTAATGAATGTAGATGAAGTTAAAGTAGTGTGCCAGGATCGTAGCAAGTGGAAATCTATAGTCTCTGCCTACCCCGATGAGAAACAGGCGTGACAATATGTACTTTATTTATTTCTTTTTTAATACAGGTTGAAGTTGATAATGATTCTCATCCGTCCTCTTAAGGTTTCAATAAATTTTCACAACCTAATAATAAATATTCATCTCATAAATCTCCCAGCAAAAATGAATGAAGTAACATCCCATTTGTCAGAAACGATTTTACGAAGAAATAATAATGTATCAAATGTATTGAATGAGCCGTTACAAGCGAGCAGCCATTTTGAATAACTTATTTTTTCTTATAATGGCGTCGACTGTTCCGATGGATTGAGAATTTATGATGAACTTTGGTTCCAAAATCAAAAATTATGAGAAGGAGTTGAAAACTAGGCTCCGATGTAATATAATTAGTCTCTTTAATTCTGTCCAAGTTAATAGTTATATTTTTGAACCGTTCGTGGTTGAAACGGCCATGGGGTCCGAGTGAACTTTCCCTTTGTAAGGCTATTCTCTTTGATAGGTTTAAAAAAAAAAGTTTACTAGTCAGTCGGTAGGTCGCACATTACTGGTATTCTTGTTAACCACTCGTGCTAATCTAAATGCTTGTGTTACGAGTGGGTTCACGTTGGTTGTGCAATGGGTGGGTTTCGAACTGACAACCACATGATCGCAAGTTCGACACCCAAATCATCGGGCTACCGCAGCTTGGTTTAGATTGGTCAAGATTTATAAGGCAAAAGAAGCTTGCGGAGTACCTATCAAGTTCAAATGTTTTTATTTCAAATATTTCCCAACGTCTGAATGATGCTTCACGTGACCCAAAGGCGGGCCTATACTTTGATCAGAGATTCAGCATTGCCATACAACGTTGCAATGCAGCTTACCGGCAAAGCAGCTACTGGTGTAGCTTTACATTACTACATCCCCCATCCTTCGGTAAAAACAGGCGTGATGGTATGTTTAACTTATATTTTATTTGATTTTGTTTTTATTAATTGGTCATATTTTATGATCTTATTCTTTTACGAGGCATTACAACAGTAGTCTAGTGTGTATCCTTCAAAAACTTAGTGATTCATTTACATTCCGTATGGCATCTACCAGCTATGTCGCTTAGTTCAAGGAACAAAAATAAACTCAAATCAATATACCTAGGTACCTTTTTCTTTCAAACCTTTGTCGTATGTCGAAGGTTCAACAATTGTTGGGGATCCTAAGGGACCTGTATCTCGTCAAAACACTGTTCTTATAGCCCGCGGTACCTTTTTTAGGGATGTTTGCTTTCGCGAAACATACGGAGTACTCAAAGAGCTTCGTCATATATTATTCACACGGCAATTTTTGCGTAACTGTTAATATCGTTGGTTTCGATGTGTAGTGAATTCTTTCTTTGCTAGGCTCAGAAGTAAAAAAAAAAGACGCAGTTACAGCCTGGTTATATAACATTGGAATGCCAAAGGTCGAATCTAAGACACGCTTCCTCCAACTTTATGTAATTTCGTGCGTATTACTTAATAGTTATCACTGCCTCATTAGTTTAGTGGTCACAAGCGCGACTGTTACGATAGATGTCCTGGGTTTGATTCCCGAGTCGAGAAAGGTATTATTGAGTTTTTCAATAAAAAGCTCGAAGTCTGTATTTGTGTTCGGGAATGGCAATAGGCTCTCCCGTTGTTATATGGGACTTAAAGATGCCGCAGAATGTCGGTGTACATTAATACAACTCTCCCTAGCCTTTCAGGGAATACAGGCGTGATGGTATGACGATATGTAATAATAAAATTATCACTCGCTTAAGCAGTGAAGGAAAACATACCTACCTCCTACCTCCCTACGTCTAAGATGACATAACGGGCTTTCGATGATTCCACCGTATTGCCAAATACTCATTAACATTATTGTATCCTGATTAAAAAGGGACTGTAGCTAGTGGAAATAACAGAGATAGGAGTGACTTAACAATTGGGATCTCAAGATGACAACGCGTTAGTAAAACTACTGGTGTTGCTGGCATCTACAGAACATGGTACAAATGCTAACAATAGTTCTTGCATACAGTATTAGTATGTTTAAAATAAAGTTCTTTTGTCAGTCTCGTTTTAATAGAAGTTGATAGCGTGTGGTTTATCCAGCCGAGCTAACTTTAATATACGAACTAAAAGTGCAACAAAGGGAAAAGACTGGGAATTTAATATATTTTATTATTCATACTGTGAAAGAATAAAGATAACACAATAGGATATTGTTTTATAATGCTGCGGTGATATTTAAGAATATTAAAAAAAAAAACTAGTTAACGAACTTTTTTATTCAAACGAGCAAATAAGTATATGGCCTTAAGCTCCGAATTTGAAGTGAGATATTCTTCCCAGTATAATAACCGTAACACATAGGCGAGCCTATTATAAATGATAAATGATAAATAAATGATAAATGGTATTTATTTCTGTAAATAGATCTTTTAACGACACTTTTACAAGTCATTTTTTTTTACATATATTTTTTTTAAGCTAGATGGCGCCGACATTTCCTAACTGACGACCTCTGAGAAGAAATGTCGAAACAAACTCAGAGAATCATGGTCTCTTTTAAAGTCCAGACAATAGTTATAATATGATAGATATGCTAGTTTTACAATGTAGGGCGAAATCTGAACTGGCCTTTTGAAGAAAGAGCCATAACAGCTTTGAGTTGACCTGTCCTAACTGACGGCACGCATACATCAGTCCTCGTGTAGCTCAACCATTTTTTAGGGAGCTCAACGATCCGTCGCATGACGATACCAGATCAGCAAGACATTTGCGTAGGTCATGTGAAACACTCAAAGCTGTATATTTATATTGCCATTATCTAGTCCCAATCCAAACTGCTACTGAAAATCTTATAGAAAATCTAATTCATTGCTCGAACCCAGGACCCTAGCATAGGATTTGCACTTACGACGATTAGGTTGACAAAACAGTTAAAAACGTTTCCTTCTGATATAAATAAGGAAAACAAAAAAGATTATGTTAAAACACAGTAAATGCTAATCCCCGTTACAATCCTTTTTAAGAAAGAACAAATTCAGAAACAATAAAAAAACATTCGAAAATAATCCCATCTCTCGGTACTAAGGCACGGCTCAAATATCGCACAGAAATAAAATATTTTTATTCCGACCAAATTTTCTACCTTCAACAGTAGGTATATTGAAAGCCCCATTGAACTCTAGCCTTCCAGATCATGAATCTGATTCAATAATAGACCTTTTGTCCTTAAGAGTCCGTTCAATTAGGATCCTTCTAAAGAACTTCACAGTTAATTGGTGGTTTAATAAAATTAATAGCTAAACCCATTGTTTGTCCATGGTTTTCGAAGGAATGAACAGCTTTCAGATAAGATCTCGAGAAACGGCAGGCAAAACCGTGTTGGATTATTTTGTTTTCCTTTTGCTTTTTGCTTTAAGGTTTGCTCTTGGGAGAATGAAAGCAAAACAACATGCTTTTATTATTACAGTTTTAGTACACTATTATTTGGTTAAACTAGTAGTTTTTATTGTAATAATTGATCCGCTTTGATACGCTTCTGAACTTCGTCTTTAATAATTGTATAATGAAGTCATCTAAAAATGACATCACACTTCATCTCTCAATAAATATTGTTGCAAAGTAGTTGAAGAAAAAAACTTTTGTCGATTGAATTGTTCCGATATTGCTTTCCAACTGTGACTTGTGCAGTTGAACTTCAAAAGCAATATGACTCAGTGGACTTTCATTCTGTTGGATAATTTTACTTGCAGATACGCCTGGGCCGTATCCAGAATTTTAATTTTCATTATCACTATTTAAAAATCTTCATCATATGCCGATGTCATTCTTAGAGACTCATAAAGGTCTCTAAGAATGACATCAGCATATGATGAAGATTTTAGCCATAAAGGTACGCTTAATTTTTCGATGCGTGGTTCAAAGAATCATGTGCTTAACCTATTGTCACTTGCTAAGCATTTCTGCTATGTTGACAACTTTTGTTCTGTCATTTCCGAATCGGTCTGTTTAACACTTAGTTTGAAGTGGCTTCGTTAGATAAAGTTTCTGAAAGAGTGTCCTGGTTTCAGCATTATTTTTTGTTGTACCCCTAATAAGAGTGATAATATAGTACATTATTCGAGCAAAGATGTTATTCGTATTCGGGTAATTGAGGGCGTAGTCCCTTTGAGTATGCCCGAACCTAACACGTCCTACTTTTCTCGGAGTTACCAACCACAAAACTTTTTAATGTAAATTAATGTTCTTTCTCGAATTACGGTTGGTCAGTCCGTCCGAACTAACCTTGAATTGGACCAAATAAATAAAACTGGAGAGAGTTTACCTTAGGTCATGTTAAAATAAATCCAATTAACTAAGTGGGGTGTTTGAGGTATTTTTAAGTGCTTTGCCACGTTTGATGTAAATCTTATTTGGCACGGCTAAGGTAGCGGGCACGATCACCATTCTTTAACCCATAAACCGCAAAGGTTTTATAGTTAGGTCTCTTGCTTCCTATGTATGCACGATATTATTTTTCTCTCTCTGAGCAGTCCATTTGCATCAGGGCAAATGACAGGTCCATTTGACCTCGTCCTCCCGAAAATAGTTTGGGTAAACAAGATGTAAAAGAGGGCTAAAGTAGGCTTATTTGATTGGGAACTGCTCATTGTCCAACATTCTTGAAGTGCTCATTTATCGCATCGTCTTGAATTTGTCCCTGTTAAAAAATATATCGGTCCATTGAATAGTTTTTACCCCGAAGGAGAATTTTATTGTTATTGATATCATTATTAAATTTTCTTTTGTTCTTAAATAGTAATTGTGATCGTTTTTCAATTCTTTCGTTTCAATTATTTACATAATTTGTTTAGATTTTTTATTAAAACTAGGTTTTATTGTTAGTTTTTTTTCACTAGCCTATTAATTGGGATTTAAGGTTTTCGATAATACCTTCGATTGTATTTGATTCTAAATCAAAAAGGCTCAGCATTCACGCACTCTATCCAAGATTTCATATGTAAATAAGGCAAAAACTACTGTTGTTGTATTCATATGACAACCGGGATGGACGGCTTTCCTGCTCCTTGCATCGGAAAGCGATGTAATTACTCCTTGCGATGTTTTTAGGTCAACAATACACTGATCAGGGTAAGATGATGGATTTATCAACGTAGTTATTACGTCATCGTTCATATATCCAGTGTATTTCTTCCATTCCATTAGCTTGTAATCCAGTAGAACAAGCAAGTCTATCCCATTAACTGCCTGCGTAATTCACTGCAGTGTTACCACTCTAATTAAACGCATATTCGCGTTTGTGCGACGAATGTAAACCTCATTTACTATTAACACGGCTGTTTCGCGCCTTAATTACAAGCAAACTTGGCGGAAATTATTCAGTTTTTAATTATAATACTGGATTAAGAAAGTGACCGCGTCAGGTTTTGTTGGGATTTTATAATTACTGGTTTATTTGGGATGGCGTTATGTTTGTTTTTAATTATGTAAATTCGATTTAATTTATAATAGTAATCTTGTACAGTCGCCAGCACATCAGGTTGTACAAAACTGTAAAATTTCTGTGAATGATTTTTAACCTTAAAATGTTGATGGTTAAGTTCAAAATCGATTAACGTTTTGAACAAAATCATATTTAATTCAACTAATAAAGTTCTCAGATATTAGCGTTTAAAGTGAGGATTAAGATCTGATGCTCTATCCCTTTTCCGCAAAAGAGTGTTAGGATGGTAATTGCATGGCAAATCGGAATGTGACGCAGCATCAAAAAAAATGCTTATAACTTCCTTATTTTTGAACTTATTTTAAATATTGAGAATAAAAATCTTAGATACACTAATAGATTAGCTATTTGTTTGTGTAAGATTTTTATTCATAAAAGTATACAGCCTGTAAACAATAATTACGCTCCTAATCCGTTAAGCAAAACCAAGCTTTGCATCATAAAATACCAAACAAACTTCGTAACTAGATTCTCAGTGGTTACTAGGTCAGTGCTAAAATTCCGTTTGCTCATAAAGAATTCTATTCACTTTGCTGAAGGAAATTTGAGGTGGTATACGAACTGAAATAGCCTGGCAAAAAATCTGGGATAAGCTTTTGGATGCATGATGAGATTTATAATTTACGTCACAAATACTGAAATAATAGTTTTGCTGTAGTGGGCTATAAGATCTTACGAGTTGTAGGTCGTAGGTTTGAACCCAGACAGGCGCTTTACTTTGTGTGAATTATTTCATCACCACTGCTCTCAAAACACAAAGTGTTATTGGGTTTTTCTATGAAATTCCCAGTAGCAGCTCGGAGTCTGGATTTGTGCCCGGTTAATGGCAATAAGCTCGCCCCCTATTACATGGGACCTAAACATACCGGCGAAGTGTGGGTGTACATTAGTACACCTCTGCCTAACCCTTCGGGGAATACAGGCGTGATGGTATGTTATTATTATGCAAGAAAAAAAAGCTTCCAGAACATTGTCCATAAGCAGAGTAGTCTAGTGACTATTTATACAAACTCGGTCCCAACTTTCAACATATTTCAAACATTTGTGATATTTCACTCTGCCTCCACGGGAATAAAGTTGTATGTATCGTTCTATTTCCTTCAGTCCTTGCTTCTGATTTCCGACTAAGGAAATTGTATAAAATATAGCATGTGTACAGAAATTGCCTTGGGTAGTAAATCTTGGGCTGTCTTAGTAGGCAGATCGATAACTTTCCTCGTATTTCTTTTGTTACAAAGGAGCTTATTACTATGTACAAATTAATTCTACCAAGTAGGATGTCACTGGTTTTTCTTACTTTCATTTAAACAGAATAAGGTCTTAAGAATTACTTATTTGCATTGATATTTATATTTTGCTTGCGGTATTTCTTTTTTGCACCTTTTGATAAACAACCTGACTTGGCCTTGCTTTTCCTTGCCATCAAAAATTCGATCACAGGCAGAATTCGAACCTGCGTCCTTCCGGGTAAATACATCGGACGCTTTAGCCAACTAAGCTACGGACAACGCTGCATTCGATTATGCTAAATATACAAAACTTCACTATATAAAAATTTACTCAGTATGAAAATAAGGGTCTTACAGTAAAAGTTCCACACTAGCACAGATGTCAAATACTTAAGGTCGTTGGATAATAATAATAGGTATATGTGTGTTACCTACTTTACTAACATTCCACTTTTACTTATATTAAACACACACTTATTACACATATAAAATTATATGAGCACAAACTAATGGTGGTATAAAAGTGGCAATGTGTTTCTGAACTATATATAATAATGTACAACTGTGTAACTGCTTGGCCAGTCGTTAAGAGCATTTGCACATGAGAAATAGCATTTTATGTTTATCTTACAAATAACTAAACTATTGTTGTTGAACTATAAGTATATATATCTAAATTCAGAAGTTAAAATAGTGTTATGGTGAATCGCACCCTCTATCGCTTGCTTCCCTCTTCTAAACAAAATCAATAATAATAATTTGCTCTCTTTACAGATCTGCAGGAGGAAGTAAATATAACAAGGTAAGGTTTATTTTTCAAATAAGTATGTTCTATAATTCAAATTAAATTAAGCAACAGTAGGCGAATGGTTAGCCCGCGGACTTGAAATCATGTGGTTGCCGGTTTGAAAACCACCCATTGCATATAGAGGAATAACTACACGAAACTAACCAAAATATACGTTATTCATTATGCGTCCACAACATAGTAAGACAAACTAATAATTTTGAACTCTGGACTTCTGTAACCGCAAATGTTTGGGCTCTGGTTACAGTATTACATCACACAATAGTGTTATTTTGATGACATTAATTTAATTCTTAAATAAAATTGCAAATTATATTTAACTGACATCACCTGAAGACGTAAAATGTGGAAGAGAAATTCGACATCACAGGCAGTGGTCTCGGTAGCTTAGTTGGTAAAGCGTCTGGTATACTTAATCGGAGGGACACAGGTTCAAACCCTGCCTGAGGCTGAATTTTTCTTTCACTAGGAAATTTTCTTTCAATAGAAAATTCATATCTTTGTGAATAATTGAAAATTTTAGAAAAAGGATAATTCGATGTTGGTGATCTATGAAGCTTAGATGTATACAGCGTACGGTTTGCTTAACCCAAAGAAAGCAGGTTTGACTCATGCCTAAGATCGGATTCTTCATTCGCTAATTTTTACTTTTTTTAAGCTTACTAGCAATGTGGTTCGCACATTACTAGTATTATTGTCAACCCCTCATGTTAAGTTAAATGCTGGTGTTACGAGTGGGTTAACGTTGGTCGTGCAATGGGTGGGTTTCAAACCGGCAACCACATGATTGTAAGTCCGACGATGTAGCCATTAAGCTACCGCCGCTTTTATGTTTAGCATGCTTTAACGTGAAATATCTTTATAAATATTATTAAGAGGTCAAGTTTGTGAGGTTGTAAAGGATAATCTCTGGATCTACAAAACCGAATTTGAAAAATTCTTTCACTAATAGCAAGCTACATTATTCCTGAGTGTCATAGGCTATATATTATCCTGTAAAATGAAAGGAAACGTATAGTTAACGCGGGCGAATCTGCGGGGGGAAAGATAGTAATAAATAAAGAAATAACATACCATCACGCCTGTATTCCCCGAAGGGTTAGGCAGAGGTGTACTTAAAGTACACCCACAGTTCGTCGGTATGTTTAGGTCCCATGTAATAGGGGGCGAGCCATTGCCATTCACCGGGCACAAATCCAGACTCCGAGCTGCTACTGAGAATTTCATAGAAAAACCCAATAATACTTTGCTCGACCTGGGGATCGAACCCAAGACTTCTAGCGTAGCAGTCGCGATTGGGACCACTAGACTAACGAGGCAGTAAAATAAATAAATAACTAATTAGGTAAAAGACAACAAGCATTAAAACAATGATACATATGTATTTACCCTCGCACTCACAGATATTCATGAATTTAAATGATCGATTACCTAAAATTCGCCAGTATAGTGGGCGCACCTTCAGCAAAAACAACAAATACGCTTAATGTAGGCCAAGATATATATTGGTAAATGGGCAGTTGATGAGTCATTAACGTTAATAGACATCTCTAAGTGTAGCAGTTAGGGAATTTTCCTAAACATATGACACGTTATCACAGACCATAGACAGACATGTAGATTTTTAACTATATATAAAAATATATATCATCGATCATCATTATCGTCGGACCGTATTCGTCCACTGTTGAACGTAGGTCTCTTTGAGTCAACATCACAGAGATCTTCAGCTCTTTTCATCCAGTTGTTGCCAGCCGCTTTACGCAAATCGTCACTCAACCTGGCCAGCGGGTGTCCTACTCTGCGTTTGCCTAGACGCGGTCTCCACTTGTCAACGTTTGTTCCAACAAAAAATATCTATATATTGTATAGATAACTTAAATAGATTAAAATAATAAAAAAATAAAAACTATTTTATTGTCACACAACAACGCGAGCGAACACTTACAAAATCTGTATATTTATCATTAGGTAAATAAACTTACTTACCTAATGATAACATAAACATAACATACCATCACGCCTGTATTCCCCGAAGGGTTAGGCAGAGGTGCACTTAATGTACACCCACAGTTCGCCGGTATGTTTGGGTCCCATGTAATAGGGGGCGAGCCTATTGCCATTCACCGGGCACAAATCCAGACTCCGAGCTGCTACTGAGAATTTCATAGAAAAACTCAATAACACTTTGCTCGACCTGGGGATCGAACCCAAGACCTCTAGCGTAGCAGTCGCGATTGGGACCACTAGACCAACGAGGCAGTCTTACCTTACTTACCTAATGATAAATTACAATATATACTTGTATATATTGTATACACATCACATCATGTCATCGGCCACAAAACTAATAAGTTTAAGCATATATTTAATTTATTTATGTTCTGTTTGTTGTGTATTCTGTTTTTTGTTAGCTACGCACGGTGACTGTACGTTATCGCCTTGTCATGGAGAAGATTTCGAGTCATATTCATCATCAACCTATATATTGTCCCACTGCTGGGCAAGGGTCTCCTCTCACAACAAGAGGGATTAGGCTATAGTCCACCACGTTAGCTTACTGCGGGTTGGCAGACTTCACACGCCGTCATTACTCTTTTGACCGGGACGCAATGACTTTAGCACACTATTGTTTAAAAGCAGATGTAAAAATACGTGTCACACACACAGAAGAAGTCTTCAGCAGAGTCCTAACATTCATTCTCTTCTGTCTGTTTGTTCCCTATTTACGGCTAAAATAATGTACCAATGTTGATGAATTTTAGCATCAGTGATTGGAGCTTGTAATAGTTTATGTCTCAAGAAGTCCTGTGAAACCGCAACAGCAGCCAGTTTTAAGTATGCGCGAAATATTTTACTTTGGTCTTGTTTGCGCAGTCGAGTAAGTAAAATTTGAATGGATTTCAGACAGGTTTCGTGGGTAAACTCGTAAAACGGCCGGCACCATTAGCAGATTTCAGTTATATTACCGAGTTTCTTTACAAAGCCTGCAACTGAGAGGTTCTTAAGATAATCACTCTCAAGCTTTGTGTAAAGTTTATTATTGAGAAAATTCATGCGTTGCGGTACCCACGTACTGTACTGCATGAGGCTGTTTTTAATCGAGCGATATGTTTTTTGAAAGTGAAGTGAGTTTTTTGAGTTTGAAAGTTTCAATTTTTAAATGTTCATTTATTTCTTGTTTACTTTATTGTGACGTTTTCGTGTATCCAATTGTAGCTTTCTTGAAAAAAAATGTGTAGTTTCAGAAATAGAGGTCATTCCCAGTGCAAAGGAATATGTTTAGGTATATATGATAAAGTTTATATAGGTATGTTTTATATTTGTATAAAGTTTGGATTTCTCGTCCCTATTTAATAGGAACGAGAAATCCAAATTTTCAGCTGCCACTGAAAATGTTATAGACAAACGTAATAACACTTTTGGATCGACTCCACGACAGACACAATTTTTTTTAAATAATTTGATTTTAGGAAACAAAACATGATTAACTTTGTTCCCCGAAAAACAAACATACCTACTCCCATCATACAAAGTTTCTAACCGAATAAAATTACACATATTTCATGAAATTAGTTACGGTATTATAACAGCAATTTTGAAATTCTGACGCCCTTTATGAAGGTACTAAAGCAGAGGTTTACTTAGGCTGTTTACATATTCTATTAAACGTTAGGTTTTATTCTATTATTAATTTCAAAAAGGGTTAGGTACCTACGTTCCTAGTGTGGCTAAGGCTGTTTCTAACTGTAATTCTATCAGCTTCCATTAAAAGAAAGAAGAAGAAAGAACATTTATTTATCACTATACAAATATGAATTGAAAATATTTTGAATTGATGAATATTTCACGACTGGTATGCTATAGGTCCTGGATTTGATGAACAGGTCGAGCATAGTGTTACTGGATCTGTATTGAAATGAATGCTTGAGAGGACTGTAATTACTTTATTTTAGATATTGGATTGACAATGAGAAATGAAATGCACAATGCTTGCTTCAAATGTATGTATCGCTCGAGGCGGTATGTATGACGGAGTGATCGCATCGCTGGCTTCAAAGCAATGGTTCGCCCCGCGCGCCCGCTCCCCGCTTGTGCCATTGCTGCTGTTGTAGTGCGATGTTTGTTTGAGTGTGGGTGAGGCTTGAATTGTCAACAGGATCCGTCTATGAAATTCTCAGTTCCAGTACGGAGTCTGGGTTTGTTTCCGGTAACTGGCAATAAGCTCGCCCGCTATTACATGGGACTCAAACATAACGGCAAACCATGGGTATATGTCTGCCTAACCCTTCAAGTCAATTCAAACATTTATTGCTCTTTTTTGTATTTTCCATGCAAAGATTCCATTCCATGCGGAGATTGACGTCGCCTCAAAGACGTACCTAAATTAAAAATGTGAAGGCAAATTTCGACATGGCGGGTGGGAGTCGCGGTGGCTTAACGGTCATAGCGTCTGGTGTACTTAACCATGAGACGCAGGTTCGAATCCTTGCCGCGGTCGTATTTTTCCTTCACTAAAATAATTTATTGCTCTTTCCAACATTGACCCTTTATCATTGTTCAGAAGTGGAATAAACCCAGAGAATGGTAATAGAATCGCCTGCCACTATATGGAACCTAAAACCTTTAACAGTGAACTGTAAATGTACTCGTACATTAGTACATTTATAAATTACCTTCAGAGATCTTAAATCAGAATTCAAATTAGCCTTGAAGCGAAGAGAACTATAAAATGGATCGTAAATTCAATACTTAAAAGACGAGAGAAACCATACGAAGCCCGCAACTTCTGCGAAATGTAGTACTAAAGAGATTGCAAAAGGCTTTACAAAAAAATAGGCACTCTGAAACTATATGGACGGTGGCTTTCGTAATGAAAAAGAGACGCAATTATTGGAAAGTGACTTTTTATTTCTAGCCTGATTTAGGGATAGCGCCAAGCCTTCGTAAGTCAAATGATTTTTATTTAGCCTAACCCACGTATTTGAATGTATTTATATTTCACTGGGTATATACAGAGGCGTTGATTTAATCGTCTTTAATCCTACAGGACATTTCACTAAACTACACTAACTTTTTTATGGTCTGAATTTTTTGAATGTACCTATTTATATTTTTAGTTACAGACATACATGCTTTTTTCCAACAGGGGTAGGCAGAAACTATCGACCGCCACTTGCTATGACTCCTGAATATGTCTTTCGTTTCTTCCACACTCATACACATGCGCCGGTTGCGCGTACCTCGCACCAGACTTTATATTTTGTTTCATTTTAGTCTACCATCATCAAACCGTCTTGAATAGAATATTCTATATTTCACACCAAAAACGAATTTCTTTTATAAATCATAAAATGCTATAATGGGCGGTCTTATCAGTCACAAACAACCATTGATTGTCCCACCCACTCCTGATAATGGATCTTCCCTTCTCTCTTGCCAGTCCAAAGCTTTGGATATCACCACTGTTATTCTGATAATTTGCGGAATCCGTACTTACATCGAATCTTTTTTCATATAACATAGTTCCCTCTACACATATCCCCCAACCTTTCGTCTTTGAAGATAATATGTGAATATAACGCATGCCGGAGGCGTTTGTGTTGGCATGCTAAGCGGTTGCCAAGTATGCTAAATTAAATTATTATATTCTTAGATTTGATAACTATGGAATGCAACTGCAACATTTTTCACTTTGTAGTATATTGTGAGCGTAATTGATGATGTCCCAGTGGGATAAGCTATGGTGGTGAATGGGACGGTAAAGAAGGGGAACTGACATTGTAGTGACAATCATCTCATTATCAACCCGTTTTAATTCCCACTGCTGGGCACGAGTCTCCTCTCTGAATGAGATGGGTTAGGCTATAGTCCACCACGCTAGCCACCTACGGGTTGGCAGACTTTACACCTCGTCGAAAAATTTCTCAAACGTGCAGGTTTCCTCACAACGTTTTCCTTAGCCGTTTTGACGTTGGACATGATTACGAAAAGTCGGAGGAGAGAAAGAGAAACTTGTATTCGAACTAAACACCTACGACTTGGTAGTCCAACAGTCATATCACGCTACATGGATACTACAAACAGGCAAATCCTTTAGTACCCATGGATGGTCGATGATTGGCAAACGGTTGTATATAGACGCCTTTGGTTTGAAGGGCAACACACCTCATCCTTCCGCAACATTATTTTTATAGTTTCGTATTGGTATTGGTACCCTATTCAAATACCCTACATTTTCGTCATATAAATATTTGTACTATGGGATAGACAATTGTGGACTGTAGCTCGCGCGAAAGCTCATAACTACTAGAGCTCCAATCACACAATAAAAAGCACTTTTTCATTTCTGAATAACTTCGATTGTTTTTTATTCGACGCTTTTATTCCATAAGTCGTCTATAATAAAAATAGGCATAACAACACGATAATGTCTCAGCAAAGCGGCGGTTTTTTTATAAAAATAGCTGTTGTATCGTATTTCAAACAAAAGTTGAGCACAGCTGTGGTTGCGGGCCTCAGGCGAAAGTTTTTCCCAAGGAACGTGCTGTGGCAAACGAGACCAGCGATCATGCTATGAATGTTGCTAGTTTAAAATTATTGCGTAGATTATATTATATTTTTTTTATTTATTGGACTGAAAAATCTATGAGTTGGTTTGTAACGTAAAATCTTAGAAAATAATAATTCACATATTTATAGAAAGTATTACTTTTATTATGATGTTATGCAGGAATGCTACAAGGATCAATTCTTGGACCAATTTTATCTGATATAGCAATACCCATATATTTCAAATAGTTATATTGGAGACGGTAGTTGTTGTGTTAACAAATCTTTCAGTTTACTTACAAAATTAACTGTAATATTGAGAAAATATTACAGCGGCGGTATCCTAATGGCTAGGGCATCGGACTTGCGATCATGTGGTTGCTGGCTCGAAACTCACCCATAGACGACTTGAACCCACTCGTTATGCAAAAAATTACTAGTAATGCGCGACCTACATTACATACGTACAAGCGACATTCGAAATACAAGCTTAGAAAAAATATTTGGTAACATTAACGAAATTTTGTTTAGCTCTTCATCAATATTCTTTCTAAATAAGTGTTACCAACCAAAACTCTTTTTATTTACATTACCATGATTAGTAAGCCCGTTATTCAAATTTATATTTGACCAAGTTTAGTGCTTGGGTGGGGATTATGGCCGAAACGCCTTAAGCTCCACTCCCCTGACATTTGTGTCCGAGTTCCCCTGACACTGTAATCTGTCTAGTGCCCGTCTGGCATCTGCCTAGCTTAAGTGGTATGGAGGGTGCTCACAATATAAGTGCTAAACGTAATGAAACTTGGGATGAAAATATTGGTATCTAGTATTATTTGTGAACAGACAATACTAATATAGTAAATTATAACTAATCTTGTAATAAGTTATTTAATTTAGAGATGTGAAGCGAAATAGTTCATTGCAGGGTTAAGTTGATATAGTTAGTTTATGCATTTGGAGGCAGTGTGAGAGAAGTGGTTTCCGCTCTACAGATTTTGGGTTCGATCTCTGCACGGACCAAACTTATGTACGACTTTTGATTATAGTTTTTTGTATTTCAATAAGAGATAGAATTGCCTATAAGCGTGAATTATGCGAAGCTATTTTCTTCCTGAATTACGGAGTTCACGTTAGAGAAATACTGATTATTTTTCCAATAACAATTTCGAACTCATTGATGTGGCTATCACAAGAGAGGCTGCCAAGTGAAAGAAAGGTCCTGGATTTGATTTGCAAGTTGGGTCGCAAGTATAACCGAGATTGGGTTTTTGTTGAATTCTTAGTACGAGTAGAAATATTGAGCGTGGTTCACCGCATAATACATGTGATATAAATAATACCGACAAAGTGAGGTTTTAATCTCAAGGAGGATATACTCGTCATATTATCAAACTAACGTCTATTTGTACCTGTTCCAAATGGTCCCACATCACTATTCCATTATCTTGTTTCAGAATAAACTCAACTCTCAAGACTCTCTTAACTTATCCCACACGTAGATTACTGGCCTCCATATGAGGCATAACTTGGCCCATATGTTCCTTTTTTACTATAGATAGTCTTTATGCAGATCCGTCCTTTGTCGGGGGACACGAAATTATGGCTCACACAGAACTTTTGTAGCGTTGTTATCCTTTTCTGTATTACGTTAAATGTTAGCGTTTACCATATTCGGGCCAAGGACAGCTTTAATGGCAGTGTGTGACTTTTCCGATACTTTTCTTTGAAACTAAAGGGCTATAGACTGTATATCTACAAAGGCTTTATTATGCTGATGTTCTTGAAAATAAAGGATACGTCTATTATGTAATTGGAACGGAATAAAGGCATAAAAATATATCATTTAATCATTTAATCATTTATTCGCATAAAACATGGTAATACACAGGTCACAAATACATTAATGAAGTACATACATGTTTCGCCAAAATGGCATGCAAATGTCTATAATCGATGGAATTGAAGTTACAAAAGAAAACTTAAATAATAAAATAAATAGGTATGTCAGTGTTTAATTTATAATAGTATACTGCGTTCTAAGATGTGTCGTTACTCTTAATTATTTAAATATTCTTTAACATTATAAAATCCATTCATAATTAAAAAATTAAACAGCTTCGATTTAAATATTTGAATTGACAATGATTCTCTGATGTCTGCTGGGATTTTATTGTACAATTTAACAGTCATTGTGAGACAACTTTTTTGATATAGTGCCGTATTTGGCATATGTGACAATACTAGACGTTCGCTATTTCTCACCGAACGTGAGTAGATATCCTTTGCAGTTGTAAAAAGGTGCAGGTGCCGTCTAACGAAGAGACAAGTTTCGAAAATGTACAGACTAGGAAGGGTTAGTATTTTTAGTTTCATAAAGAATGGTTTGCATGATTCATGAGGACGAATTCCCACGACGGCTCGTATGCACCTTTTTTGAGCTACAAAGGCTCTGTTAATATCGGTTGAGTTACCCCAGACAAGCAGACCATATCTTAGAACCGACGCTACATAAGCGTGATAGGCTTTTTTATATGGGCGTATAGTAGGCGTATAGACGTTCTTATCAGTGATCGTACGCATTTCTATTTTAAACCGGGTTTTAGGCTTTTATGTCAGATATCATTATTCTATTTATTGAGAGCTATATAATAAACTGTGGAGTGGAGTCGCCGGGAGGGGACGCCCTAGATAGGCATACTACGACCTTATTGGTGAGATCCTTCAGAAAGGTCAGGTGCGTAGTACCCGCAACCGGCGCATGTGTATGACAAGATGTATGAATGTGGACGAAGAAAAGAAGTATGCAAGAATCGTAGCCGATGGCGTTCTGTGGTTTCTGCCTACCCCTTTGGGAAAAAGGCGTGAGTGTATGTATGTATGTATAATAAACTGTGCCCATAAAAAAACAGTGTTTATTTGGTAGACCTTTCGACTGAAAAATTCAGGCATAAATTGTCTGAAACTTTTGTATTCTATAGAGAATTATTTAACTGTCTATTTTTGATAGATTTCATTAAACCTTTTCTGACTCATCTTGAAAAAAATGGTAATATAAAAATATTACGAATTTTTATACGAATAACCGAAAATATTTATAAACTAAATATGAACTTTTAATAATTTTACACTTTTGTATAACTATGTTAGAATTAAAGCTTCAAAACCAAAAATTTACCAGTGAAATTGATAGATATGATCTTATTCATGATCATTCTAGATTCTGTGGTAAATGGTATCGTTTCAACAATAGAATTAATTATCTTAAGATGATATTGACACCTATTAGTACAAACACAATCGATTAATAAATACATCATTTTACTACAGTCAGGTGCCTCTCGATATAAGGTTTCAGTTGGTGTTTCTTCAAAAGGCAAATATTAGGCTTACACAATTCTAACCATCAAATTAGTCTTTTAAGATTTATTAACAGTAATCTGTACTAATATTCTAAAAAGGTAAAGTTTATGAGCTTGCGAGGTTGTAGAGGATAGTCTCTGGATCTACTGAATCGATTTCGAAAATTCTTTTACCAATGGGAAGCCACGTTATTTTTGAGTGTCATAGTAAGGAATTTAGTAATCTCGTACTATTTTCATTTAAAAGAAGGCTCAAGTTGTATTACAAAGTGCTGGCCTGTAAAACTTCATGAATTTATACGCAGACTTTTTAGGTGTTAGTTGAAGTTTAACATACGAAAATAATGAGATCTTTATCAAATCATCAATACACATCTTAATGCTTTTTTAATAATTAGATAATCCAAGGTGACACAATCGAACTTGCGGTCAGCTTGATGCTGCGCCTGCGTAGTCTCTTAAGTGAGTTCAAAATTGGTTAGCTAACCCTAAAATAGTAGGAAAATAATACAATTCTAAAATAGGTAGTTCTATCTCTTTCAAAGCTCCAATAATGATAAAATATTGTCAAGATCTACTGAAACCTATACCTTCTTAGAGGAGTACCACAAAATACAATTTATTTCAGTTCCAGCGATAAAGGAAACTATAGATAAAGTTACGCCTCTCGAAATTATGATACTTTATCAACTTTTAAGGAAAGCTCTCTTAGGTTTAAAAACGACAATTACGGACATGACTACGTAGTTTTCTCTCGCTTCTAATCTGAAACACGTTTTTCTGTGATTGATGACGATTCCAGCGCAGATACTTCCCCAAAGAGAAGTAAAGATAAAATTGGGTTAATAAATTATTCTGTTATAATTGTAGATTCTATTTAAAAAGATCGTCCTTAATGGAAAAAAGGAATGCACTGAACAGTCTCTGATGTCGTTAAGGATCAAAAATCATTTAAAATTAATGATATGGTACGTTCTTAGGTCACTTTTTTAAGTGCGTTCGTTTTTTTTAATTTGTGTTGGTACCCAATGATACTCCAAAAAATCTGGCCTAGTTTTGTTCTTATCTTGGCTAAATTGGTCCCAACTTCGACAAAACTTTAATAGCCACTAGCATTTAACTAAAACTTGCCTAGAAAGCCGTAGGGTGAATTTGATTTATTAATTGTTTCCAAAGGGTGAGCATAAATCTTTGTCAGACTAGCAATTATTGCGAATGCACGCTTAGAGGTATTTTTAGCTGTAGGCACTTTACTTTCTACAATATTTCTTGAAGAATATTCCTTAGATGACAGATTGTTTATTAATGTAGAATTATTGTAGCCTAAACACTTACTTATAATAAATCAGAAGGTCACTTCATAAAGAAGATGAAGTAAAAATGTTAAGGTTAAATTATATATAATGAAAAAACAAAAACTATATCACTACTATATAAACGACGTAAAAGCTATGAGACCTAAAGAATGGATTTTGAAAAATACGCACCTGCATTTCTCAAAGATACATACATACATACATATTGTCACGCCTGTCTCCCATGGGGGTAGGCAGAGACTATAGATTTCCACTTGCTACGATCCTGGCACACTACTTTCGCTTCATCTACATTCATTAATCTCTTCATGCATGACCGTCGGTTTAGGGTGCTCGGAACCTGGCCTTTTTTAAGAACATCCGCAATTTGGTTCTCAAAGATAGGTGTGGATATAAAAATATGCGAGTTTTTGGTTGATGAACATGTAGATATCGCTTCTATTGATCAAGTGCCTTTTTCCAACTTTGGGCTTGCTATGGATAATTTTCTAATAGAAACTTCGTGACACCTATTTTGCTAGTATACTCTTGGTGTTATTAAAAAATTGTCTCTATTCAAATATAAAAAGGAGGTCCCTTTCTAAGATTTCCTGTAATACTGTGCAAGTTTCTGCATTAAACCTTTATTTTTTTTAGTCAGCTGGCAATAAGAATCGAATCAGAACCCTCAGCGGTTGCGTTTAAGACCACTAGACCATTAGCTCTAAAAATAGATTCTGAATAAGCACATTCCCTTATTTGCCATGACCAACAATTTTCAACCTTTGAAATAGAAGATAATTAATTTAAACAATATTTGATTCGGAATAGAAACTGAGCTTTGTTTGTTGGAGTGCAAAGGCATATTTTCGAATGGACATCTTTTATTTTGAGGAATATTATTTAGAAGTAGGCTTTTGGTGTGAGGTAAGGTTTGGTTTAAATGGAGAACTGCTTATATGACGGGAAATAATTTCTGATGGACTACAGCTTGACCGCCGTAAAGTCGACTCTCCCGATGGTCTGCGGGACGCGGGAGCGGGATGCGCTCGACCAATCAATCAGTCAGCTGTCGGCTGCCGTGGTCGACAGACGTTTATTGTCAGAGCTCGCGCGGTTGTCGTCTTATGTCCGCTATACATGTGATTATTATACAACGATTAACGTACATCAAAAATGGAACTACCCAGTCTACGTAATTAAATGTTAAAGAGTCAAGCAAGGTGTGGCAAATTATTTTCAAAGGAGATACTGAAATTACCGTCTTTGTCAGGTGTGTATATAGGGTAAGATACCCAATTATTGACACTTTAAGGGCTATCGTGCCGAAATAGTTTAATATCTGTCATTTTACGGTATTGCCCGTTGGATATCCGATTTATAATAATAGAGCAAGTATTGTATTTCCTTAATAATTAACAAAAAATATATTTCGAGGATATTTGGTATTATTTTTTCAAGTTTTATTGATTTACTATGATTTGCCCAATTATTGACACATTCCGCCCTATTATCGTCATGTGTTGAACCAATTTATTGACACTGCAATTTTCTTAGTAGGTTTACCTATTAATAAGAATTATATACAGTATTTTAAAATAAAACAAATCGTAATTGTTTGTATTTAACCTATTTTATTATGAAATTGTATTTACGAATAGAAAAATTTGAGTATAATCAGTCAACTTAACAAATAAATCGTATTTTTGTTTATACTTGAAATCACTGGAAATAATGAGGTAATTCTTATAAGGAACTTCTAAATAGGTACCTACTTGGGTATTATCTTTGTGATTAAAATCTTTCAATTTTTCTACAGTCAATGCTTCATTTTTAGGGTTCCGTAGCCAAATGGCAAAAAACGGAACCCTTATAGATTCGTCATGTCTGTCTGTCTGTCTGTCTATCCGTCCGTATGTCACAGATTTTTTTCTCTGAAACTATACGAGGTATGCTGTTGAAACTTGGTAAGTAGATGTATTCTGTGAACCGCATTAAGATTTTTACACAAAAATAGAAAAAAAAAAAAAAAAATTGGGGTTCCCCATACTTAGAACTGAAACTCAAAAATTTTGTACCCATATGTGTGAGGTATCTATGGATAGGTCTTTAAAAATGATATTGAGGTTTCTAATATCATAGGAGGATTTTCTCTATCTTTAATGATTCTTGATCCACTCCACTAAGTAATTTTCTTCGGCTTCGGTCAGGAGAGTAGCAGGACCCGGACGGGCTTTATGTTGAGGGTTCTGAGGTCTTTTAACACATACCTATGCACAAATGAAAGCGATCATGCGACACAAGCGAAATGTTCGTCTGATGATAACCGCATTATTATCTGATCATAACTTGCATAATCCTTATTTTATGAGTGTAAAGGATGCAGAAGTATCCAAACATGTAACTTGTGGAAGAGAGTTCTTATGTCTTCATTGTATTCCAATTATTGACATAGCCTTGCCCAATTATCAACACTGATGTTTGTATAGAGAATATTGATTTGACACCCATGTCGGAATTTGGAATAAAGGTGTATTTTGACTTCAATCTAATTTGTAGTCATATAACAAGTCATAAACTAGGTATACACAATTGAATTAGCCTCTTCTAAAACTAATTTGAAAATTCCAATTATTGACATGGGTGTCAATAAATTGGAATTTTACTATTTTCGACATACCAAAAATCGACACCCTGTAAAAATTAAACTAATACAGTAAAGTGAGACATAACCATTGAAATCTGCTATATAAACCTTCAAAATAAGAATAACACAACTTTCAAAGAAAGGTTTTCGAATTTCTGAATACTTTAACACAATTAAAATGAACGCTTACCTTATCGAAACTTTAAGAAAACCAACTTTCTCCTTCTAAAATACTGATTGCTCTATTTGAATCAGCTATTTGGCGCCGTCTTAGTTCTTTTAACAGATTAGTTTTGCCAGTGGCATACAAAAATAAACTATCAAAAATCATTTTAATAAATAATACACTTAGGTTACCAAGTTTCCTTATATTTTGATAATAAAAATAGAGTGTCAATAAATTGGGGGGGTGTCAGTAATAGGGTGCTTTACCCTATTTCGTTTTCTATAATATGTTCATAAGGCTGTTATTGTATTTTTAGTACGTTTATATTTTTTTAAATATTGTTATTGCTATGTCGTTTATAATATGTATTTATGATCTTTTCAGGTATAAGTAAGTCGTTCAGAGAATATTTAAGAGGCTACTTAATATTTGCGTGTGGAATTAGACGAAAAATAAATAATTCAGTTGTCAGAAGAAACGTCATCCGAATTTTCCCCATACTCAGAATCAGAAAATGATTCGGATGTAGAAATGTTATTTGAAATTTTAAGCTCCTGTATACTCTTATTTAAATGAAATTAAAATAAATGTAGTTATTACAGTGTCAAAGTCTATTATTTATCATTAACAAATTATTACCTAACACTAAAACATCTGTAATCGTATTACTACCTAAATTTCAATATGAAGATTTCATTGATCTTGGGATATATCGCCGCGGCGGCAATATCGTGTGTACCCGTGCGCACCCGCCCCCCCGCGTCCCGCGAACCATCGGGAGAGTCGACTTTGCAGCGGTCAAGCTGTAGCTAGTGTTCCTCTCTTTCATATAATTTTCCCCAATCTCGTGAGAATTTTCGTATAATCCGGAAAATCTACTAATATATCGCACATCGGTCAGTTGCGAGGCACGACTTCACGCGCTGTCGTGAAATTTTCTCAGGTGTGCAGGTTTTCTGACGATTTCCTTCACCGTTTAGGCGAGTGATTGGTCATTCTTTTTTTTTCAACGGCATGAATGATGCCATTTCTGGATTCCATATAGAACAAATAATCTAGGTTTCTGTGTTGGTCAAAATACCATGGCATCAGAATTTGTTTTTGTAAACGAATGAAAAGTCAAATACCATTTTTTTATTCAACTTCAAAAGTGACGGATTTTTATACAAACTCCCAACGCAAAATTCAAAATATCATTTAGACAAAATACGCTTTCTGAACGTTGACAACAATCAAACAACAGCTTTGAAAAGCTCTTTACAGCGTTCTGGTAACATCTTGTGTACTCGTTTTGTGCTATGAATGAACATAATATAATATTGCTTTCAATATAAAGATATTTCAATATCATATTTTAGTGATCTTTCTAATTCCATAAAAATAATCATAGTCATATTCATACTTCTGTTTCAGTTACAAATATTAAGGAAACAAATTACATTAGCCGAAAGGAGAGATAAACTGATACTAACCTGATGCTTTTAAGTTCTTTATAATAAGACATCGAGCCATTATCCGGGCACGAGTCCAAAATTCGAGCTTTTACTGAGTTCCTTACAAAAAACCCGATAGCACTTCAAGATCTGGAAATAGAACCAAGGAACACATATTTAATCACCAGCAAGGTTTTCAAGAGAAAAAAAAACAAATTGTTATAGACATATCTACATACTTTTGATATTTTTCCATAGAAGTAAACAGAAACTCACTTGGAACAATTCTTGCATACTTCATTTGCATCGTCCACATTCAGGCATTCTACTACACACCTTATAGAGAACTTCACCAAGTTACTTTATGTCTTTCTAGGGCATGTCCTTCTGACGCTTCTGCTGGCATTTGCCATATTTAGTATATACATAGTACATATAAATATATACCATTTTTAGTAGCATTTCATTTTTAATCTATCAAGATTAAGGCCTAGCATATAATTTTCTGTTTGTATTACTACGTCTTTTAAACAAATGATTAATTTTATATTACCAGTAACAAGATCTCTCGTTTCTACCTCCTGTAAATTTATTATTATTCCATTCTATGCCTACACTGACATTATACGGAATTCCTCAATTTTACAATACCCTTCACCTTTGAAAATTACGCTCGCTCATTCGTCTGGGGAAAAGATAAGATAACTTATTTTCTCTTAGGTCTACCTGCGTCGTATATCTTACGGATCTTGGAAGATTTTGGTGTGCTTGATGTCTTGTCAGATTTTGTAGACTAGAATTAATCAATAGATACCTTGTCAGTACATTTTGTTACCAAATTTATTTGAAAATAATCTATTAAAAGTAGTTTAATCTCATTGTCTAATATAAATAAATAGGAGACGGTGTCTTCTATTTTAGCTTATTTTTCTTACTTCTCTCGTGTAACATCAACAGGTCCGTTGATGTGTATGTATACATACATAAATAATCAGCCTAAAATTTTCCCACTAGTGGGACACAGGCCACGTCTCAGTCAGAAAGAGTGAGCCATAATCTACGTCGCAGGCCCCGTGGGGGTTGGTAGATGTTACATTCCTCACGATGTTTTCCTTCACCGTTTGGAAACAGTGGTAATAAAGTTATTGAGACAAAGTAAAGCAACTGTTTGGGTTCGAACCTACGACCTACCCTCTCTCACCGCTTACGTTGGTGTATATATTCAATAACAACTTTTACCACTTACTCCTCCTTTTCTTTCTTCGGTTTTATTGATCCCTATAATTAAAATTAATTTAATTGTAACACAAAAATGTATGTTGTATGTTGTGCTCGTGCTCTTCCTAATTTCATTTTGAATATGTAACATGTGGATAACGTTGTTAGTTACGCACTGATATACCTAGGTTATAAGCTAGTGTTAACCATATATAGTGTGTAATTGTTGGTTTTCCCTAATAAATAAAATAAAATAAAAACAGCTTTTGATACTACTTTTATTGAACGTAACAGTACATGAAACTACTTCGGTCATGGTTTTAGTATCGTTAGCGTATATGTAATTATAAAAAATTTCGATGGAATAAAACACAGCTGTTTCAACTCAAATGTTCAGGCTTGCTTGTTAATAATGATTATTAATAATAGGCCAGCTTTGAAAGTATAACTAGAATTGAACAAATAAATACTTTCAGAAGAAAACTTATAATTTACTACAGTGGAAGTTACAATTAACAATACATATGTTATTATACTGAAATGCCCCAATTAAAGTTGCTTTAGGTCAGGAGTTTTACAAATTTTGAGTTTTTATATCTATACCCATTGTTTTAATAGGAATGAAATCGGCAAGGTTAAGCTGTACTGTCAGTTTGTGGATGGGTGAACATTCTTTATTCAGGCTAAGCTGATCAACCGATCTGGCAGGTCATATTCGTTTATAACGTCAAATTGGGTTTTGTCAATTTATGTTTATGTAATAACATACAAAAAATATATATAAAATATTATTTTTTGGAATAATTCGTTTCTACCTAATAAGGTCACACAATGTATTACTACCGATCTACCAGTATTAGCCTTACCATTAAGCCTTCACTTTTCCATACTCTAAGTACCAAACATTTAGTCTACGCATATATTATCATAAAAAATACATAAAATATCCACCACGCATATTTACTTATTTAGGTGACCGCAAAAATCAACGACATTCGTCTTGAATACCGGAATGACCCTTTAATACGGAGGCGTGGACCACGAATACATTTTCTATTGAAACCGTGGAGAATCAAAGCCCTTCGTGAAATCTACTAGATTTACTTAAAGCTGGTGGAACCCCCGGCTATAGTATATAAGAGGAGCGATTTAGATGTTTATCTACTGAATAATGCGACATTGAGGGAATGAGCAAGAATTTGTTCGGAAAAAGAATTTATTGTAACGTTATTAAGGTCCTCATGTAATGTCGAAGGCTAATCAGAATTGTAAATGTTCGTATCTGAAGCGACTGATGAATCGTCTTCGATTCGTGTGAATTGGCATGTTATTATAGGAGAGAAGAGAAATTAAATAAATAAGCATACAGTGGTTGAGTACAGAATTAAAAACGTTGTTGTTATTCTTATATAAAATGCATCTATTAGAATTATACAATCTTTTATTATGCCAATGGATATCAAAATTGTGACGTCAATTCTCAAGTCTCCTAAAATCTCCTTTTTTTCAAACTAGAACACAATGATATAACATTTAAAACTACTGTTAACTAACATTCATCTAAAATTAAACTACTTTTTACGGATTTTATCGTGTTATATTAATATTATTTAATTCTATTATTTAGCTTTATTTAAATGTCTTATATTCGCGTAAGTGTTAGGAACCAGTATACAACTCATCTAGATAATAAAATCCTGGCGCTGAGGAATACCTCCTTAGTTCCAACATATCCAAGAAATATTTAGAAGCAACGTTAGGTTTTTGGGTATCCCTAATTGATCTAAGAAACAGTTCCGCTTATCCTTCAAAGTGAAACGTGTGAAACAAAGAGTACCGGTACCTCAATATCTATTGATGAAATAAGCGTTATTCAGAACCTCCCAAGTGACTAATGAGATGGATACAATCAGTAGCTTCTAAGAATCGATAGTAGTTAAGGAAAATGGTCCCTTTATTGAACCCAAGGATCGACAATTCAAACCTAATTAATCGGAATAATGACGATGAGAGGAAACTATTGGGTCTCCGTTAATCATCATTGATGCTATTACCAACATTGCTCATAATAGATTAATAAAATGTAACTGGAGGGAAAAGCCATAATCATCATATTAAATACACGAATACTAATATAAATTCATGGTTTTGAGTAATAAGGTGAACATTTAAAGAACACGATAAATGATACGATTTTAATAGTATCAGATTAATATATTTGATGAATATTATGTAACATAACATTAAACCCACATGGAAAGCCACAGCCGAAATATATAAAATAAAATCCATAATAGCCATTTGCAATTCAAAACATCCGTGCCATTACGAAAAATCGTTGCTAATTCAAATCGCTCCGCCAATCGCTTCTTCCGAAATAACATAGTATCCACAACCTACATATTCAGTAGGGTTCCTGTAACGCAAACTCGGGTAAATGAAATATGGTTTTAGGAGTTATAAGGGCGCCCACTTAAGGTTTGCCTTGCTCGAGGCGTTTCAGCAAGTACAGAACAATACGACGGTCTTAAGTAAGGTAGATTAATAAACAAAAGAACTTGAACTATTAGCTTGATGAAGTGGCTTTAGAACCTTTGAATGGAATCAATGTAAAGCCATGTGTGTAGCTATGAATCAAAACGTGTGTAAAGGAGGATTTATATTTTACGTTGATGATATAATGTAAAAAATTTGGAATTCGTATTTTTGTTCGGTGTAATAGACGTTTTAACATTATTTTGAAAATCTATGTTAAAATTTAGATTCTGATTACTATGTTTGAAAATTATCTTTGCAGTTAAGATTTTTCAACATGTTTAGGTACTAATAGACAAAATAATGGGTACCTATTTCAAAATAAAATCTTACCTAAATTATCATAAAATACTTTGTGTGACAAGTGTGTATCAAAGCAAAACTTCTTCAAATAAAATATTATTTGTCAAGGTGTGTCTTCCTAACTCAACACGAGCGTAATTTGTAACATAAATAAAACCATCTATTCCAGTATTTGTGTTTGACAGCGAACAATTTATCTTCAATTGAGTAAATCTGTGTATTGACGGATACAGACTATTAATGTCATCGTGGAAATTGACTCTGTACAACTACTACATAAACAATATTGAAGTAAAGGAGTATTAACTTACTTGAAATTGGGTTGTTGTAATACAATAATAATTTATTTGTATTGTTGTTTATATCGCTTGATCGTTGTTTTGTAAGTTAAATTGGTTCAGAGGTTTGTTTTAATAGATAGGTATCTATTGGATTTATCTGCCACTATTAGTTCGTCTTTGGTGGTGTAGAAATGGAGCATCTAACATTTCTTTAATTTAACAAGTAATTTGCTTCGCTATCATCAGATTTTAATTTGGAACGGTACTTATTTTTAACGGTACTTTTTTGAAACAGTTCTGAAAATGTGTTTTCTATCTGGTGCAGCTGGTGTCCATAGGCGATTATTACTAACTATTGTCACCGTCAGTGTTCTGCGCGTTTGCCGGCGTACATTTTATTTAAATAAATTAGGTACTACGAAAAAGTCGAGGACTATTTCACGAGTGATTTCTAGTTACAAATTAAATAATAATGCAAAACATTATCTTCATCAGTTCGTGAATCCTGCTGTAACCATTTCATTTATAACAATAATAAAACCAAAAAATGGTAGCTTTGCACCTCAGCATTATAACAATCATAAAACAAATTAAACATAAGCCGTAACTGTGAACATTAAAACTTGCGATAAAATAAATGATGGATACTTTCTAATTTCATTAAAATTCCACAACACAGAGAACTGAGATAATTTATAAATTTAATAACTTTCAGTACTACACGACTTTAACTGAGGTGAAATGATACGAAAAGGCTTTAGTGGTAATACTTTCTGAGATGAACGTATACTTACATGATTTATATGAAAGTACTTCAAATTAAGGTCAGCACTTCAAAAAGAGTCAAAGGACTACCCTCGTCAAATAGCACCGTTTTGCCTAATGATACGTACAAACATTGAAATGAGGTATGTATAAGTGTAGGTACCTCAACCAACAAAGAAACAGCATTCTCCATTGAACATGGCAATGCTGCCAGTCTTCGCCCTTTATTGATATATATTTCTGTAAATAGACATTTAAAGACACTTTTACCGAATGTATATTTTTTGTACTAGATGGCGCCAGCATAGACTGATTTTTGATACGAAACACCAAAATAAGTAAAAGTTCTCTTAAAGCAGTGTGTGACGCAGGGTAATGTTTTGAATTGCCTTTTGAAGAAAGAACGCTTTAAAGATATTTGATTTTAAATCGTTAAACTTTATTGTTAAGACACAGTTATAAGTGCGAGTAATAAGTTACATTGTTATCTTGTGTTTTTGTACAGTGTTAAATAACAAAAAGCTGAAAATAGTAAACAGTTTCTAATAGTGCAAATTTACTACCCGCTATCATAACAAAAAAAAAAACTTTAATAATCTTAATAATAACAGTGAACAAGTTTCAGTGCGTGTGCCTTAACGTTGAAATTGTGCATCAACATATATGGTGTTTACCTACTGGGTACCATAAAACACCTTGATACTGCCATAAACGTAATTTTAAAATAGCGCCATCTTTTGGTTATTAAGTGTACCATTGTGTTAGATCGATACCAAGATCAACTGCTACACATTCGATATGGCAAAGTGCGGTGGATGTGGCAAGTTCCTTTCGCCAACAGAGGCCGCTAAATGCGACAAATGCAGGTCCAGCTATCACAGACTGTGCGTAGGCATGAAGCTCACCGGCTCTCTGCCAACCCCCTGGCACTGTCCCGAATGCAACAAAGGATTGGCGAGGGACAACCAGGCTGACACCCCAGTACGGGGACATGCACAAGCTATGGCGAGCCTCATAAACACCAGTCCCATGAACAACACAACGTCGGACACTACGCAGGAGCTCAGCCTTGACATTTTTAGAGCGGAGATGAGGATGTTCAGAGAGGAGTTACTTAATAGCTTTCGTACTGAATTTAGTTTACTCCGTGATGATTTGGCCGAGCTGAGAACATCGTTGAAGGCGACAAATGACCGGCTCAGTAATTTAGAGGAAAGAGTGGCGGATATGGAGAGCCAAAAGCCCCAAGTATACACAGATATGGCTGACACCATCGCGAAACTGCGTAGCGATATGAATGACCGAGATCAGGAGTTGCTCGCAAATGATTTACAAATAACAAATCTACCTGAAATCAGCGGCGAGAACCCCATTCATACGGTAATGCTGGTTGCGTCTAAGATGGGCGTGAACATCGAAGCGCGGGATATTGTAAATGCCGAGCGCGCTGGAGGTAGGCGTATTAATGTAACGCAGTCAACAGCGCCCGTGGAGACCCGTCCACGCTTCTTAGTTGTGCGCCTCGCGCGTCGCGATCTACGCGATGAGCTGCTTGCGAGCGCGCGAGTGCGCCGGGGCATGACTTCTGCTGACCTCGGTATCGCAGGTCCCGCGACACGGTTCTATGTCAACGAACGACTTACTAAGCTGAATCGAGAGTTGTTTCGGAGGGCGCGTGAGGCCGGCGGTCGTTTGGGTTGGCAGTTTGTATGGTCGAAGCGTGGGCGTGTTTTTGCCCGAAACAAACCTGGGGACTCCGCCTGTCTTATCTATTGTGAGGCCGACATACAGCGCATTTTTGGTCCGCTATCAGATACAGACGGCAAAAATAGGTCTTAATATTGTTATAATTATTTTGTTATCATTTTATATTGAATTTAGAAATAACTACAAAACCGTTACATTTGTCCGAAGTGTCATTATTTTTTATATTATTATGTTTAGGTGTGTGTCCCACGGCAACAGTGCACATCGCAGTGGTTTTAATGTAGATCAGTTTTATAATACTATATTGTTTACGTATATTTATTTACATATATATAAGATTTTATTAAATAACGCCATTTTGCACCCATATCCTGAAAATTTCTACTTCTATACTATCTATATACACTATTTACATTACACTATTTACATATTTACAGTTGAACCACCCAAAAAACCTGCTCAACTCATAATTATTATTTTATCTTAAAACAAATGGGCCGTAACTTTGAATATGATAATTGAATTATTATTGTCATTATCATGATGCCTAAAGCTGCAAAATATTTCAAAGTTGGTTTATTAAATGTAGGTTCATTGGGCACCGGGCATGATGATTTAATTGGTGCACTTGACAAATATTGTTTTGATATACTGGCTATCAACGAAACGTGGTTACGACCGGGGGAGGAGGGGCGCGCTCCACGTGTGCCCGGCTATCGTCTCCGCCACGCGCCGCGGCCGGAGTGTGTTCGCTCGGGTCATGGTGGGGGTGTTGGTTTTTATATACGTCAAGGGCTGAGCGCGCGAACATGGAGTCGCGCTGTCGATCCCAGGTTCGAATCGGTCGAACAAATGTGGTTAACGCTTACATTAAATGGCAAAAAAATTGCCATAGGTACGGCATACCGGCCACCATGGTTTGACGTTGACCTTTTCCTTGATGCCATTACGGACTCTCTTAGTATTTTGGGCAATTGTGATCACTTCGTTTTACTTGGAGATTTTAATATCAATTTATTAAACACAAATGAGTCTAAGACTAGGAAATTCTATGACTTTTTGAATTGCGTTAGTATGACACAACTAGTCACAAGTCCCACTCACTTCACAGAGTCCAGTGAAACCCTTATTGACCTTGTATGTACTGACCTAAGAGCAAGACATACAGCAGTTGAACCCTTTGGATCAATTTACGGCCATTCTGTTGTCTACAGTGAATTTTGTATAAAACGCGATAAGTTTAAACCGTATATAGTCAAATACAGACCACTCAAAAATGTATGCATAGATAGTTTTAATACGGATCTATTGCTTCTTAACATTGGTAATATTTCTTCGCTTAGCAATGTAAATGACATGGTTCATATATTTAACCACAAAATAATTTCTTTATTTAACTTTCACGCACCATTTAAAACGAGCACTATTAAGGAGCAGTCGTATCCTTGGATCACTGACACAATTAAAATTATGATGGATTTACGCGACAAGGCACTTATTAATTATAGGAAAACTAAGTCAGAATCTAAAAAGGAATATTACAAAGAGTTTAAGTCTTTGGTGATTAGTTCTCTGTACAATGAAAAAGTGGCGTACTTTAAGCATAATATTAACAATAAAATTAAAAACCCAAAACTGTTATGGAAAAACATTAAATCCACCTTATCGCCTATTAAACAAAGACAAGACCTTCCTTCTCATTTTACAGACCCAGACTTAATTAATAACAGTTTTTTGAAAATCCCTGGTCACACTGAAGCAAGCATTTCATTAATGACTTACTATGAATATCATCGGCATGGTGAGGAAACTTTTACAATAACCCCCGTAGGCCAGGAAGATATTTCGCGTATTATTAAAAATATTAAAACTAACGCCGAAGGCCCTGATCACATTAATTTAGATATGATAAACATGACCCTGCCCCATACTTTACCGACTATAACAGCCATTATAAATTGCTCCATTATGTCATCGACGTTTCCTGCGGAATGGAAGATTGCTTCAGTTAGGCCTTTGCCTAAACATTCAAACCCTGTTGATGTTAAAGACTTAAGGCCTATCAGCATCTTACCATGCCTCTCTAAAGTAATAGAAAAGGTAGTTTGTAGCCAATTGACAAATTTTTTGGAACAAAATAAATTGTTACCCGACCTGCAGTCAGGTTTTAGAAAACGGCGCAGTACATCTACAGCTTTACTAGACGTTACGGACAATATATTATCTGCCCAAGATAAAGGCATGTGCTCACTATTGGTCTTACTTGATTTTTCCCGGGCATTTGATGTAATAAATATTCCATTATTGCTTTCGAAGCTAAATTATTACGGATTCGACTACAGGGCTACGCAGTGGTTTCAAAGCTACCTAAGTAATAGGAAGCAATTTGTGGAACTACGCTTAGGGGACGGTCCGGTTCTGACATCTGCTCTTGGTTCCATAGATAGAGGAGTTCCGCAGGGTTCTATACTTGGCCCGATGCTTTTTATTTTATACTGTGCGGACATAGTTAAATGCATTCAGAGATGCCAGTATCATATATACGCCGATGACGTACAGATATATATTTCCTTTAGACCTAATGAATACGAAAGGGCTGTTAAGGATCTAAACGATGACCTCAATAGAATCGCCGTCTGGTCCGAAAACAACTGTCTCACACTTAACCCGTTAAAGACAAAATACATGGTATTTGGCACAAGGCAGCAGCTGGACAGACTACCGGTAGCATTTGGTTTGAGTCTTATGGGAAAACCAATTGATAGGGTGGATGAAGCGCGTAACCTTGGTCTCGTTATTGATAGCAGCCTTCGCTTTGAGAAGCATGTAGCCGACTCTGTACGAAACTGTTTCTACCGACTGAAGGTTCTATACAAGATGAGGCCATTCCTATCTGAAACACTACGAGAGCAACTAGTCGAAACTCTGGTTTTATCTAAATTAAATTACGCGGACACAGTGTATGGTCCACGCTTACTAGCTCGTACAGATCGGCTCATACAAAGGATACAAAATGCTTGCGCTCGTTTTTGTTATAAAATACCTTCTCGAAGTCATGCCACCCCATATCTCAACAAAAACTTTACGCTCAAAATGAAATCCAGACGCAAGCTTCATTTAGCCTGCCTTATTTTCGGTGTCATTAAATACCAGAAACCAGACTACCTATACAACAAGCTCAGTTGGGTCACTAGTAGACGGGAATGTGCAAGTAGGCAGTGCTCCCAGCAACTCTCAATTCAGCCTCATAGTACAGCAGCTTTTAGAGGTAGCTTCCGGTATGCCGCGTCCAAAGTATGGAACAACCTACCACCACCTATTAGAAGGAATAATACGATCGATACTTTCAAACGACATTTACGGCAGTATCTGGTAGACGCGCAACGAAAACTAGGCATGACACAACTGAATGCTTCACTTATATAATAATACCGTATCATAATATGTATATAAATTTTCAGCATAATTGTAAATACCAAATTCCTCTGATCACATCAAATATCCCTGGTGCGGTACTCGGAGGGGGCTGCAGTGCGTTCCGAAGTACAGAAGTGCCCTCGCGGAGGCCTAAAACACCAAAATGTAACGTTGTATGTCACCGTTGCGGGCATTGTCTGAATTACTTATTTTTATAATTATTTGTAACATGTAGTTCTTACCATTTGGGTGAGGCCTACTTGTTAATGAGACGTACGGTTCCTTGGTCAGCTGGTTGGAGTAGGTACCACTTATAAACTTCCAATATAAAACACCACTCCATGATAAATATCTGACGGCGATGTGATGTGTGACTGGGCAACAATGTAGCAATAAAAACCTAAAAAAAAGTGTTTGTTAAACTGTGTCCTATCTTCCTTTTTTTTTAGTACTTAGATAATAAAAATTGAATTTATGTTTAAAACACTTACCATTTTTCTATTAATGTCCATTACTTAATGCAATATAATAATTTATTAATGAATTTGACGAATTTATTTAACGTTATGTAGGTAGTATAGTCTGGCTGGCTGCGTACAGCGTAATGAAATGCGCTCGAGATAAATATAATGCATCGATTATAACGGCCTAGCTCGCCAAAAACAGGTTTCATTGAGAGACAAACGGAGTTGGCAACAGAACCGTCCGCCTTACACACATACCATTAGGTAGGTACCTACTTGATGGGTCAATATTCACTTATTTACGTTTTTTTATTTATTATTATTATATTTATTAGCTCACGTATCTATAATAAACTCGTATTTTCTTGTATTATAATGTATTTATTTATATAATTAATCTAATTATACTCACTTCTGGATTATGAAACTGGTTTGCATTCGTGATTCTCACTTCCAGGTCCAGTTGAAAACCAGCGCCAAGCAGCTTACCAGTTGTCTGGCTTTTAGCTGAACTGGGCCATTTGGCACAGCCGTGGGGCACACAATGAGTTTTTGTTTATTGTCTAAGTTTTTTAATTTTATTTTGTTTATTTCTCTTTAATTATTGTTTTCTTTTTAAGTTATTGTGTGCATTGTCCGTGACTGTGTCAATAAATATTTTTCTTTCTTTCTTTCTTTTCTTTATACTTTGAGTACATCAGTCCAAGCCGAAAGCACGCATGCATCAGTCATTGTGGAGCTCTACCTTATTACAGGGAGTTTAATAAACATTCACACAATGCTAACACATTCTAAACATTTTCAAGTGCCAGAATGACCCTTCTGATCATCGGAACATTTGTATAGACTATATAAAATAATATTCTCAAAGTCACTAGAAGTTTTATATAGAAAAGCTACGCCTGAACCGCAAAACAGATTTCATTGCATCCTGATCCTGAGTATTCTAAGAATATTCTGGGTTACCTTATATTACAAAGTCCTTTAAGGATGCGAGAGAAACTGCGGACACATATATACATACTATATATACATATAGTATAGAACAAAACAGTCGGATGAAAAACAGATTCAATTTAAAAAACAATCTCATTGACACACTTTTGGGATTATTTCACTCGGATAATTCCTTTCATTATAATTACAATCTTGGAGTGGATTTCGTGGGTGGGATGAATCCCGGGAATCCGGGTCCTTTAAAAAGGTTCACACGACATGACCCTAGATACTAACAGCCCCTCGAGGGTCCACGACGAGAAGGGAACAATCACAAACCGAGATATGGAAATTAATTGAAATAAAAGATATCAACCACACCGTACAAATGTTGGGAGGTTTACAATTTTATACAGAGGATCTAATTTCTTCTATGACCGTCAAGGCATCACGAGTTCAATACCCTTATGATAACAATTATTTCTAGGACTTACAGATAGTTGTTCATTAATCAATCGATGACATATCATTGAATAGATGTAAGATATTGTTAATGTCGCAATTTTTGAAAATTTACGAAAAACCGAAAAAAAAAGAATTTGGTGTTCAAGGCTGAATGTTTAGCCTTAACTTGAAAAATAAAGCTTTCTCATACAAAGTGGAGATCCACTTAATCGGGATTCATTTAATTCTTACAGGAGCTCATCATCTTCCTGACCTTTTTCCAATTTATTTGAAGTCGACGCAGCCTGTCCTTTTCTTCCATTCATCCCTGTTAGTCGTCATCTCATCATTCAATCCCTTTTCCATCATATCTGCGTTCACACAATCCATCCATCTAATTCTTAAAGGAGCTTTATGGCCAATTTTGATGAATATATTAGCACCGGTGTAGGAATTAAATGACACAAGAAAATTCTCCCAGATTGGACTAAACGAGATCAATGCAGTTCACATCGCGGTATCCAAATAGTTAGTAATCAAATATAAGCAGAAGCTTAACAAAGCAACGGTTCAAGTGTGGTAGAACTGAAGATGAATCTGAGGGCGACAAGGTAATAATCTAACTGCACGATTAGATAATGAAAGGTCACGAGTTCAAGTGTCAAACAGTTGCACAGGTTGCACTGTTGATCTTAGAATTCCTGATGATTGTGAAGTCCCCCGCGGCACATGACTAGATCCTTATGGGGTCTCCCTTGTTTGACCGAAAGGAATTTGACAAATTTTCACTTCCCAGTAAATTTTTCGCAAAATTTCATTTGCGAAATTATTACTTAGCAAAAAATCTATTCACAAAAAATTGTAACGCCAACCTAATGTTTGGGAAATGAACGCTTAAACTATAACTTGTTTACCAACTAGTACTTTTAACATTTCTTATTTAGTCAAATATTTCCGGTGGAATACCAGTTTTTACGCAAAATTATATTAGTCAAAATATCTCTTTTTTCTATTAATGCAAGTCGTTTCTGGCGAACCTAACCTAACCTACCCATTTTTTTAAAAGAAGTAATTATCCTAATTTTTGTCTTTACAAATCATTTCACCAGACGTTTATTGTCTGAAGATTGTTTGCTGTAATAAAAGACCAAATGCCATTATGACAATATACTTGGTAATATTTTGCCAAGTAAAATTTTTATATAATAAAAATATGCGTACTAAAATCATTCGATGGTATAAAAAAAGATTGCTAAAATTTGTTTGGGTAATGAAATTTTGTCAAAATCTTTTCGGCCAAAAGGGCAGGCATCCTTCCTTATGTTTATGAGCTTGAGTTAGTAGGAAGAACAAATATAAAAACTCTTATTGGATCAAAACTAGGTCCGAAACTACGCTAATCAAACAGTAAAGGGGGAATAAAAAAATAAAACTTGAGCAATCGCGTGCATTCATAAATTCAGTATTAACTAGAAACCGCATTTAGCAATTTTTTTTATGTCATTACTCGGCAAACGAGCCGTTGAGTTATCTGATGGTAAGTAGTCATCGCCGCCCTTGCGTTACCGAGCCTAAATAAAGAAAAGGGAGTAGAAGGAGAAGGAAGGGAACTGAGGGAGGAATTGGGTCTCCGGCGCTCCACACTCACCGTACGAACGCAACAGTATGCGTACCTACTGCTACTTGACGTCGATATATAAATAGATAAATACATAATACGAAATATCCACAGAGATATGGATTTTAGACTAGAACAAACACTTGACCCGAAATTTACCAAAAAACATTAGACAGAAATCATTAATTTTGTTGAGTAACACATTTTTACTTTCCCGGGACCTGAAGTGGATTTCCGCCTTGGGAAACTTGGTTTAGTCATACTTATGTTTTTTATTCGCGCCCAGAGCCTTTTCGGGGTAAATTAAGATTTATGGCAAGGTTTTCCCTCTCAGGCTTTAACTCCTGTCTTATAAATGTGGAGGTATAGCTTCGTTTTATTCCTCATCAAGTTTATGGGGAAGAAGTGGAACGATTTCGGCGTTAACGGCTGATTAGTTTTGGATCAACAGACCTTTAGTGCTCCGGAAAAGCAGTACTTACTGATTTATAGCCATATTATCTAGCACTACATCTTCTTATTATACAGTACGACGTATCTTACTTATTTTGAAAAAAAAAAAAAAAAAATTTACTTTCGAATCTCACTGCGAACAGCCTGCTTTTCGCAATTTGACGGTCCTGTCCGGTCACTGACGGCACATACGTAAATTCAAATTAAGAAGGCAAAAAAAAAACAAATTTCGACCAGGCGGGTGGGACTCGCAGTGACTGCTCATAGCGTCTGGCGTACCTGACCAGAAAACTCAGGTTCGAACCCTGCCCACAGTCAAATTTTTCCTTAATTAAAATATGCTCTAACTTAAAAACTGGGGTCCATCTTATCTTAATTAGTTGAACAGATCTTGACCTGAAGAAGCGATAATCACTGTTTGTTTCTAATTAATTTAAGCGGCGGTAGCCCTATGGCTAGAGCATTGGACTTGCGATCCGTGGTTGCCGACACGAAACCCAACCGTTGCACTACCGACGTGAACCCGCTCGTAATACAAGCTAAATGCTTAGCACGAGCGATTTACAAGAATACTAGTAATGAGCGACCCACATTGCTAGTAAGCTTAAAAATAAAAAAATAAAATTATATTTGTCCACGAGAGCGAAGCCACGGGAAAAATCTAATATATTTGTATGGTCTTTCTCTTGCAATAGCAAATAAGTAAATGTTTCTTTTTTGTAAAAAAATAAAAAAATAAATAAGAATGCATTATTATTTATTGTTCAACACTTATTTGTCAATTAAACATATTTTTAATACTTTCATTAAATCAATAAAAAAATTAATAAGTAGTACTCCACCGGTATTAGGAACAGGTTCCCAGCTAACGCTGGTCAGAGCCCCTAGGAGAGGAACCTCCTAATTATATGCTTCGTCGGTTCAGCAGTTTAAAAAAAATCAACAATTATCTAAAAATTGTTTACATCGATGATATTATCGTTTACTCCGAAACATCGCTATCTTATTCGAGCAGTGCGTTAAGCTGGCTTAAAAGTACTTATAAACAAAACTTTCTACTAAACAATTAAAAATAAGATTATTAATTAATTAATAGGTTTAAAACAGTTTGGGAAGTCGGTGGCGAAAACAAAATAATTACTCAAATAGAAGTCACCGACTTCCCAAACTGTTTTAGACAAAACTATTTTATAACTTTTTGAAGGCGGTTTAATTTGTTAAAAATATTTTTTTGTTAACACATAACCCACATCATTGTCCACGATTTACGTAAAGGAAAATAAAAATTTGCTACATTTTAGACAACGAGTGCCTAGACGTGATCTCCACTCAAGAATTCCGTTGCTCCAGCGTTTATTAGTTCTCCAAGAGCTGTGGCTGGCTACTACCATTGTAGCTTGCTAATCCTTTGAGCTATGTCGGTAACTGTTCTGTGATGGATAACTTCGCTATAGATCTTAACCCTCAGAGAGATTCCAAGCATAGCTTGCTGTGTGACTTTAATCTTGAACTGCACAGAATAACATTGTATTTTATCCTTTCTTGTGCAAGTGCATTGATAGCCTAGTGATATGACCACTGGACTGCACAGTCAATTGTCTTGAGTTCGAATCCAAGGCACGCACCTCTGACTTTTCGAAGTCAAGTGCGTATTAATAATTAATTATCACGCGCTTAAACAGTGAAGGAAAAAATCGTGAGGAATCTGCATGCCTGAGAGATTTTCTTGACGGCGTGTGGAGTCTGCCATCCCGCAATAAGCTAGTGAGGTGGACTATAGCCTATTTCCTATCGTTCTGAGAGGAGATCCGTGCCCAGCAGTGGGACAATGTAATGGATTGATGATGATAATATCCTTCCTTGCCTAGTTATCAGACCTACGCTCGAACCTTATAGTAATAATAAGAGCAATTTTAGACCAGTCTTCAAAAATCACGATATAGAATGAAGCTGGCCCGCTTTTGACCTAAAACAATATCCCTCAAGGGTCGTAAAAGCAGCCTCCAATTTTTATATTGATAACTAGAAAATCTGTTTTCTCTAGAGGTTGTTACTGTTACAGTAAATACCTGAAAAACTTATTACTCGATGGATGAAGGATCAAATCCTTTAAGCTAAGAATTGGAATCAACATTACGACGTACCATTACGCCTTTTTTCCCGAAGGGTTAGGCAGAGATGTACTTATGTACAGCCACACTTCGCTGGTATGTTTAGGTCCCATGTAATAGGGGGTGAGCTTATGAACTGGACAAAAAATCCATACTTCGAGATGCTTTTGAGAGTTTAAGAGAAAATATTAATAACAATGCTTGACCTGGTAATCAAATCCAGGACTGTGCCTGCAGCAACTAAGCCAATGAAATATAAATAAATTTATTTTTCAATAAATATATTCACTTTTAGCGGGTTAGACGCCACTTTCGCACTGCAGAGTGTCTTTCCTGGAAAATATTTGTGTAATACTTAGGGCCTATACACACCACGTTTTTTAATTGCGCCGTTGCAGTTGACGCGCGTTTGTAGCGATACAGACGCGATACGCACGTAAGTCAGACGCAGCCTGAACTGCTCTGTAGGATAAAAGCGCGCCGTCAACGCGTGTTCCTAAAAAGCGCGTCGACGGCGCGTTTAAAAATCGTGGTGTGCACAGGCCCTTACATAGATATGCTTGTAAATAGATATGCTTGTAAATAGCGACAATTTATGTAATAATATTAATGTTACACAATTAGTAGTCTGTAAGCTTTCCTTAAAGTAAATAAATAAATAAATATTTTTGTTGGAGATTTAGACGTTTTTAGTTTGGAACATAGTTTTCGCCATTTACTTCACACTCCTATCCTTTAAGAGGATAGTATCCGCTCCGCGCTCCATACAAACGTAGTTTGGTCTTATCTTGAATATTAACAAATGAAAGTCTTTGGAATTTTGCAGTAACAATCTTATCATTAAAATACGTGTTCCTGTAGTATACAATTTCATTTCAATATACGGTTAAAAAGTTACACGAGCTCAAAGATTGGCAATTTTCGTTGAAAAACGGCCCAACTTTATGCTAGTATTTCTCGACAATGTATCAATACAGAAACATTCTGATTCGAAAGAAACCCAGATAATATAGTGAATATATTTTTACAAGTTTTTTTTTACGTATTAACAATATTATAGGAGTAATCTCCAAAATTCGGAACGAAATACGCGTGAAAATGTTGTAAATGTATTGTTGTTTCTCCTCTCGGGCACGCGTTCGTATCGCGAGGGATAGAGACAGCGACAACTGTGCAACATTGTTGCGTTCGCGAGGGACACTCCTCTTAATGCATCTCCCGTGTTTGTCTCTGCACCACCCAAAGGTTGTCTGGTAGAACATTCCTAAGGCATCAAGATTGCCTTGTACAGTTCTGTACAAAAGTACGAATAAATAAAAAAATATTTCTTTTAACTCTGGTTGTACTTTTTATCCGTTTAATTTTTCGTTTATAAAGCACGACACAAAGCCGGTTTCCCAGTACAGGAACCGTCTTTTAAAGAGTGAATAGAAAATTGCATGATTCAAAGACGTTTACATTTTTGCTTGTTCGTAAAATGTGTGGGATAAGCGACCGATAAAAAAACCTTTTCCGAATATGACAAGGCCATTTTGCACAGGCACTGTGAAAGGCCATATAAGCAGGCCAAGGCCGGATTTGATGTATTGACATACAATTTGCAGTCCGGCAAATTTGTCATATAATTTTTTTAGCATAAACCTTCGGCGCTGCCCAACACTTCAAGTAGGGTTGCAACATTTTTTTATAGTATTTTTACCGAATATTATTTTAAAAATATAGTACGTCATAAAACAAAAAATAGTATTTCATTGAATACTATTTCAATTAAATACAATTTTTATGACATTACATTACCCTAACTATTATAAGTATAACAAACATATATATATATATACCAGATATTTTTATGACATTATAATATTACATTACCCTATCTAATTCAAAAAGACTACTGCTCCATCCAGCTAAAACTTTATTTATTTTGCGTAAGTAACATACATGTAGCATACCATCACGTTGTATGCCCGGAGGTGAGGCCATAGAACAATGAACCATAATTAACAGTATGTTATTATATATATGCTATGCTAGCTGTACCCGCGGTTCCACCCGTTTTGCCCAGGTCTTAAGGATCTTGTCGTGTTGTTGATCTTAGTGTGGCTATAATATTCAAAAATAATTTTACAAATCCGACTGGCAGATCGAGAGATTAGCGCGTTAAAACAAACAAATAAACTCTTAATTATATTATACTATATATTCGATTATGGCAAAAATATTTTACTATCATTTGACTGGTTTCTAACACTTACGCGAATATTAGACATTGAAATTTAAAATAATCAATATAACGCGATAAAATCCGTAAAAAGTAGTTTTATTTCAATATCATTTGACTGTTGATAAACTAACCCCTTTAGCACAGAAAAATATACTAAAATTAATAACTAGCACTACAATCTTATTTCATACATAAACGTACTTCATCCTTTATAGCATCTAACCACAGATATTATTGTGTGGCTGGCAACCCTGAAAGTCTATAAGGCATCCCAACCCTTTACGATAATGCGGCCGTGAATATGAAAACTCTTTTGTCTTTTATTTACAAAAGATAATTTAAGAAGATATGACATTTGAATAAAAGAGTCCCGGAATTTCGTCGCTGCGATTCCGTACGAGTTTTTGTAAGGATTGCGGGATGTGGGTAGATGATGAATAGGAATTTTGGAGATATCATTTGTTTTTTTTATCTTTGGACGTGCGTTTTATGATTGCGTTGACGTGGTTAGTAATTTATTACGTGGAGGATTTGAGAGGCTTTATTTAATTGTCACGTTACGGTATGCTAGGTATGTCTTGAGTTTGAGTCCAAGTTGTGATCAGGCTTTTCGATGATGTGCATATTATTTTTTGTATACCTGAGAGATTTACTCGAAGGCGTGTGATGTCTGCCAATTCGCAGAAGGCTATGGTAGTGAACTGTAGCCTTATCCCTCTCACTCTGAGAGGAGGCCTGTGTCCAGCAGTGGAATATAAATGGGTTTATGATGATGATACTTACTATAAACGACGAATGATGTATTATTGGATCGACCTGGAAATCGACGTTAGGACCTAAGCGGCTGCTGAGTGAGGAGAGCTCCTAGATGGGACTTATCTATTTCCAGAAGACTGCCTAATTTTGGGGAGAGGTGGTGGCGAACTACTTTCGAATTGTAGGTCGTAGGTTCGAACCCAGACAGGCATTACTTTGTATAAATTATTTTATCACTGCCCCCAAAATGGTGAAGGAAAACATCGTGAGGAAAGCGGCATGTCCAAGAACCAAAAATTCGAAGACATGTGACATTTAACAACCCGCACTGGGCCAGCGTGGTGGATTACAGCCCACTCCCTCTCACTGAGAGGAGGCCCGTGTCCCAGCAGTGGGAACATTAGAAGCCGATTAATCTAAAGCTTTAAGCTAAGCCTAATCTTATCTATATTGACCTTAAACAAAATAACCTTCAAAGTGCGAAGTTACGGGTACTTATTTTTTATGGTATGACCTTTAATACCCCATGAAAAACACATAAAATTCCCGTCGCCAGTATTAGTAACATTTGCGTGATAGAAAAGTTGACAATGCAGTTACTTGGTGATTTATTCGTGAGAGCCCTACTATATGGGAAATTCCCCCTTTATAAGTGCCGTTTATGGACTGTAAATGACTTGTAACGACAGAGATATAATGGAACTAAATGGAAATTATGGTGGAGCATGTAATTTGCTCGTTTGATTATTTGTAGAGAGTTAGAACTTTGTATTTTCTGAAATTACTGGTAATAATTGACAACATTGTCTGCGACGAAATAAGTTTTGTTCTAAGTATCAATTTTAGTAATTTGTTTTGGAATAATGTGTTGATGTGTTGATGGCATTAATGACGCTGTTTTAATAACACTAAGGTGGCAAAAAAACATATGGCCCGCCTGATGGTAAGCGTTAATCGTAGCCTATATACGCTTGGTATCGCTTGCGTAAGTATAGGAAAAGGGAGGGGTAGGAGAAAAGCAGAAGAAAGGGGACTGAGGAAGGAATTGGGTCTCCGCCGCTACACGACCGTACGAAACGCAACAGTATGCATATTGCTACTTGACGTCGATATTCTGTGGGAGAGTAGTAATTCCCCTGTCGTGCCGACTCATTCATGCTAGGACGTAGACTTGCCAGCAAGACACTACTATTTTGTAATTCTGAGCTAAAAAGACTATAGTCTAATCCCTCTCGTATTGAGAGGAGACCCGTGCCCAGCAGTGGGACAATGTAATGGGTTGATGATGATGAGCTAAAAAGAGAAGAAAGCAAGATAATAATAATTGATGTTTTTTGTTTACTAACATACAAACACAATAAATGAATTCCTGTTTATTTGGGAAACTTGTGAAGGGAATTAAAGCCTTTTAATTCAAATTATGTATTTATTTATGGATAGTAGTTTGGTACCATGAATCGGTCAGAATGACCGGGGAACTTCTACTCCACACAGAATATCGACATCAAGTAGCAATATGCATACTGTTTGAGTTTCGTTCAGGTGTGGAGCGTCGTAGGTCCAATTCCTCTCTCAGTCCATTTCCTTCTCCTTCCCCTCCCCTTTTCTACCGATAAGCAGCAGCTTGGTTATATTTTCTTCGGATTTTTCAGGCAATTATATCATGCCATCAGGTTGGCAACTTGCTCGTCCATCACAGATAATTGTAAAAAAAATGTTACTTCTTACCCTCGTCTGCTCGTTTGCTACACGATAAACAATTTAAAGTCATTTCGACAGAACAATGTTTCCAACAATATGTGGTGAAAGAACTTTCTAGAAAAGTGTTATTAACAAAAGTAAAAGTACAGATTAAATTAATACAATTACGCCTGTTTGCAACCCGGGGAGTCGTTATCTCAATGCGGGGGACTTTTGAAAATGTAACATGCGTGTATAGAATTAATGAAATATCCGTTTGTTATCATTGAGGAATAAGTATTTCCGTACTAAACAGTGCTGTTATACAGAGTCCCAAGTCTACTATTTTATTGTGTCAAATCGAATGCGAGCTGCCTAAGACCGGGATGATTGGCTCTCTTTGAGGGAGGCCTACGTTCAGCAATGGAATAATTATGATGATAATGATGATAAATCGTCATTCAATGACTTCAGAATTGTTGATTTTTGACAATGTTGTCTGAATCTGGCAGTTCTTATGTCATTTATTGCCATTGGACTACCATTCTGATACAATTGAAATAGCACACTTGAGCTCTTTAACATGTGTACTAGAAAATATATTATTATTTAGGCTATTTATTTCATATGAATGTGGAAGAATAGAGGGGTAGAGGGAGACCAAAGGAAAGATGGAAGGATTGTGTGAAGTCAGATATAATGGAAAAGAGATAGAGTTATAAGAGGACGACTGTCAGGGATGAATGGAAGAAAAGGCTGCGCCGACACCTAATTAATAAGGAAAAGGGCAGGAAGATAATGATGAGGCTATTTATGTCATCTACTGAGTGGTTGTCTTTATCTTAGTTAACAAACTACTGCATAAAATCGCAGGTAGTGTTCAAAAACTCAAGTAAAAAAAACTATGAATAATTATGATGTGAAGTGCTTATTGACAGTGAGCCACAAATTATTAACCTATTTACAAGTTTTGTGTCTAGACAAAAGTCAAACAATCGCAACGGCTATCATGTAATTTGACAAATTTAGTATTTCAATAAGTTTCTAGAAAGTTGGTTGAAGTGTTTCTAGTTTCTAGAAAGTTGGTTGAAGTCACAATTAACAGACGACGCGGCGTCTCTGGTGAGTAAAACCTCAATGTTCATTTATTTTTTGAATATTGTTTAGTTCTAACATACCATCACGCCTGTTTTCCTCGGTAGTTAGGCAGAGGTGTACAAATGTACACTCACAGTTCATCGGCATGTTTTACATACATACATATTGTCACGCCTGTCTCCCATGGGGGTAGGCAGAGACTATAGATTTCCACTTGCTACGATCCTGGCACACTACTTTCGCTTCATCTACATTCATTAATCTCTTCATGCATGACCGTCGGTTTAGGGTGCTCGGAACCTGGCCCTTTAAGAATATCTGTAATTTGGTTTTAGGTCCCATGTAATAGAGTGCGAGCCTATTGCCATTAACCGGGCACAAACACAAACTGTCTCAATAGTTTAGTGGTTTCATGCGCGACTGCTACGCTAGGTCCTTGGTCTGATTCCCGGGTCGAGCGAAATTTTATTGGGTTTTTCTATTAAATTACCAGTAGCAGTTCGTAGTTTGGGTTGGACCTGATTAATGGTAGTAGGGTCGCCCCCCATTACATACTGTACATCTCTGCCTACTCCTTCGGGGAAAACCGGCGTGGTTGTATGTTGTGATGATGGTAAGAATACATGTAAATAAAAATATATTTAGGTTTTTGGCAGCAGACAGATTTAAAATCACACCGGGGAATAATTTCGCATACATTTTTATTAAACGTTTTTATTCAGTCTGGTCTCATTCGTTCGGAGTAATAAAATTATACTGCTTCATATATCTAGTGTTTTCTGAAATGTTTTAGAAAGCAAATGCTTTGATGAAGAATAAAAATATCGTTTCAGACAGACTGTTCGGCATTGTATTGTTATACGATTTGAATACAAATACATAATGGCTGGTGAGCGGTGTTTGATTTATTGAAAAATAGCTGACCAGGCGAACTTCGTACCACCATATTTAATATTATGATATATAAAAATTTAATATATATTGTTTTTTATGGGATAACTCGGCAAACGAACAGCCGGGCTACTTGATGGTAAGTAGTCGTTGCCGCCCTTGGACATGCAATATCAAAGGGGTCGCAGATGCGTTGCTGAGCCTATTTAAAGAAGAGGAAAGGAGAAAAGATGAAGGAAGGGGGCTGAGGGAGAATCGGGCCTCTGGCGCCCCGGCGCTGCACTAATATTTATTTAGTTTCCTTTTCCTAAAAATAACAAATACAAAAAAATATCATCACTACATAGTATAAAACAAAGTCGCTTTCTCTGTCCCTATGTCCCTTTGTATGCTTAAATCTTTGAAACTACGCAACGGATTTTGATGCGGTTTTTTTTAATAGATAGAGTGATTCAAGAGGAAGGTTTATATGTATAATACATACATATTTTAGTATAGAAAAGCCAATAAACCATGCGGGCGAAGCCGTGGGCGGAAAGCTAGTCTGTTATATAATATGCCATCGAAAACTTAGCTTACATCCTGATCATCATCATATCAGCCAGTCTACTGCTGAACGTAGGTCTCCCCCAAAGCGGACCGACGATCCCAGTCTTGGGCAGCTCGCACCCATCCGCTGCCAGCTACCTTCTTAAAATCTTTGGTCCATCGTGTCGCAGGGCGTCCCACACTACGCTTGCCCAAATGCGGTATCTACTCTAAAGCGCCCTGTAAACGATCAAATTTGCTTCATAAATTTGTTGGTCAGACTTCACGTTTTCATCAAAAACTGATAGTAGACTGATTGACAAATGCGTCAAGCAAAACTGCACACTATCAAATAATTTGACAAACACGTAAATTTGTCAAGCAAATTTGATCGTTTACAGGGCGCTTAACACTTTTCTGCTCCAACTATCATCTGTCCATCTGCAGACATGGCCGGCCCACTTCCACTTCAACGTTCTTATTCTTTGCGTAATATCGTCAACTTTATTTCTTTGGCGAATGACTTCTTAAATATTATAACGTGATAATAATCCGTTACTAACCAAAAAATTCTAGTTCCTTACATTTCGTTCAATTTATATTTTCTTGGCCAAGGTTCAAATGGTTGGCGGTCATTAGTTAGGCGGCCATAATAACTTAATTATATATTGACTGTAAGTCGATAAACTCCTTGCAAACGTAATCGCCATCTTTAAACTCAAAGCTTTCGTGACTTTATCGTTAAATACAGGCTTTTTAAGTACTTATTACATAGTTTATTTTTGGTCGTACACATGGCTACAGGTCAAAGGTCTATACAAATCCAGTTTAAGCTGATCTTGCATTGTACAGGCTTCCCATACAGTAAGAGGCCAGCGTAAACTGGTTTTTTATAGCTTGGTGTGTAGCTGTGCGTACTAGCGTTCATTATAACGTTAAGGCGATAAATTTTGGAAGTAAAACTGCAAACACTAAGCAAAGATTGATCGAGGTGACAAACACGCGATTCTGTGTAATAATAAACATTTTCAGTGTTTTGTTTCAGAATGAGCTAACCGTATCCTTAGGTCTCGCAGTCTTGTGTTTTAAATCTAAATCCAAGCACAAGACTGCGAGACCTAAGAATACGGTGAGCTCATTATGTATTAAATAATAATCAACAAAATATAGGGTAGCGTTGATTATTTTGACATTAGGATGACCAACACCTCAGTCCACCCGTGACCATGGATGCTGTAAAGGATCCGAAAAGTCGGGATTTAAAAATACCAATATAACGCGATAAAATCAGTAAAAAGTAGTTTTATTTCAATTTTATAGGGTTTTTCAATGAAATCCTCAAAAAATAAATAGTAAATTATCAGGAACAGCATTCTCGTTTTACAGGTAGGTAGCAAATAATTTCATACCTAGGGCAACTGACCTGTTTCTGGTGGTAAAATAAATGTTGCCGGCAGGGGGAAGGGGGGAGGAACTCCTTATGTATTCATGGAGTTTATATTTTTATGCCGCGAGTTAAGTGAGCGGGGCAATTTTTTGTCGCTAAGTGTAAGTACAAGTCCGCGCAAATAAATTTAGAGAAATTTATAAAGTGGGTTTATTATTTTGTTTTCTAGAGGTATAATAATAGAAGTGGTGTTTTTTGAAATAATGATCGTTTCAAAAGATCTTTTAATAAACTGATTACTCAGATAAAAAAAATCACTTTACGTATTTTAATTACATAATGAAATGGCTGCGTTTCTGCGGACTACTCGTTTTGCCTGTCTTATTAGTCTAGTCGTCCTAACTATGGTTTTTCGATGAAAATTTTTTTTTTTTTTTTTAAAAAAAAGCTTACTAGCAATGTGGGTCGCACATTACTAGTAATCTTGTTAACCCCTCGTACTAAGCTAAATGCTTGTATTACGAGTGGGTTCACGTCGGTAGTGCAATGGGTGAGTTTCGAACCGGCAACCACATGATCGCAAGTCCGACGCCCTAGCCATTAGGCTACCGCCGCTTCAAAATTGTCAGTAGCAGATCGGAGTTTTCGCTCTTGTCCTCTATTACAAGAAACATACCGGCAAACTTTGGCTGTAACTTAGTACCTACACCTCTGCCTTAACTTTCGGTGATTACAGGCGTGATGGTATTTTAAACTTTAATTTTATCATTATTCTTTTTTATTGTATTATTACTATTATATATTTTTTATTGTACACCAAAATAAAAATACAAAAGACAATAACTTATTCTAATAAAAAAGTACAATTGGCGGCCTTATCGCAATTTGCGATTTCTTCCAGGCAACCTTAGGATGGACTGAACTGAACCAAAATACAGGTTGAGGTTGTTGGTGCATGTAAATATTCATATCTATACATAAAAATTAATCGCAAAATGTGTTGGTAAGCGCATAACTCAACAACGCCTGGACCAATTTGGCCAATTCTTTTTTTTAAATGTTCGTTGAAGTTCAAAGATGGTTTTTACGGCGAGAAAAATTCGAATAATTGCCGGAAAAACCCTAAAAACAGCCCTTTTCCTTTTCCCATACAAACCACTCTGTCCCTAGGTGTCAATCATTTGACGTCAATCAAAACAAAACAAAGGCGCGTTAGGATTATCTTTGGTATGCCTTCAAGTTGATTAGAGGTTGCATTTCATTTCTATTTCTAATGTACGTGTCATCATTACTTCCTCGGTGCGTAGCATTTTCTTGGTTGTCATTTTGTTTTAAAGAAATAGGGCAGAACATGGTCTGCCGGGACAGCTAGTTATTATATAAAAATAGATAAATATATGTAATGTAGTGTAGGTAGTGTATATGTAAATAAATAAACTATAATTAATAAACATAAGTATATTATATATATTAGTATATTTATAAATATAGCAACAACAAAAAAAAAGGAATGTGTATAGATTATAACGACGAATACGACATAGAATCACAGCGACAAGTGATAATCCATCACGAGCCTTTTAAAAACGGACAGTGATTGGGCACGCCTTATTGGTACCGGTAATTGTATCTTGAACCGTAATCTGGTTGGTAGTTTATTCCTTACCATGGAACCGCTTAATCTTGACTGCCTCGTTAGTCTAGTGGTTCTAAGCGCAACTGTTACGCTAGAGGTCTTGGGTTCGATTCCCAGGTTGAGCTAAGTGTTATTGACTTTTTCTATGAAATTCTCAGTAGCAGCTCGAAGTCTTGATTTGTGGTCGGTCAATGGCAATAAGGCTCACCTCCAATTACATGGAACTGTTAATGTACATTAGGACACCCCTGCCTAACCCTTCGGGGAATACAGGCGTGATGATATGTTATGAAACCACTTGAAACGTTGTTTACCCTCACATAATCACTTAATATTCTGCCGGCGTCTGTGATCATTCTGATTTGAGCCTCGTAAACGCAGAAGGCTTTGTATTTCAGAAGCCATTACTCTCGCTGTCCATCCAGGTTCAGAAAAAATATATTCGAAAATTTGTCATAAGCCTAATGATGTTTGTTGGCGAAATTAGTATTTTTTTTATAATAGTTTTTATGTCAATAAATAAAGAGGTTTTCGTGTTTTATTAAAAATAAATACAGCATGAGAGAGTGAGAGCCTGGCACACAGCCACAATATGTCAGGATTATTCTAGAAACGTTCGAGAATTGATTTGAAAATCAATTCTGGAAACGTTCTAAAGTTGATTTAAAATTCAAAGACAAAGGTTTCTTGTTTCCGAACGACCCGCAGCCGTTCAGTGCTTCACAACGCTCCTCAGAGAACGGCCGGTCACGGCTTGCGCTCTCTCGTCGGTTTTGGCTCGCACCCTGTGTTCCTCATTTCGTTTCCCTTATCCTGGCACCTACAATGTTGCCGACGTCATGGAAATGGGTGGTCTGGGCGTGACATACCTACATATTTTTAACCCTCGACGCAAAAACAGTGTGTTATAAGTTTGACGTGTCAGTGTCCGTGTTGGTATCGTAGCTCCCGAACGGATGAACCGATTTTCATTTTGTTTCTTTTTTGTTTGAAAGGTGAATAAGTTGGGAGTGTTCTTAGCTATGTTTGATTGAAATCGGTCGAGATATAATGGAATTGTCAGGGTTCTTCTTTGTATGTCCTTCTTTGTGTGTCCTTCAGTAATTATTACGCCTGTCTCCTATTGGCGTAAAAAAAAAACAAAACACGTTATAGCTATAGGAAATATGTAGGACGTTTTATTCATACTTTTACCTACTATTAGAAAGCTACATTATTATCCGATTAGCATAGCCTATTTAATAGCCGGGGTCTGATGCGGGCGAAGTCGAGGTTAACTCCCTTGTACAGTTTGTTCAAAATAAGTAAGCCGATCGGAAGTTAGCCGTTCCGAACTACCGCGGTGATAAAATCTTTTAATTAAGTGTTTTAATACGTAAATATCGAAATAAAACAAAATAATTAGAAATGTGAAACATATACGACTCCTATTATCTTTACACCGACTCTTTCTATTAAAATTTACTACTTCTAAGCCACTTGCAGACAACTTCCGATCGGCTTACTTATTTCGAACAAACTGTAAGTTATACATGCAATTCACAATATAATATATCTACGTAGATCAATGTAGAAATGTCAACTGTTTACATATACATGTTATTCTACATCAATCTGTTATTTCTTATTCCTGACATGCTGTGATGCTGCTGCTTCTCCACAGAACAAATATAGTCAGAAGTTCAATATATTTCACATTTAGATGAAATGTAGGTCAATAAAAAAAATTAAAAAAAATTTATGGGATAACTCGGCGAACGTAGGCCAGCTACCTGATAGAAAGAAGTCATTGCCGCCCATGGACATCTGCAATATTTACCAAAGAAATTGCAGATGCATTGCCGAGCTTATTTAAGGAAAAGGGGGAAGGACATAAGAAGAACGTTTCCGGCGCTTCACACTCACCGTACGAAACGCAACAGTATGCATACTGCTACTTGACGTCGATATTCTGTGGGAGGGTCGTACTTCCCCGGTCGTGTTGACCCATTCACGCTAGGATGTAAACATGCCAGCGAGACATTCCAATGAGGTAATTACGTTTAAAAAAATATATACAAATGTTCCTAACATGCCCAAGCCAAGGAGTGGAACTCCCTTTTTGTGTCTGTGTTTCCGAGTGAAAACAACCCAAATATCTTCAAAAGTAGAGTGAACAGGCATCTTCTGGGTATGCTCGCTCCACCGTTGACCTCATCTTTGCCTCGGCGGCTGAGGAGAAGATTGAGTTCAAGAGCAAACCCATCTGTCATAAAAAAAATCATCCTTTAAATATTCATTGAATCGACAAACCCCTCTTCCACTAAAAAAAAAATCAGCTAAATACTGATCAGTGTTTCGAAGCGGTCTTAAGACCCGGCTAACCGATTTTGTAAGGAGGATGAGTACCGAGGAGGTACGACAAGTGGTCGTACAATATATACAAGAGGGTTTAAGAGCCTTTCTGAGAATAAAGGCACATTCAACGGGCAAGAAAATGCCTTGACTTAAATATGTAAGTTAATTTTAACGTGTATCATCAGAGGTTTTTGTATGACTAGTTACATAATAATAAATAAGTAAATTCATTTTATAAACTTTTTCGGGTAGTGTAGACATATTTACAGTAGGTTTGAGGAGAGAATCTTGTAAATCACTACATAGTATAAAACAAAGTCGCTTTCTCTGTCCCTATGTCCCTTTGTATGCTTAAATCTTTGAAACTACGCAACGGATTTTGATGCAGTTTTTTTTAATAGATAGAGTGATTCAAGAGGAATGTTTATATGTATAATACATACATATTTTAGATAGAAAAGCCGAGAAACTACGCGGGCGAAGCCGTGGGCGGCAAGCTAGTAGTTTTAATAAAGCGTAACTAGAAATTGTATACAACTAATAAAATATATTACATAGGAGCACGAGATAAATTTACTCAATATATATAAGACCGGCTACCTAGGATTATTTCAACCTTCAGGCAATAATACATTGGTCGTGGTTTGGACATAGGACATATCGCACGCTTAATAATAGACTGACCAATTACGATTTATTTCCTAAGCGAGAATTTTTGTGTATCAATCATTAAATAATTACTTCAGTCAAAGTCAGACTATTTGTAAATAACGAAACGTTTTTGCGATTTTCCAACAAGCTGCAGGTCAGCCTAATAAACGTGCGCTATGATAAGTTAAGAGAATATTGCAACTGGGAAGGTTTTATTTCAGACAGATTCCATACATTTCAAACATACAAGCGTTGGTCAGATTTTTAAGAAGTACACAAAAAGTGTTACATATTTTTTTTATGGCATAACTCGCCAAACGAGCAGGCGAGCTACCTGATGGGAAGTAGTCATCGCCGCCCATGGACATTTGCAAATCCAAAGGAGTTGCAGATGCGTTACCGAGCCTATTTAAGGAAAAGGGAGGGGAAGGAGAAAAGGAGAAGGAAGGGGACTGAGGGAGAAATTGGGCCTCCGGCGCTCCACACTCACCGTACGAAACGCAACAGTATGCATACTGGTACTATACGTCGATATTCTGTGGGAGGGTAGTACTTCCCCGGTCGTGCGACTCATTCATGCTGGCATGTAGACATGCCAGCAGGCACTACTACTACTAAATACATATAGTGTTGATATAAATTGCTCGTAATTCAATAAAAGCAAACCGAACCTTCTGATTTTACTTTGCTATACTAGTTCCTACTTAGTATTGCGAAACTAGCTTCCCTTTCGTTACACTTCCAAAGAAATTTGTTGGCAACACCGGCACATAAATTTTATTGTTACGAACTTCATATATCTTTTTTGCTTCTGTGTATTATTTTGTTGTATAAAATATTCTAGTAACATTGGAGAGTTCACCTTCAAAATGCTTAGGAATCTTTCATGTGTGGATTTCATTGTAATTATTTACCTTATCCATGAAATATTGAGTATTAATTGATTTCTAATCTACCCACGAAAAGGATCAACTTTTTGGAACCGTGCAACTAGAGTCAATAACGTTTCATAAACGCTTGTGAAAGCTTATTTGAAATAAAAACATTTGATTTGATTTGATTTGACCCTATTACATGGGACTTAAGCATACCGGCAAACTGTGTTTGTACATTTAGTACGCCTCTGCCTAACCCTTCGTGGATTGCGGGTAATACTAATGATAATGATGGTATTCACGACTACACATCAAGCTATACAAAACCAGTTAAGACTGACCTCTTATTGTAAAGGTTTTCTGCACAATCCAAGGCCAGCCTATATTAGTTTTGTATAGCTTGATGTGTAGCCGTGTGTACATACCTACATACCATCACGCCTGTATTCCCCGAAGGGCTAACATCGTACTAATGCACGCACACTTCGAGCCTATTGCCATTAACCGGACACAAATCCAGACTTCGAGGAGCTACTGAGAATTACATAGAAAAACCCAATAACACTGCTCGACCTGGGAATCGACCAAGACTTATGAGGCAGTAATATTGATGATATTTTATATAAAATAGTTATTGTAGAACTAACTAACTATATAAAGATTTATAATAAAAGTTTTCTGACAGTTTTGAGGATTTCACATGACTTACGCAAATGTCTTGCTGATCTGGTATCGTCGTGCGACGGATCGTTGAGCTCCCTAAAAAATGGTTGAGCTACACGGGGACTGATGTATGCGTGCCGTCAGTTAGGACAGGTCAACTCAAAACTGTTTGGCTCTTTCTTCAAAAGGACTGTTCAGATTTTTGCCCTACATTGTAAAACTCGCATATCTATGATATCACTAATGTCTGGACTATAAAAGAGACCATGATTTTCTGAGTTTGTTTCGACATTTCTTCTCAGAGGTCGTCAGATAGGTAATGTCGGCTCCATCTAGTTTAAAAAAATATAAAAAAAAACGACTTGTAAAAGTGTCTTTAATAGATCTATTTACAGAAATAAATATCATTTATCATTTAAACTTTTCTAGTAGGTATTTTTGTAGAAACGAAACATGCTACCAGTGCACAGTGGTGCAATAAAGTTTATTGTAGATATAATCCAAGTTTTTGCCACCGTGCATAGTTTTAAGCACTGTGAGCGATACAGCAGTAAAAATGTAAAACAGGAATGCGGGTTATAATATCTTTTTGTGGAAAATCTTCACGCGAATTAATTTTGTCTCTTGCTTTTTTATTTCCTCGGGGAGATATGAAACCACTGGTGTCGTGTTGGATTTATAGGTCATTCTTTGCATACGAATTATCAAGTAAAGCTGGGCAGACATGTTAGTAAAGATTTAAGTGAATATTTTTAAAACACACTGTTATTTTTTGTCATAAAATACATCTACTTTCTGTGTATTTTTTTTAAAATTAAATCTAATAATATGGTAGAATCTTTAGCATGCCATTATCACCTGTATTCTCTGAAGGGTTAGGTAGAAGTTTATGTACAGTCACCATCAAATATATAGAAGCGAACAGATTGTTCATAATTATCTGAGCAACTAGGGAAATTAAACTTTATCTCAATGGGATAAAATACATGCCAGAACGACAGCTGCCGTGTGTAGTGTTCATTATAAAACGGCTTTTGTGTCGCTGTGATATGATTTAATTTTCCTAGTTGCTTAGATGATTATCATTGATTATGAACAGTCTGTTCGCTTCGATATATTTGATGGTGACTATACTAGAATTTTAGGTAATAATGTACAACCACAGTTTGCTGTTTTTGGTCCCATAGGGGCCGAGAAGTTCTTTTTAGATACGTATATACAATCACACCCTTCTCCCAAAAGGGTAGGCAGAAAATACAAAACGCCATTTGCAGCGATTCTTGTATAATTTCTTTGCTAGATCCACATTCTTACATCTTGTTATACAGACGCGCTGGTTGCGGGTAATACGCACCTGACTTTTTTTAAAGGATTGAATGTGTAAGTAGTTCGATTTGCGATAATTCTTAGATACATAGGTAATAAAACAAAGTCCATCGCCGCGTCAGTCTGTTCGCGATAAACTCAAAAACTATATTCACCAATATACATGATGCATAAGGACGGTTCAGGTGCATAATTTATTAAGGTTTTCTGTAAATTGGTTGAAATATATGATAATTAATTATTGAGAATGTCATTATTGTCATGAAAACGCTGCCCTGCGTTTCTACGACAGAAAACACAAACAGGCATAATATACTATACTATAAGTGAGAAGACGGGGCGAGGTGCTAGTGATAAATGTATTTCATCTTTAAACCTACCTATGACGAAAGAAAATTCATATTTTTGGCTACATTTTTCAAAGTTAAAGTATTTGTTCCAGTCGGGCGCGTAGCATTTTAATGGTCTAATATAAAGCCATTTGGTAGGTCAGACTACGTGTGGAATATTGAGGACCAGCTTACATAATTTACCAGGTAGAGAAACGGTCACATTGGTCTTTACGAAAAAAATATGGTCCAATTATAACTACATAATGGACTACAAAATTATATTAAGTAGTTTCGTGTTATAGCGACCTTTCTTAGCAAAGGTTTTGTTAATATAGTTACCTAAACCTAAAACAAATTTATCATGATTTTAAGTCTAAATTTAGTTTAGCCAAGATATTTTTTTTTTAAATTTATTTATAACAAATGTGATACATTTAGGTACATATTAAATGATTTCGCCAAACTGCGTGACAGTTTGTTGGCGAACAATGTGCGCTCATTTTACAATCTAAAATATGTAAACACATTTATGACAATATACCTAGGTAGGTTTTGAGATACAATTTAATAGTAGTAATGCTGTTAATCTTCAATTTGATCATAAAAAATTTGTAACAAGTGTCCTTTTAACTTTTTTAATATATTAATTTCACACTAAGAATTAATATAAAGAGCTAAAGTAAATTGAAATTACAAATTGTATAGTAAGTTTTAACTCAGAAAGGAACGCGGAGGACACTGGTAGGTTCACATAAAATTCCTATGAAATTCTGAGTAGTAGCTCTGAGCTTGTTGGATTAAGCTCTCCCCTATGAGACCCAAACCGGCGAACTGTGGGTGTACCTTAGTACCCCTCAAATTCATTTTTCTTTATTATTTGACGTAGCCTAATCTTTGCCTGACTTGACTTCGGGGATTACAGGCGTGATGGCAATGTATTGAATACGGTGACCAAAGGAACATCATGGCCGATGAAACTTTTAAGTAGCTATACCTGCATGCATCTAGCATAGTACTCGCGACCACTAAATGAGACAATTGCTGCATGTATAAAAATAATTCAATTCAAGACAGAAAATTCAAGTAAAATAAAGATGGCGGTCGTGTGCTTAATATTAAAGACGGCATTTTGGTGTGTACGCCGCATGAATTTGAATGTTAGCTTCAAATCCGTAGCAAATCTTTTGATATTCAGTTAAGTGACCGAGAAATAATCGTGAATCCCCGAGATATGTATCGCGATAAAGTTGCCCTGTGACGCACTAGGTGTTTTTAACGCCGCTGTTTATTTTTTATTTCATTTTTACTGAATGCCTCATTAATCTTGTGGTCCTAAGGGAAATATAGGCGTGATGGTATGTTATGTTATTTTTAAAATACTTATAACTTCGTAGGGGTCGCATGTCTTAGTTTAATAGTAACATATAGAACTATGGACTTGAATTGAATTTTGAAAAGTCTTTATTATCATAAGGTATACATAGTTACATTTCACTTAGAAACATGTTATCTTTACAGACTTATGTTTGTTGCAGACTAAATACGTCTTTATAAAACATTTACCTATAAAACATACATTATTACAATATTGTTTAATTTATATTAAGTTGACAAACAAATGCTTGTAAATTGACTTACATTTACGTCAATTTACGAGTTGGTAGAACAAATTATAATTTTATTCTTTAATAAACATGAGAAACAACAACAGAAAATTAGTAGTAATATTGCTATAATAAGTATTAATCGAGGGTATAACTAAATAAAAGTCATTGCTAGTCGGTATGCGACCGAGTCGACGCTGCGGCCCGGCCGAACAGGTAGTGGGAGACATGCGTCATTCATACTCTAAGAAGTAGTGATGAGGTGCACGGTATCGACAATAAGTATAAGAACTATGGACTACTTTATTAGTTTAGTGGTTCTAAGCGCGACTGCTACGCAAGAGGTCCTGGTTTCGATCCCCATGGCGAGCAAAGTGTTATTGGGTTTTTCTATATAAAATTAAGCAGTGATAGCCGAGTGATATGACCATTGGACTGCCAAGTCAAAGGTCTCGAGTTCGAATCTAAGGCACGCACCTCTGATTTTTCGAAGTTATGTGCGTTTTAATAATTAATTATCACGCGCTTAAACGGTGAAGGAAAACATCGTGAGGAAACCTGCACGCCTGAGAGATTTTCTTGACGGCGTGTGAAGTCTGCCAACCCGCAGTAGGCTAGCGTGGCGGACTATAGCCTAATCCCTCTCGTACTGAGAGGAGACCCGTGCCCAGCAGTGGGACATTGTAATGGGTTGATGATGATATGAAATTCCCAGAAGCAGCTCGGAGTCTTGAGCCCGGTTAATGGTAATAGATTCACCCCCTATTATTATATTATTTATTTTAAACTAGCTGACCCAACAGCCGTTGTGCTGTTTAAGCTATAAATAGCTCGAACTGGAATAAATAATTAAAAAAAATATGTTTTTTAACACTTTCCAAGTTTTTTTGCGCTATTTTAGTTTTTTTTTTCGTAAGAACCTTCTACAAAGTATTAGAAAACTTTAAAGAAAGACGAACTAAAATTACACTAACGATTGCCATATGCATTGTGATCTCTGAGGTGCGGGGGGGTTGCAATGTATTAAAAAATATGGTCACCCATCATTGACTGTGGTACGCGCAATTAACGTTGCAGATCTGTTAGCGTAGATGGCCTTAGCCAGGCAAATATTGTGGAACTCGCTGCCGGATTCTTTGTTCCCCGAGACCTACAATTTGGGTGTCTTGAAGATGAGAGTAAATTGGTTTTCTTCTAGGCGAGCGAACTCCATCGTAGACCACATCGTTTATTAACATCAGGCGAGTTAATGTATATAGATAAAAAAGTGCGTTGATAGAATAAACAAATTTTAATAGTAAGATTCGGTAACGAACAAATGATTGAAGCTGTTTTCGCTTAATGTTAATTTCGTCGTCAGGAAAATTTGTATGAAATACTTCTTTTTTTTTTAGGATAACTAAGTACGTGTTGAAGTAGGCAGAGAGATATAATATAAAAGAAGAAAGAAAGAAAAATGATTTATTTCCTCAACTAAGGACACACATATTGGTTTACACCGAGTACAGATTAGTGAAACGTAACATTGAATGTTAAAACATATGAGCCGAACAAATTTATGCATTGCAAAATGTACCACACAATGAAACAAATTGCGAGCACGAATTGAAATGTTTCATTTTATGTTTCGTTTCACCAATCTGTGCGCGGCATTGACTTTTGCCTACCCATCAAAGATACACAGATATCGGTTCATCGTGATCGTTGGTTATTTTGATTGTATTTTAGCATTAACCTTTTGAACGCCATTGTCACATATATGTGACAAACGAAATCTTACCCTGAACGCCAACGTCACAAATATATGACAATATATACGTTATTTCATAATATGGTATGAAATTAACAATTTAATCATTACTTTAGTGTGTTTTCATTACCTTGTGTAATTTGACAGAAAAAGTGGCCTGGCGTCAGGGGTACGGCGATACGTTTATACTCTGGCGTTCAAAAGGTTAAATGCGAAATATCTACAAATCCCTCCCTTTTCCTTAAATAGGCTCGGCCACGCTTCTGCAACTGTTTTGGTATTGTAAATGTAAAATGTGGGCGGCAATTACTACTTATCATCAGGTGGTTCGCCTACTTTTTTGCCGAGTTATACCATAAAAAAAAACAATTATATTTTTTTTTATTGAACTAAGTCATTGTAAAGAAAAATGATGTTACTAACGTCACCTTAAGACGTGAAATGTGGAAGAGAAATTCGACATCACAGGCCTTCGTAGCTTAGTTCGTAATGCGTCTGGTGTAATTAACCGGATGGAGGCAAATTCGAATTCTAACTGAGGCCGAATTTGTCTTTCACTATAAAATTCATATCTTCATCGCCATCATTATTAACCCATTATATAGTACAACTGCTGGACACGGGTGTCCTCTCAGAGCGAGAGGCGTTAGGCTATAGTCTACTACGCTGGGCTAATGAGAGTTGGCAGACTTCCCACGCCGTCGAGAATATCTCTCAGCCATGCAGGTTTATTAACGATGTTTTCCTTCACCGTTAAAGCACGTGAATTTACTAATATGACTTCGAGAAGTCAGAGCTGCGTGGTTCTTGAAACCTTTGACTCCGACTTTGACTTTGGAGGGGCACCACAGTCGCACAGGGTAGCGGAAAGATTTAAGCATAAAACTAGGCTTATTCCTAGCTCACTTCATTTTAATTATCAACTGCACAACAACTCTCAAATAAAATAAAATAAAATAAAATAAAAAAACTGCCTTCCGACAACACTCCTACACAACATTTTCGTCACTTTTTACGACAGGTACAGGTCTTGTAGCTTATTCTGTGTTGCCACTACAAAAATAAAACTAGAAATTTCAACTTTAAGTCCGTTGCAATGTTCTGTTTATACCCTCAAAATCGTGTGACGTAGGTTTATGGTATTTACTATAGTTTTAGTTTTTATTACTTTCGAAGAACGTGACATGACATTAAAAATACTGTTTTACCTACTAGAAAGATTCAACTGAATATTTTATAGCTCATATTTTTGATATATTGCCGAATCTACATTTCAATGGTTGGTAGTCTAACTGTGACCTACAACAAACTTCACTATATAACTTCAATGGAGTATTTTATTGCATTACTAATTGACCCAACAGACGTCATGTTGTAGCTATATTATTCAATTTAAACTGGAATAGATAATAAAAAAAAAACGCGCGCGATGTTAAAATAGTTATTGTTTTGCAATATTTTCCAATTCTCTTCTTTTTTTCCTCAAGAACCTTCTAAAAAGTAACAGACAACCTTAAAAATACGTTCTAAAGATAGCGCGTTACCAAGGCAAATACTCATTAATTGTTATATATGTTAACGGAAATGTATGTAATCCGTCGTTGTATACAATTCCTAGGAAATGTATGTAATTCCTAAAATCGCACGGAAATGTGTGAAATAAATTATATTATACTTACACATTACACATTTCCTAGGAAATCTATACATTTCCTAAATAGCAATCGGAAATGTATGAAATCAAGGAATTGTACACATTTCCTAGGATTTGTATACAATTCCTTGATTTCATACATTTCCGGTAACATAATATATATAAAAATATTTTAGACTTAACTTTCCGAGTTTCCGGGTAATTTAAATAATGTAAATTCTGGGTGCGTTATTGATGAATTCTATATAGACTTCTATAGAAATGAAGTTCATTTTTATTGAATTTTATTATTTAAAAAAACATATACGTGTCAACTTGAGAACATTCCCTTTGTTTTTCGTCGCTTAAAAAAAGATATCAACATGATTGTTGTATGAATAAAGCGCTCAACAAACGTCGCGGTTTTCAAACCTAGTGCGTTTCCATCCACTCAGAGGCTCGCTTTAATCCCCTCGTGGCAAAATAAAAGCTTCTACCTTGTCTCTTTTTTTATTCCCTGTAATTTGTACATTTCACGCGACAGCGGTTCCAACCACTTGAAATTCAACTTAGATTGTGTTTTTTTTTCAGACTTGTTATTCAGGTGCCAAGGTAACGATGTGTTCATTCTTAATCCACCTGTTTTTGTAGGTCAAGATGTTCAAGTGTTTTTAGAAACTTGCGGAGTGTAAATAACGATACTATTGAAGATCGGATCTTCTCTTAGATATATTTAGGTAGATATTATCAGCATCAACCAATTTACGTACACCCATTTGCTGAAAAGAATTGATGGCTTCATCGTAGTCAAAGGTTTCGAAGTCGAAGCCAAGGGAGGCACCGCTGCCTTTTCAAAATCAAATATTTACTTAGTATATTATATAGATTTTCTTGACGGTGTATAATGTCTCTCAAACTACAGTAGAAAAGCATGTTGGCCTATAGCCTAAGCACTCTATTCTGAGAGGCGACCGGAGCTCAACAGTAAATGGGTTGATAATAGACCCATGCACTGTCTCACTGCTGGGCACGGATATCCTTCAACCTAAGCTGCAGTCAATCACGTTTGCCTACTGCAGGTTGGCAGACTTCACACACCCGTCGAAAAAATCTCTCAATCATGCAAGTTTCTTTAATTCATCATTTAACCCGTCAAGCGGCATATTGTAGACACAATGCAAAATCTATTGTTATGTCCACTTGCTACGATCCTGGCACACGCGAAAGTAGTGTGCCAGGATCGTAGCAAGTGGAAATCTATAGTCTCTGCCTACCCCCATGGGAGACAGGCGTGACAATATGTATGTATGTATGTATGTATGTCCTCATGAGGAAACTGTATGCATTGACGGGTCATACGAATAAATATGTAATTTTGAAAACTCATAATACATACGTCTACACATAAAGCTATACAAATCCAGTATCGTCTGACCTCGTATTGTAAACGCTTTACGCACAATGCGAGGCCAGCCTGTACTGGATTTGTATAGCTTGATCTCAGATCAAATAAAAAGTTAAGATGGAACTTTGCGAAGTGTGTGTTGTACACCGTTAGGCGTAGTTTTAGCCGGCCTCACTTCTTTGTTCGCAAAGTTCCATCTTAACTTTTTATTTGATCTGAGAGCTTGATGTGTAGCCGTGTGTACATACGTTTTTGTTTGTGATGTTATTAATATAGTCCTAAGAAGTTGTTAGTGTATCACCAATAACACAACACAAGCAAGAAAACAGGGTTTGATTCCATAATATTCATTTCGCTTGATCTCTGGGAAAGACAGTAAGACACTTTTCTTTATAAACCTCATGTACAGTCAAAAAAAGTGTTGGTATACAGGCAGTTACCGAAAATCTGCCTTGTTTTGGTTTTTTTATAAGTTATAATATGCCAAAGCGTATGAAATCTGCTAACAAAACCAACATTTTGGCACGAATTGCGTGCTTTGCGAATGACACGTGTTTTGACAAAGTTTGTATAATACCTGTATCAAGGTATTAAATAAACTTTGTCAAAACACGTATTAGTTAGCTGCCTATTGCCTGCCTATATATTTATTGACTGTACGACGTACGTGCTATATATATATATATATGTTTTATTATGTTTACTAAAGAACGTCGGAGTATCAATGAGGCGTACACATATTGAAAGCCTATTCAATGTATGTGTGAAGGCGAACGGGAAGATTCCGTCAGTTCAGATAGGAACTACCGGTGTAGATTATATCATATCATGTAGGACTAGTAGAATTTGCGAGCAGTTTATACCATCACGCTTATCTTTACCGAAGGGTTAGGCAGAGGTTTATCAAACGCACAAACACATTTCGCCGGTATGTTTAGGTCCCTTGTAATAGGGGACCAGCCTATTATCTATAGACTGAGCTGCTACTGAAAATTTCATAGAAAAACCCAATAACACTTTGCTCGACCTGGGGATCGGTCCCAAGACATAGCATATCAGTCGCGCTTGGGACCACTAGACTAACCAGGCATCAATATATTTACCATATAAATTAAGCCATAACCAAACGAACTTCGTGCGATGAAGCTTTGTACAATAAAAAAGAAAATAGAAAAAAAGCTACTTAAATAAACAAAATCGGGAAGCATCTTCGTTTGCAAGAGTCAAGAAGTTGCTATGCAAATATTTTTATTTCGATCGCTAGAAGTTTTCAAAGGAAGCATTCATTATGTTAACACGCCTTACTGAGTCCACTTCAAGGAGTTTTCAAGAAATCCTGTAGCGACTTCATACAAAGGCGTTGCAAGTAAAAAAAAATCTTTATAAATTGAAACACGGTATTGCTGTGATTTTTAGTCCGTATCGAAAGAAAATGTGGATTGTTTGTTTGAGAAGCGAAATACGGATGAGATGCTTTTTGCTGGAGAAAGAACAAAAGGTATTTAAAATATTTTTTATTAAAATAAATATCATATAAAAATAATAGTTTATGTACTGTACTTTCCATCGATAGTCAGGTAAGACTTTAATTAATTGATATAGCAATTTCGGGATACACTATCAAGAAAAATATTAAAATTTAAAGATATAACGGATTATTCGATTTCAACTCTTGCCTAACAAAAATTTATCTTTAATACGATGGTCAAATTATAAATACATATTTGAACTTTTGAATGATATCAACTTTCAAAATAATAAGAAAAACGAATTTTACTTTAATTCATTATCAAAACCATCCTGAAACCAGTACTTATGAAAATATACAAACCCGAACAGAACCCAGAAAATTGTGTTTAATATTTACTCAAAATGCCGCCGCGGCAGGGTAACGTAACTCGAATTACGAAAAAATACCGACGCGATTTGTAAACGTATCTTTTTATTTGCACAGGCAACATTACACGCCGGTTTTAAAATGTCACTTTATGGAATTAAAAATGTATGTTTTTTTTGCCTTTTTAATGTACTGCCGTGGCGTTAATCTATTTTTCGAAATAATGAGAATTCGAGACTATTTCAAAAGTCAAAATTGGTTGATTAAAAAATAAGGCTCATCCTATATGTTAAAAAAACTGAATAAAATAAAATTACAATCCGCGTCAGGATATTCTGAACCAGACTAGGCCATCAAACATCAAAACAGAGCTCCGAAAACAAAGACCAAAAATGTGTACATATTTTCGGTTGGGTAAACACACATCGTAATCATTTGGTGGTGACCCTCGTGAATTCATAATATAGGGTCTAAAGACAATGAATGCGGGGTCAAGATTGTAAATTATGTCACGGAATTTTCTCAGTGTATCCGCCCCGTCGTTTCCTGCAACATGGGTAAAATATCAAATAGCTTGAAGTGGTAGTAGAACGGATGTCCAAAATAGTAGGAATAGTTTGTAAATCTTGAATTCTGATCGGTATCGTTGAAGGTTGTCCATGCGTTCATAAGATTTAAAAAATATATAATTTTTGGTCCTCTGCCTTTTTATGTATATTATTAAGTATCATCTGTTTCATTTACACCCTTCGGGGAATACAGATATGAGATAGTGTTTTTTTAATATTTATGTTTAATTATCTGGATGCATGGATATAGAACAATTATATTCTCCTAGACTTTTCACTGATTTGGCTGAATATCAAAATCACGAAGGAATTCCCATTAGACTTCCACAACCCAACATCAGAGTAATACGGTAATTCTATGGACAGACGGGTTGTGAGGCGTACTTGGGTGCTAAATACCACAAAAAAATGTTATAGGTATTCAGATAACAATTGGGACCAACGGCTTTACGTGCTCTCCGAGACACGGGGCTCAATGTGTTAATAATGGTTATCTATAGACTGGCTACGGTGTATAGTTTGATTGAAGTATTTTTTACTAGCGTTTCCAAAGACCATAAATAGCCGATGTGTGCCAAATTTAAAGTTAAAGAGTTTCATCAAAAAATAAATTGCAATAATTTAGTACCAACCATGATAAACTAATTTTGCACTACATTATCCTTGCCATACCTGAAACGAACATAATTTTCTGGTATATACGAGAACACGTACACACAGAATAAATCAAATTTTGCATTCGCATCGCTTATCCCCAAGAGTTATCTCTGTTACATACGTACGATTATGTAGAACATCATTCACAGTCAAGTATACCTGTATATCACACAGGTACACAAGTATACAGGTATCTCTACGATACTGTGGTCCGCAGTGAAACGTAACGAGTGATTTAAATTTCATGAGTCGCTTTGAGCTCACCATTGTACGTTAATGCAATTTGTATCGCTCTCAGATATGAATGTGCGGTGGCTGTAATGTGTGTTAATCTGTGCTATCTTGAGTCAGTTATAAAAAATATTTTGTAAAACAATTTGGTCCTGTGAGTCGAGGGCTGTTGCTGACAATACTTTTTGGTCCTTTGATCCGCATGCTATTTTAATGGTATATATATACGTTTTATAATGGTATATCGTCACATTATTATTTATCTATCTACGTTATTATATTATGTATTTCCGCAACGCGATGCGAAATAGATTCTATTTTGAATAGCGAAATCGATATGAGTTGAACACATAATATTAATGTCTAAGATTAGAATATGTCAAATATATCACAATCAATAACAAAGTAACGTATTTAAGACATCTCCCCAAAAAAATCGCCAATATGGCTTTACGTCATTAATGGACGCATAAAGTCTAACTTTGAATTACATAACGTTGAATATTATTGAAAATAAGGCCATACAGCAAAGTACGCTTATTGGAATACCACCGATTATTTAGCGTCATCGCGTCATCTGTGAATAGTATGCGTACGATCTAAATTAAAAAGCAACATTTTTGTTCCAAACATTTTTTATTCCGAATTTATTTAAACGTAAATGTTAAGAAAATAAAAGTGATAGCTTATCCCAATCAATCGTTGTAGAGTTAAGCCTCGTCGGAAAGCCGCAATGAACTCGACTTCCCTCGAACACACGCCACAAAAAAATACATAATTGCCTTTTTCCGTAAGTCGTTTGAAAGCTCTAATCCCCCTTATAACCACAAAATAAATGGTGGCAGAAGGAACAGCCTACTTTGTACCGAGAAAACTGTTGGTGGTTCCGTTGACATTACTAGGGATTTTTCCTAGGAAGGGGGGGGAGGTGTATAGTAAATCAAATAATATATGAATTAGACCATTAATACCTATAGGTACTTTTGAAATTTCAAAGCTTTCAAATATGCGGTCTTAAGAGCCGGGAAGAAACTCTATGGGTACTCTTTAAATAAAATTGTAATGATTTATACAGTTCATTATCGTCAGACTATATTCGTCCACTGTTGGACGTAGGCCTCTCTTAGTAAACGCCACATAGCCTGTACTTCGGCATCCCTTATCCAGTTACCGTTAACGGCCTTCCGCAAATAAAAAAAAATATAATAAAAGAGTTAGGTGCACAGATACCTCCCTGTATAATTATCTCTTTGATCGACTGTACAGTCGCCTGCTCATCAGGTTAAACAAAACTGTCAAATTTCTCCAAATGATTCTAAACCTTAAAATGTTAAAGATTAAGTTCAAAATCGACTGACAAAATTTGGCATTTTTTTGTAACCAGAAAATGTCAAATTATGTCAGTCGATTTTGATGTGCTGGCGACATCCAAATACGGATTGTTTTTCTGTCTCTTTTCATTTGCTACAACATTGACACTTAGATTAAAAGGTTTAATCGTCCAACCCTCCAATTGACGCTCCAGTAATCCTAATGGATAGTATTGACACATCCCAATTGCTAGCCGACAGGCCCTCAGACAGACGGGTTAATTTTTAGGGTTCCGTAGGCAAGTGGTAAAAAACGAAACCCTTATAGATTCGTCATGTCTGTCTGTCTGTCCATCCGCATGTCACAGATTTTTTTTTCTGAAACTATAAGAGCTATGCTGTTGAAACTTGGTAAGTAGATGTATTCTGTTATTGTTATTCAAAAATGATATTAAGGTTTCTAATATCATTTTTATTCTAAACTGAATATTTTGCGCGAGGGACACTTCCAAAGTGGTAAAATATGTTTCCCTGTAACTTCTAAAATTAGAGAATGATAAAACTAAAAAAATATATGATGCACATTACTATGTAAACTTTCAACGAAAATTGGTTTGAAAGAGATCTAGTAAGTAGTTTTTTTTAATACGTCATAAATCGTAATGGTACGGAACCCTCCGTGCGTGAGTCCGACTCGCACTTGGCTGGTTTTGTTTGTATAAATTGTTGGTATGTGTTGTATAAATATGATGATGATGATGATAGAGTGCTATGACCCCATTTTTTAAACTACATTAAAACACTTGAACCGTTATAATTGTTTATTTTATGTGTGGGGAACGATTCTGACCGCACTTGATTTTTTGTATTTTTTGTTCGCTTCATTATTGGGAAAAAAATCTTTGTGATGTTTTTTGCCGCGGGCAAAAGAAAGTATTATATAAATATCGCCCTGTTTTTTAATAATATTTAGCAAACAAATGGATCTGTGCGATCTTGTTTAGTCACGAGATTGTTTGTGAACAAAACCATTACACTTTGTATAGCCATAATTAAAAATTAACAGGGGTATACAGGGGCAGCGGTAGTAATGGATTTTATTATTAAATACGAGTACTTTTGCTCTCTCTGGGACCTATTATTTTGTTGAGGTCGCCGACCTATTCGTTTGCAAAAAGGTTCATATATATAGTACTGATTTCAGGTATTGTATAAATGGGTTAACACATTGCCCAAAAGGCATAATCGTGCTTTGGAAACAGTTTTGATTTGTTTCTGTGAAAATCTTTCATTCAATTTAAGTATGCGAAAAACATTTAACCATGCTTCAAAGAAATTCCATAATTTATTTGATTTTGAGTCGAAGACTTATGAATATATTTTCCTCATACTTGGAAACACCGGCAATTTAGAAAAAAACACATTTGATGCCAAAAATGACATATCTCATTTTACAGTGATTAAACAAGGCTAAGTATACATATAAAATAAAATTGAAACAGGCTGATATCTGTACATTATAGATATTGAAGAAAAACTAATATGGGGGTCTTCATTAGAGCAACAGAAGCCAAAACAAATTTCTTTAAAGTTTTTGTATGTGTATGTTTGTAGACGCATAACGCAAAAACAAATTCATGAAATTGGATGCGGTTTTCACAGTTATATTGCTAGAGGTATAACTTAAAATCTGGTACTTGTTTCATGTTATAAGGCCGGCTAGAAGCCGATTTGTAGTAAGCAAATCGGCTAATATAAAATACAGTTGTTACCTACTTTCGTTTTAACGATCACACAATCTCTCATAATGAAAATTACGATACAATATTTACCTTATAACATCAAAGCAAAATAACAACGATATAATATCCTCAACATTGAGTGTCCGTAAAGGAAAATTAAGCTTCGGAAACAATACTTGAGGAATGGAATGTTTGGAGTTCCCCGAAATACTTTCTATTATATTTTTCATGTGAATGTTACTAAAGCGAAATAAATGCAAAGAGTGGCAGTCAATTTATATCGGACACTTTATTAAGACAACGGACTTTATATAAATGGCCTGTATTTTTTTTCGAGAACACAGAAGTCTCTTTTTCTCTTTTTTGAAGGCTTTTTTAGGTCTTTCGGTTTCCTATAAAGGGGACTTTGAGTGTGGTACAAGTTATAAGCTGGTTCTGCAGTTAAAAGAAGCTACCTTCCGTCAAGTAGCAGTATGCACACTGTTGCGTTTTGTACGGTGAGTGTGGAGCGCCGGAGGCTCGATTCCGCTCACAGTCCCATACTTCCTCTTTTACCCTCCCATTTCCTTAAATAAGCTCGGCAACTCATCTGTAACTCCTTTGGTATTGCAGATGTCCTTGGGTAGCGACGACTACTTACTATCAGGTAGCTCGCCTACTCGTTTGCCGAGTTATCCCATAAAAAAACAGCCTTCAGTTCAGATAGAGATCCTGGCGCTGTAGTTCAGCAATCATGGTTCGGAGAGAGATGGCGCCACTTGCATATTTGGTGCTTTCACTCATCATCATCAGCCTATAACAGTCTACTGCTGGACGTCGGCCTCCTCTAATGTGAACCAGTTTACCCTGTCCTCGCTTTCACGCGAACTAGTTTAATAGTTAATGCGTAGGAGCAGAATGCGGATAAGGATATGCTCCAAACAAATCGAAAAATACTGTTACATAACATAACATACCATCACGCCTGTATTCCCCGAAGGGTTAGGCAGAGGTGTACTTAATGTACACCCACAGTTCGCCGGTATGTTTAGGTCCCATGTAATAGGGGGCGAGCCTATTGCCATTCACCGGGCACAAATCCAGACTCCGAGCTGCTACTGAGAATTTCATAGAAAAACTCAATAACACTTTGCTCGACCTGGGGATCGAACCCAAGACCTCTAGCGTAGCAGTCGCGATTGGGACCACTAGACTAACGAGACAGTCAAAAATAATGTTGTTATCTACAAATATGGTATCTACATGTTTCACGTTGTAAATTCTTTTGGGACTTGAGTGAAACAACGGCTAGTTAGCAAAAAGAGGCCTTAATCAGCGCAACCAATCAGAAAAGCCCCGCTTCATGTCACGTTGTGGACCACAGCACAAAGTGTCTATTCGTACAAACACCGTAATGGCAAATTTGGCGTCTACCAAACCCGCTTAAGCACACCTCTATTTCTCTCGCCTCCTATTTGTAGACGCTTTGATGTCCAAATTGTTGGCAATTTTTTGACAACCCTGCCTTTGTGAATCCAATCGCTCAATCGCGTTTATTATGTAAATAAGGACAGCGTAATTTTTGGGGAGTTGTCGTCAAAGGAGTTAGTGATAGGGTTGTTAGGATTGGAATAATAAAATGTTTTGGAGATAAAAATTTTTTTGCTCAAAGATTTATTCGAAGTTAAATGAAGTCGTTGAGCTGTTAAAGGGGCAGTGAATAGTTAAAATAAAAAAAAATACAATATATAATTCAAAGTGGATAACTTAAATCAGGATTAACACTTGCCAATAAATATGGAGGCTAGCTTGCATAACGTAAGTAAATTGAGGTACTAGATGGATGCAAAGACCGAAGAAAGAAAGAGGTGGGTGAAAAGATATAATTATGTTAGATTTCCAGATCGCGTAGTATTTTCCCAGTAACAGTATTTTTTTTTGCATTAACAATAGAGTTTGAATTTGTGCCCATTTACGAGCATAGGCTGTCCTCCTGTATGTAGACAAATTGTACAATATACTTTTGCCTTATTACATCCTTCTGGAAACACGTAGTTCGTTAAATTATTTTATTGGTCATCATAATTTTGTTAATACAGATCTGAGGGACAAATTTGGCAACTCATTGGGTACTTACAAACTTACTTACTTACTTATTGGGCGCTGAAAACCAGCGCTCGGTGTTGCTTTTATTGCAACTCTGTAGCATTAAGCCGAGCATTGACCTTTTTTCGCACTGATTAGACGCACTTCCCTCCGCAATATATACCTATTAAATATTTTTTTCTCACAATTTTGTTTTAAGTTAAACTTTTACATATTTAATGGTTTGTTGTTTGCTCATAAATGTTGTTTATAATGTTGGCATTGGCACTTGACAGATAATTATTAGTGTGGTCACGTGGGCAGGTGCTATTGTTTATATTGTTTTATGTATCATACTTTTATTTTTTTTGTTTTCTGACACATCGGCTTTTGGTCCAAATGTCGTGCGTCGTTTTGTGCGAAAATAAAAACTTTTCTTCTTCTTTCTTTCTATTTTGTCAATCTTGACTATGCCGGGTCCATACCATGTTTAAGGAATCATAATATTATTCACAGACGATATATTTTGCCAATATGTGCTGATCTAGCAATTTTTAGGCCTTTGGAACAATGCGAGGTCAATGTGGCAATTAATAAAATGATTTTAACCGCATTTAAAACTGCCTCGTTGGTCTAGTGGTCCCAATCACGACTGCTACGCTAGAGGTCTTGGGTTCGATCCCCAGCTCGAGCAAAGTGTTATTGGGTTTTTCTATGAAATTCTCAGTAGCAGCTCGGAGTCTGGATTTGTGCCCGGTGAATGGCAATAGGCTCGCCCCCTATTACATGGGACCCAAACATACCGGCGAACTGTGGGTGTACATTAAGTACACCTCTGCCTAACCCTTCGGGGAATACAGGCGTGATGGTATGCAAGTATGTTTAACCGTATCTGTGAATTATATTTTGATTGTTCAAACGTGATTATTTTAGTAGAAGACCCCTGTTCTATTAATAATTATCTCAAATTAATACTATAATTATCAATTTCATAAACGCCCCATAAATACCTATGCCTTATCGTCAAGTGAATGGTACTGACTTGTCGAACTAAGTATTTATTATTAAGGGCCTTGGTAATAAAGCGATAATATCTAATAGCCCAAGCCATGTATAATTTCAGTAATATTGCTCCCATATGGCATTTCTCACGGTATTAGTAAAGCCGAAATTGATACACTAGCGATCGTTCCAAATATGGATGTATAGGTATTTGAGATTAAAAGGGTGTGTTTAAATATTTTACTCAAATTATAGGTTTTGGTATTAAGCCTTTTTGGGAATTTAATGCTGCTTTAATTGACCTATCAAAGGGTATAATTAATATATGGCGGTTTGTTGACATTATAAAATAACATAAAATACCATCACGCCTGTATTTCCCGAAGGGTTCGGCAGAGGTGTACAGATGTACACCCACATTTCGCCGGTATGTTTAGGTCTCATGTAATAGAGGGCGAGCCTATTGCCATTCACTGAGCACGAATCCAGACTCGAGCTGCTACTGAGAAATTTATAGGAAAACCCAATAATACTTAGTACGAGGGGTTAAGAAGATTACTAGTAATGTGCGACCCACATTGCTAGTAAGTTTTTTGTTTTTTTATTGTTTGTGCAAAAAGAGAAAGTAGTCACATTAGAGAACTAGGTAATTGGTTATACACCAGAGCTATCCTGGTGGTGTGACCATAACTTATGACAATGTTTCTGGTATCTATTGGCACCGATGCAAATAAAAATTAAGTGCTGTTTGTAAAAATTCGAAAGTGCATTACTTGAAATTGGCTGGACAGATTTGACATTAAAAATATGTTAAGTCCGAATAAGGTTTTTTTGGGAATAAAAAATTGGAAAAGTTTATCGGAAAAAAATAAATTTCTTTACTTTCGTTCCAATCAAGATAATTCAAACGACATGACATCTATTTGGTTAACTAGTATAAATAATACGAAGACTAAATATATGCGAACAGTATCAAGGATATAAGACTTATATTCCCATATGCCCAGTATTTCTTATGTGTATTTTAAGGGCCGTATAAACCTGCAAAATGGAATGCAATAAAACTTATTTCATTATATATATATATATTTTTTTTATGGGATAACTCGGCAAACGAGCAGGCGAGCTACCTGATGGTAAGTAGTCATCGCCGCCCATGGACATCTGCAAAACCAAAGGAGTTGCAGATGCGTTGCCGAGCCTATTTAGGCAAAGGGAGGGGAAGGAGAAAAAGAGAAGGAAGAGGATTGGGGGAGGAATTGGGCCTCCGGCCCTCTCGCTCACCGAACGAAGCGCAGTAACGAAACGCTACTACTCGGACGTCGGTCTTCTTCGAGAGTGTGGTACTTCCCCGGTCAAGCCGGCCCATTCATGCTGCGAACAGCGTGGCCCTAGCACAACAAAATCGGGAATTAAATATTGATATTATTTAATTCCCGATGTTTTGGATTCTTGATTAGCATCCATGATTGCATCGTGGGTAGACTGGCTACCCGTGACCATGGACGCTATCAATAACGGCACAAATCAGTACCTAAATGAAGTTATATTTTAATATCTAATATTCACGTAAGTGTTAGAAACCAGTTAGCATATTATTGTTTTCACACAACACTCATTGCTAGCAACAGAATAATAATTTTGCAACAGACTTCTTCCTTCCTAAAATTCTCTCCATATAACTTATTATTATATCTTATTTTTCTCAAGGGATACAAACATGACATTCCACTTTTCAATAATCCTTTCCGTTCAAAGTAAAAACGATTAAAATACTTAACACGAAGTTCTTCCACTCTTAATAATTCATGGAGCAGCAAATTTATGGATACTTCAAGCGAGTTTGAACGTTTTGGCTGACAGCCAAAGGTTCGACCTCTTTAACTAGGTCTTAGAATTTTGATATTATTCATCATTGATTCTGGCTTGAATTGCTAAGGGATTTCCTTCACGAGATACTTAATGTCTTAGGGGAAATCCTTGTCGGGCAATTTGTTAAGCGCATTCTGTGTAATTTCCTGAAGTTTGTTGTGTGGGAATTCTGGGTTGGTTACCCAGAAGCTGATTTTATGATCAAATGAATGAATTTTAGAGATGAGAATTTACAGAGAGAGTAAATGATAGAAATGTGTTTCTGAGGGGTTTGTTGTGCTGTTTCTGCTTCCCAGCTAAAAAACTAGGAGGCGTTGAAGGGCGGACGTTTTTAATGTAAAAATGACGTTCAAAAAGTAGCCTAGTAATCGATTTGACTTTGATGGGCCCGTGACTAGAAAGAAAGAAAGAAAAAATATTTATCGACACACGTTTTGCACGCAAGAACATAATAAAAAAAAATGACATAATAAACAACGCATTGTGTGCCCCACGGCTGTGCCAAATGGTCCAGTTTAGCTAAAAGCCAGACAACTGGTGGCGCTGGTTTTCAACTGGACCTGGAAGTGAGTAGGTACCACGGATGCAAACCAGTCTTTATATGAAGAGATCGAATGTGAGTATAAATAAATAAATAAAGACTAAGTATTAACTGAGTTTGTCTGTACCCAAAGACAGGGATGTAGACGGCTGCAGTTTGAATAAATTTCAGATTATTTCGGTGAGAAATGCAAAAGGTATGCTGACTTTTGTGACCGAGAGAACAGTTAATACCTACCTATGTTTTTTTAATTCTTATTAACATACATAACATAACATACCATCACGCCTGTATTCCCCGAAGGGTTAGGCAGAGGTGTAATTAATGTACACCCACAGTTCGCCGGTATGTTTGGGTCCCATGTAATAGGAGGCGATTCTATTGCCATTCACCGGGCACAAATCCAGACTCCGAGCTGCAACTGAGAATTTCATAGAAAAACTCAATAAAACTTTGCTCGACCTGGGGATCGAACCCAAGACCTCTAGCGTAGCAGTCGCAATGGGACCACTAGACCAACGATACTTATTATTTGACTTTAAATATTCATAGAAGAACCCAATAGCACTTTGCTCGACCTTGGAATAGAAATCAAGACCTCTAGCGTAGCAGTGGGACCATAACATGGGACCTACGAGTAAACAGGCGAAGTGTGGGTGTACATTTGTACACCTCTGCCTGACCCTTCGGGGAATACAGGCGTGATGTTGAGGCATGTTATGTTGTAATAGAGTTTAACAAAACAGTAGCTTTTGAATACCAATTGATTCCTAAACGTAGGGGAGCGAATATTTTCTTTTACGCGTCCTTTCTCATTATTTTTCAATTCAATTCGTGCGACAAACGTTGGATGTTGATGTGCGATCGTAAAATTTGATACAGCCTCCTACGTCGTTTTAGGCCGGTCAATACCATTTTGGCCGCCGATCGTGGAGGGAATAATGTTTTTAGCGATCACTCTTATGATCTTTCGGTTTGAAATTTTCGATTACGTGAACCACAACTTGGGGGTTGAGTTGAACACAATTTCGATTTCATACATTCACTCTCGTATATTATCAGGGGTAGTTACAAACTATAGAATTACATTTGATACGTTTTTGTATACCTATTATATATTGTGTTGTCGTCTTTATCTATAGGTATGTATATTATCAAGACGAAAGATTAATTGTCAAAAAATTAGAAATTACTGAAAGGATGTTAATTATTCTTTCACCATTGTAAGCAACATTATTCCAGCCGGATAGACGAATATCCAATACCAGGGAAGCCTCGGGTAATACTGTATATATGCACCTGACCTTCTTAAATGACCTTACCCATAATGTACGTGTCAGGGGAAGTACTACCCTCCCAAAGAATATCGACGTCAAGTAGCAGTATGCATATTGTTGCGTTTTGTACGGTAAGTGTGGAGCGCCGGAGGCCCGATTCCTCCCTCAGTTCCTTCCTTCTCCTTTTTTCTTAAATAGGCTCGGCAACGCATCTCCAACTCCTTCGGTACTGCAGATGTCTATGGGCGGTGATGACTATTTACAATCAGGTAGCTCGCCTGCTCGTCTGCCAAGTTTTCCTATAAAAAACACATATAAGTATTACTACTGATCGAGTCGGATAGTTTCTCGCTTCTACGAGACGGGAAAAATAATATAGTTAAAGACATAACAGATATTTCAATACCCACCAAAACGAACTCACCACAAGTCTACCTCATCTTTTATTTAGTAAGTTTCGGTTAGTTTAAAGTAAAAGCAATGTTAATTATTAATATTATAAGTTGTACAACTAATATTGTTTGCTTAGAAATCTATTCTAGAATTTCGATGCCAGAGAATAGTTTCGCTAACTTATACCAATTAAATGTTGACAAAGTAAATAATAAATTTGGTATTAATATTAAGTGTTGATGTTTTATTACAAACTTTTAGCCTTTGAATCATTGATGAGCTATTAAGCTAAACCGCACTAAATGGCTAAGCTGCTCTTGCCTCGGTCAGTCTATGGATGGGTGGATGTGGACCATCTTAAGCAGATTGAGACATCGCCCTGCCTAGAGAGCACGTTCATCCGTTAATGTCGGATGTCATACGAACACCTATTACAATTGCTAGTAGTAGACAGACGAGAGAAAATCCAAACAACCAGTATACATACATAAATATATACATCTTTAAACATACTCACGCCTTTTTCCCATAGGATAGGGATAAGCAGACACAACAAAACGCCCTTAAATTTGGAGTGGTTCTTGCATACTTCATGCAAGAATTGCTTCAAACTTCTTTGCACACACCAGTATATTTAGGTTTGGTATTGTTGCCCAGTATGAGTGCAGCTGCTTCGTCAAAAACACTGTTCTTCAGTCGCATCTAGTTTGATTGTAAGTTAAACCCATGATGGGTATGGAAAAGGCAAGGTATGGTATGATGACGAATAAAATCGACTAGCAGTTGTCCGCGGTTTTACCTGTATCCCAAAGATCTCTGTGACAAATGGTAGACTATGTCCGACTACAAGGACCAATCTATCTCCATGCCAACAAACATCAAAATTGTTTCAGAGATACCTAAGTTGTGCAAATGTAAATTATAAACAGACAGAGTCACTTTCACATTAATAATTTTAAAGACGTTCAATACAGGCAATAAATCTTGCCTTGCGTGTTCAAATATGACTGAAATCGACTTCTTCCAACTTGATACTTGACAAAATATCTCCACGAAGATTTTTAAGTAACATTACAACTCGCGAACCCTTCAAATGCCGCAATCTTCACTAACTCCTCACGCTGTCTCCCCTTAACAAGAATTAACGTCAAAATGAATTGACGTAAGGCTCTTACAATTAATTTTAACAGGTTAAATGCTCATACATGCCACAATAAATGTTCTTACACAGCAGGTACCAAGCTTTAGGTTACGGTACACCGCAAGTACCAACTATTCCGAAAACAACCCACGCGTATGTCGCAGTTAGATTATGTTTTTAAGTGATTTCCTAAAGTTCCTAGTTCGGAAGTTTGTGGGGAGGTGATTGATTAATCAACGGTGTATTAAAGGGAAAGGTTGTTAGTCTTCCATTGAGGTTAGAATTTAGAGGTTTCAGGGTGAGTTGGGCGTAAGGAAAGTTTTGAGTATTACCTTTTGTGGTCTTACAATATTGGAACAACATCAAAGAAACTTGTCCAACAATTTAATCATAGAAAAAAATTCCTTAGTTGTGGGTAAGTATACCAAGTTAATAATTGTATTTGTAAAAGCATGGTGCAAGTATTTTTTGTTTTCCAATTTTCAATCCAATTTTAACTCTATCTATTTATCTTATTATTTAAAAAAAAAAACGGTTATCGGTGTTTGACAAACACCGTATCAAACCGTTCTTATCAAAATTTTGACATGCGAAAAATACTACCTATAAATTGAATAATTATTAAAATGTTGAGTTCCAATTTACTTAATAATTGTAAATAAAAGAATGTTCTGGAGCTCAAGCTCTAGGTCTGGAGCTAAGCATAATATATTTTTTTATCACGCCAGTAATCCACGAAGGATTAGACAGGGGTGTACTTATAAAACGTGTTATAACACCCATAAATTGAAACTTTTTTTTTTTTTTATGGTATAACTCGGCAAACGAGCAGGCGAGCTGCCTGATGGTAAGTAGTCATGGCCGCCCATGGACATCTGCAAAACCAAAGGAGTTGCAGATGCGTTGGCGAGCCTATTTAGGGAAAGGGAGGGGAAGGAGAAAAGGAGAAGGAAGGGGATTGGAGGAGGAATTGGGCCTCCGGCCCTCTCGCTCACCGAACGAAGCGCAGTAACTAAACGCTACTACTCGGACGTCGGTCTTCTGCGAGAGTGTGGTACTTCCCCGGTCAAGCCGGCCCATTCATGCTGCGAACAGCGTGGCCCTACCACAACAACTCCGACTGCTACCTAGAGTTTCAACTAACAACCCAGTAACACTGCTTGATCACTAGACTAATGAGGCAGTAGGTATACACAATATCCTATCAACTTCTTTTTCTTCAAAAATATTTTTTTTTAAGCTAAGATGTATACGCAGCGAATCTTCATAATGTGTCTTCATTATGTCTATTCACATATTAATGAATACTACGTGACACGGAACAAAATATACGCTTCAGTCTATCTAAATTACTAGGAACAAGACGCGCCCTGCATTCTCTGTCATTACCGCATTCCATTAGAAAGCTCGTACAATGCGACAAAATGAAAATACCTAGCAGAATTGAGGAATACTGTGGAATACTATTATTCTAAGTTTACACAAGTTGGCGAAGACGGTATTACGGTGTGTACAATATTAAAGGAAACAATTTTCATGTTACCGAAGTAAAAGTTTTGTGATTGAGCACAAAAAATCACATAATATACCATGACACTTAAATTCCCGAAGGGTCGCAGAGGCCAGTATGTTAAGGACCCATGTAATAGGGGGCGAGCCTATTGCCATTAACCGGGCACAAGCCCAGACTCCGAAATGCTACTGAGAATTTCATAGAAAAATCCAATTATACTTTGCTCGACCTGGGAATCGAACCCAGGACCTCTAGCGTAGCAGTCGTTAGGGCCACTAGACTAATGAGGCATTTACAAAAAATCTATCACATCAAAATAGTGGACAGTTAAATTAGTAGTAGTTTAATGTCTTATATAACACATGAAAGCAATTAAGAGCTTGAAACTTGAAACTATACCAACCCATTATTTAAATAAATACTTCTTGCCGACAATTTATTGAAATTATTATGTAATAATAACATACCATCACGCCTGTATTCCCGGAAGGGTTAGGCAGAGGTGTACCAATGTACACCCACATTTTGCCGGTATGTTTACGTCCCATGTAATAGGGTGCGAGCCTATTGCCATTAACCGGGCACAAATCCAGACTCCGAGCTGCTACTGGGAATTTCATAGAAAATTATTCTATTATTAAATTATTATTATGTAATAGTAGAAAAAATAAGTTCAGCGGTTTTGGAATAAACTTCCCTAGACATTTTAAAATCTTCCTGATTTTAATGTTCAACTGTGGCATGCGTATGAAATAATTTATGCTGTAGGTATAAAGGTAACCCTTTCAAGGATAAATAAGCACTGAATAGCATCCTTAAAGTTGAATAATATTTGACTATACATATTTATACGAGTCTCTCGTTTGATAGCAAAGGACCAAGGAACAAAATATGAGATTTGGTTCTGAAGTTTTTCTTTATTATTGACCGATTTCGATGTAATTTTTGTGAGTGTTTGAGTGGGTCTCTGTACGGTTTTTAATTTAAAATTCAACAGAATAGCTGTTATTAAGTTAGGACCCTTCTGTCGGGTTCGCAATTTATATTATACTAGCTTTCCGCCCGCAGCTTCGCCCGCGTGGACTACACGATTATGACTGTTTAGTTTTTTCCAATTCTGGCGGGAAATTGCAAATTATCCTTACATGTCTTTCCGTCAGCTTCTTTGCTCGTTTAGACCACAAAATGTGCCCAACTTTATTATTTACCGAAATATAAAGGCAGCTTATATCCTTTCCCAAGGTCTAGTCTATTTTTGTACCAAATTTCGTCAAAATCCAAACGGATTTTCATCCCCTATTTCATCCCCATACAGTTTGAAATTTCAAAAACCCCATATCAAATATTTATTTATTTCTTATCAAGTGCCGAAACACAAAGTTTCAGCGTTTATCTTCAACAATGACAAACTCCCATAAAATTTTTCATCCCTTATTACAACCCCTTTTTAACAACAAAACGTAGCATATTTATCCTTTCCCAAGGTCTAATCTATTTTTGTACCAACATAACATAACATAACATACCATCACGCCTGTATTCCCCGAAGGGTTAGGCAGAGGTGTACTTAATGTATACCCACAGTTCGCCGGTATGTTTAGGTCCCATGTAATAGGGGGCGAGCCTATTGCTATTAACCGGGCACAAATCCAGACTCCGAGCTGCTACTGGGAATTTCATAGAAAAACCCAATAACACTTTGCTCGACCTGGGGATCGAACCCAGGACCTCTAGCGTAGCAGTCGCGGTTGGGACCACTAGACTAACGAGGCATTTTTTGTACCAAATTTCATCAAAATCGGTTCCGCGGTTGGGCTTCAAAGCATGACTTTGTTTGGACTTCTAAACGAACTTTCATCCCCACACAGGTCGAAATTTCAAAAACGCTAGAACAAATATTTATTTATATCTTATCAAGTGCTTTAATATAAAGTTTCATGGTTTTAACTTGAAAAATGACGAACTCCCATACAACCTTTCATCCCCTATTTCAACCCCTTCAAAACTATTTTTTGCAATAAAAGGTAGCCTATGTCCTTTCTCAAGCTTTAGTCTATTCCAGTACCAAATTTCATCTAAATCGGTTGAGTGGTTTAGCCGTGAAAGCGTAACAGACAGACAGACAGAGTTACTTTCACATTTATAATATTAGTAGGGATTTTTTGGCTATGGTATCTTCTTAGCTGAAATGCAGAACTCTAAACCAGAGGTCTTTGTGAGGCTGTAGGACGATACTAGCTGATGGATATAGGCATTATATTTTTTGGCATTTTTTCTTAAATACCTACTATCATCAGTCTATATTAGTCCACTCGGACGAAGGCCTGTCCTGGTGAAGTTGCATAAATACTTCATTTGTTTTAATGACCATCGTTTCAGCTACTGCTGCACATAAAGGACTCCTCTATAGACTTCCAAAAGGTTCAGTTATATGACGCCTGCTTCATAATACGTAGGTAGGTCATCTTTCGTTATCAAACCTGAAAAAATATATATATAATGACGTACTATCTATAAATAAATTTTATTAATTATATCAAAGATAAAGTAGAGTATCTTATTTCCGTATCTAAAAACGACGGACCATGGACATTGGTCACCTTTCTCAGTACAGCTAACCTGTATGGAGTTAAAGAAGTTTTATATTATTAATGTTTTTTTACAAAAAATACAAACAACATAATTCCAAACAAACATATTCAAAATATTTTTTATTAAATTCCCGGACGAGTACGGCAAATTACACGTCGGGCCAAAATAAACTGCGCGGTGTTAACATTATAATTTTGAATAAAGTGTTGTAACGCTGAAAATCTTGGTCTAAATTTACCTATTCTGCGTGAAATAAGCGGGCTGGGTGTGTAATATTTTGACAAGCCATTTTTCATGTATCGTTTTGAACTTCACTTATATTTTGGATGGTAAATTAATGTTGATATTCATAATCACTAACTAGGAGGTGTGATAATGTAAAAATAACGTTCAAAAAGTACTACTTAGGAGTCTATCTTGAATAAACAAATATCGCACCCTTATTTAGTGACGGTATTGGAATACATTTTTTGTTGTGGTAGGGCCACGCTGTTCGCAGCATGAATGGGCCGGCTTGACCGGGGAAGTACCATACTCTCGCAGAAGACCGACGTCCGAGTAGTAGCGTTTCGTTACTGCGCTTCGTTCGGTGAGCGAGAGGGCCGGAGGCCCAATTCCTACCCAATCCCCTTCCTTCTCCGTTTCTCCTTCCCCTCCCTTTACCTAAATAGGCGCGGCAACGCATCTGCAACTCCTTTGGTTTTGCAGATGTCCATGGGCGGCGATGACTACTTACCATCAGGTAGCTCGCCTGCCCGTTTGCCGAGTTATCCCATAAAAAAAAGGGTGCGATATGTAAAATTGAGTATTAATTAATATAATATACAATTGTAATATTAAATTAACCGCTTTTTACTAAACGCAAATATTTATTTTTTAATTTTTGTCTATCTCTTCCGGCTAATCTCTGAAACGGCTAGACGGGACTTGCACTGTCCGATAGCTCATATAATAAGGAGCAACTTAGACTACGTTTATCTTATTTTTTTTTTATTTATTCCATGCGACTTCATCCGCGTGGATTAAAAATAAATACATTATCTTAAATTGTATTGTTTGACTGTTTAACTGTTAAATGTTTGACTGTTTTTTTTATGGTATAACTCGGCAAACGAGCAGGCGAGCTACCTGATGGTAAGTAGTCATCGCCGCCCATGGACATCTGCAAAACCAAAGGAGTTGCAGATGCGTTGCCGAGCCTATTTAGGGAAAGGGAGGGGAAGGAGAAAAGGAGAAGGAAGGGGATTGGGGGAGGAATTGGGCCTCCGGCCCTCTCACTCACCGAACGAAGCGCAGTAACTAAACGCTACTACTCGGACGTCGGTCTTCTGCGAGAGTGTGGTACTTCCCCGGACAAGCCGGCCCATTCATGCTGCGAACAGTGTGGCCCTACCACAACAAAAATGTTAAATTGATTAGTCAACCAGCTGTGCTGCTGGTTGACTATAAATGTTGTTAAATATTCAGGTAATATACGGGTTGTCCAGGAATCCATGGACAATCCATCAATCGTGTTGTGGTAGGGCCACGCTGTTCGCAGCATGAATGGGCCGGCTTGACCGGGGAAGTACCACACTCTCGCAGAAGACCGACGTCTGAGTAGTAGCGTTTCGTTACTGCGCTTCGTTCGGTGAGCGAGAGGGCCGGAGGCCCAATTCCTCCCCCAATCCCCTTCCTTCTCCTTTTCTCCTTCCCCTCCCTTTCCCTAAATAGGCTCGGCAACGCATCTGCAAGTCCTTTGCTATTGCAGATGTCCATGGGCGGCGATGACTACTTACCATCAGGTAGCTCGCTTGCTCGTTTGCCGAGTTATCCCATAAAAAAAAAAAAATGTCACATCGTGGTCTACAAAATCCGTATGTTGTTCATCATACTATCGTTCTATGTCTTACAATTCATCCCTGACGCTGTTGGCTGATGGCCAAGCCTATCCGCTGTTGGCTCACTCAAGACACCGTGTAACCATAAATGTTAACAGTTATCCTAGCTGTAAAATGCTCCGCAGACTTTGAACTAGTACGTACGCACACTTCACATGCATGGCTACACATCAAGCTATACAAAACCAGTTTACGCTGGCTTGTTTATTGAATTATTATGAAGCGGCGGTAGCCTAATGGCTAGGGCGTCGGACTTGCGATCATGTGGTTGCCGTTTCGATCCCCACCCATTGCACTACCGACGTGAACCCACTCGTAACACAAGCATTTAGCTTAGCACGAGGGGTTAACAAGAATACTAGCAATGTGTGACCCACATTGGCTTAAAAAAAAAAAATGTATGAGTAGCCTATACAATGCGAGATCAGCTCAAATTGGATTTGTATAGGTTGACCTGTAGCAGTTGAGGCAGGGGTGTACTAATGTACACCCACACTTCGGTATGTTTAGGTCCCATGTAATAGAGGGCGAGCCTATTGCCGTTAACGGGCAGAAATCCAGACTCCGAGCTGCTACTGAGAATTTCATAGAAAAACCCAATAACACTTTGCTCTTTATTCTATCAAATTTTATCAATATCTATCAAAGTCTATTTTTGGTGAATTAATATTTGTTTAAATAGTCTGCAATCTAGAAAAAAATCTTATTAAAACACGAACACGAACATTATTAAAACAACTTTTGTAATAACGAGGTTATTTGTTTTTCGCAAATCAATAAGACGGTATTTATTGTATTTTAGAGCCTCATTAGTCTAGTGGTCCTAAACGCGACTGCTACACTAGAGATCCTGGGTTCGATACCTAGGTCGAGCAAAGAGTTATTGGATTTTTCTATGAAATTCTTAGTAGGAATTCGAAATTTGCATTTCTGCCCGTTTAATTCCAAGCTTGCCAACTATTACATGGGACCTAAACATACCGGCGAAATGTGGGTGTACATTAGAACAAGTCTGCCTTAACCTTTAGGGGAATACAGGCGTGATGGTGCTATATTTTGCATATTATAGAATTGTTACAGTTCAGGCACAATTTGTCTTGTAGCAACTCTCCATTATGGTGGATAATTTTCATTCTCTTCGTAAATAATAAATGCAATCAAAACATGTTTATAGTTAGTGATCCGGCGGGAGTGTTTGAGGACAACCTAAATTGTGTTTGTGAGGGAAACACTCTATCTTCACTGAAAACAGACTTCCGCGTACCATCATATTTTATTAATCCCTCGCCTAATGTAAACGCGCCCCCTTTACACTGTAAGGCTTGGTTCACATTACAGCGGAAAGCGGGAATACGCTTATGAATAAATTTTGAACAAACCAAGACATTACACTACATTGTTTGGTCAGTAATCGTAATATTATACCATCATGCCTTGCCTTTCCCAGGATCTCTGCAAGTGCCAAGAGATAAATTATACTAAAACAGCTAAATATCTAGGCGTTTATATGGATAGTGGACTGAGATGGGACAAGCAGATTAAAATAGTAATCTCCAGACTGAGAAGGCTCATAAAGATTTTTTAATCCCTGAGAGACTCTGTTCCTCCGCCTAAACTTAAGCTCGTCTACCTTGCCCTGTGTCAGTCCATCATTCAGTATTGCATACCAGTTTGGGGATGTGCCGCAAAAACTCTTGTACTTAGATTGGAGAGAGCACAAAGAGCTGTGTTAAAAGTCATGAACAAAAAACCCTACAGATACCCCACTGTAAAATTATATGCAGAATTAAAAGTTCTAACCGTTCGTCTGCTCTTTGTGCTCAAATCCACTCTGAGAAATGGAATCGTTCCACTCCCCAACCCAAACAAACGCACTAATATATTCGTATGCCCTCCAGAGCGCTGCCGGACTTCCTTTGCCAGATGTCAATTCAACAGTATACGTTGTAAATTATACAACCGTATAAACAAAGACCTCAATGTCGCATCACAGACTAAGTATCAAGTCAAAAATAAAGTTACTGAATGGCTTTAACAACTTGATTACCGCAAGACTGAAGACTTGCTTGACACACACACACACACACACACACACACACACACACACACACACACACACACACACACCACACACACACACACACACACACACACACTAACTGTACTATCATTTGTAATTGTAATAACTCTGTATCAATAAATACTATTATTAACACTAAACTGTGTCCACAAACTGTACTATCATTTGTAATTGTAATAACTCTGTATCAATAAATACTATTATTATGCCCGTAGTGTTATGCATATTAATATAGATAGGAAGAAAGAAAGAAATAATTTTACTAATGTACGCCAACAATTTGTTGGTTTGTTTAGGTCCTTAGGACTATGATCATTAAAACTGGTGACACTTGTATGTAAACTCGGAGCTACTAAGAACTGAGAATTTTATAAAAAAACCTTGGAAAAACCTTGCTCAGCCCAGGAATTGAGTCTAGGAACTCACGCTCAGCGGCCGTGTCGACAGTGAGACGCACAAATATCAAAAATCTATCTGATTTTGCCTTTTATTTCCATTTACCTTTATTTATTTATTTATACTTATATATTCTTTATTGTATACCACATAAAAATACACGACAATAAACTTAAAACGAAAAAAGTACAATTGGCGGCCTTATCGCAATTTGCGATTTCTTTATTTAGTTGTGGTTTGAGTTTATGGCGGTAATTCGTATCAACAGCACCAGACATTACTATGCTCAGCTGTGACTCGAGTAGAACCAAATTGTGCCTTTCGGAACAATTATTATTAGTAATAATATTAAGTTTTATTTATTTTTTGTGCCCATAAATGCATTTCTATCAAGTAACATTGACGCTTAACGCTCACACTGAGACCTGTCTTTATAGTCCATGTTTTTTCATTTATGTCCAACGTTTTAAGCACGTCACTTATCTTTCTCGCATGTGCATATTTTTAAACCAAATAACTTTACAATCCGACCGTTTTTACTGCATTTTTGTATTTTTTGTTTTTCCTACTGTTCATGTCACCTTTCATCCGTCATCCTCGTGGTTTTTTGCAACAGTGTTGGGTTCAGGTTCAAGTCCAACCAAATGTGCTTATTTTTTCTTACTTTTTAGCATTAAATATTGCGAAATGTTCACAAAGATATGAATTTTCTAATTAAAGAAAATTTCTATTGAAAGAAACATTAGATCTCAGGCAGGGTTTAAACCTGCGTCCCTCTTGTTAAGTACACCAGACGCTTTGCCAATTAAGCTATCGAGACCACTGCCTGTGATGTCGAATTTGTAAGTCTGGTGTCTGTGCCCCGCGGTTTCAGAGATTAGCGCGTTCAAACAAACAAACTATTCAGCTTTATTATTATTGTATAGATGATCATATTGAATGGCGATATGACTATAACATGATTTTATTAACTTAAATATAATACTTATTATTGTTTCAGATACACGATACATTGGATGTTTAAACTTGTAAGTATACACATGTTTTATCATTTTATCTAAAAGAAAATTTTCCCCATGGGAATTCGGTTGATTTGACCTTCGATTCCGAAGGTACATCACATAACGCTTGAAGACAGTTTTTGTAGATTAATTTTTTAATCTTTTGTCAAGATTTTTGTTATAATAAATAAAAGATCTTTAGACTTTTATTAAGTGTTAATATTTTAGTTTTTTATAAGTTGACTGCGTATTGACTAACTGATAACTTCGTAGAAGAAATGCTGGAATGAACTGACAATGGCTTGAAGTAAAACATGTAAAATCGGGTCGGCTAAGCTTTATACTTATCTGTCAAACACTACATCACCTGAAGGGTAACACCTTTTAACATACCATCGCGCTTGTATTCCCCAAAGGGGTAGACAGATGTGTACTGATTAACACCCACACTTCGCCGGTATGTTTAGGTCCCATGTTAAAAAGGCGAGCCGAATCCTAGCTGCTACTGAGAATTTCATAGAAAAAACCCAATAACACTTTGCTCAACCTGGGGATCGAACCTAGGACCTCTAGCGTAGCAGTCGCGCTTAGGACCACTAGACTAATGAGGCAGTTACCTCTTTTTTCACACCTTTTACTTAAAAACATAATTCCAACCTAGTCTCACCTCAACAATGTCAAATGGTACCTAAATGGTATACTAATAATAACGTTAAGTGCAAACAATTCAGCTTGAGGAGGCTCATGGTTGAGTTATAACTTGCTGATCAACAGATGTGCAAAGTTAGGCGAGTTTGTGGATGGGTGACCATTCTTAACACATCGAGACCCTTATGTACGGAGAGCGCGTAAACCCGTTGGTCGAGGTTGTCATATGAACACCAATGACAATTGTTTATGAAATGAAATGATATTTATTTCTGTAAATAGATCTTTTCAGGACACTTTTACAAGTCGATTTTTACATTTTTTTTTTAACTAGATGGCGCCGACGTTTCCTATCTGACGACCTCTGAGAAGAAACGTCGAAACAAACTCAGAGAATCATGGTCTCTTTTAAAGTCCAGACAATAGTTGTTGTTAGATATGCGAGTTTAACAATGTAGGGCAAAATCTGAACAGGCCTTTTGAAGAAAGAGCCATAGCAGCTTTGAGTTGACCTGTCCTAACTGACGGCACGCATACATCAGTCATCGTGTAGCTCAACCATTTTATAGGGAGCTCAACGACCCGTCGCACAACGATACCAGATCAGCAGGACATTTGTGTAGGTCATGTGAAATACTCAAAACTGTCAGAGAAGTTTATTATACATCTGATACGTGTTAAAGCTAACCTACATAGTACTCACATTTACATTTTAATATCGTACAATTAACATTTGAAAACAAAATAATATTATGCATGATTACTAAGGTGGTTGATGATGATTACTATGGTTGTCAAAATCCCAAAAAGCCTGACAAACATACTATCCTTCGAATGTTAGTGTTGCACAATTATTGGGTTTCAGCCACATTTGATCAGACTGGAAAACGTCCTCAATATATTTGGGAAAAGGCGACAATTGAACGAAAGGTGACATTTAAGAGAAAAAAAATATATTAAAAAAAATTCTCAAGTACGTAGTACATCTAGCTATACGAAACCAGTTTACACTGGTCTCTCATTGTATGGGAAGCCTAACAATGCGAGATCAGGTTAAACTGGTTTGTTATAGGTTGACCTGAAGTACCAAAAGCCATCTTAAGAATTATTTAAAATTCATACCTATTTAAAGAAATATCACAAATATTAGGATTTACGAAATGAAAGTTCCAGTTTCTTCTACGACTATTAAAAAAAAACACGAAAATGGAACCACCCCGCAAACAATACATTTCAGTACAAAGGTTTTATATTGCGAGCTTAAATTAAAATGATGCGTAAATGATATTTTTTATATTTATTCCACTAAAAGCAAAATATTTTCAGAATAATAAGACTAGCTTTAAAATAAATAAAAAAATATTTCATTTCTTAGACTTACAAAAAAAACTGATACTACAAGCGTTGTAAGTCAGAATTTTTTTATTTGTGAAATTTTAATATGGAATGTAACTAACTAATTTATTGTTTTCAAATGTCTTCTATTTTTAAACAATAAGTTCTTTGATGCCAAGTAGTCCAAGATGCGACTGCTACGCTTGAAGTCCTGAGTTCGATTCCCAGGTCGAGCAAAGTGTTTTGGGTATTTCTATGAAATTCTCAGTGGCAGTTTGGTTTCTAGATTTGGCCTCGACTCACGCTCTATTACATGCGACCTAAACATACCGGTTATCTATTAGTACACCTCTGCCTTACCCTTCAGGGAATGACAGGGACAATAGCAGGCGTGATTGGTATATTATGAAGCGGTGTGCGATGGTAGCCTAATGGTTAGGGCGTCGGACTTGCGACCATGTTGTTGCCGGTTCGAAACCCACCCATTGAACTGCCGATGCGAACCCGCGTAACACCAATGTAAGTATTTAGCTTATCATGAGGGGTAAAGTAAAATACTAGTTCTAAAAAAAAAGTTATGTTTTATTTCTTGCCTTTTGGACGTAATTTAATTGGTATTCGCAACAGATATAGATCATATAGAGTACTACTGAACATTACAGTTAGACATATACCATCACACCTGTATTCTCCGAAGGGTTAGGCAGAGGTATACTTAATGTGTACCCTAATAAATCCAGACTGCTACTGAGAATTTCATAGAAAAACCTAATAACACTTTGCTCCACCTGGGGATCGAACCCAAGACCTCTAGCGTAGCAGTCGCGATTGGGACCACTAGACTAACGAGGCAGTCATTACACTTTTGCGCCTCATTGTGCCAAGATCATGTACAGTCCGCAACGAAAGTCGCTGAACATATTACAATATTCAAAATGATCCAGAAGTCAATGATCCGAGAAGGTAGTACGAGTAATCTGCTTAATATACCAATTCAATGTTTTAGGATGATTCTAATGAATAGGTTTGGAGCCATGAGGTTCTAAATTTCGCTGTGTTCAGAGACTTTTCTTGCTAACCGTACCTACAGTAACAGTAAGTACGGTCAGCAACGAGTGTCTTTTTTGTGAAAAAACCAACCAACATTAGCTAATTAATTAATTCCGTTCACACATTTTTTAACCAGTCACCTCAAACCTCACCTAACCCGACAAATGGTAATTATCGCTTGAAAAAACGTGTTAATTAAAATTGACGTTGAACAAAGGAGCGGCGCTGTTGGTTTGTTTCCAATTATTTTGGTAATATTGTCGACTATCGCCAATCAGTTGAGTATGCGGTTTTGTTTGTTGCGTAAGTAGCAATAAGTAACAATACGGAATAGAATAACAAAGTGGAATGGTATTTATTGGTGTGAGTGTACTTTATTTTATTATAATATGGTTTGAGAGGGGCATGATAATGTTTCGAGCTTTTTGGATAAATTATTTAATTTTCTTTTTAAGTGCAGTGATAGCCTAGTGATACGACCATTGGACTGCTAAGTCAAAGGTCTCGAGTTCGAATCCAAGGCACGCACCTCTGACTTTTCGAAGTCATGTGTGTATTAAAAAAAATTAATTATCACGCGCTTAAGCGGTGAAGGAAAACATCGTGAGGAAACCTGCACACCTGAGAGATTTTCTTGACAGTGTGTGAAGTCTGCCAACCCGCAGTAGGCTAGCGTGGTGGACTATAGCCTAATCCCTCTCGTTCTAAGAGGAGACCCGTGCCCAGCAGTGGGACAATGTAATGGGTTGATGATGATTTAATTTTCTAGTAAAATAAAAATTGGGCCTGAGGCAGGGTTCGAACCGGTGTCCCTCTCAATCTGAAGCCTGTCTGAGGCTGAATTTTTCTTTCACTAGAAAATTCATATATTTGTGAATATTTCACATAACTTAATGCAAACATTTCATAAAAATAGGTTGTAAATTATTTAATACTGATTTAAATTTAAATGACTCTGTCTGGTCCCCACAACCGATATATATGTATGTATTTATGTGCCACGAACATTTTAGAATCGAACAATCTCGATTAGTCCTTAAAATATTAAGTTGGTACTTATTCGTCTCTTATTTGCGGGCGTTGACCTTTAAACCTGGCCTTGAACTATTATTATTACGTAAGTGTCGCCATCGACTCCGCTCTTTCGTGATTTTTCTAGATCGTTCTACTAATATTTGAGAATCTTCGAGACTCATCTTTGTCGTTCTACTAGATACCCGGCGTAACAATAACTATGTCACTAAATCGATGTCATGGTTAAGCTGCGCTTGACGCGGTCAGTCTATTGATGATGAGCATTCTTATCATCAATCGATGATCGATCGATCGATCAATTAAACATCGAGACTCCTCCGTGCCTCGGAGAGCACGTTTGTTTCGGTCGAGGCAACATTCCTCGAAGGAATAGGCCGAGGTATACTTAATGTACACCCACAGTTCGCCGGTATGTTTAGGTCCCATATAATAGGGGGCGAGCCTATTGCCATTCACCGGGCACATATCCAGACTCCGAGCTGTTACTGAGAATTTCATAGAAAAACCGCAATTTGCTCGACCTGGGGATCGAACCCAAGACCTCTTGCTTAGCAGTCGCGATTGGGACCACTAGACTAAAGAGGCAAGTGACGGTCGAGGGTCGGTGCATAAATAGGAAAATGTACTTACAACTCGGACATTTTTCACTCAACTTTTACTCAAGATATCAGAATAGTGAAGCGTCTCAGCATAAATTCAGCTTTATTTAGTATTTACAAGGCTTCAGTAGTCGCCGTTGAAATATGGACACGAGTGCATTTGATTTATGAGATGCATTTCATAGAGACTTTTGTATTAAATCCTGCAAAGTGTCTTTGTATAGATGGCAGAAGAGATAAAAATGTTGCAGAGTTACAATATTTGTGTTGTCGTCCTTTATTTTATAAAAAATCTACAATGAAATGTTGGGTTCGTCGTGTACACCAACTTACACATACACACCTTTACGCCTACTTACACACACACACACACATACACAGACTCACACACACACGAACACACACACACACACACACACACACACACACACACACACACACACACAGCTGTACGCCTACTTACACATACACCCCTTTACGCCTACTTACACACACATACACAGCTGTACGCCTACTTACACATACACCCCTTTACGCCTACTTACACACACATACACAGCTGTACGCCTACTTACACACACATAACAGCTGTACGCCTACTTACACATACACCCCTTTACGCCTACTTACACACACATACACAGCTGTACGCCTACTTGTAAACAGAAACACAACACACCTTTGCGGCAGTGCAGTGATAGCCTAATAATATGACCATTTGACTGCCAAGTCAAAGGTCTCGAGATCTAGTCCAATAATTTGCATTCATAATCGAAATTGATCATGCGGTTAGACGGTGAAGAAAAACATATTGAGGAAACCCGCATGCCTGATAGATTTTCTTGACGGCCTGTGAAGTGCAGGGAAACCTGCAGTAAGCTTAATCCCTCTCGTTCTGAGAGGAGACCCGCATCCAACAGTGGGACAATGTAATATGTAGGTTGATGATGATGATACAAACATGTACACATGTTCGTCTACTCACACACACACACACCAGTACACCTACTTACACACATACACACATGTACGCCTACTTACACACACATACACATCTTTACGACCACTTACGCCTGGGGTATGTCGGACTCATAAATGATATTTATTTCTGTAAATAGATCTTTTAAAGACACTTTTACAAATCGTTTTTTTTTTAAACGAGATGGCGCCGACATTTCCTATCTGACGACCTCTGAGAAGAAATGTCGAAACAAACTCAGATAATCATGGTCTCTTTTAAAGTCATAGTTATATCATAGATATGCGAGTTTTACAATGTAGGGCAAAATCTGAACAGGCCTTTTGAAGGAAGAGCCATAACAGCTTTGAGTTGACCTGTCCTAACTGACGCACGCATACATCAGTCCTCGTGTAGCTCAACCATTTTTTAGGGAGCTCAACGATCCGTCGCATTACGATACCAGATCAGCAAGACATTTGCATAGGTCATGTGAAATACTCAAAGCTGTCAGAAAACTTGTATTATAAATCTTAATATAGTTAGAGCTAACCTAAATTTAGCTTAGCTCTTTCTATCTCTCATTTTTATCCTTTTTTATAACATAACATCACGCCTGTATTCCCCGAAGGGTTAGGCAGAGGTGTACTTAAAGTACACCCACAGTTCGCCGGTATGTTTAGGTCCCATGTAATAGGGGGCGAGTCTATTGCCATTCACCGGGCACAAATCCAGACTCCGAGCTGCTACTGAGAATTTCATAGAAAAACTCAATAACACTTTGCTCGACCTGGGCATCGAACCCAAGACCTCTAGCGTAGCAGTCGTGGTTGGGACCACTAAACTAACGAGGCAGTCGCAGATCCTTTTTTATATAACATTAAATATACACATTTGAAATTTAAACTAAGTATATCCAAAGACAATGTTACATAACATCTAAAAACCGCACAATTATCATGTATCCCATGCTTATAGGACAAGAGACGGCAAGTGTGGTTTTAGTTGGACAATCCTATTTTCTGTTATATATAAAATTAAAAACGGTCTCTCTAGAAAACAGTCAGCGGCTAGCTAGGTAACTATTATTAAAATAATAATTATTACGCTAAGGTATGTAGATAATAAGGCCCGGTGCGGACGTCACTCCCTTGTCCAATTTCCTTGACTGCACACCAAGAGAAATAATTACATTCCATTTTTATACACAACTAGCTTCCCGTCCACGGCGTTGCCCGCGTGTTCGTTTCAATTTGACAGCAAAATCCCCACTAACAAAATGATCCGCCATTTATTGAATTCATTTGTTACAAAAAATGTGATAAATGAAGAACCGCTCGACCGATTTTGTGCAAACTTCACATAAACCATCTACTAAATAGTCTGAACAAAGCCTAAACATTTGGTTTGGATAGGTGAGCCCGTTCTTGAGTTATACAATTACAACGAAAAGTGGCATTGATTTTTATATATATAGATTAGCTAACCTGACAGACATTGTCGAGAGGACAACTTCCATAAGCAATGAATATGAAATTCGAATTAAAATAAATTAACATAACATAACATAACATACCATCACACCTGTATTCCCTAAAGGGTTAGGCAGAGGTGTACTAATGTACAATAACACTTTGTTCGACCTGAGGATCGAACCCAGGACCTCTAGCGTAGCAGTCGCGCTTAGGACCACTGGACTATTGAGGCAGTCACTGAAATAAATTATAATAAAAAACGCACGAAAATACTTTCGTGCAGGAAAAATTCTACTGCGGGCAAGATTCGAACCTGCGTCTTCTGTGTAGGTATACCAGACGCTATGACCACTAAGCCACCTCGAATCCCACTCGCTTCGTCGAAATTTATCGTCACATTTTGGATTTGCGTCTTCAAGAGAACATTAGTCGATTTTTTCCTTCACTTAAATAACTTTCTCTTCTTTGCATGGAAAATATCTAAAGAAAAAACGCACAAAGTTAAACCACTCGTTAAGTTTTCTAATATGTTCCAATAAAAAAATCTCTTTGCTTTTCGTCCAAGAAAGTAAAAGCAATTTGGTGGAACCGTGGTTTTCGTGAACCCAGGACCTCTAGCGTAGTAGTCGCGCTTGGCACCACTAGAATTATGAGACAGTTAACATTATTACTGAAATATAATACTGATCAGTGCAGATCAGACTAGTGCAGTGATAGCCTTGTGATATGACCATTGGACTGCCCAGTCAAAGGTCTCGAGTTCGAATCCAAGGCACGCACCTCTGTCATTTCGAAGTCATGTGCGTATTAATAATTAATTATCACGCGCTTAAACGGTGAAGGAAAACATCGTGAGGAAACCTGCATGCTTAAGAGATTTTCTTGTCGGCATGTGAAGTCTGCCAACCCGCAGTAGGCTAGCGTGGTGGACTATAGCCTAATCCCTCTCATTCTGAGAGGAGACCCGTGCCCAGCAGTGGGACAATGTAGTGGGTTGATGATGATGATGATAATACTGATGCCTCTCAATAAGCTTTGCTGTATTCAGTAGTCTCAGAGTACTTTTCCTCCAGGTGGCATAAGTTTAATTCATTCTATATACAAGACTGCCTCGTTGGTCTAGTGGTCCCAATCACGACTGCTACGCTAGAGGTCTTTGGTTCGATCCCCAGGTCGAGCAAAGTGTTATTGAGTTTTTCTATGAAATTCTCAGTAGCAGCTCGGAGTCTGGATTTGTGCCCGGTGAATGGCAATATGGGACCTAAACATACCGGCGAACTGTAGGTGTACATTAAGTACACCTCTGCCTAACCCTTCGGGGAATACAGGCGTAATGGTATGCTATATACCAGAGATACTACAATGAAATATAGGGTACCAGGTATCTAAACTTAGAGAGGGACTGAGAGTGGCTGTTCTATATACGTTACTATTAGTTATTCTTTTACTAAAACATTTCTAAATCCAATCTAAATTCATGTTGCCAGAACGGCAGTATAAATAGAAAGTTACGGCAGGTATATGCAATATTTACGCAGTCACAGAGCCGGATTGAGAACTAAAAAATACAGGTAGTTTCTAGTTGTTTATTCATTTTAAAAAAAAGCTTACTAGCAATGTGGGTCACACATTACTAGTATTCTTGTTAACCCCTCGTGCTAAGCTTAATGCTTGTGTTACGAGTGGGTTCACGTCGGTAGTGTAATGGGTGGGGTTCGAACCGGCAACCATATGATCGCAAGTCCGACGCCCTAGCCATTAGGCTACCGACGTTTCAATTCATTGTTATTTAAGTATCTAGAATATAAGCTTTAATTTGAACTAAACTGAATTGAACTGATTTATAAGTCTCGTGATCCCAAGCGCGACTGCTACATTAGAGGTCCTGGGTTCGATTCCCAAGTCGAGCAGTGTTGTTGGGATTTTCTATGAAATTCTCAGTAGCAGCTCGGAGTTTCGATTTGTGCCCCGTTAATAGTAATAGGGTCGCTCGTTATTACATGGGACTTCTTCATCATCATCATCATCATCATCATCATCATCATCATCATCATCATCATCATCAGCCCGTATTCGTCCACTGCTGGACGTAGGCCTCTTTAAGTGAACGCCACAGAGCCCGATTTTCAGCTCTTTTCATCCAGTTACTGCCATGGGACATGCACATGGGACTTAAACATGCAAAATTTGGACGAACCTCTGCCTAACATTTCGGGGAATACAGGCGTGATGGTAAGTTTAGAAGATTGAGAGAATGAATGAAAGCCGATTAACCAGTGGAATTTATAAGATGAAAGTCACCGGTAGTGTCGGGAGAGGTCGCCTTAAAAAAGAAAAAAAAATATTGACACAGTCACGGACAATGCACACAATAACTTAAAAAGAAAACAATATTTATAAGTAGGTATATACAAAATAAAATAAGAAAAATTAGACAATGGCTGTTCTAAATGGCCCAGTTCAGCTAAACGCCTTAGAAAGACATCCACCGATCTGATCGGCGAGTTCCTCCAAAAAGGTCAGGTTCGTATTACTCGCAAGCGGTGCGTGTGTATGAATGTGGAAGAAGCGAAAGAGGTATGCAAGAGTCGTAGCGAGTGGCGGTCCATAGTATCTGCCTACCCGTCTGGGAAAAGGGCGTGAGTGTATGTACGAGTATGTATGGAAGAAATCGTTCCCTTTCGGTAAACGTACTTAATTGAATTAAGCTTTGAAAATTTATAAAGGCTTGTTCCAGAATGACACTCAATTATCTGTACCAGACATTTTGATTCTGTAATTTCACACGGATCCGAAAACACTTCTCAAGAAGCAATGAGTGTCTTTTAGAACTAAGGGCTTTAAGGAATTTTGAAACCTGATCTAGACTTTGCCGAAGCCACATGCTTTGGCTTACAATGCGAAATTAATAACATACAATCACGCTTGCATTCCCAGGACGGTTAAGCAGAGGTGTAATACTATCAACGTCATTTTGATGCGATTCGTAAGTCGCATGACCTCGACTATAAGGTAAGGGAATCAATCAATAAAGAGAAAAAAAAAGATAGGCAAGTGTGGTTTGTAACCACAGGAAGTTGTAGAAGTTGGACATACACTCGGGCTTCTCAGTGGTGGATGATTTCTGAAGATTTTAGCACTATAATATATCATACATTAAGTACACCTCTGCCGAACTTTTTAGGGATTACAGGCGTGATGGTATATTTTTATCATATCTGCTCTGTCTTATCTTGTCTTGTCTTATCTGATCTGTCATCACAAACCCTAAAAAAACTGCCTCATTCGTGTAAAGTCGGAATCGAGAGTAATGAAGCTTTATAATAGTGAAATAATTTTCTAAAATCGGTTCAATAGGTTCAGAGTTCATCGATTATAAGCAGAGGAATCTTTCCTCGACTGCCTCGTTAGTCTAGTGGTCCCAATTGCGACTGCTACGCTAGAGGTCTTGGGTTCGATCCCCAGGTCGAGCAAAGTGTTATTGGTTTTTCTATGAAATTCTCAGTAGCAGCTCGGAGTCTGGATTTGTGCCCGGTGAATGGCAACAGGCTCGCCCCCTATTACATGGGACCTAAACATACCGGCGAACTGTGGGTATACATTAAGTACACCTCTGCCTAACCCTTCGGGGAATACAGCCGTGATGGTATGTTATATGTTATGAATCTTTCCTCTTTATGAGTATAAGGTTGACGACCCTACTTCTTCAAGTTTTAAACAAGGTTTACCATAAGCAATTCCTTTCATTGTCTGTATTTACCTTTCCAATACTAAATCAGTATTCAGAAATTTACATGTACCTAATATTCTTCGAGCATATCGTAAGTTCAGAAAAATAAAAAAAATACAACATATTTTTCGTTTATCGAGAAATATTTTGTTAGAAAAACGGTACAGAGACGAATTCTCCGATTAAGTTTTATTATACATAACAACATAACAAACCATCACGCCTGTATTCCCCGAAGGGTTAGGCAGAGGTGTACTTAATGCACACCCACAGTTCGCCGGTATGTTTAGGTCCCATGTAATAGGGGGCGAGCCTATTGCCATTCACCGGGCACAAATCCAGACTCCGAGCTGCTACTGAGAATTTCATAGAAAAACTCAATAACACTTTGCTCTACCTGGGGATCGAACCCAAGACCTCTAGCGTAGCAGTCGCGATTGGGACCACTAGACCAACGAGGCAGTCGTATACACGCTAGTAATAAATAATAATTTAGCCTTTTGATATATTTTTTATAGTGCCTTTTTTCTAAGAAAATGTTTTAAGGGTTCAAATGGGAGGGTGTGACGACTATTTAATTTTCAACCCTAAAATGACTATGGACATTGTTAGTTTGTTGACATGGAGTAAAATGTATAATTTTCTGAATTGCTGGTGTTTCGAGCGGGTATTATTTGTGTTCAATATATAATTTAGATTTCATTGCTTTTTATTAATTTGTGGCATTATTTTAAATTGTTGCCTTCAAGGATTTTACTTTTAATCTTAAAGTCATTTTTCTTTGCCAGTATCTTTTGACTTCAACTATTTAAAACTACAGTAAAATTGTAAATTAGTTGTGAAATTTCAAATTGTTTTCGTTGAATTATTTTATTTCGATATTGCACTTATAGTGTGTAAATATTTTTTATATTTTGCATGCCCAACGGCCGAATATGTTTTGGGACAACACTGTTTTTATTTACTTTCCACCATAATTTTATACAGTGCAGTGATAGCCTTGTGATATGACCATTGGACTGCCAAGTCAATGGTCTCGAGTTCGAATCCAAGGCACGCACCTCTGACTTTTCGAAGTCATGTGCGTATTAATAATTAATTATCACGCGCTTAAACGGTGAAGGAAAATATCGCGAGGAAACCTGCATGCCTGAGAGACTTTCTTGACGGCGTGTGAAGTCTGCCAACCCGCAGTAGACTAGCGTGGCGGACTATAGCCTAATCCCTCTTCTACTGAGAGGAGACCCGTGCCCAGCAGTGGGACAATGTAATGGGTTGATGTATGTATAATTTTATACACATATTGGACAAATAAAAGATTTAATTTGATTTGACATCTCGTCATACCCATGACCCATTAGATATGAATTTATTTTAACTAATAATTTGATTCCTTTTAATGATTACTATTGTATCAGAAATACTTGGTGTATAACTATGAAAGTGGAAATCTGTCGAAAATTGTTTTCTAAAAAAGCTTAGAAAAAAAATGGTAGTTAACCCTATTTTCGCCTGTTATTTCGCGAACACAAACGACCCCATTCGTCCCTGCACACGTGGTGTGACCTGCGTAATAAATCGGTGTTCGCCGTCACGCGACCTCTATTTTTCACCTCGTAAAATGTAAAGCTAGACGAAATAGTATTTGGACATGGAAAAGGGGTTAATACTTGGTTAATCCAATTTATATAAAATTTTGATCAGGTTTTTAGCATATTTCTTACAGGACTCAAAGCTGCAGGCAATTTCTTCAAAAAGCCAGTCCAGTTCCTTAATTTTGTGGCTCATGTAATGTATACAAATGTAGGGACGGACGTTTTATTAATGTAGGGAATGCGAAATGTGGTTCTGTGGTCTAGTGGTCCTAAACGTGATTGCTACCCTCGACGTTTTGGATGCGATTCCCAGTTGGAGTGAAGTGTTATTGAAATTCTCAGTAGCAGTTCGGAGTTTGTATATAATGCTCTATAAATGCGCGGTGTGTGCCACTTACTCTAAATGACGCCTCGTCGAATAAATCGAATAAGTCGAATTGAGTTATACAAGGTCAGTTTTAGTATATGCAAAACACGAAACACGTGTCTAGTATTTTTAGGTAAAGAATCTATGTACAAAGTTTCAACACTGTATCTTGAAAAATTAGAAAATTATATGCTTGTTATGTTGTCCGTAACATCAATCTGTAGCATCGACTTCGGGCTACTGAAGGGGTTGTTTTACTCCTCCGCCCTGCTGTGCGCCCCCGGCTAGTGCCACTATGACCGGCAGTGACCTATTTTGTGCGCGTATAATTGCCGATAGGTACTTGGTATAGGTACTTAATTTATTTGGGAAAAAATACAACATGCTGTAAAAAATATTGGAATCGATTCAGTTACTTATTCTGAACAAACCATATTCTGGTTTCGCATATACTAAAAATAATGTTGTATATTCTCAATATAAATTAAGAATGGTCACCCACCCACAGACTGATCACTCGCAGGCCTAGCTTAACCATATAACTTAACCACAAGCCACAAGCTACAAGACTTAGTAGCCTAAATAAAGCCAACTTTTGTATATTGGATTAGGTAATAGGGTTGTATTACCTCCGTCAAGGTGAGCTCCGAAAAAAACTTGATTTAGGCCACATCTGCTCTTGAGATTTCGGTGATTTTAGGGTTCTGTTGCGGAACGACAAAAACGGAATCCCGTAATTTTGCCGTGTACAGCTCAACATTAATAAAATTTATTTTGACGTGAATTTGTGTTGGATACGTCAGTGATTGGCGCATAGGCTCAGTGATCAACTCTAGTGACGGATCGAAGGTTTAATGCCCGTACGGATCAAATATTTGTTTTTAGTAAAGGTAGGGAGATAGTTGTTCTAGGTCTTGATGTTTGTTTATGTGGGAATTTGTCGGTAAGTCTTCGGCAACTGCCGTAGTTCACATAAATGTTTGTCCCGTGCTGTGGTAAAACCTAATTATTTTGCAAAATCCGATCGCCCTCCGATTACGCAAAACGAGCCGTCAAAAAATATTATAGTATACATTTACTTATTAACTATGTATCTAATAACTTAACCACACTAAATAAGGCTCGTTCCTGAGTCTTTGGGTAGATAGCACGTACCAAGATCTGAAAATCAAGAACAAAACTTAAAGTTTTTGTTTCTCGGAATGCGGAACCCAAAAATCGTGACACAAACTTGACAAGATTTTTTGTCTTTAATACAGTCTCGTCGCAATTTGTTGGTCTATTCGTTCAGGATTTAGTTATTTATGTAACGGATAATCTAGAAAACAGATAGAAGCAGATTTAACCGGAATTATCCGGATCGAGCCGATGTCAATCGGATTACGTCTTCAGTTTGGCCTCATAATCTGGGCCAAAAGTTTCCTAATTTCATTTGCTTTTATTTTATGCTGCGTCTCAAAATCTAAGACAATTACGTCTAATAGTCACTTACATAAATGTCTACTTTAATTTTATGTAGTTAGAGTAGATTTTTGAGCGATTTTAATTAATAGCTGCAAAAAGGTCTGGTGATTTTGGAATGTGAACTTTTCTATAATCAGTAAAAATCACATTTTAGTTTAACTGTTATTAGTTGAGTCTTTCAGTTGTAATTTACTGAAAGACTGAAAATTTAAAGAAACTACTTACGAAAAGGCATCTGTTTTTTGTCTCGAATCGTATTTTTCTTACACTAGTAAATGTATATCATTGTAAACTATATTATTTTTTTGCTTAGCATTAAACTGATATAAACTATATTATTCGACATCAGTATTCACACCTCTGCCTACACAAGCATGTTGTTATTATGGCATATTCTCTAGTTAGAGACTGCATCAACAATGTTGGCCTTTGTTATGTTTTGCAGTAATTTACTTTAAGGAATATCTTAGTAGGTAGATCCTGGTACTGCGGACACTGGTCAATATTATTTACTAGTTTTTCGCCCACGGCTTCGTTCACATGATTTCTCTGCTTTTCTCTGATATAATATGCTTGTATACTACACATAAACCTTCCCCTTGAATCACTCTATCTATTGCTGAAAACTGCATTAAAATCCGTTGCGTAGTTTAAAAGATCTAAGCGTACAAAACGCGAGAGTGACTTTGTTTTATACTATGTAAAGATTTAAATATAGAAAAACTGGTCAGTAAACTTAAGGACAACATCCCTCGTGAAAAACAAAACGTGATCAATTCAAAACACGTGCAATAAATTCTCTCTTCCTCTATAATTACATTTGGCAGTGATAAACCTTCCAACCTCCAAAGTTTAGGGACAGGATAGGGAATTTTCCGGCTTGTATCGAACGATGTGTGGTAGCCCAAACAACTTTTACAGTTTTTAAGTGGGCTTAATCTTATCCCGGCTACAATGTCCGGCATTCCAGGTAGATTTATTTCAAGAGAGAGAAAGTTGTAAAGTATATCTATAAAAGTAATGTCGAGAAAAGAGTCGTAAGGGCATACCCTTACGACTCTTTTCTCGACATTACTTTGTTCGTTACATATAACGACATCTGTGTTTTGTCAAAATCCACTATGATTGCCTTAAAATGTAGGATTTTTACCAAATAAAGTATTATGATGCTCGCATGTCCAGTTCTAAATACAGAACAGGTTAGGTTAAGAATTATGTGTCACGTAATATTATATTTACATGTCGAAATACAGTTGTCCACACATACCTTACATTTCCATTTGGGTGAAACATTATAACTATTTTTTTGTATTTTTTTAGGCATTTTTCATGTAATGATTATTAAGAAATTTTAGTGATGGAAAAATACGACCGCGGGCAAGATTCGAACCTGCGTCTTCTGGTTCAATATACCAGACGATATGACCGCTAAGCCACCGCGAGTCCCACCCGCCGACATCGTACTTGCTGTAAAGCATGTCACTTTTCAACCGACTTCAAAAAGGAGGAGGTTCTCAATTCGTCTGTATGTTTTTTTTTTTTTTTTTTGTATGTTTGTTACGCGATATCTCCGCCAGTTGTGGGCCGATTTTAATGATTGTTTTTTTGTTTGGTAGGTCATACTTCAGAGGTGGTCCCGTTCAAATTTCATCGAAATCGGTTAAGCAGTTTTGAAAATATCAACAAAAATCTAAAATTTGTTTACATCGATGATATTATCGTTTACTCCGAAACATCGCTGTCTTATTGGAGCAGTGCGTTTAGTTGGCTAACAAGTACTTCTAAACAAACTTTCCACTAAAAATTACAAAATAAAATTACTTTTAACAAAAAAGTTAAACCGCCTTCAAAAAATAATAAAATAATTTTGTCTAAAACAGTTTGGGAAGTCGGTGGCGAAAATAAAAGACCCACTCAAATAGAAGTCACCGACTTCCCAAACTGTTTTAGACAAAATTATTTTATTATTTTTTGAAGGCGGTTTAACTTTTTTCCTTCACTAAAATAACTGAATCATTATAATTCATTTTTTTTTGGCAAGCACACAGCCTGCCAGTCGCCAATGGAAGCTAGAAAAATCAAGGGCATTACTCGGCTGTAACCTTGAGATGTCACAATACATTATAGTTTATTACCCAGTTATTTTATTGGCTACATTAAACGGAACACAAAAATATTTATTTTTTAATTTTAGATCCCAGGAAGGATTTTTTTAAAAAGCTTAGTAGCAATGTGGGTCGCACATTACTAGTACTAATGTTAACCCCTCGTACTAAGCTAAATGCTTGTATTCCGAGTAGGTTCACGTCGATAGTGCAATCGGTGGGTTTCGAACCGGCAACCACATGATCGCAAGTACGATGCCCTAGTCTACCTAGGCTACCGCCGCTTTCGATTCGAATCTGCATACCTCCGGTGCAGTACACCGAATGGTTTAGCCACTTAGCTACCGAGACCAATGCCAGTGATATCGAATTTAAGTAAAAAACCTGCTTTTCCACAAACCGTCTGAAACTTACCGCATGCCAATATAAACTATATTTTATTCACAGACAACCTCGCAAACATACCGCGTAATGATACCATCAGACTGATTCCCAAGGGTTAAGCAGAGGTGTAATATCGGACAGAGTCGAACGTGTATATTGTAGAATATTATTGTGTCGCGACATTGCATGTCATGCGGTGTGCGCTTGCGTGCGCCGGATACAAGGAGGGTCGGCAAAATAATTTTATAAAATAAAATTAAAAAGTCACTGTGTTTACCCTATTATTCAGAGCTGAGACTAACAACAAGAACACATACTATAACGACTAGTAGTGTACCTACCTATTAGGCGGTAGCCTAATGGCTAGGGCGTCGGACTTGCGATCATGTGGTTGCCGGTTCGAAACTCACCTATTGCACTACCGACGTGAACCCACTCGTAATACAAGCATTTAGCTTAGTACGAGGGGTTAACAAGAATATTAGTAATGTGCGACCCACATTGCTAGTAAGCTTTCTAAAAAAAAAAAAATTGCCATTAATCGGGCGCAAAACCAAACTCCTTGTTGCTCACTGCCCGGGGATTTGTACTCAGGACCTCACGCTAAGCAATGTAACTAAAATATCAATGAGTCAACTGTCAACAATGCTAGATAAACGTTTAGTTTCCTATGCTTTTGTTTCATGAAGTCAATAATAATTCATAAATGACCACTTTCCGGCACGATTTTAAAATTGGAATACGAAAATTAGTAAAAAAATGTTATTACGCATATTGCGTACCCTATTTATGCTTTTTGCCAAGCAACACGAATAAGTTTCAATCTAAATTGGGTAAACAATTAAAAAACATCTTTGTGATCTCAAGATCAAGATCAATAGTTAAGATACAAAGACACGCCAGTTACCCTAAAACCAATGGAATGGAATAGTTAGATAGTAGTTAAATGGGTCGGGAACAAATTAATTTGACTTTCGACTGCGACCGGCTTAAGTTCTTGGGAATAAAAATGTCTTCATTATCGGAACAATCTCGTTTCTAATGGCATGATTAATATTTCAAGATAGTTTTTGTAGAAAGTATTAGTGCAGACTAGCTACCGCCCATGTTTTGCCCGAGTTTTAAGTGTTTTTTTGGGAAAAATATTGAATTCAATATTTAATTATATTTATAAAATAAATTTATATATTAAAGTAGTATCAAATATGTGTCACTATTTAGGGTAATTAATGAAATGGTCTCCTGAAGAAAGAGCCACACTTGTGTTGACAAGAGCAGTCCCAACTGATTGCATTAATGCGTGATCAAGTTATTTATTATCAATTATAAATACAACTAGAAAGAAAGTTTATTAAGCTAGCTAAAAGCCATACCTATAAAACATTGACAAAACAACTTTAATAGTATCGTTTTCTTAGGATATATTTCTTAAAAAAAAAATATTTATATTCTAAAAAGGCATCATTTTTAATATTAAACAACAGCTTTACTTTTTTGCTAATGTCCTTGCGCACGTTTCAATATTATGAGACTTACAAAGAATCTGGATGAAAATTCTTACTTTAGGCAATTTGGGACTTGAAAATTAAAATGACATACATATACAAACAAACACACAATGATTAAGTATTAATATTTATTTTATTATATATAGTGTTGTCCTCTTAATAATAATACTCTCATCAAACTAAACTCCTGATAAAAATCGATCGTGTGTCCGACCCTTAATTCTACCAATTAAGCTAAATGGGCTTGTTTTAGGAACGGGTTCACCACAATAGTTCGATAGGGTCAGATTTGTGACCGCAAACTTTCGATCGAACCCCATTCAGTTAATGTCATTGCAACCAAACTGTTAACCAAATTGATAATTAGTTATATGTAGTATTAGGTATTACTATCTATATAATACTATCATGCCTGTCTATAGAGTACCTAGTAGTGCACATACACAGTTCTTCGTTATGTTTAGATACCATTTAAGGGCAAGACTTAATCGAGCACGAAAATATAAGTGTTTCTACAAAAAAAAAACATAGAAAAATACTTAGCTCAAATCAAACCCAGAACTCCAAAATTAGCAGGCGAACTTTCAAACAACATACTAATTTAGTAGTGAATCATTACACAATTTTTTTTCCAAACACTTAAAAAAAATATAATGTTTTTTTTTTGTTTGGTTTGGTTTTTACTAGAAATGTCTAGTTTCGGGTTAAATTAAAGTTCTTATCCATCATCATCATCAACACATTACATTGTCCCACTGCTGGGCATGAGTCTTATTCAAAAAACTTAAAAAAAATCTGTGCTTCAAATTTTCTGAATTTGAATTTACTCAATACGCAATACTCAATATATTTATTGCACTCAATAAGTATAACACAATATTTCGAAAGTCTTTTTTTGTCTGTCTGTACATGAATCCGAAAACAGATAAACGGATTTCGTATGAAATTTTATTACGTTCCATTTTTGTTTGTTAGTGTTCGTTTCACATGCTGACCGTACTCCAAAGTAAAAAGGAAGCGCGGTCGGATATCGACTGTACATCATTGAGGGACTCGATGGCGAACGTGTGTTAGTTTTTGGCTTTCTATATCTACCTGAATATATATATAAGAAACTAGCTTTCCGCCCACGGCTTCGCCCGCGTGGTTTCTCGGCTTTTCTGTACTAATATGTTTGTATTATACATATAAACCTTCCTCTTGAATTACTCTATCCATTGGTGAAAACAGCATGATAATCGGTGCAGTAGTTTTTGAGTTTATCGCGAACAGACAGACAGATGCGGCGTAGGACTTTTTAGTTTTTTTAGTTAATAGGTTATAGTTATAGTTAATTTAGTTAATAGGTCACGCTTCAGTCTAGACATATAAGTATTAATAGACAATATTGATCGCATTATTCGTAAATGGACTACTACTAACTCATTGACGCAAGCTCCGAACTAATTAATCTATTATGATTATCATAAAGTTATTGCGAATTATATTAATAGTTAATGATTTATTGTTTTAATGTATTTTGTATTGTTTTGAGACGTGATATTTTGTGCCTCATTAAGTAAGCTTTGTAAGCACGTTTGCTACGATAGACTTATTGGATTCGATTTCCAAGTCGTGCAGTGTTATTAAGTTTTTCTATGAACTTCTCAGAAGCAGCTCGGAGTTTGGATATGTGCCCGATGAATGGCAATAGGCTTGCCCCCTGAGACCTAAAACATACTGGCAAACTGTGGGTGCACATAAAGTACACTTCTGCCTAACCCTTCCGGAAATACATACGTGATGCTACCTAGGTAACAATCTTTCGAAATTAAAAAGTATAGATCCAACACAAAAATAACAAAGTCACCCGACTTTCCAAGCATTAAAACCGAAACATGTCTCACATTGATTTCCATAAAAGAAAGGAAAATCCATCAGTGTTGTCAGCAAAAAAAAATATTACAACTTGTATAACTCAATTCGTGACTGGGCAACATTAAGAGTCAGTGGTGTACCGCGCAGTAATAAATAAAACGAGTGCACCCGAGTGAAAGAAGCTAGCAAGATACGTGCCGCCTTTGTACGACGAATTTTATTTAATATGATCGGCATTTTTTTTGTTTGGAAGAGACGATATGCCATACAATCATCATCAAATATATCTGCGCAAACAAATTGCTCAAAATGGTCCGAGAAACTAAGGAAATTAAACTTTATCTCAACGACACAAATTAAAGTTTAGAATGAACGTACATGACAGCTGTCATTCGGGCATGTATTTTATTCCATTGAGATAAAGTTTTATTTCCCTAGTTGCTCAGATAATTATGAACAGTCTGTTCGCTTCGATATATTTGATGCTTGTTTTCATTAACACATCTATGATAATCGTTAGTGGTATTCAGAGCCCAAAAAGTCCAATAAGAAGTTTACCCTCAGGATTTCAGTATGGGCCCGAAATTGTGTAGCGGAGGTCTGATGGTCGCTTTGTGTAAAATACTAAATCAATCGCATCTGGTAAGAAAAAAAAATACGGACGTTCTTAAAGAAGGCCAGGTTACGAGCACCCTTAACCGACGATTTTGAGGAGGTTAATGAATGAAGATGAAGCGAAAGTAGTGTACCAGGATCGTAGCAAGTGGAAATCTACCTACCCCCAAAAACTGATGCTGTATTTTTCACATACGCTGATGACGATTAAAGGTGTGATAAGAAGTAGGTTTAAAGCTAAAGATTTTCTTTTCAGCATCTCCATGACAACTTTGTAACTTGGCTACGAGCGCTGTTATTCCAGTAGCACTCATTGAATCTGAATTTAATCCACTTTTATAAGTGGTGGATTTATTGTACGTCTTTGAGCTAGGACCATAACACTCTGTTGTGGTAGGGCCACGCTGTTCGCAGCATGAATGGGCCGGCTTGACCGGGGAAGTACCACACTCTCGCAGAAGACCGACGTCCGAGTAGTAGCGTTTCGTTACTGCGCTTCGTTCGGTGAGCGAGATGGCCGGAGGCCCAATTCCTCCCCCAATCCCCTTCCTTCTCCTTTTCTCCTTCTCCTACCTTTCCCTAAATAGGCTCGGCAACGCATCTGCAACTCCTTTGGTTTTGCAGATGTCCATGGGCGGCGATGACTACTTACCATCAGGTAGCTCGCCTGCTCGTTTGCCGAGTTATCCCATAAAAAAAAACTGTTCACCGCGAATGTTCATAAATTCGGGAAGATATAAGAAATTCGTCATTCATAACCCGCACTTAGTGCAACACTACATTTTATTAAAACCATAAACGTGTTGTGTTGCAACGTAATAAAATTCTGCCTTGTTGGCTGAGTAATACGACCTTCTAAGTGATTAATTGTTTAAAACTTTGATTTAAATTAAGATATAAGCTGGAGTTACTTATATAGTTACATCTGATAAATTGTCACAGTTCAAACACCTTTTCTACCCTACCACAAAAAAGGAAGGGTAATGAATTTAGCAGTCTATGTATGGATGGAGCTCGAGATCAAAAACTACTGAACAGTTTTTGACAAATGAGATAGATTCGTCTCTACAGTAAGATGGTTACAGGCATTACATAAAAAAAAATGGCCGACAGACCATTAAAAAAGACGACCAAAAAATAATTAAATTTACTCGATTTTAATGAATGAGGTGATTTTGAATTCGTCTTGTTGATTTATAGGTTAAAAGATTAAGTAATTGCATTTTATATTGGAGTTAAGTAATTATTACTTCACCAAGTTTTGTTCTGAAATATAAATAGTAGCTTCAGCACGTGGCTTCGTTCGTATCGTCAGTTATACTGTTAACTTCTCAGAAGCTATAAGTATTAAGAATAGCTTATATCGAAAGTTTTTTTTTTAACATCTTACTAGCGATGTGGGCCACACTTTACTAGTAATCTTGTTAACCCCTCGTGCTAAGCTAAAATGCTTGTGTTACGAGTGGGTTCACGTCGGTAGTGCAATCACTACCGACGTGAACCCACTCGACCTATTGACCCTAATGACCTATTGAGGTGGGTTTCGAACCGGCAACCACAAGATCGCAAGTCCGAAGCCCTAGCCATTAGGCTACCGCCGCTTCGAGTTATTTAAAATCTGACACATCATTAAGATAAACAGATCGAAAAAGAAATGGAATTATGGATTTACCAAAAATATTACACATTATTTTTATTCTTTAGTTTATATTTGAATTTTTAAGCCATAAATAATTTCTAACAAAAGAATATTTTTTGACGTTTCGACAGCTTAATACAAAATTTGACGAGACGTTAAAATTGTCTTTGTTATATATAATACCTACATTTATTAGTATTCTGAAGGACTGTTCGACCGAAATTAGTTACAACTTGAGTCCTGAATGAATAACAATGAAAAAAAAAAATCATTTGTGTGACGTTTTTGTAGATAAAATATAAAGACTTTTCAAGTTTTCTAGTGGTCCTAAGCGGGACTGCTGCAGTAGAGGTCCTAGGTTTGATCTCCAGGTTAACCAAAGTGTCATTGGGTTTTTCTATGAAATTCTCAATAGCAGCTCGGAGTCTGGATTTGTCTCCGGTTAATAGCAATAGGCTCGCCCCCTATTACATGGGACCTAAACATACCGGCAAAGTGTGGGTTTACAGTAGTACACCTCTAACCTAACCCTTTGGGGAATACAGGCGTGATAGTATGTATGTTAATATAACCAACCAAATAAAATTTTGTTACATAAAGGTAGGCACTATAATCGTAACAAAGCAAAATTTGAAAATAAACTTTCTATTTATCTAGCGACGAAAAGTAATTGATATAGAATTCATAATTTATATAAAAAAGTATTAAAATGTCTAGAGGTCATTTAATATACAACAGGTCACGTAACCTTCTGATTTCTTCAGGTTTTAATTAATTTCAGAGTATCATGTTACCCGACTGTGTAAAACAAAAGCGTGGAGCGCATTGATGTGTGACTGTTGTCGTCGTTAGATAATGAGGTGTGTTAATCGTTCTGAGTGACGTTCGAGGTTAGGCAGAGGTGTACTTTTGGTAATGATTGATTTACAAACAACAAAGTATATAGCGTAACATAAAATATGCTCCTATTTTTCTTGATTTTCTTGTCTAAACATACGTTCTGCGAAAATCAGTAGTTTAGAAGCTATGTTTACAAGTTAAGATTTCTTTTGATACCTTAATTACGTAATGACGTCATATTTTTTTGGGACTATTTGACACAACACCGTTTGGTCCCAAATTAAGCGGAGCTTTGGATACTAGACAGTTAATTAGTTAATACGTTTATTTGGTGGTTTACAGTGGATATATTACAGTTTAGTTTACAGTGGATATACTTTAACTAATTAAATACTTTTTTTAAATACATACATAAAATTCCTACATAATAAACAAAGACAGAAAAAAACAGTTGTGTTTACCATCACATTTTTTTTTATATTAAAAAAAGTTTACTAATAATGTGGGTCACGCATTACTAGTATTCTTGTTAACCCCTCGTGCTAAGCTAAATGCTTGTGTTACGAGTGGGTTCACGTCGCTAGTGCAATGGATGAGGTTCGAACCGGCAACCATATGATCGCAAGTCCGACGCCCTAGCCGTTAGACTATCGCCGCTTTAATACATATTTATATTATTTGTGATCAGCAGTCCGACTCTTTAACTGCTAGACCACAGACGTCGTCAGAATAAGACTCTAGCTAGGAAATTATTACTCTAAGACATTTTTAGGGTTATTCAAAAGTCACGCGCTGCCGCGCTCAAAGAGGGTCAAGGGAGAGATCTCTTAACAGGCCCTCCAGGGATGTGCCCTAATTGCCATTGCATAAGGGGGTTTTGGGGTCGTCTTTTAAGGACGACACAGTGCCCCCCTCCATGTCCAACCACCCCTCCTCTCTCCTCGGTCGAAAACCCAAAGACTCGTCGCCTTTTAAGGTTTTTCACCGCAAAACAAAAAGAAAGAAAGATAAATGATTTATATCCTCAACCAAAGACACAAAGAAAGTTACAAAATAAACACAAAAAAGTATACATAAATATCAATTTACTCTGGCAGCACTGTTCCAATGTAAATAAGTACCGAATATACTGAACCTAATTTAAAAATATTAAAAAAATATATGTTACAGTAACTAAAACTAACCTCACATTTGAAAGCAAAACGTTCGTAGCACTATACCGCCCATTCACAGCGCAGTTAATAAGTCGTTGTGCATAAGCGATACGTGCAGTGAATGGGCCGCACCACCGTGAAATAGAACGCTAAGTGTTGCAAGTGTTTAGTAATGTGACCATGATTAAAGACGGGATATAGAAAAACCCAATAACACTTTGCTCGATCTGACAATCTGGGAATCTCTAGTGTAACAGTCGAGTTTAGGACTACTATATAATGAGGCAGATTCTTAATAACAGTTTTAAGTTAACTTACGTTTAGTTTGTCAAATTGGTTAGCATTCAATTCTGAGCCAAGAATAGCATCACTTTGACACATTCGCGTGGGCAGACAGAAGCTAAAAGGATTTAAGGGCGTGGGTAGTGTTTGTAGGTGGACGGCATTCAAAAGGATTCTTTGAGCATTGTAAATAACACATAGTAAAATAAATTACTCTTTATAAGTTATAAGTTGTAGTGTCGCGCTGGGATGTCTACATGCCAGCATGAATGGATCGCCTCGAACGGGGAAGTACTACCCTTCTACAGAATATCGACGGACACCCTTAAAAAAAGCTGACGAAAAATCTAAAAAATACATATTTCGTAAAGCCAACGCTCTTCATAAAGCAAACCACAGAATACGCCCAAAAGAAACAGAATGATACAGTTTTCAACAGACATATTGATAAACGTTCTCAGTCTGTGACAAAAGGCAACCGTAAAAGTTGGGCAAAGCTTCTCCCTATATTACGTGTCCGACCGGACACCTGCATAGCAAAATTTCAATTTATTTTATGGCCTGGCTCGGACAGCGGTGTTCGTTGTAACCAAAATGAAGGACTACGTAGTGGTCACTGACTGTAGGATTTTGTGTATTTTTTGGCGTTGTATAGTGTTTTTGGATATTTTTTTCACTGTCATAATGTTCTACATAAATGATAACTGATGCATGGCCATGCATCAAGCTATTTTTACAGTATAAGCAGTGGCAAGCCTTTATTTCCAAATCCAAGTACAAAACGTTGAAAGTCGAAAGTCAAAAGTCGATAGTCGTATTACAATATATATACTTAGATAACAAAATTAAAAAATGTCGTGTCTACTGTCAAGTCTCAGGTCTCAGGTCTCCAAAGTCTCAAGTCTTAAGTGTCTAGTGTCAAGTGTCAAGTCGAAAGTGTCAAGTGTCAAGTCGAAAGTTTCAAGTGTCCAGTGTCAAGTCGAAAGTGTCAAGTGTCAAGTCTCAGGTCTCAGGTCTCGAAGGTCTCAAGTCTAAAGTCTCAAGTGTCAAGTGTCAAGTGTCAAGTATCAAGTCGAAAGTGTCAAGTGTCAAATCTCAGGTCTCAGGTCTCGAAGGTCTCAAGTCTAAAGTCTCAAGTGTCAAGTGTCAAGTATCAAGTCGGAAGTGTCAAGTGTCAAGTCTCAGGGGTCAGGTCTCAGGGCTCAGGTCTCAGGTCTCAAAAGTGTCAAGTGTCAAGTCGAAAGTGTCAAGTGTCATGTCTCGTCTCAGGTCTCAAGTGTCAAGTGTCAAGTGTCAAGACGAAAGTCGAAAGTCGAAAGCCGACAGTCGAAAGTAGAAAGTCGAAAGTTGAAAGAAACTTGAGACTCATCTGAAGTGTCAAGTTTCAAGTGTCAAGTCTCAGGTCTCAGGTCTCAAGTCTAAAGTCTAGGCACGTCTCAAGTGACAAGTGTCAAGTGTCAAGTGTCAAGTGTCAACTCGAAAGTGTCAAGTGTCTAGTGTCAAGTCTCAGATCTCAGGTCTCCAAAGTCTCAAGTCTTAAGTGTCAAGTGTCAAGTGTCAAGTGTCAAGTATCAAGTCGAAAGTGTCAAGTGTCAAGTCTCAAGTCTCAGGTCTCAGGTCTCGAAAGTCTCAAGTCTCAAGTCTCAGGTCTCAAGTCTCAAGTCTCAAGTCTCAAGTCTCAAGTCTCAAGTCTCAAGTCTCAAGTCTCAAGTCTCAAGTCTCAAGTCTCAAGTCTCAAGTCTCAAGTCTCAAGTCTCAAGTCTCAAGTCTCAAGTCTCAAGTCTAAAGTCTAAAGTTTCAAGTGTCAAGTCTCGTCTCAGATCTCAAGTGTCAAGTGTCAAGACGAAAGTCGAAAGTCGACAGTCGAAAGTTGAAAGTTGAGTCTCAAGTGTCAAGTTTTAAGTGTCAAGTCTCAGGTCTCAGGTCTCAAGTCTAAAGTCTAAAGTCTCGTCTCAAGTGAAAAGTGTCAAGTGTGAAGTGTTAAGTGTCGAGTGTCAAGTCTCAGGTCTCAGGTCAAGTATCAAGTGTCAAGTGTCAAGTCGAAAGTGTCACGTGTCTAGTGTCAAGTCTCAGGTCTCAAGTCTCAGGGCTCAGGTCTCAGCTCTCGAAAGTTTCAAGTCTCTAGTGTCAAGTGTCAAGTGTAAAGTATCAAGTGTCAAGTCGAAAGTGTCAAGTGTCTACTGTCAAGTCTCAGGTCTCAGGTCTCCAAAGTCTCAAGTCTTAAGTGTCTAGTGTCAAGTGTCAAGTCGAAAGTGTCAAGTCGAAAGTTTCAAGTGTCTAGTGTCAAGTCTCAGGTCTCAGGTCTCCAAAGTCTAAAGTCTCAAGTCTCAAGTGTCAAGTGTCCAGTGTCAAGTATCAAGTCGAAAGTGTCAAGTGTCAAGTCTCAGGTCTCAAGTCTATAGTCTAAAGTCTCGTCTCAAGTGACAAGTGTCAAGTGTCAAGTGTCAACTGTCAAGTGTCAAGTGTCAAGTGTCAAGTGTCAAGTGTCAAGTGTCAAGTGTCAAGTGTCAAGTGTCTCAGGTCTCAGGTTTCGAAAGTCTCGTCTCAAGTCTCAAGTCTCAAGTCTCAAGTCTCAAGTCTAAAGTCTAAAGTCTAAAGTTTCAAGTGTCAAGTCTCGTCTCAGATCTCAAGTGTCAAGTGTCAAGACGAAAGTCGAAAGTCGACAGTCTAAAGTTGAAAGTTGAGTCTCAAGTGTCAAGTTTTAAGTGTCAAGTCTCAGGTCTCAGGTCTCAAGTCTAAAGTCTAAAGTCTCGTCTCAAGTGAAAAGTGTCAAGTCTAGTGTCAAGTGTCAAGTCTCAGGTCTCAGGTCTCCAAAGTCTAAAGTCTCAAGTCTCAAGTGTCAAGTGTCCAGTGTCAAGTATCAAGTCGAAAGTGTCAAGTGTCAAGTCTCAGGTCTCAAGTCTATAGTCTAGTCTCGTCTCAAGTGACAAGTGTCAAGTGTCAAGTGTCAACTGTCAAGTGTCAAGTGTCAAGTGTCAAGTGTCAAGTGTCTCAGGTCTCAGGTTTCGAAAGTCTCAAGTCTTAAGTCTCAAGTCTCAAGTCTAAAGTCTAAAGTCTAAAGTTTCAAGTGTCAAGTCTCGTCTCAGATCTCAAGTGTCAAGTGTCAAGACGAAAGTCGAAAGTCGACAGTCTAAAGTTGAAAGTTGAGTCTCAAGTGTCAAGTTTTAAGTGTCAAGTCTCAGGTCTCAGGTCTCAAGTCTAAAGTCTAAAGTCTCGTCTCAAGTGAAAAGTGTCAAGTGTGAAGTGTTAAGTGTCGAGTGTCAAGTCTCAGGTCTCAGGTCAAGTATCAAGTGTCAAGTGTCAAGTCGAAAGTGTCACGTGTCTAGTGTCAAGTCTCAGGGCTCAGGTCTCAGCTCTCGAAAGTTTCAAGTCTCTAGTGTCAAGTGTCAAGTGTAACGTATCAAGTGTCAAGTCGAAAGTGTCAAGTGTCTACTGTCAAGTCTCAGGTCTCAGGTCTCCAAAGTCTCAAGTCTTAAGTGTCTAGTGTCAAGTGTCAAGTCGAAAGTGTCAAGTCGAAAGTTTCAAGTGTCTAGTGTCAAGTCTCAGGTCTCAGGTCTCCAAAGTCTAAAGTCTCAAGTCTCAAGTGTCAAGTGTCCAGTGTCAAGTATCAAGTCGAAAGTGTCAAGTGTCAAGTCTCAGGTCTCAAGTCTATAGTCTAAAGTCTCGTCTCAAGTGACAAGTGTCAAGTGTCGTGTCAAGTGTCAAGTGTCAAGTGTCAAGTGTCAAGTGTAAAGTGTCAAGTGTCAAGTGTCAAGTGTCAAGTGTCAAGTGTCAAGTGTCACGTGTCAAGTGTCAAGTGTCAAGTGTCAAGTGTCAATTGTCAAGTGTCTCAGGTCTCAGGTCTCGAAAGTCTCAAGTCTCACGTCTCAAGTCTCAAGTGTCAAGTGTCAAGTATCAAGTGCTGGTGCTGCTGCTGCAACGGCGGAGACCAACAAGCGGCGAAAATATAACAATCTAATTAACTGTTATATTTTCGAACCGTTTGGGGTTGAAACGCTGAGGCCATGGGGTCCAAGCGCACTATCCCTTTTTAACGGTATTGCCAAACGACTGAACGAGGCTTCACGTGACCCAAAGGCTGGCCTATACTTTGCTCAAAGAATCAGCATTGCCATACAACGTGGCAATGCAGCCAGCCTTTTGGGTAGTTCCCGGCTGATAGCGATGCGGAGGAGTTCTTTGATGCCCTTTTTTAATTTTTCTTTTATTTATAAATATAGTTTAGCTGTTAGTCTAGTTTCATTATAATATTGATTAAAGTATGAGTATCAAGTCGAAAGTGTCAAGTGTCAAGTCTCAGGGGTCAGGTCTCAGGGCTCAGGTCTCAGGTCTTCAAAGTGTCAAGTGTCAAGTCGAAAGTGTCAAGTGTCATGTCTCGTCTCAGGTCTCAAGTGTCAAGTGTCAAGTGTCAAGTGTCAAGACGAAAGTCGAAAGTCGAAGGCCGACAGTCGAAAGTCGAAAGTCGAAAGTTGAAAGTTGAAAGAAACTTGAGACTCATTTGAAGTGTCAAGTTTCAAGTGTCAAGTCTCAGGTCTCAGGTCTCGAAGGTCTCAAGTCTAAAGTCTAGGCACGTCTCAAGTGACAAGTGTCAAGTGTCAAGTGTCAACTCGAAAGTGTCAAGTGTCTAGTGTCAAGTCTTAGGTCTCAGCTCTCCAAAGTCTCAAGTCTTAAGTGTCAAGTGTCAAGTATCAAGTCGAAAGTGTCAAGTGTCAAGTCTCAGGGGTCAGGTCTCAGGGCTCAGGTCTCAGGTCTTCAAAGTGTCAAGTGTCAAGTCGAAAGTGTCAAGTGTCATGTCTCGTCTCAGGTCTCAAGTGTCAAGTGTCAAGTGTCAAGTGTCAAGACGAAAGTCGAAAGTCGAAGGCCGACAGTCGAAAGTCGAAAGTCGAAAGTTGAAAGTTGAAAGAAACTTGAGACTCATTTGAAGTGTCAAGTTTCAAGTGTCAAGTCTCAGGTCTCAGGTCTCGAAGGTCTCAAGTCTAAAGTCTAGGCACGTCTCAAGTGACAAGTGTCAAGTGTCAAGTGTCAACTCGAAAGTGTCAAGTGTCTAGTGTCAAGTCTTAGGTCTCAGCTCTCCAAAGTCTCAAGTCTTAAGTGTCAAGTGTCAAGTATCAAGTCGAAAGTGTCAAGTGTCAAGTCTCAGGTCTCAAGTCTCAAGTCTCAAGTCTCAAGTCTCAAGTCTCAAGTCTCAAGTCTCAAGTCTCAAGTCTCAGGTCTCAAGTCTCAAGTCTCAAGTCTCAAGTCTAAAGTTTCAAGTGTCAAGTCTCGTCTCAGATCTCAAGTGTCAAGTGTCAAGACGAAAGTCGAAAGTCGACAGTCGAAAGTTGAAAGTTGAGTCTCAAGTGTCAAGTTTTAAGTGTCAAGTCTCAGGTCTCAGGTCTCAAGTCTAAAGTCTAAAGTCTCGTCTCAAGTGAAAAGTGTCAAGTGTGAAGTGTTAAGTGTCGAGTGTCGAGTATCAAGTCTCAGGTCTCAGGTCAAGTCTCAGGTCTCAGGTCAAGTGTCAAGTGTCAAGTCGAAAGTGTCACGTGTCTAGTGTCAAGTCTCAGATCTCAGGTCTCAGGGCTCAGGTCTCAGGTCTCGAAAGTCTCAAGTCTAAAGTCTCAAGTCTCTAGTGTCAAGTGTCAAGTGTCAAGTATCAAGTATCAAGTGTCAAGTGTCAAGTCGAAAGTTTCAAGTGTCTAGTGTCAAGTCTCAGGTCTCAGGTCTCCAAAGTCTAAAGTCTCAAGTCTCAAGTGTCAAGTGTCCAGTGTCAAGTATCAAGTCGAAAGTGTCAAGTGTCAAGTCTCAGGTCTCAAGTCTATAGTCTAAAGTCTCGTCTCAAGTGACAAGTGTCAAGTGTCAAGTGTCTTAGGTCTCGAACGTCTCAAGTCACACGTCTCAAGTCTCAAGTCTAAATTTTCAAGTCTCACGTGTCAAGTGTCAAGTCTCGTCTCAGATCTCAAGTGTCAAGTATCAAATGTCAAGATGAAAGTCGAAAGTCGAAAGTCGAAAGTCGACAGCAAAAGTTGAGTCTCAAGTGTCAAGTTTCAAGTGGCAAGTGTTAAGTGTCGAGTGTCAAGTCTCAGGTCTCAGGTCAAGTGTCAAGTATCAAGTCGAAAGTGTCACGTGTCAAGTCTCAGGTCTCAGGTCTCAGGCTCAGGTCTCAGGTCTCGAAAGTCTCAAGTCTCAAGTCTCTAGTGTCAAGTGTCAAGTATCAAGTATCAAGTCGAAAGTGTCAAGTCGAAAGTGTCAAGTGTCTAGTGTCAAGTCTCAGGTCTCAGGTCTCCAAAGTCTCAAGTTTGGGGAAGATCTTGAGAAAGAAATAAAAAAAATACGTACCTTCGACACGAAGAAGAAGAAGAAGTCTCAAGTCTAAAGTCTCAAGTCTCAAGTGTCAAGTCTCATGTGTCAAGTATCAAGTGTCAAGTGTCAAGTCTCAAGTGTCAAGTGTCAAGTATCAAGTCGAAAGTGTCAAGTGTCAAGTCTCAAGTCTCAGGTCTCGAAAGTCTGAAGTCTAACGTCTCAAGTCTCAAGTCTAAATTTTCAAGTCTCAAGTCTCACGTGTCAAGTGTCAAGTCTCGTCTCAAGTCTCAAGTCTCAAGTCTCAGGTCTCAGGTCTCGAAAGTCTCACGTCTGAAGTCTCAAGTCTCAAGTCTAAAGTCTCAAGTGTCTAGTGTCGAGTGTCAAGTTTCAGGTCTCAGGTCAAGTGTCAAGTGTCAAGTCTCAGGTCTCAGGTCTCAGGGCTCAGGTCTCAGGTCTCGAAAGTCTCAAGTCTAAAGTCTCAAGTCTCTAGTGTCAAGTGTCAAGTGTCAAGTATCAAGTATCAAGTGTCAAGTCGAAAGTGTCAAGTGTCTAGTTTCAAGTCTCAGGTCTCAGGTCTCCAAAGTCTCAAGTCTTAAGTCTCAAGTCTCAAGTGTCAAGTGTTAAGTCTCTAGTGTCAAGTGTCAAGTCTCAAGTCTCAAGTCTCAGGTCTCAGGTCTCGAAAGTCTGAAGTCTAACGTCTCAAGTCTCAAGTCTAAATTTTCAAGTCTCAAGTCTCACGTGTCAAGTGTCAAGTCTCGTCTCAAGTCTCAAGTCTCAAGTCTCAGGTCTCAGGTCTCGAAAGTCTCACGTCTGAAGTCTCAAGTCTCAAGTCTAAAGTCTCAAGTGTCTAGTGTCAAGTGTTAAGTGTCGAGTGTCAAGTTTCAGGTCTCAGGTCAAGTGTCAAGTGTCAAGTCTCAGGTCTCAGGTCTCAGGGCTCAGGTCTCAGGTCTCGAAAGTCTCAAGTCTAAAGTCTCAAGTCTCTAGTGTCAAGTGTCAAGTGTCAAGTATCAAGTATCAAGTGTCAAGTCGAAAGTGTCAAGTGTCTAGTTTCAAGTCTCAGGTCTCAGGTCTCCAAAGTCTCAAGTCTAAAGTCTCAAGTCTCAAGTGTCAAGTGTTAAGTCTCTAGTGTCAAGTGTCAAGTGTCAAGTATCAAGTCGAAAGTGTCAAGTGTCAAGTCTCAAGTCTCAAGTCTCAGGTCTCAGGTCTCAATTATTTGATGTAGTATGTATAGTATGGTGTAGCTAGCTGGCCCAGCAAACTTCGCTCTGCCTTGCAGTGCCTTCGTCCTGCAGTGGACGAATACGGGATGATGATGACAAATCGACAAAAAGGTATCTGTCGTATGAATATCGTTGTCGAGTCGGCAAACCATCAGCGTTGTTCGTTCAAGCACCATACAACGAAACGAAAAAGTTTAGTATATCTCAAGGTAATTCTATGAAGGGAATCATCGACCAGAGTGTAACACCATCTGAAGAGGAAAGAAGTTTGCCGGGCCAGGTATTATAACTATAATTAATTATATTTTAGAAGAAAACGAGGCTGGATTAAAAATAAACTGCCCCTAAGTTCACCAAAAAGTATAATTTAAACACTGCCTGCCAGGAACGCCATTTAAATTTAAAAAAAATGAAAAATAACAGTTTTATATCGCGTCACGTAGAGGATTTTCCATACCAATATTATTTATTCTTTTTGAAGCATTCTTTCAAGATTTCCCTTATTATTTTTCTTCTTAAACCACCCCTGTATTATGACAAACAGAACACAAAAAGAATTATTCTAATCGGTCAAGCCGTTTTTGCAGTTGGGCGAGACTAACGAACGGCGATTGATTTATATATATATATATATATATATATAGATTATTATATAGATAGATATTAAATTATATCAGTCACATATTTTCTCAAATGTCCAGACATTTTGACCTTTACAGTTTTTTAAGAATTCAATTATTGATGCTCCTTTATTTAATTACTACAAAGTCAGACTAAAATCACTCACAAACGTTTCTAAACACAGAAATTCTAAGTATTTCTATTTAAAATATAACAATTGAGACCGGTTTCGAAACTCTTTGATGTCAAACGGCCTTTAGTTTTCTAATTTACTCGTCAAGTCTTGTTAAAAAAAGGTTTTACACACAAAGTAAAAAATATAATAAAAAATAAACTTATCCCCGAACGTGGTCATACTACTGTAAAGCTTGAGGTATTGAATTAGAGCAAATAATAACTAAGAACAGTTTAAAGAAAATGCTCTTTTATAGAACAAGGACAGTACTGAGCACTATTAGAGCTAAGAGAAAGAAATGTCGCTATATAGGTTGTATAGTTCCATCCCTGTCTTACATTTCATGAAATAGTATAAATGGTATTGTGACATCGTTTTATTGTTTCCAATTTCCTCTTTGTCCGAGTGTACTTAAATGTACTCGTTTAGAGCCCCTTGAAGGAGGTATTATTTACCGTTTCAGATATTTTGTGGTAGGACGTCTTGCTAGTTCTGTACCTAGAAGAAGATTACAAAGATAATTATGATCCTTTTAATGAAAGAAAATTTCTAGTGAAATAAAAATTCGATCTTAGGCAGGGTTTGAACCTGCGTCTCTCTGGTTAAGTACACCAGACGCTTTGCCAACTAAGCTACCGAGACCACTGCCTGTGATGTCGAATTTCTCTTCTTCATTTCTCTTCGACATAATGTGACTTGCATGCCCTACTATGATGTTTGACAAATAAATGATCTTGTATCTTGCAGTTAGAAGAAGATTAAATACTAATTGGTACCTTGCAGCTATAAGTGTATAATACTTCTAAACTAAATTTAATAATAATGAACATAACATTACATACCATCACGCCTGTATTCCCCGAAGGGTTAGGCAGAGGAGTACTTAATGTACACTCACACTTTGCCAGTATGTTTAGGTCCCATGTAATAGGGGGCGAGCCTTTTGTCATTAACCGGGCACAAATCCAGGCTCCAAGCTGCTACTGAGAATTTCATCTCAAAAACATTTTGCTTGACCTGGGATTTGAAACCAATATCTCTAGCGTCACAGTCACACTCAGGACCACTAGACTAATGAGGCAATACAAAAAAATAATCCCTGTAAAAAGAATTTTAATACTCATTTTTTATCAGTAATCTACATCGGATCATCTTCCATCGACACAAGGAAAATCCCCAAAAAAACATTTTCAAAAACCGTCATCAAAAGTATCGTCATCTTATTCGAAGCGCTTCCATTACTGCGAAGCACACTTGGGTATAATGAAGGGAATCAAAAGGAATAGAGTCGTTGAGCCGCGAAATGAGAAGACATCCAGAAATGACAGACGTTTCAGATGATGTTGTCGGACGTTCTGTTATGACAATCCAAGGAAGGAAAGTGGGGCGAACATGTTATATGATTTGTTGGAGAAAATAAATGATAGAATTATGAATGAAATAGAACGTGTGAATGGAAGAGAGAGGTGAGTGACACAAATTAAAATAACAATGAAGAGAATCGCCTCGGACTCCTCATTAGTCGAGTGGTCTTAGGCGCGACTGCTACGCTAGAGGTCCAGGGTTCGATACCCAGGTCGAGCAAAGCGTTATTGGGATTTTCTATGAAATTCTCAGTAGCAGCTCAGAGTCTGGATTTGTGCCCGGTTTATGGCAATAGGCTCGCCCCCTATTACATGGGGAAATATACCGGCGAAATGTGGGTGTACATTAGTACACCTCTGCCTAACCGTTCGGTGAATACAGGCGTGTTTGTATGCATGATGTATGTTATATCCAGAAGTAAATGAATTCCCAACATGCTAGCTCAACTCCTCAACTATAAATTCGGCCTGTCAATTCAACACGTAATATCTGATGAGCTTAGTCCGAGAGCCGATTTACACAGCACGATGTTTTATTCATTACGTATTACGTCACGACACGACACGGACGCGACGTCCCCAAGGGTTTGTCAATTGTCTTGTTAGATCTGTTATCTGTTTTGGGAGATCGAATGGGACGCTGCTTGGAGACACACGATCTGTCTTTAGTTGGCGGCTCTGAAAATAATTTAATTGATCGATAAGGAATTAACTGCATTATTGGATCTTGACCTCCAATAAATAAGGAAATGAATTATTTAGTTTTAATGATCTTAATCGACAAAACGTAAAGAGAAAAAGATTTTGTACTTAAATGTTTTTTTTTAAAAAAACCTGTTCCGTTCAAACCTGTGGGTATATAAGGAAAAGTTCATGTAACAAAAAAATTACGGTTTTCGCAATTTCTGTGCTATAAGACGTTGCTTCGTAACAAATTTCAAGATTCTGAGTTCACGGGAAGTACCTTGTAGGTTTTGATTCCCTTGCGAGTGTCGAAAATTTGCGGAAATTTGCGATCCAAAGTGATCCTATAAGGGTTCCGTTTTCTCCTTTCGAGGTACGGAACCCTAAAAAAGAGAAAGAACTCGCTATCAAGCAGTTTTCAAGAGCAATTCTTGAAAATCCCATTGGCAACTCGAAGCTTGGCAATAGGTCTGTCCCCTATTACATGGATCCTAAGTATGTACAATCACAAGCACCGATATGTACTCAGTCACTGAAATTCAGAAGCAATTTTCTTTTAGAGTATCAAATGTCGAAGTCGAAACAAATCTTATGATTTGTTTTATAATTCGACAATATTTCATAATTTTAATAAATAGTTTCAGAGAAAATGTTCGTGACTGTATCAGTGAAATATGAGTCTAAACCAGGAGAATAATTCTATTATGTGATTCCAAAGCAATCAATGTATGACAAATGTCAAATGAAAGTCTTCTAAATTAACAATCAACGTCTAACGTTAACAATTTATTAAATTGTAATGTAATCATAAAATTTTAACCAGCGTTAAATCACATTTACGAAATTGAGATTAGATTGGAATTATATTTTCAGAATTATTCGTCTTCTACCTAACACTTTGGGGAAAAAGGGATGATGTTATGTCTTTGTTATGTAATATCTTGAAGAAATACCAACTAGGTATTGGATCTGGACCAAAATATCAAAACCGAAACTCCATCTTGTATCCCTGATAATTTCCGTCATTTTCTGTTTACCGGTTCTATCCAGTGCGAGGCGGTTTGAACTGGTTTAGCGAAGTCATCAACGACGTGGATATCTGAATAAATCCGGTTCTGCGGTGAACTCAACGGTCGAGGGGCAATAAACGTTAACCCTTTGTTGAATAGTAAATAGGAATACGGCGTTTTACCCAGTTTATGTGAGAGGCGTTTTTTGCAGGGTTATTTTCTGTGTGAGTGTTGCGTGTGTCGGAGATTAACTATTTAAACTAAGAAAAGGGAAGGGTAAAAATAAACGAAGTAGGGGTTGACTTTGATCAAGATACTATATACTACTCTGACCGTCTGATGTTACATAAAACTTCAAGTGTACTTAGAAAAGTTAATATTGAAAAGTGTGTATCTGCAAAATACATACCAATTTTTTCTTCAATAGTTGTTTAAAAAACATAACATAACATACCATCACGCCTGTATTCCCCGAAGGGTTAGGCAAAGGTGTACTTATGTACACCCACATTTCGCCGGTATGTTTAGGTCCCATGTAATAGGGGGCGAGCCTATTGCCATTAACCGGGCACAATCCAGACTCCAAGCTGCTACTGGGAAATTCATAGAAAAACCCAATAACACTTTGCCCGACCTGGGGATCGAGCCCAGGACCTCTAGCGTAGCAGTCGTGCCACTAGACCACTAGACTAATGAGGCAGTCTTCAGTCAATAGTTGTTTAGGCTAGAAATATTGTCGATTGCCCTACTTATTTTTCTCTTAAAAACTTAGGACACCCACAGTTTGCCGACCCTACGAGCGGTTTGTTTGTGACGTCACAAGCCGATAAGTGCTCTCCCTGTCTAGCATAAAATCAAAATGCTTAGGTAATACTTCCTTATTATTGAACCAATTTTAATTTTGTTTGTTGTTGTTCGGCTCTGTTTATGTTACACTTTTTTATTAGTCGACAATTCAATTTTTTTCAAGGTGTCAAGATGATAACGCTCTAATGATACTAATAGTGTTGGTGGCGTCTGTAAAGTGAGGTGGCAGCTTACCGCCAGGAGAGTTGTTGGTCATTTAATTCCAATAAAAACACCTTCCAATGATGGTTTTTCGTTTTTTTTTTGGGATAATACGGCACACGTTCAAGTGAGCTACCTGATGGTAAGTAGTCGTTACCGCCCATGGATATCTGTAATATGAAAGGAGCTGCAGGGGTTGCGTTGCCGAACCTATTTAAGGAGAAAGAAGGGGTCTTAGGGAGGAATTGGGCTTCCGGCGCTCCACACTCACCGTACGAAACGCAACAGTATGCAAACTGCTACTTGACGTCGATATTCTGTGGGAGGGTAGTACTTCCTCGGTCATGCCGTACTATTCATGTTGGCATGTAGACATGACAGCGAGGCACTATTACTTCTACTAAAAATCATAAAACTTTACCATTAAGTGACAGTCTAGGTTGAATAAATAGGAAACGTTTGTGTGTGTTCGCTAGGTGTTTCAATGAGTATGTTCATGTGTATGTGTGTGTGTGTGCAAATGAGTTGTTGACACAAGCGGTTCGTCTACGCAAGTTGAGCAAATTACTGTTTTAGTTGGCAGTGAGTCGTATTTGCTTATCTTTGCGCTCCATTGCCTCTAGGGCGGATGGCGTTACTACAACAGTAAGTAATTAAAACTCAGTTAAATCTGTTGACATTTATGTCTCTACAAACTGTTGCTCGCTATTTCACTTGAGTGAAAATAAATACATCATAACATAGAAACATAGATAGATTATTCTTTATTGTGCACAAAAAGAAACAAAAAAGAAAAACAAACGTAACAAAAGTAGGAACAATTAGCGGTCTTATCCGCTAAATGCAATTTCGTAACATTACATAACATACTTTATACAAATACAAAATACAAATACAAAAATATTTATTTTCTCTTCACAAACATGTTTAAATAATAAGACAGTAACATTAAGTATAATAATTATAAGTTGCAGTATAATGTTTGTGAGAGACTGGTGTCTGAACTAGGCACAATGCCTGTACTACAGATCACCAGGATCTCACTTCTGAGATTTATGCGCTAGTGAAATAGAAACATATTTCATTTAAATTTAATCATATAATAAACAAAGTGTGTGTTAGTGTAAATAATGTGAATGAGATAGTGTGAGTCAGGTGTGTGTAAGACTGTTTTTTTTTTTTTTTGGAGTGAGTGAGTGAATGTCAGTCATATGAGTGTGAAACATATGAGGTAATTTTAATTAGACTGGGTGAGTAAGAAGCACTTCAGTGGAATGATAAGGTTAAAAGCCACTTGGTTATCGCTATTTTACAGGATTTTAAAGGGAGATGATAGATAGAGATGACTTTATTGATTTTATTGTACGTACTAATGTACACCCACACTTCACCGGTATGTTTAGGTCCCGTGTAATAGAGGGCGGGCCAATTGCCAGTAACCGGGCAAAAAACCAGACTCCAAGGTGCTATTGAGAATCTCATAGAAAAACCCAATATCACTTTGTTCGACCTGCCGATCGAACCCAAGACCTCTAGCGTAGCAGTCGCGCTTAAAACAACTGTAACTAGACGAATGAGGCAGCTGAGTGAAAATGGACTATTTAAAAAAAAGGAATCTTTTATCCTTCTTCAGGATGCAATTTATCTCCTATCTTATGGCAAAAAAGTAACAGATGAATAGACAATCACAGTTACTTTCCTACATACTCATGCCTTTTTCCCACAGGGGTAAGTAGAAACGCCATTTGCTGTGATTCTTGCTAAAATGTATAATATTACTAGCTGTTGCCCGTCGCATCTCAAAAGACTTTTTGGGACAATAAATCCTTCGCCGGAAATCAATCTATCTCTAAATTAAATTTTATCAAAATTGTTTCAGCGCTTTCGGCGTGAAAACGTAACAAACAGACAGTCGCTTTCACATTTATCATATTAATTTGGTAGTTTTATAGTATAAAAGCATGAATTATTTACAAAACTTTAGCTACAGTTTTCGGACATTTCTTCGATCAACACGGTATTGTTGATCCAAGGTTTTTTTTAATAAGTTTATTATAACTTACTATCTATTGAAAATATGAGAAAGGTAAACATTCCTTTTAAGTATGGTAGTCGCTTTGTACAATTCATTAGCCACGAAAAATATTAGCATACACTCGACGCGGATAAAATTTAAGCGTTTATTCATAAAAAATGAGCTAAAGTGGGTTTTAGTTAAAAATTTGCATGCTTTGGGGTGTGGTACAAAATATAAGCGATACACGTTTTTGAGTGACATGCTCCTGGTGTATTTTTGCACAAACAGAATATAGGCGGACCTTATGCTTACGGCATTTTATACCAGTCAACCTTAGGGTGACGTAGAGATAAAAATTTATGGAGTTCATACGCCTCATGTTTGACCAAAAATAAATTTGTTTGCATTTGTGTTAAAATCTGAAGACTGCCTCGTTAGTCTAGTGGTCCCAAGCGCGACTGCTTCGCTAGAGGTCCTGGGTTCGATGCCCTGTCGAGCAAAGTGTTATTGAGGTTTTCTATGAAATTCTCTGTAACAGCTCGGAGTTGTGCCCGGTTAATGGCAATAGGGTCGCCCTCTATTATATGGAACCTAACCATATCGGCGAAGTGTGGACATTAATACACCTCTGCCTAACCCTTTGGGGAATCACATACCATCACACACACACGTGTTTTAAAGAGCACGTGGAGTCCTCACTCCCCACCCACATAATAAATATCTTGTGGTGTAACGTTTTAATAAAGAAAAAAAAAAATAGATTTTAATTCCGCTTCTAGCTTATAACTTGGGCCTGTTGTTCCGTATACAGTGTGAGTGTAAATTATTACTCGTAATTCACCGTTACAATTCTGCATATGACCCGGTACTGAGCGGTAGAATAATGTCGGATACATAGAATGTATATTAAATTTAATAACTTTTGAAAACTGCGCGGTAAATTGAAGTAGTAACCTATTTTGGGAGGTGAAAATTGTATAAGTTGAAATGGCGCTGCCAACAATTTTATGTGCCAACATTTTTACACAATTGCTGACGTCACCTTAAGACGTATAATGGGGAAGAGGGAATGGGAAATTCGACATTTAAATGAGTAGTCTCTGTAGCTTAGTTGGCTAAAAGCCTCCAGTGTTTTAATTGAAACAGGTTCAAACCCTCCCAAATTTTTCTTTCACTGTATCTAATCTATAAATGTTTGAGGCCCAATTTCTCCGTCAGTCCTTTACTTTTCTCCTTCCCCTCCCGTTTCCTTAAATAGGCTCATCAACGCATCTGCAACTCCTTTGGTTTTGCAGATGTCCATGGGTGGCGATGACTACTTACCATCAGGTAGCTCGCTCGCTCGTCTGCCGACTTATACCATAAAAAAAATTACTGAATAGTCAAGTCAGGTATTAAAATGTTCAAAATACAATCTCAATCTAGTCTCATTATAATACCTGTCAAATTGTATTATCTGAAGCTTTTTAATCATGAAGATATATTAATTTATAAAAAAAATAACTTATAACGTTCATGATCAGTCGAAGACACTTTAGGGGTCCTATCGTAACATATACCATCACGCCTGTATTCCCCGAAGGGTTAGGCAGAGGTGTACTTATGTAAATACACCCACATTTCGCCGGTATGTTTAGATCCCATGTAATAGGGGGCGAGCCTATTGCCATTAACCGGGCACAAATCCAGACTCCAAGCTGCTACTGGGAATTTCATAGAAAAACCCAATAACACTTTGCTCGACCTGGGGATCGAACCCAGGACCTCTAGCGTAGCAGTCGCGATTGGGACCACTAGACCAACGAGGCAGTCGAGGGGGGGTCCTATCGTGGGTGACAAATATGAACATTTACATTGAAGTCATCAATTATCGTACGTGTGCACCCTAGCTCTACCCGTGGCGGACTGCTTACAATATGGCGGACTCACCGTGTCCCTACAATACTATTAATAACATACAATCATGCCTTTATTCCTCTAAGGGATCGGCAGAGATATATTAGTGAATACCCACAGCTTGCTGGTATATTTAGGTATCATGTAATACCTAGGTAAAGCCTATAAATCCAAACGCCGACAGTGTATTTCCATAGAAAACTCGATATTAATACTTTGCTCGATCTAGAATCAAACCCACTATCTTAACCTTGTGCTTAGAGCCATAAAGGCATAATATAAAAAATAGGCCAACAAAAAAACGATTTCATTAGTTCGATTGATTAGTTCATTCTGCCAATCATGGTCCTTTAAAAATGAATATTTAATTTATTGAGTTGGCAATATTCCTGTGTATTTAAACCCTTTTCTTATTTCGTTCAAAAACCACGATAATTTTTTTAACAAAGGTTGCTTTTTTCAGTGAAGGAAAAATACGACCGCGGGCAGGATTCGAACCTGCGTCTTCTGGTTAAGTACACCAGACGCTATGACCGCTAAGCCACCGCGACCCCCACCCGCCATGTCGAAATTTTGCCTTCACATTTTTAATTTACGTCTTTAAGGCGACGTCGGTGACATCTGTTGAAAATGTGATTCTCAACCGACATGACATGCTTTACAGCAAGTACGATGTCGTACGATGCCACCTTACCTTTTAACTATCTTTTTGTATTTTTTAGGCATTTTCCATGCAAAGATTACTAAGTTATTTCACGGGGTCGCGGTGGCTTAGCGGTCATAGCGTCTGGTGTACTTAACCAGAAGACGCAGGTTCGAATCCTGCCCGCGGTCGTATTTTTCCTTCACTGAAATAACTTAGTAATCTTTGCATGGAAAATGCCTAAAAAATACAAAAAGATAAAGGTTGCTTTGTTTTTTTCATTGGATTTCGCCCAAAGCTGTTTGTTGAGGTCTTCGGTTTCAATGGTTTAATGCTTTAGTACGTTCTTTTTGTGATTCTAACTTATTTATCCTTACTGATATAATCAAAAGATTTCATCTGATCTATAAGTAATGTTTTTCATATATTTTTTTGGTATTTACAATATTCAACACGACTGCAGACAGGTATTGGCTGGATTTGATAACTTATAAAAAAATGTCATTACCTACGAGTATCATCATAAGCCCGTATTCGTCTACTGCTGAACGTAGGCCTCTTTTCATCCAGTTACTGCCGGCCGCCTTCCGCAAATCGTCACCCAACAAAAATAGATCTACCACAATCTTTCTGCAAAATTTTGCGGTTCCGAGGTAAATATGGCACCCAAAAAACAAAATGGCGGCATCTTAGTTGCTATCACCAATATGTTAGCGATTGTATAAGATACAGATACCGTGGAGTAATAAACAAATGGAGTGATAACTGGATGAACTAATATTCAAATTAATATATACGTCTCGGTGGGTCAGGTAACAGCTATAACCCAGTGTACACTTGGGTGAAGCCGCGGGCGGAAAGCTAGTTTCTAATATATTAATTATTATTTTTAAAAATAATTTTATATTGTTACGAACTCCATCCAATTATTACTCCGTGGCGGCTATTGTAATTTAGGAAATAATGGAAACCGCAATATGTTGCGTAAAAGAGTAATTAACGCTAAAATTCGTTGTGCCTAAATAAATTAATAGTGTTTTGCTGTCCATTGTAATTACGAGGAATCAATTTACACGAAATTGGGTCAGTGTGCGCTTGTTTTTGTAGACCCTACCTCTAAATAGGTTACTCATCTAACGTTACGAGTTGGGTAATGAGAGAGATTAATTATTAGGTGGCGGTATTACAATACAATAGATTAGTCTTCTGCGATTTGCGGGTCGGATTTTATCACGAAAAAAAAAGTTTAGTTATGATAAAGTTCAATACATTATACTACAAATAAACAAAACACAGTTTCGCATTTGTATGACTTATACATATGTACATTTAATTCGTTTCTAGGAGACATTATTACTTTTAGTAAATTATATTATTACAAAATTGCAAAAAATTAGAATTTGACCGAAGGGTAAACATATAATACAAAAATAAGTTAATTGTCACATCTAGGTGTCAAAGTCACAGAAGAAGAAAAAATCAGGCCACATTATAAAAATTAATCTTAATCGATACACTTGGAAACAGTAGTTTAGTGAACTTATTAAGAAAAAAGGCAAAAATATTAAATATTTTTAAAAATATATTTTTTTGCGGAAGAAAAACTATCTCAAGCAGGATTCGATCCTGGGTTCCTCCGGACAAGTACAACAGACGTTTTTAAAGTTAATTTTCTCAATCAAAATCTCTTCCATCCCTCAAAAAAGCATCAAAGTGACGTTTAACCCTATGATGCCGCAGTTGGCAGTAGACTTTTATTTCTTTCTTCCGAATGATTAACTTAGCTGGCTGCTACACGGACTTTCAATTAAGTGATCAACGGCTTCAAACGTTCCATTTGTCTTTATGTTCGCTTTAAAAAAAAAAATGGGGCGAATTAGAACAATTAATAGGGTTGTGAATGTTCGCGCTCCTTTACATGTTGATTAGACTTATATCATACATCACGCCTGTATTACCCAAAGGGTTGGGTAGAGGTGTACTAAGGTTCATCTGGGATATTTAAGTCCCATGTAACAGAGGACGAGTCTATCATTCTTTCATTGACCTGGGAAATGAATCCAGGACTTCAAGCGTAGCAGTCGCGCTTGGGACCACTAGACTAATGAGGCAGTTACTCATATCATAATTATACTTTTTTATACCATCGTCACGCCTCTACTCCCCGAAGGGTTAGGCAAAGATCGACGAAGAGTACCAATGAACACCATCAGTTCGCCGGTATGTTTAGGTCTCATGTAACCGGGGCAAGCCTACTACCATTAACCTTGCACAAATCCAGACTCCGAACTGCTACTGAGAATTCCATAGAAAAACCCAATAACATTTTGCTCGATCTGGGGATCAAACCCGGGAGCTCTAGCATAGCAGTTGCACTTGGGACTACTAGACTAATGAGGCAGTACTTTTTTATTTATTTATTTAATTAATAAACTCCATAAACATAATCATCTCGTGAACTAATTGAAACACAGCAGCTAAAATAAATAAATATTTTATTTGACAATATTACATAAGAATACCGCAATCCAGCCAGAATGCAATTACGAACGGTAACATGCAATATTGAATCCGATGTTATTGAATGAACTCGGTTAAAGATATGAGCTCACTCATATTTCAAAGAGTTAGCTTGTTAGCTTTATAGAATCCAGTCTGAAATCTATAAGAGTGCTTGAGGAAATTTAATCTACCCGGAATCTAGATTTTATAATAAAATCCACCGAGTGAGAAGGTCTTCTATCAGAACTTAATCTCATTTAAAGTAAAAGATACATCGATAACATAACGTGAACCCCCAATTCTATTTCGTGTAATGATGAGATTTTTTTATTCAATTGAATAAATTGTTACATTACACAATTTTTTTAGTAGGCCCTGTTAGGGTGCCAATAATGTCCTTATTGGCACCCTAACTGGGCCTAATGAAAACCGTATTGGCACCCAACGTGGGACAAATGTTAAGACATTTTTAATTCAATTTAGGAACTTAAACGTTACTTAGTTTGTGTAGCTGCCCTACGCTTACTTTGTGTTGTGAGTGATTTATTTGTACTTAATCGGGCAGTGATGAAGTGTCTGCTTTTTGCGTTCCAGTTCAAAGTTTGGACGATCAAAACAAGACAAATAGTTGATTTATTAGATCATTTGTGGAATGAAAACAAACGAAACAAGTTAATTATTCCGGAGTCTAACAAACTCGATATCTGGAGATATCAAAACAAAGGAAGTAATAAATATTCTACATTTAAATTAATTCCCGGGTCACAGAAGACCATTATAATCATCAGACCAACAGTTAAATCTATTATTGTTTGTTAAAACACCGATAAATTGTTACAGGCTAAAAGCCAGTTAATCCGTGGAACTGTCGAGCGCTCCATTCTGGAGGGTAGCCGCAATTTTTAACGGGCCGATGACCCAGAAAATGAATATGATGTTGGTGGTATAAATGTCCGATTGTCAACTAATCCTTCTTGTAATTTTCGAGAACGTTTTGATTAATATTTCCGGGGTAACTGTAGAGAGAATGGGTTTTCAATTTGGATAGTGAAGGGTAGTTTCTGTTTGTGGCCAAAATACCGTGTATAAGTTTCAGTTAAGTTATACTTCCACTGCTGTGCCTATACACACATCTTGTTCGTCACCCATCTTTGAGTAGGTAGTTGCTTTCCATAATTACCTATTTCATTATTTGTAACCGCTATCTCTCTCCTGGCGATCTAGAAGGTCGAAACAATTAACCTTCAATGTTTTCACATCCTCATATTGCCATAATGTACCAGTTAAAAATGTTATACCTCTTATTTTAAAAGAATGTCCATGGAGTTTCTTGCCGGATTCTTCTCCATAGGATCAACTTTTTGGAACCGTGCAACTAGAGTCATAACGTTTCATAAATGCTTGTAAAGGCTTATTTGAAATAAAAACATTTGAACTTGAACTTGAACTTGAATTCATTTTTTTTATTATGTCTACTAATTGACCCTTGATAAGTTAAGTGTATACATGTAATGAAATAAATAATAATATAGGATACTGTTGGCGCTGCACCGTACCCTACTACTATAATGATTTATATCTAACGCCAGACCAGTCGCCTAAAGTGAGGCGTCGACAATGCGCACGCGCAGTGATCAGAGCCACAGGTAAAAACTAGCTATATACTAGCTTTTACATAATATATAATAAATTATGTAAAAAGTACTCTTTTAATACCAGAGGCGTAGTTCGCAGACAGCTGAACCTTAACATTTTTTTTTTATCATAGCTAACTGTAATAGTTATTATATATGTACCTGAAAATGTTTTAGTATTTTATTGGGATTATATATATTATATTATATATTCTTGCTAAGTTTGATTTTATAAGATCGCCTGCATAGCTATAAGTGTGTTTTCTTTCGTTTTGTCTGTTCTGTATTACTATACGTGAAAACCTATAATTGGTTCAATGTCTCTTATCTATGTCTTATCTTATAAGTAATAGTCTATTCTTTGTATTGCTGTTGGATTTCCAAAATTAAATAAATAAATATAAACTAGCACTTACATTATATAAAAAACAAAAATATAAATTTTCATTTAGCGCTAGTCGAGTTTAAGATATTCATGCATGCTTACAATATCAATGTAAACCAATTTTGCTAATAACGTTTATGTATTATTTTATTCTCTTTACCGAAATTCCAAAATCCACAAACAAGTTAAAAAATTCTTTCCCATTTACATGTTACAAACGTATTCGAACAATTCCCCGTACATTTTCGGGCACTTTATATCCTACAAAAACCGCCAATAATGAAGTTACTGCCAATAACAATTGTTTGCAAAATCTTGTCAATTTGCAAACGGATATTCAACCCATTTGCAGTTATCTTATAGATTGACATCACAGGCAGTGGTCTCGGTAGCTTAGTTGGTAAAGCGTCTGGTGTACTTAACTAGAGGGACGCAGGTTTAAATCCTGCCTGAGGCTGAATTTTTCTTTCACTAGAAAATTCATAACTTTGTGTATTTCGCATTATTTAATGCAAAAAATTACAAAAAAATTAGCAATCAGAATGAAGTTGTAGTGTCAGTATGATATTTGCGGAAAGCTTGCATAGAAACATTGCTAGCAAGTTATAGGGAGCTCTTTACAGTAAAATAATTTCAGAGATATCAAAATAATCATTACTTATCATTTAAATGATGAGTATCTGCCATAACAGGTTTGACATTTATCAATCCATTTACTATCCTACTGTGGAAACGGGTATCCACTCAGAATTAGAGGGGTTAGGCTATAGTCCACCACGCTGGCGTAATGAGGCGTTGGTAAACTTCACACGCCATCGAAAAAATCTCTCATTCCTCCCGATGTTTCCCTTCACCGTTTAAACGTGATCTTTATTAACCGAATTTCTAGGAGAAATTGCATTCATTATATCATCGACCTCTCAGAATGTGAGGGATAAGGCTATACTTTTAATATAAAAAAAAAATTAGCATTGTGGGTCGCACATTACTAGTATTCTTGTTAACCCCTCGTACTAAGCTAATTGCTTGTATTACGAGTGAGTCCACGTCGGTAGTGCAATGGGTGGGTTTCGAACCGGCAACCATATGATCGACGATGAAGTCCGACGCCCTAGTCGGCTAACGCCGCTTCAAATATTCCACCGCTCTGGCCTAGTGTGGATTGATAGACTCCCATGCTTACCTTAACATTTTCCTTTACCGTTTAAGCCTGATGTTTATAAACCGAATATATCCTAAACCGGGAAAACGAGCATTACGCAAGCAAAATCCTTCGGTGCACTTTTTGCTAGACTGCACTTAAGAGAAACAGAGCGAACAACTGCGGTTGTTTACAAACAACCAGATTAATTTCCCGGGCCACTCGTCCGGCATAAATTGTGGCCGCTCCGGCTTTTGTTAGAAGGAGCTCTGTTTTAATTAGAGCAAATTTGGTGGTATTAATCTTTGGATAGCGGTGATTCTGTCTGCTAGTTTGAGTTATGGGCAAGGTTATCTTACTGTGTAGATGTACGTGCACGGTATTAGGTATTGTAGATCATAATTTAAGTGGCCGATATTAAGATTAATGTTGACATAAATCTAATGACTGCGTTATAAGTCTAGTAGTCCTAAGCGGTACTGCTACGCTGGAGGTCCTGGATTCGATCATTAGGTGTTCACAGTGCTATTGAGTATTTCTATGTACTTCTTAGTAGCAGCTCAGAGTTTGGATATGTGCCCGGTGAATAGCAATAACGAGCCTATTCCGCCTTTCCCCCTATTACATTATGCTGTGCTCAGTAGTTTGTTATAACTCCATAATTGTTTAACTAGATTCATTGACCATATTTATACATTATATGGAACGCAATAAAATTGAATTGAATACATTGGACCTAAACATACAAGCGAACTGTAGGTGTACAATATGTACACCTTTGCCTATCCCTTCAGGAGATATAGGTTTGATGGTTATATTATGTAAGACGAAGAGAATCTGATAGTATAGATAGACTGAATTATACCTAAACAGTAAAAGAAGTGTGACTAACAATTAGTACTGGGTTCTATAATGAAACCGCATTGGACGCAGATGAACGATGGAACAAAGAGAGAAAACCACAAAATGCAGTGACAGTTGTCAGTTCCAACACCTCGCTCATTACATTGGTACAACAACAAACATTTATAGAGTTATGCGTTATATGTGCACGAACCTATTGCCATTAATAGAGCATGTCTAGACTCTGAGTTGCTATTGAGAAATAATAATAATACCGCTTGACCTGGAAATCGAGCCCACGACCTCTAGCGTAGCAGACGCGCTAAGAACCACTAAACTAATGATTTAGTCCGCACTCCGCAGGCACGAACAAAATTCCCAAAAAAAAAAGATATTCTGCTCGACCTGGAAATCGAACCAGGGATCTCTAGCTCAGCAGCAAGGTTTGCGACCACTAAAACAACGAGAGAGTATTTTTTTGTGAACTAAAATAATAATTATTATTATTACGTAGGCGGGCGTGAGTGTATGTTTGTATGTATGTACTGATGTACGTAGGTCAAGTGCTACTCCTTAAGTTTTAATTGTTTGTTTTTAAATCAAAATTAATAACCGCTTTTTATTGACCGTGCCCTAGATTCCGCTGACACAGCGCTGACGCAAGTCAGCTGTCCGCTGAGAACCTCTTTAAAATGTAAAAAAAGTCTTTTAAATTTCGAATCGCAGACATTCGAGAAGGTTCTTTAAAAAGTAGGTTGCGTTTGTTTTTTTAAACAAGTTTCATTGCTCATTAAATGTGTCCCAAATTATTCCGATAATGATAAATGATGAATTATACTTAAAGAGTGATAAAATCTACCTTTTTATGAATATTATGCGTAAATATGTGAACGCCGACCTCCAACGAGATGGACAGAAGACCTGGTACAGGTCGCTGGGAGTCGTTGGATACAGGCGGCATATAACCGGTCGTTGTGGAAGTCTATGGGGGAGGCCTTCGTCCAGCAGTAGACCTCATTTGGCTGATATGATGATGATATACCTACCTAAATCGTCATCGTCCCCCTATAATCTGGGGGTCTTTATATCACAAGTGAATCGGTTTCTCCTACGCAAGCGCGCTCCATCGTAGATCGCAGTGTCGCTTAACATCAGGCGAACTGGCGGTCAAGCGTAGGCCTATCATGAATAAAGAAAAACTAGCAGGCAAACTACCTAATGGAAAGTAGTCTTCGCCGCCCATGGACATCTGCAATACCAAAGGGGTTGCAGATCCGTTGCCGGTACAAAACCCAACAGAATGCATATTGCTACTAGATGTCGATATTCTGTGGGAGAGTAGTACTTCCCCGATCGTGCCGACCCATTCATGCTGACTTGTCGACATGCCAGCGAAGCATTACTACTATGATTATAAGTAAATTAGGAATTGAAAAATTATGCGAATCAAAAAGTTCCCAAGAATATGCTCCAAAACATTCTAATATATTTTTACAAAAAGACATCAAAGCTGAAAGGTGAAACAAACAAACGTTTATAGAAACAATCATTTCAAACAATCCCATTTATATAAACACTAGATATAAGCGTTAGCTCATAATAGGCCGGATTTCTCGATATGGCCACCGGAAATTGGCTCTACAGCGGTTATTAGGCCCGAGCGGAAGTGGCGATTACAGTAGGCACAACACTGGTAAATATTTATTTCATTTATGATAGTACGGTCAAGCTTATTTTCTTTAGTTTATTATTAAAATGAATGAATTGATTATTAAAACACAGAAAGTATTTTTGGTCTAATCGAGATTTAAGGATAAGTATAAGAAGAGATAAGTTACGATAAAACATAACAAATAAACAAACAAATAGGAGCAAGCCTATTTCCATTAACCGGGCACAAATCCAGACTCCGAGCTGCTACTGAGAATTTCATAGAAAACCAAGTGAAGCTAGAAATATCGAACTCTAGAATAAATAACCTACGTTCGGTATAAATAATTATTTGTAGCTAACCCATTACTTTTAATTTTTTCAGGTAAATGCTGAGTCAGAAATATACCGAAGTAAGTATCAATCCAATTATGAGAATTTATGTTGAGTATATTTTATCAATAACTCGTTGGGCCCCAATAACATTATATTCCAATTATGCTTATTGGCGCCCAACGTGGGACTCGGTGAAAAAGTCATTATTGAAATGTTTCGCCTGCAGCGAGATCTATGAATGTTTAAATGCAGAATTAAGACTGGATAGGTATTTTTCTGCTTAAGCTTTCTAATGGTCTTAAGCGCGATTTGTATGGTAGAGGTCCTGAGTTAAATTCGCAGGTCCGGCGACGTGTTATTGAGTTTTTTCTGTGAAATTCTCAGCAGCAGCTTGGAGCTTGGATTTGTGCCCGGTTAATGGCAATAAGTTCGCTCCGTATTCCATGGGACCTCAACATAGTACAATTATACATAGTACATGCCTACCTCTTCGGGGAATACAGGCCGATGGTGTGTATGCTTTTAGGTACTTTTTTTAAATAACCGTTGCAGGTAAGTTTTTTGTGCTAGTTTCTTATTTATAGACAAAACGCTACTGTCAATATACTGACAGTTTGCAGCTGAAATATGCTGTTATTATTTTGACACGTTTAGTCAGCGGCTAATACGTCCTCTTATCTTTATTCAGAATGTTTACTTGCCAAAGACAATGAGCTGATAATTGTGAACCTCCGTAGAATTATTTCCAAACTTCGAAGTATATTCTGAATTGTTGTTGTTTACCTAACTAAATAGATTGTAACTAAAATACACGTTACACGTGCGTGCTATTAAAGTTGGTCGGTAAACAAGAGAAACCTCTGTAATTTGTTTTTCTAGTCTGTACAAGTCAAATTATTCGTTCAGAAATGGAACAGGTATGGTATATATACTGAAGAAAGAAAGAGACAGGTATAGAGAAAGGGTTATTACTCATTGTGCTCTTTCATCAAGGTGTATTTTCAAACCGTACTTCATAACAAAATTACAATCATCACTACCAAAACTCAAAAATCTTAAATACAATACTAAAAAAATAATATATAAACTCATTAAATAAGTGTATTTATTACACCTATATTAAGAGTATGAGGTATAAAAGCAGTATAGCTGAGGTATATAAGTGCAGTGATAGCCTAGTGATATGACCATTGGACTGCCAAGTCAAAGGTCTCGAGTTCGAATCCAAGGCACCTCTAACTTTTCAAAGTTATGTGCGTATTAATAATTAATTATCACGCGCTTAAACGGTGAAGGAAAACATCGTGAGGAAACCTGCATGCCTGAGAGATTTTCTTGACGGCATGTGAAGTCTGCCAACCCGCAGTAGGCTAGCGTGGCGGACTAAAAGCCTTATCCCTCTCGTACTGAGAGGAGACCCGTGCCCAGCAGTGGGACAATGTAATGGGTTGATGATGATGATGATGATGATGTATAAAAGCAAATAATCTCTTTAAAAAATTTTTTTTAAGTAAAACTACCGACTAGAGTATAATCGGATCGTGTAGGTAATACAAAAGATTAATAATAACAGGTAAGAATTATTATTAGTCTTTGAAGGACGATTCGTGTGGCTTACTTGTAAAATAATACCTATTTCTGAACCATTTACAGTCTCTAATTTCGAAATATAAACTTATCCGAATGAAAGCCTAAATTCTTCTGAAAACATATTCGCTCATCCAATACCTTTGCTTGCTCCAAAAAATAGGGCGAAAACACACATCACGGTCAAAAACCAACTCCATCAATCCAGCACTAACAGGCGAATTTCAAGAAAAATCCTAGGCACTGAACGAAAAAAAGGCTAGAAAAAATGTCACACGAAATATCAGGGAAAAATCAGGCTGTCGTATGAATAGTTCTTGAGCCTGCCAAAGTGTCATTGAAAGCGGCTGGCGGTGCTGATATACTGGAAATGAACTGTACTGTGTTGAGGATAAGGTTGGTTTTAGTTTGGTGATGGCAACTAATTATCGCGAGCGTCTGGCTTGAAAGAAAGAAGTTGAAGAAGCCAGTGAAATCATGTGCGACGATAACCTATAATTATAAGGAGACGATTATCGGAGGGCTTCTAGTGATGTGACTAAGATTGTATCAATTTTGTTACTATATTTTTAAGAGGGCATGGAAAATTTTAATGTTTATTTTTTTTAATTAACAGGCTACGTAAAAAGTTTGCGACTTAATATTTATAAGATCTGTCTATTATTTTTGAACTGATTTTAATTTTGCTTTTGTTTATTGAATCTATTTATACTCGTAGTAGACATTTTCATGAGATCAACTACCGTATTCCAGAGTTACTTTATATCCCGGAAAGATGAGAGTACCAAAAAAAGTATAACATTTTAGTGTTTTTGTCTTTTTCTTGTTACGAAAATGTACTTTATCTCGGTCTTATTACAATGAAATAGGGAGCAGCTATTTCCTTGTATTATGAACGGAATAAAGAACGATTTAATGCGAATGTCTGTGAAGGTTTTTTGTTGATGGTATTTGTTTTGTTGATTGGTATAGTAGTGTTGTATGTAAAACATTATGTAGGTAAGAACTCTCAAAACTAAAATGTTGGTTTTCTATGTACGTCTGTATGGGGAAGAGGTGTACTTAATGCACACCCACAGTTCGCTGGTGGTTCATCCTTCTATATTATATTTTTTTAATCTTTTGTCATTTATCGACACAATTGAACGTTTATCGATAGTATCTTCAACGATGCACGCTCTATCGTTGTACCTACTGCAAATCTCGAGCGACGACCATTGACGAAGGCTTGTTACGTCTATGAATATAATTTAACTTGTAACGATGTGGCTGTATTGATCATACGCTTTGGTTGTACTATTCATAGACTATCCTTAGCAACCCAAAGTTCTCACTTCGTTCAAACTTTTTAGCAGTAACTTAAATCGATTTTTTTAAAAGACAAAGCATCAATCCCCACCAAAAATTTTAAACGCTTATATTTAGAACTTTATTAGTCGATATAAATATTTTGTTTCAGTTTACGTCTTATGTTTTTACAATAGGCCTCAGATCAAATAAAAAGTTAAAGTAGAACTTTGCGTACACAGAAGTGAGGCCGGCTAAAACTACGCCTAACGGTTTACAACACACAATTACACGTACATATGTATTAGTTAACTACGCCTATCTTGTCAGTCGAGCTTTCGATACCTCGATAGCCCGACTGACAAGATAAGGCGTAGTTTTGGTATACGTGTGTGCGTGTAATTGTGTGTTATACACCGTTAGGCGTAGTTTTAGCCGGCCTCACTTCTTTGTTCGCAAAGTTCCATCTTGTCTTTTTATTTGATCTGAGCAATAGGCCTATTTATTTCAATAAATTCCAACACTAGACAACTAACCTATATCGTGAAACGGCCCTTTAAAAATGTTATCAAAATCGGATGAATTCAAATAGATAAAGAAATTCGAAAGTGCAGTTATGTTTTACTCGATTTCTCTTCGAAAAAAGATATAAACATACAAGGTTTATATAGACAGACAATACATTACCGTTGCTTATGATCCCGGAAATTAAAAACTTGTTTTACATTTAAACAGGAAATGTGCAATTTCGACTATTTTAATTATTAAGCAGTCTCCAAGCATTTCATTTTGATACACACAAATCGAATATCGTATTTCAAACAACAAACGCCGGAACAACATTGGGAATCTGTTGAGAAACAAATTAATTTCAACTGGCAAGTCGGTAGATATTCACAGGTCACACACAGTGGAGATTAAAGCCTCTACACACGAAACCTGCGGCATTCGTTGATTAGGCTCGCGGATATATATTTTTTAAATGCCTGTGGAATATGTCGCTGTTACATGCCAATCAGTAGCTGGCTGAAATTTATCGAGTAATGACGTCGTATGGACCCAAAAGAAAATTTATATTTTAAGTTTAACAGCGTATAAATAAGTGACGGTATTAATCAAAATGATATGTAACCCTTCGGGGAGTACATAGTACTTATGTGATGGTATGTAAATAATGTATAAATATTATCTTATGATGGAGGTTTATAAATTATAAACTTATACATGAATGGCGATAATGTCACCACAAAATGTAAATTTTTCTCAGTTCATTCAGTTCACTCGTAATACGAGCATTTAGCTTAGTACCAGGGGGTTAACTAAGAATACTAGTAATGTGCGACCCACATTGCTAGTATGCTTTATTTAATAAAAAAAAAGGTTTAATCATCAACGTTTTAAGGTTTAAAATCATTTGGAGGAATTTGACAGTTTTGTATAACATCATGTGCTGGCGGCTGTACTTATAGGTACAGACTCTGTTGTTATCTTTATTATTTTATTTTTTACCGCAGCCCATGGACGCGAACCAAAACCAGGGGTAACACTCGTGCGTTGCGGACCCTGTAATGGAAAACAGAGATGACCGAAAACAGGAAAAGGAAGGGGAGTGAGGGAAGAATTGGACCTCCGGCGCTCCACCGTAACCGTACGAAACGCAACAGTATGCATACTGCTACTTAACGTCGATATTTTGTGGGAGGGTAGTACTTACCCTGTCGTGCCGACCCATTCATGCTGGCACCTAGACATGGCAGTGAAACCCTAATGATAGCAAAAACTATAATTAAATTACTATTCGCGCAAGTGTCAGAAATAAGCTTAATTCTTTCCGTTTTAGGCTAAGCCGCAGCTAGTTCTATCCGCTCGTGTAAAGCGCCTTTATATCTCAATGCAAGACAAACTGCCGGTACCGTGCAGTCAAAGTTGGGATGTCGATTGGCAGGATTGTTGGTGATTTCTTAGAGGGAGGGTAGTCTGTTACTTATTAGATGTATTAGGCAATGGATTGTCGGACATTTTCCGTTCGATTTTGTTTGTTTAGTGAAACAATTCTAGGATTGGTATTTTTTGGGCTCGCCGGCCTGGCTTTGGGCGTCTGCCAGACCAGACAATATTTCACAAAAAAATAGGGTACTTATTGATATTCTTTTGTATATTCTTAAAACATAAATACCGCAGCGCTGCTCCTAGATGTGGTGTATTAGTGGCTAGGAGACAAATTGAAATATGTAATGTATTGTACCTACACTTTTCATTATTGTAAATTGTATTGGATCTAATAAATTTATATGACTTGAAATAATTAATCAGTTTTGAAGCCTTCACTCATTTTTGTGCTTAAATTAGTACTTCCTTTTACGTGTAGATGTATTTACCACTATACCTACTACTAGCAAAGTAGTATAATAAAAGGTGATCTTACATTTACATTCAAGATACCTTTTAGTAGAAGGTTTACTAGGTCATAAATTGTTAACAGTCCCAGTATGGGCGCCAATAAAACTATTTGGCGCCCAAACTGGGATTGTTACAAATGAAAACATTAATCATACGTTACATTGCTAGATTAGAATTATTTGAGCCAACAAACTTTGACAAAGGTTGGCCTGGTTATGTTTCATACGTAAGTCAAAGTTGAATGCTTAATTTCAATTAGACTATAATTACAAGTACTTCCTTTAAAAAAAGCCGTTATCAAATATCAGAAGTCTGGCTACTAAACTACTAATCTGGCAGAATAAACAACCAAATTAATTACCTCGTTATGTGAATATTAAAACTACATACATACATACATACACTCACGCCTTTTTCCCACAGGGGTAGGCAGAAACTATGGACTGCCACTTGCTACGACTCTAGCATATCTCTTTCGCTTCTTCCACATTCATTCATATTAAAAATAATTCCAAGATAGTCATAATCATTTACAATATCCCAATAAAGCACTGTTTGGAACAATTACCTAATTGATATTACATTTAGACGACAATAATATCATCGTAGATCGCGATAACCAACGCCCTCCATCAAGAAGCACTACGTTTAATCCAACGTTAATGTAATATGGACACTGATAACATTACACGATATTAATTATGGCTAAATACGAGATTGAGGCTATGTACTTAAAACATATTATGACGTCACATAAATTTATCCTACACATCTGAATAGATGTTTTGGATAGATTTATCGTCATCATTAGTCATGTGCACGTCGTCACGCTCGTTAAATTGTAATTATTTGACCTTGCATTGGTTTGATGACTTGTGGTCCCGGATTCGATCCCTAAGTCAGGAAATGTGTCAGGAAAAGCAAGCTGGAAGCAAAATATTTGTAAAACGCACCCACGGTACGAAAGAAAAGCGGAACTAAACTTGTTTTTGTGTGAGACTTTCATAATTAGGTATAACTTAGATAAAAGTGTCCTGTGTACGCGTGTGAGTGTAAGTGTACGTTTCAAATTTCATCCACATCTGTTTAACTATTTTTGCGTTGACAAACACCCAAACAAAGAAAATTTTGCATTTTTAATAATACTACCATTTGCCTGCGTTCGCTTCGCTCGCATTATTATAGATTTTTCAAGATTTACACTAAAAGAGTGCATATAACAGTCTCTACGGTCTCATCTATCTCTGTATATTCATCAAAATCGGTCCAGCGATTTAGGCGTGAAAGCATAACTAACAAATTTAGATGTGATATGTAGAATCAAAGATTTATTAAATTAAAATAGTTAAAATACACAAAATTTTAGAATTGAGATGGTTTTCCAAAGTAAAGTCAGTTAAAAACAGTCACGCCGTTTCCAGAAATGCAAGCAGACAGAATAATTGCGGACAAACTTATGTAACTACATTGTAACTGAATGTTGCAGTTCGAGCGACGTCGCAGGAGCTTCACTAACTAAACTAATTGCCAACGATAGCTATTCTCTGTTCCAGTTGTTGCATGCTTATCTAGATTTGAGTAGAGGGTGGTTGAATTATGTTGAATTTATTTAACACTAGCTTTCCACTCACGGTTCCGCCTGCGTTTTTTCTCCAATTTTCTGTACTATAATATATATGTTTTATACATATACACCTTCCGCTTAAATCACTCTATTCATTGGTGAAAACAGCATGAAAATCGGTGCAGTAGTTTTTGATTTAATCGCGAACAGACAGACAGAAAGACGTGGCGGAGGACTTTGTTTTATAGTGTGTATACCTATAGTAAAATAAAATTAAAGGTTTTTTTTAAAGATTTCTAGCAATGTGGGTCGCACATTACTAGTATTCTTGTTAGCCCCTCATACTCAGCTAAATGCTTATATTACGAGTGGGTCCATGTCGGTAGTGCAATGGTTGGGTTTCTAACTGGCTACCACATGATCGCAAGTCCAAAGTCCTAGCCATTAGGCTGTCGCCGCTAAAAAATATTATATCCACTAATAAAGTTCTAAGACATAAGCGTTAAAGTTTTTGTTGGGGATACGGTCTCATTCACGGTAAAGAGTTAGTATAGAAATTGTATGGCAGATCTGATTGTGACGTCACAAGCCGTTATAGTGCGCTCACTAGCATAAAATGAAAATGCTTATAACTTCCTTATTTTTGGACCAATTTTAATTTTATTTTGGTAGTTTAATTTTATTTATGTACAACTTTTTATGAGACCAAACAAATATAAAAAAAAAAAGTCTATATGAGAATCGAACTATATTTTAAATAACAAGAATTTGCTTTCAGATCCAATAAATCGGTTCCAAATTCAAAGTGTGGGATATCTATAGGATTCTAAGTTAATAGTTCAGGAAGTTTGACGTCACTAGTTGCAACCGGAAGTTCGGTTAAGACATATTGCTTTGACTGTTTAACAAGGAGTTTAGCTTTGTTAAATAGTATTGGAAGGAGAGTATTTTCAATTAAATAACCACAGTTATTCGTGGTTCAGTTAAGTGGAAAGAACTAATAAGATAGCTTTGGCACGATGGACGCAGGTTCGATTTCTGGAAGGGATAAATATTTGTAGGGGCTGAGATAGTTGTTTGGGGTGTTTGTAAACGCACTTTCAGTATAAGAGCAAATCGGATACAGTCAAAAGCAAAAAACGTTGCTTTTGTGTAAAGGAAAAACTTATTACTTATTAATAAATTGCATCTACATGTCTATCTGTTTTTCGATGTATCTGCCTATCTATATTATATCTATTTACTTATCGATCGGGCCATCAATTATATCTACTTATCGGATACACAGACACACACTAGCTAATTATATTAAAGTCTATCGGTATATCAACATAGCTCTTAATCTATTATCTATCTATCCGTTTACTTACCTGTATTATATCTGTTAATATATCTACCCATCTATTTATCTATCCATCAGTCTATCTATCCATCTATCTACTTGTCCATCTAAGTAGATACCTAAATATCTAGAAACATACACAGAACAGACAATTCACAAAACACAAATAAAGTGGAAATTAACATTGCCGAACATTGGCATACGTCAGAGAGTAACCAACCGAGCGAGCACGCGTGGCAGGCGAGATGACGTGTTTGCAAAATAAACGGCGCGTCTCTCCTGTTGTTCTAAACCTCCCCTCTGTTGACTGAACGTAAATATTAAAGGAGATACGTATCTGCGTACAAAGTCTTTGTCACCGATATGTTGTATGTTGTGCGACTGGGTGATACTTTTGAAACTCATTGTAGCTCATTAAAATGTATCTCATTAAAAAAATATATCTCAAGGTTAACCTTGAGATATTTTTTTTTAATGAGATAACTCGGTAAACGAGCAGTTGAGTAACCTGATGGTGAGTAGTCATCGCCGTCCATGGACATCTGCAATACCAAAGGAGTTGCAGATGCGTTGCCGAGCCTATTTAAGGAATAGCGAGGGGAAGAAGAAAAGGAGCAGGAAGGGGATTGAGGCAGGAACTGGGCCTTAAGATCAATGTTTTTTTCATGAGATAACTCAGCAAACGAGCAGTTGAGCCACCTGATGGTAAGTAGTCATCGCCGCCCATGGACATCTGCAATACCAAAGGAGTTGCAGATGCGTTGCCGAGCCTATTTAAGGAATAGCGAGGGGAAGGATGAAAGGAGAAGGAAGGGGACTGACGGAGGAATTGGGCCTCCGGCGCTCCACACTCACCATACGAAACGCAATAGAATCGGCTACGTCATATTGATATTCTGTGGGAGGATTGTGCTAAAGTTTCTATCATCATAATGCACTGTTTCATCGCCTGTAGCAAAATCAACAAATAAATTTCAAATCAGGTGAGTTTTTAATCAAAAACAGGACGCGAGGTGGGGACTCCACTTTTCATAGAACAACGAGACTAAACTGATTTTTGGGGGTTCCATTAAAAGTGGGGGGGTTAGGTTAAAACCGGCTGGCCAACTGCAGACAAAAAAATCCCTTGATAAAGTGCTGAAAAGCTGCAGTGTTGGACGGGTGGGTTAAAAATAAATAACAATGTTTTTCTGACCTCTAGGGATTGTAGTACTTACCTAGTAGCGGGCTATTGTTAAACTTTTAGAGATACAAAGTCAACAGCGGGTGGGATTATCTACACTGACATTATCTATGTCAATCTGTACCTGTTGAGTTTAAATCTTATGGCATATATAATTATGTTATATATAATAAAAATCTATACTTAAATGACTGCCTCGTTGGTCTAGTGGTCCCAATCGCGACTGCTACGCTAGAGGTCTTGGGTTTGATCCCCAGGTCGAGCAAAATGTTATTGAGTTTTTCTATGAAATTCTTAGTAGCAGCGGAGTCTGGATTTGTGCCCGGTGAATGGCAATAGGCTCGCCCCCTATTACATGGGACCCAAACATACCGGCGAACTGTGGGTGTACATTAAGTGCACCTCTGCCTAACCCTTCGGGGAATACAGGCGTGATGGTATGCTATACTTAAATATTATAAAGCTAAAGAGTTTGCTTAAGCGGAGTAAAGCGAGTAAAACCGCGGGGCACAGCTATTTTATTATAAACTGACTTTTTACCTTACTCAATAAAACTATGTAGGTATATCCCTGTATTTCATAAAAATGACTTTGATCACTTTAAGTATATACTTAAATTCATACGTTTACATTTTTTATAACTTTCTATTCAATTGAAGCGTCGGTAGCCTAATGGCTAGGGCGTCGGACTTGCGATCATATGGTTGCCGGTTCGAACCCCACCCATCGCACTACCGACGTGAACCCACTCGTAACACAAGCATTTAGCTTAGCACGAGGGGTTAACAAGAATACTAGTAATGTGTGACCCACATTGCTAGTAATCTTTTTTTAAATAAAAAAAAAAAGAAAGAAAGAAAAGAATTCTGATTGCACTCCTTTATAAAATGCACTATGAAATAATTATGTGAAGAATTTTCACCATACAATGTAAACGAAAAACAAGTCCCCCGCTACATTTGTTAACTATTCAATTAGCTATTTAACTCCAAACTAATAAACTAACCGCAAAGAAATAAAATTAACAATTTAAACGCTCCACAAAACCAGTTGCGTCCATAAAAACCAGCAAATAATTTGTGACCGCATCAACTCCATGTGTTTTGTTGTTCTAAAACCAAGCGCATAAATTTCACTGCAAATCCTTGCTTGCAGTTGTGTTATAAGTTATGTTTTTCGGTCTGTCTGTTTGTGCTTTTTCAATTCTAGAACAATTTGTTCAACATTGCTGGGTAATTATGTTTTTAAGTTATTAACCGACGATGGCTCTACAACGCATCTGCAACTTCTTTGGTATTGCAAATGTCTATGAGCGGCGATGACTACTTACCATAAGGTGACTCGCTTTTTATGGGATTACTCGGCAAATGAGCTACCTGATGTTAAGTAGTCATCGCCGCCCATGGACATCAGCAATAGCAAAGGAGTTGCAGATGCGTTGCCGAGCCTATTTAGGGGAGGGGAAGGAGAAAAGGAGAAGGAAGGGGGCTGAGGGAGGAATTGGTTCTCCGGCGCTCCACACTCACCATACGAAGGCATATATAACTTATGATTATCGGACCGACTGTTCGTGTTTTTTCAATTGTAGACTACATTGTTTAACACTGTTGGGTAATTATGTTTTTAAGTTATTAAACAACGATTTAGGGTTTAAGTTATTAAACACGATTAAGGACCGCTTAGTCGCGCTTAGGACCACTAGACTAACAAGGCAGTATTTATAGGAATATGAATAATATATTGAAATATCAGATTCCATCAATGAAATCTACTCGTAATTAAAGTCAAAACTAAGCTACCTTCATACGTTTGTAAAATTTAAGCCATTTTCTAAATCGACACAATATTCCACCTTATTAGCGAAAGGGTAAGAGTTAATATTTAAAATATTTGCAACTGGTAATTGAATCGGCCAATTAAACCGAGTGTAGATATTTCAGTCCAATTGTGGGCTGTAGATGGTATTTTAATTAAATGTTTCACGTTTCGTATTTAGTTGTTAAACTATTCTTGGTTCGAGAAAAACTTACCACATGACTGAGTGTCTGTATACTATATACAATAAAAGTTTTAGGCTCGGCATCCATCTTAGTGGAACTGAACGGAAAAGAGAAGAGAAGAGAAGAATGGTGAATGTCGTTATAACATACAATTACCCCTGTATGCCCCAAAGGGATTGAGGCAGTTCAAATGAATTGAGAATGATCACATCTTTTAATTTCTCGGCTCTCTCTCTCTCGGTCTCTCTAATAAATTGGATTTCTCTGTAACAGAAAGTGTGTAGATGGTCATTGATTCATTATCAACCCATTACAATGTCCCAATTCTACTATAGTCCATCACGCTAGCCTACTGCGGGAGGTAGCTTCACACATCGTCAAAAAATTCTATCAGGCATGCAGGTTTCCTCACGATGTTTCCCTTCACTGTTTAAGCGCGTGATCATTATTGTTACTACGCACATAACTTCTGAAAGTCAGAGATTTGGATTCGAACTCGAACCCTTTGACTTGTCCAATGGTCATAATGTCATACAGGAATAAAATTTTACCTGTACTGCCTGCAGGCCATACATGTAACACATCGCTCGAATATCACGAAGAGCTGTACGAATATTTACGTAAAATATTTACTCTCTTCTCCGTTCAAAACCGCTTCGGTCGAGTACGACCCTTAAGGCAAAATGAATTTTGTTTTCCCGATAAGCATTGACACATTTTAATCTATAGTCAATATACCGTAAGAGAATGCATTTCAATAAATTAATACAATGTTAAATTAAATGATATCCTTCGTATTGCATGTCATTTAACATGGACAATATGCATAATGGTTTCTGATAATTTAAATACAATATCTTTTGGCCGAAAGCTATTTGAATTGAAAACACCATCATGCCATCACGCCTGTATTCCCCGAAGGGTTAGGCAGAGGTGTACTAATCTGCACCAGCACTTCGCCGGTATATTTAGGTCCCATGTATTATAATAGGGGGCGAGCCTATTGCCATTAACTGGGCATAAATCTAGACTCCGAGCTGCTACTGAGAATTTCATTGAAAAACCTGATAACACTGCTCGATCTGGGGATCGAAATCAGGGCATTAGCGTAGCACGCTAGATGTCCTGATTTCGATTCGGGCACGTCATGATTTCGCGCTTGGGACCACTCGACTAATGAGACGAACTATTTTAATTGAAATAAAATTTGAAACCGCTTAAAGTGCTTTAAGTCCACCGAGTGGGTCTTCCCCGATGGATATAATTTGGGTGTCTTTAAATCTCGATTGAATCGGCTTCTTCTAGATAAGCAAGCTCTATTATAGATCGCAGTGTCGCTTAACATCAGGCGAACTGGCGGTTTAGCGTAACCATATACATAGTGTAACGTGAATACATCTTAAATTCGATCAATTAATAGTACACACGGCTACACATCAAGCTATACAAAACCAGTTTACTCTGGCCTCTTATGATGGGAATCCTATGCAATGCGAGATTAGCTTAAACTGGATTTTTTTAGGTTGACCTGTAGCCCTGTGTTGTTTTGTATAAGTATTTATTTTTATAAAACAAACTCACGGCGAGTTTGGATTTGTGCCCGGCTAATGGTAAAAAGCTTACTCTCTGTTTGACCGGTAACCTATAGGTATACCAAAGTGCACTTTTGCCTAACCCTTCGGGGAACACAAGCTAGATTAAATTAATACATAATTTCTTAGTTCGTCCTTTTTACTTACCAACATTACTATTACGCCTCGTTGGTCTAGTGGTCCCAATCGCGACTGCTACGCTAGAGGTCTTGGGTTCGATTCCCAGGTCGAGCAAAGTGTTATTGAGTTTTTCTATGAAATTCTCAGTAGCAGCTCGGAGTCTGGATTTGTGCCCGGTGAATGGCAATAGGCTCGCCCCCTATTACATGGGACCCAAACATACCGGCGAACTGTGGGTGTACATTAAGTACACCTCTGCCTAACCCTTCGGGGAATACAGGCGTGATGGTATGTTATGTGTTTATTACTGTTACGCGTTATGGACCCCAAAATAATTAATAACATTCTTCTTAACAGGGTTGGCGATAATTGCGGCATAATTAACACCAGAAATAATGCCCAATCATGCCCATTACTTTCACCTCTATGCCCAGCGTGGGGCGTGACAAGCGATTCGGTTGTGGCATCATATTATCTTATTTATAATGCACCGACCGAGGTGTGGGGTCTCTGACAGCTTGGCATTATGCCTGTCATCATGTCGTATTTTCACATACGTCATAATGGAGGCATTATATCTCAATGCGAAAATATAACAGTGATTTATTTTGTACATTGAGTTATTAATATTTTGTACTTAGTAGATCCAGGTTTCTATTAAAGTATTTAAAATAATAATTGATAGAACACTTGTATAATCGCAAGTTTATTTGCAGAAATGACTACAAGGTCTGCCTATTACATATAAATGAATATGGCAAGATACCTACTGATATAATTTCCTTACATCAAGTAGTGTAAATATAATAGATCGGATTTGACAGCTCTCGAAATATCAATGGAACCAAAGAATCGTTTACAAAAAATAAATCCTAGAGTTTTTTCGGTATTTTTTTTTATTTCGTTGATTTTCCAATATCAAAATCCATTTATAAAGCTCGATTACCTAATTGCGCGAATCCACTCGCTTTGTCCCGCTCCAAAGGATCGTAGCGTGATGCTAGATAGCCCATAGACTTCCTCATGAACGTAGCTATCATTTACAAAATATTTTTACAAATCCAACTGGTAGTTCCAGAGATAGCGACTTCAACAAACAAATTCTTCAGTTTATTGGCACCGTCCGCAACTCCGTACATCTGTGCTTAGCTCTCCAGAGATACAAGCGTAATAGTAAGTACATCGTGATGTTCAATATTCCAAAAATATAACATAAGAATTGCAAATGGAATTTGCTGCATGCAATTTTAGTTTTTAAGTTTACTGCCACGATTGAATGCAACAAAAACACGGATTATCGCCCCATTTCGAGTTCTGTTAAACAGATCTTTATCTTAACGAAACTACAATAGAGTACCTATGAAGTACAGTTGGAAGTGGTTTTAATCTAGATATTATCTGAAATCCACACGCCAAATGTTCCAAAGCTGTTTCGTGAATATTGTTAACACGAGTTTTAGTTTCGTATTGTTTTGAAATGTTAATACTGTTGTGACAGTGTTTGTGGCATTCCGAATTTGAACCTCAACATTATACTGTACATACCATCACGCTTGTATTCCTTGGAGGGATAAGCAGAGGTGTACTAATGTACAACCACACGACGCCGGTATGTTTAGGTCCCATCAAATAGGGGGCGAGACTATTGCTATTAATCGGACACAGTTAAAAAATCCGAGCTGCTACTGAGAATTTCACAGAAAAACCCGATACCTAACACTGCCCAATCTGGGAATTGAAACCAGCATCTCCAGGGTAACAGTCGCATTTTGGACCACTAGACTAACGAGGCAGTTGTTCGAATGATTTTGTTAATCTTATGAGATAAAGGATCGACGCATTTATATAATATTTGAAAGACTTATGGTATGTTAAATATTCATGTAATAATAAGCTTGATGTCACTCAGTGTATTTCTTTTGTTTCAGGTTTTTTGGGGCGTTACTATTACAGAGAAGGTGAGTGAAAAGAAATCTTCAAAGTTGAAGTTTCAAATATTTTTGTCACTATCAGTACATATTATAAAATAAAGTTCTCTGCCGCGTTTGTCTATCGGTCTGTTCGCGATAAACTCGAAAACTACTGAACGAATGCGGTTTTCACCAATAGACAGTTATTTATGTGGAAGATTTAGGTGTATAGTTTGTTAAAGTTTTGTGTATATTGGTTGAAATATAACTTTCAAATAAGCTATAACAAGCATTTATAAAATTTTATAAGTCAGTAACACGGTTCCAAAAAGTACCTTATAAGAAGAACGTCCATTTTAAAAGAGTGTCCATGGAGTTCCTTGCCGGATTCTTCTCCATAGGATCAACTTTTTGGAACCGGCTAATGGCTTATTTGAAATAAAAACATTTGAACTTGAACTTGAACAATCGGTAAAAAAACTATGTTCTAATTTTAAATATTTTTCCCCATATTCTAACCCTAACTTTGTCATAGCGTCGCGACTCCATCCAACTCTGGGTAATTAATTTTCGTATTTGTAAGTTAATCGCCGAGGGCAATACTTGTTCCGTGTAGAACTTTCAACAGAGCGCAAGTCAAAATGGTTCACTTTGCATGTAATGGGATGGATGATGGATGGAAACTTTGGGATTAGGATATAGTCCAGTCTTGGATTCGAACTCGAGACCTTTGCCTTGGTAGTTCAATGGTCATATCACTAGGCTATCACTGCTAAAAAACATAAGTTACAAGAAAAATTCGACCGCGATAAATACTCCAATGCATTTTCTGATTCTGTACCCGAACGCTTTAGCCAACTAAGTCACTGAAACATCTGATGTCGAATTTCTATGCTACATAAAATATTTGAATGAAAGATTATTCATCATCATCATCATCAACCCATTACATTGTCCCACTGCTGGGCACGGGTCTCCTCTCAGTACGAGAGGGATTAGGCTATAGTCCGCCACGCTAGCCTACTGCGGGTTGGCAGACTTCACACGCCGTCAAGAAAATCTCTCAGGCGTGCAGGTTTCCTCACGATGTTTTCCTTCACCGTTTAAGCGCGTGATAATTAATAATGTCAAAGTCAGAGGTGCGTGCCTTGGATTCGAACTCGAGACCTTTGACTTGGCAGTCCAATGGTCATATCACTAGGCTATCACTACACTAACGAAAGATTATTAACAAATGGAATTTACCAGGTGAATGTCAGTGGCAGCGTCGGGAGAGGTCGCCCTAGAAGGACATACACCGATCTTATCGGCGAGGTTCTCCAAAAAGGTCAGGCGCGTAGTACTCGCAACCAGCGCGTGTTTATGAAAAGATGTATGAACGTGGAAGAAGCGAAAAAGATATGCAACAGTCGTAGCAAGTGGCGGTCTATAGATTCTGCCTATCTCTGTGGGAAAAAGGCGTGAGTGTATGTATGTATGTATAAAATATTTATCAGAAATCAGACATCTACCTTACCTCAGCGCAATGCGGCGTCTATGCGGTTTGCGGTAGAAATGTCGTTCATGTCTTACAATTTCACTTAAAATATAGTTCATTTAACATTAAGTTCTGCAAAGGAAACATGAAGTTGAAATTCCGACTGGAAAATTTACTTCGACGCTCATTATGAACTAGCTTCACTAACCGACTTCGTTAGTCTGAAAGTTTATATCATCGGTTATATGACATAACATACCATCACGCCTGTATTTCCCGAAGGGTTAGGCAGAGGTGTACTTAATGTACACCCACAGTTCACCGGTATGTTTAGGTCCCATGTAATTGGGGGCGAGCCTATTGCCATTCACCGGGCACAAATCCAGACTCCGAGCTGCTACTGAGAATTTCATAAGAAAACCCAATAACACTTTGCTCGACCCGGGGATCGAACCCAAGACCTCTAGCGTAGCAGACGCGCTTGGGACTACTAGACCAACGAGGCAGTCAATATATGATTATATGATATTAATAATACGGTTATATGATATTAATAATATATTCTTCTAATCGTGTCAATGGCAAACACCTTTATATCTAAAGGCGCTTTGTACGAGAGCGGCTGTAGTTGTCAACGCAAGTGACAGCTGACAGCACTCTAGTGAAGTGTCGCGTCGATGGTAGCGGGGCGGCCATGTTTGGTTTTGGCTGAAGCTCGGACCGAAAGCAGCCCGCGCACCGTTTTTGCGGCAAATCGCCGTAAATATTAACAATCTGTTTAGTATGATGGTGATAATTGTGTTCTTGGACATTCGAACTTAATTAAAGTTATAACAGTGTGTTAATCTTGCCGATTAAACGTGATTCTTGTAATAGACGTTAAATTTGAATTGTGTGCTTACGGCCCGTATAAACGGGTATAAATCGGACTAGACCCAACATGCCCACGATGAATACACATAAAGGCCATCCCCACGCGCCTTTATATCTTTTCTTTTTTTTATATTGCTTGGGCCCAGTAGGTGGCCACATTAATTGCGGCACCAGTGGCGTTCTTAAGAGGGGACTCTAGTCCTAAGGAATTTGAAAAATTGGTATTTTAAGACACTATTGCCGACGCGCTGCACCTCCATTCTCTTCCTGCACAGTGCGAAAAAGACAACTGCAGCTTAGGATGATTTTACCTACAAAAACCTCGACCAAAAGAGGTTTCGTATTCTGCTGTTTTCTTCTTCAAAAGTGGATTGATCTAAACAATTTATATATCAAAATTTAGAGGAAAAGCATGTCTATGCTCCTATTATTTTATTTTTTGTTAAAAACTTTTCGAAATTGTCTGATAGTCGCCTGAACATGACGGTAAAAACGGGCTTTTTTCAAGTTTTTGAATTGTCATATTTTCTTGTGATTTTTTTTTTTGAAAAAATGAAATAATAGGGCCCGTATGAATTAGATCTATATTTTTTGGAAAAATATCATTGCTCTAGAGCCATTATCTACGAAGAAAACCGCAGAATACGTTTGTATGGAGAAAGGCTCACTAGAGTACCCTCTTAAGGTCCTCAAAGGTACAGGTATACGGACTCTTTGGGAATTCCAGCAGATGAAGCATATTCTGGTTGGGGGCACCACACTCGCACTGGGTGGCGAAAGGATCTATATCTCCCCATTTTGCTAAGTTGTGCTTGCAGGGGCCTACTTGAGTATGCGCAGTCGATTGAGTGCTTTCCATATTGGCTGGCTTAGAGGATTAATAATATGTATTCCTGTAATTAAATCTTTGAGGACACTTTTAACAGCGAATGTTTGATTTTTTTTAAATAGATGGTGCCAGAATTTCCTGGACCTCTGAGAAGAAACACCGAAATAAACTCGAATAATCATGATCTTAATAATACGGTTCAAATCAAACCTCGACCTCAAAGACGTAAATTAAAAATGTGAAGGCAAATTTCGACTAGCTGGGTGGGACTCGCGGTGGCTTAGCGGTGATAGCGTCTGGTGTACTTAACCAGAAGACGCAGGTTCAAATCCTGCCCGCGGTCGTATTTTTCCTTCACTAAAATAACTTAATAATCTTTGCATGGAAAATGCCTTAAAAAATACAAAAAGAAAATCATGATCTCTTTTAGAGTCCGGACCAGTATTAGTACGTACGTACATCACGCCTGTATTGCCTGAAGCGTTAGGCAGAGGTGTACTTATATACACCCACGTTCCGCCGGTATGTTTAGGTTCCATGTAATAGGGGGCGGGCCTATTGCCGTTAACCGGGCACAAATCCAGAATCCAAGCTGCTACTGAGAATTTCATTGAAAAACTCAATAACACTTTGCAATGAACAAAGAAATGAATAGAGGGATCAATAAATTTAAGCATTTAGTTTCACTATGTGTAAAACTAGTCACCCTTCCACCATCGGGGCCTATTGCCATTAACCGGGCACAAAACTAGACTCCGAGCTGCTACTGAGCATTTCATAGAAACTCAGGATCGAACCCAGCGAGCTCAAGCGTAGTAGTCGCGCTTAGAATAACTACACGAAAGAGGCACTCTTTCTAGTCGTAGTACTAAAATAACTTACCTTAACCAAAGTTATCTTTATTTTATTTATTAATTAAGGTTTACCCACAGCTTATGCATACAATATATATCTTATGTATAAATTTTGACAATATTAGACTTACTCACTAGCCAAATACGGGTTGACCAACATTTACAAAATTTATGGGAATATGTACTTAAAAATAATTACAGGCAATGAAGAAATACAAGCCTTATACTTAGATATTAGAACTGTACGTTTTATCTTTACAAAAAAGCGTTAGAACTTTTTCAAATATTCTTAACCACGCTCCAAAACTAAGTACTCCTTAATACAGTAACACTTAAGTTCATAAACTTATCCCCTAAAGCCACCCCAACTAATGTGAAGTGATAGTCTCTGACCAAGCTGACAGGGGACTGATCCAATCTCCTTTGATCAAGATCGCAGTATAAATTCTCATTTCAACATGGCGAGTGGGTAGTTGGGATTTTATGAATAAGATTCATTGACTACCTTTTTTTAGAAATAGATGGTAGCCTATTGCCATTAACCTTTTGAACGCCAGAGTATAAACGTATCGCCGTACCCCTAACGCCAGGCCACTTTTTCTGTCAAATTACACAAAGTAGTGAAAACACACTAAAGTAATGATTAAACTGTTTATTTCATAATATGGTGCGACGTATATTTTGTCATATATTTGTGACGTTGGCGTTCAGGGTAAGATTTCGTTTGTCACATATATGTGACAATGGCGTTCAAAAGGTTAACCGAGCACGGCAACGAGAATTAAAACTAGGACCTCTAGCGTAGCAGTCGCGAAACTAGACTAATGAGGCAATTAGTACAATTGTTATTAGTTTTTGATAATAGTGGAAGTTTCAATCTCTCCCTTGTGCAAGTATATCTCTTCAATAAGAAACAAAATCAAGCAACTGCGTTAAGAGAACGTTCAAAAAACTTGAACGAAACGCTTAAATCCTCTTTTATCATGCGTACCGCTGAAATGTGGAATGAGCTTTCCGAGTAGGTCTTCCCCGATGGTTATAATCTGGGTATCTTTAAATTACGAGTGAATCTGTTTCTCCTAGACAAGCGTAAGCCTCTCTCTCTCTCATTTAAGAGCTCAGCTCTTGTCGGTGGAGCAATCGCCACTCTTCTCTATTCTCTGCCTTCTGTTTGACCTCTTGATACGACTGTACTCCCACTTTTTCCTTCACTTGTTGAATAAAACTTCTTCTAGGTCTTCTAAAATACTAAAACTCCTTCTAAAATTGCCTTAAAAAAGTTATCGTGTCGCATCAAGTGGCCAATCATCTTTCCTCGCCTGTTTTTTATGTCTCTTAGGAGCTGTCTCCACTCGCCAAGCGTAAGCCTATCATGAATAAAAAAAACAGAAAATCTTTTCAAAATACAAGCTATTATTTTCTGATAGGAATCTCGCAAAATGTCCGAAAGTGTTTGAACAATCGATGCCGTTATGTACTTGACAAATATTGATGCTTCGGACGTGCCATCAGATTTTAGGGTACAGTCGTGAATAAAGCTGTGCCGGACCCCTTTCTATCTGTAATAAATAACAATATTTATGTTCATAGAAATTTATAAAAACTTAATTCACACTACTCGTATATAATTTTGCACCTAATCTAATATTATACAAGCGAAGTAAACGTACGTATGTAAACGGCTTAACTGATTTTAATTAATTTTGGTAGAGATTGTACGTTGAGGAAACTTTTTGTCCATATATTCCTTTGGGATGCAAGTATGCAAGTAAAACCGCGGGCAAAAGCTAGATTAACATAATTCAAAAACTAAATTTCTAAAAGTACTACCTTTATGCAATAACAAGTTTGACTTCGATTTTAAACAATGCATTTTGTGCCAGTAACAGATTAAATTGTATTGTACTGTGGCTACGCCGTAGCGCACATCTTAATGTCAAGACTACGTCAGCTACGCCGTAGTAGTGAACTACGCTCGTAGCATTTCCAGCTACGGCTACGCGTCAAGTCACTTTGTCTAACTCTTATATGTTTTTTGTTTGTGATTTATCGAATTAAATAAAAGGTTTTGCTTTTAAATTTATGTTGTTTAGTAAAAACCTGAAATATTCAGATATTATTCTGTACATATCTATAATGGTTTTCCGTCATGTAAAAGTGACATCCATTTTCTTAAGCGCTTGATACATACAGATATGAATTGTCTAGTAAAAAACGATTTAGCCTCAGGTTAAAACCTGCATCTTTTTCTTTTTGCATTTTTTTCTAATACTAGAAAATTCATATCTTTGTGGGTATTTCGCATTATTTAATGAATTACTATTATTTTTAATGAATTTATAATAAAAAAACACTTGGTATATTTTGCTGAAGCGAAATAGACTAATTATGTTGATTAAATCATAAAATTAATGTACAACAGTACTCTAAAACGGCTTACACTCCGATTAAACAAGGTAACAAAACAAATGGGTACCAAAAATATTGTTTTTTATCAAAGGCCCTAATAGATTCTATCCACACCAATCCACTCGGAGCTTTTAGAAAAAAAAAACCCGCTATCCTAAACGAACCTACATACAGTTGGACTCCAAATGCGTTCAGTTTCGACCGTGTACAATATGACCCAACCTACCGCAACTCTCGCGCTTGACTATTCTATTTGTATCTAACCCTGTCGATGCTACCATTGCATTATTAAACAGCAAATTTTCACAGTTCCGAAGTAACAACTGTGATTTTTGGAACGATATAAATAAATTGACCGTTCACAGTACCGACAGTAGTGATAGCCTAGTGATATGACCATTGGACTGCCAAGTCAAAGGTCTCGAGTTCGAATCCAAGGCACGCACCTCTGACTTTTCGAAGTCATGTGCGTATTAATAATTAATTATCACGCGCTTCAACGGTGAAGGAAAACATCGTGAGGAAACCTGCATGCCTGAGAGATTTTCTTGACGGCGTGTGAAGTCTGCCAACCCGCAGTAGGCTAGCGTGGCGGACTATAGCCTAATCCCTCTCGTACTGAGAGGAGACCCGTGCCCAGCAGTGGGACAATGTAATGGGTTGATGGTGACCGTTCACAGTGATTTTAGTGCAAATATAAAAACACTTCAAGTATATGTAAAAAAAGGTTTGTGTTTGTACGTATCTAATAAAAAGCTCACCACTGAGTGGAGCCCACACAACGCCAGACAACGTCGTGGCAGGCCCAGAAGGAGATGGGGGGATGCGCTAGAGCTTTATTGGAAGGATTGGCCGCAAAAAGCTCTGAATCGAGAGGAGTGGAAGGAGCGTAGGGAGGCATTTGCCCTGCAGTGGGCCGATAAAGGCTAGATAGAAAAAAATAAAAATAAAACAACAAAATTAGTCTAGTTAGAACATACCAACTATGTTCCCCGGAAGGTTAGGCAGAGGTTTAACAGTATGATATTAGCCTATTGCCATTCACAGCTGCTACTGGGAATTTCATAGTAAACCGCAACTACACTTTGCCCGACCTGGGAATAAAACCCAAGACCTCTAGCGTAGCAGTCGCGGCTAGAACCACTAGGAGTGTCAAAGAGTACATTAATACTTAAACCTTCGGATAAAATTGGCGTAATGGTGTGATATCAATATTCAAAGGATAGACTGGTTGTCAGGCGTTTTGGCCTTTTTGACTAGCACTAAGCACTTAAGAATGATCACCCATCCGCAGACCGACCGCAGTTAGCCTCACTTAACCTTGCAGATCTCTTAATCAGCGCAAGTTATAGCGTCAAGCCCCCTTCAACCAAAACACCAAATTCTATTGTGAGGCTACAAAAATAAAAAGTAACAGTTCCACGCTCCGCGGCAACTCAAACAAATCACCGTTTCAAAATCGCAGTGACTTTTTAAATAAATATAGTTTCTCTCTGTTCGTAGTCAGTTTGTTAAGCCGACTCAAAGGCTAGCTTTTGCATAAAATGTATTTGTATAAAGTGTTGTTTTATAAGCTATCTGTCGTCGTAAAACGATTAGTAGAAGTTAAAAATGCAATTTATTCAAATTACAAAATTTGCCTGATAAGTGAAATAAAACTACTTTTTACGGATTTTATCGCGTTATATTGATATTTTTAAAATTCCCGACGTTTCGGATCCTTTACAGCATCCATGGTCACGGGTGGTATCGCGTTATATTGATATTTTAAAAATATCAATATAACGCGATAAAATCCGTAAAAAGTAGTTTTATTTCAATGTCTAATATTCGCGTAAGTGTTAGAAACCAGTATTGCCTAATAAGTGTTTATAGATATTTAAAAAACTAGTATGGGGTCTTGATTACCCCGCGTTTCCGCTAACGACAAGACATGTTGCAAACAGCTACCTATCTTACTCACTTAATTTATGAGGCGAGACACTGACTGAGCCTGAGCTTCTCCGAATGGAACGTAAATTACTTGAATAATCGATTAAAAATTAATATATGTAATAAAAAAAATCTATCAGGTAAAATCCCTCAAGCTATATAGAATTTTATTTAAGTTAAAACATGATATTAAATCATTTATTTTAAGAATAAGACCGAAAATAGAATTACACAAAAAGAGGTTTATTTGTGATTTTATTCTATCGAGCCAACTTTATTAAATCGTGTTTCCATCGAATGTATTCTCTAGACTGCCTCGTTGGTCTAGTGGTCCCAATCGCGACTGCTACGCTAGAGGTCTTGGGTTCGATCCCCAGGTCGAGCAAAGTGTTATTGAGTTTTTCTATGAAATTCTCAGTAGCAGCTCGGAGTCTGGATTTGTGCCCGGTGAATGGCAATAGGTTCGCCCCCTATTACATGGGTCCAAAACATACCGGCGAACTGTGGGTGTACATTAAGTGCACCTCTGCCTAACCCTTCGGGGAATACAGGCGTGATGGTATGTTTTTATGTTATGTATTCTCTAGAATAGGTATATCCTCTACAATATCAATTTATTTTCCCAGATTTTAATTTTACTATTTACTACTTCCAAAAATTTTAAAATGATGTTTATGTGCGTTTTGCAGTACAACCCGGCCTTTATTTGCTAGGACATGCGTACGTCAAATAACAACAATCAGCTCAGATCAAATAAAGAGTTAACATGGAACTTTGCGAACAAAGAAGTGAGGCTTTATCTTGTCAGTCGAGCTTTTGATAGCTCGACTGACAAGATAAGGCGGAGTTTTGGTAGATAAGGTATACGTGTGTGCGTGTAATTGTGTTTGTACACGGCGAGGCGTAGTTTTAGCCAGCCTCACTTCTTTGTTCACAAAGTTCCATCTTAACTTTTTATTTGATCTGAGATGAACACTTCCAAGATCTATCAAATCTTAAGCGAGCAACATAACTCCAAAGTGACTCTTAATCATTTTAATTGACGTCTAAGGTTTCCAAAGTTTTAGGAATTCATAAATTTCTCAAAATTTCCATTAGACAAGTTTGTAATTCCAATTACAGTTTCAGGCGGTGATATTAAGACGCACAATAGAATAAGCGGTGTTCACAACTGAAATATATATTATTGTTATACATACCATCACGCCTGTATTCCCAAAGGGTTAGGCAGAGGTCCTGGTTTCGATTCCCAGGTCAAGTAAAGTGTTATTGAGATTTTCTATGTTTTTTTTTTTTTTAAGAAAAAGCTTATTAGAAATGTGGGTCACACATTACTAGTATTCTTGTTAACCCCTCGTGCTAAGCTAAATGCTTGTGTTACAAGTGGGTTCACGTCGGTAGTGCAATGGGTGGGGTTCGAACCGGCAACCATATGATCGCAAGTCCGACGCCCTAGCCATTAGGCTACCGACGCTTCTGAAATTCTCAGTAGCAGCTCGGAGTCTGTATTTGTAACCGGCTAATGGCAATAGGCTCGCCCCCTATTACATGGGACCTTAACATACCGGCGAAATGTGGGTGGTTAAGCTCCTTTGTGCGCAAATTACAGTTCATATAGACATCACCATAATCCTAAATGTTTTCAAAACTAAATATGGATAATGGAACATAACTTCTATGCAAATTCACACGGTAAATATTTGCCTCATTAGCACAGTTTAGTGCAAAATTAATTAAATGTAGCATAACCTTTTTGGTCAATAATTAGAGCTACTGAAAATATTAAGAGGATTTTTGTCAAACTACGTTTTAATATCAGGAATCAACATTTTTGTCAGCACTCTAGTGGTCGTAAGTGCTACGGCTGGGTTAGAGGTCTTGGGTTCGATTCCCAGGTCGCGCAAAGAGTTTTGACTTTTTCTATGAAATTCTCAGTAGCAGCTTGGATTTGTGCCCGGTTAATGGCAACAGGCTCGCCCCCTATTACATGGGACCTAAACGTATCGGCGAAGTATGGGTGTACATTAAGTGCACCTCTACCTAACCCTTCGGGGAAAACAAGCGTGACACTGATATTATAATGTTATTATTTAATATTATTTATGTATATTAAATAGCTTTCCGTCCACGGCTTCGCCCGCGTGGTTCAAAGTATTTTTTTTCCCGTTTTTGCAACATTTTTCATTTATGCTCCGCTACTATTGGTCTTAGCGCGATGATATATAGCCTATAGCCTTCCTCGATAAATGGGCTATGTAACACTGAAAGAATTTTTCAAATCGGACCCGTAGTTCCTGAGATTAGCGCGTTCAAGTAAACAAACTCTTCAGCTTTATAATATTATAAGTATAATTAAAGATGTGAGATAAATGTGAAAGAAGCGAGAAAGATATGCAAGAGTCGTAGCAAGTGGCGGTCTATAGATTATGCCTATCCCTGTGGAAAAAAGGCGTGTGTATGTATGTACGAGCAGTGATAGCCTAGTGATATGACCATTGGACTGCCAAGTCAAAGGTCTCGAGTTCGAATCCAAGGCACGCACCTCTGACTTTTCGAAGTCATGTGCGTATTAATAATTAATTATCACGTGCTTAAACGGTGAAGGAAAACATCGTGAGGAAACCTGCATGCCTGAGAGATTTTCTTGACGGCGTGTGAAGTCTGCCAACCCGCAGTAGGCTAGCGTGGTGGAATATAGCCTAATCCCTCTCGTACTGAGAGGAGACCCGTGCCCAGCAGTGGGACAATGTAATGGGTTGATGATGATGATGATGATGATGTATGTACCTATGTTTATGCATATTATAATACCACACTACAATATACATTTATAATTTTCTCATAAAAATCAGGGTTCGAGAAGCAAGATGCCTTAGAAGAACGCGACCAGCATAATTTAACATAAAAACATACCGAGAGGTAGGATTAAGGTTTAGGAAACAAATCTTGTTGTTTCATAAATTTTCAATTTCATACTTTCTTCCAAGAAGACAGTGAGTGGTGCAAATTTATAGGTTTTGCGATTTAAATGAACGTGAATCTAACTACACCTCCAAATACTACTCATAATCATCACTTCATATCCTTTTTTACCCGACTACGAAAAAACGAAGGATAATGAGTTTAACAGTCAATTTATGTCTGTATAGTACAGACGCACCAAGACTCTTTACAGCTCAAAAGAAACTAGTTCGGATCATAGAAAACTTACAACAAACAGATAGCTGCAAACCCTATTTCAAAAAAAATAATATTTTAACTGTACCCTGTATATACATACTGGAAATATGTAAATTTGCACACCAACACCAAGACTTTTACACAAAACGCGAAGTCATACAAACAAGATACAAACTAAGACATAAATCACGATTAAATTTACCGAAATCTCGCCTAAAAATTCACTCAACTAGCCCTCTAGTCTTGTCAATAAAAAATTATAATAAGTTACCAGAAGAAATTAGAACTGAAAAAAAGATTAATATATTCACACACAAATTAAAAAAGCTATTATTAAAGAAATGCTACTACAGGATTGATGAATACTTAAATGATAAATCCATATAACTCATACCTACACTACACAACAGACTCATTTATTATAATAATTATACCCATAATAAACTAATGTAAACACATATATTATACCAACCCTCTATAAATAATGAAAAAAGATATTATATATTAGAAATAGTTTAATAATAATAAATAATACATAAAATAAATAATAATACATAAAATTAATAATAATACATAAAATTAATAATAATACATAAAATTAATAATAATACATAAAATAGATAATAATACATACAATTAATAATAATAAATAATACATAAAATAAATAATTAAATTATTAATACATAATAATTAACTAAGAAATAATATCTACTTATATATACAAAGAGCATAGACCAATATATTTTAGTCTATGATAAAGAATAAGAATTAAATAAATTATATCCAATTTTGATCCTATATCACAATATAATTAAATGATTCAATTATATATTATAAAATACCTACTAAGAACTTTCTAATAATTAATTATATTTATAATTTGACGCACTCCTCCTCTCTTCTACAAAATTACTGAAGTTTTGCTGTGCCCGACAGGGTCCATAATTGTTACACTTCTCTTAAACTATAATACCTGTTAATATTTACATTATGGAATGCAATAAAGTATTGAGTATTGAGTATGTGTCTATGTATGGATGTTTAACTGTGTAACTCAGAAACTACTCAACAGATTTTTGACAAATTATGTTTGCATGAGACAGAAACATCTTGTCTCTCATGATTTATACTTCGCATGCATCAGGAATAAAGTGGCCACAGCGGGCGCAGTACAACAGTACAACAATATAAGACATTTCGCCGACATTCACCCCACCTGACATTAAGGTTATAAATTCTAACAGCAGGAATAACGTATTCCTTTATAAATTCTACGAAACTTGGCCGTTTCATACCTTGGAATTTCATATTAATGGCTTGCTGGGTGAAATTTGATTTGAAGTTGAATTTTGTTGCATTGTATTGGTGGTTTACACTGATGTTATTGCATTTAAATATAACATGATGCTTGATAGAGTTTTCTGTCAATTTTGAGTATTTCACATGACCCATGCAAATGTCTTGCTGATCTGGTATCGTCATGCGACGGGTTGTTCTCCTTAAATAATGGTTAAGCTACACGATGACGACTGCAGGCGTGCCGAAAGTTAGGTAAGGTTAATTCAAAAATGCTATGGCTCTTTCTTCAAAAGGCCTGTTCAGATTTTGCCCTACATTGCAACTCTCGTATATCTAATAATATTACTAATGCCTGGACTTTAACAGAAACTATGATTCTCTGAGTTTGCTTTGGCATTTCTTCTCAGAGGTCGTCGACCAGACTAGACTAAAGAGGCAGTCGTTAGTCTAGTGAGTTTAAGTTTACTAACTAGTCAATTAATATTTATGTTTAATGTTATTACTTTTCTTCTTATATGATCGTCATCATATGAGTATCGTTAGTGTTTCACCAGTCAGTTTGTATATGCTATAACGTATATTGACTTTCAGTGGACATCTTCCGATTGTTACATCCAACCCGTCACAAGACACATAAACCATGATCAGTGGTATCCTCTTCATTCCTCTAGCGGCTAGAGATTTCCACACCAAATCGAATAAGTTGTATTAAATAAGGATAAAAGTGTTCGGGTTGCGGACAGGCAACATAGAAAATAGCATTTCCTTTTGTCATTGAGCAGATTATACACAGAAGTATAAGAGAAGATACATTTTTTTTAAATAGCTTACTGGAGATGTGGTTCCCACATTACTAGTATTCTTGTTAACACCTCGTGCTAAATGCTTGTGGGCTCATGTCGGTAATGCTATGTGTGATAGCAAGTCCAACGCCCTCGCCATTAGGCTACCGCCGCTTAATTTAATTCATTAGTAAATAATATATCATAGGTAGGTATTTAGATTATTTGTTAACAAGTCAGTTATAGGCGCTACTGCTACGCTATCGATGTTATTGGGGTTTTCTATGAAATTCTCAATAGTAGCTTGGAGTTTGAAAATGTGCCCGATGAATAACAATAGGCTTGCCCTTAATTATAACGGAAAACTGTGGGTGTTCATTAAAGACACTTCTGCTTAACCAGCAGTGGCGTGCACTCCATACAAGCAAATAAGCTCTGCATACCCTGTAGTCCCTAAATGTATTTAATTAATAATAAATTTATTCCCCTCTAATGATAAATGAATGTAATTAAAAAATGGTAATTTAGCTTGCGCGCCATCTATTACTTTTTTTTTAGAACTTATTCGTTGAAACGTCGATAACTTGCGCGCGCCGCATCATTGAGCTCCGCGCTGGTGGCGCGCTCTGCTGATATAAGCAGTGCACCTCGCTGCTTATTCTTCATACAATGCATTTGGACGCATCTCGTGTAGTACACGGCAAAAGTGTGACTGTGTGCGTGTAAATATGAGCGTGTGTGACAGATTTAGAAGCACTGCTTATTTGCTTTCCGCCCAAATTAAGAACCCGCAAAAGCAGCGCATATTGTTTATTGCAGAGGGTCAACATTTTTAGCCGGATTGACCAATTGATCGACTATATTTTTATTCATTCCAAATTTTTTTCGCCATATTGTTTTTCTTGGCGCAAGTGATTGTTTGTCGAGTAATTTTTAGTAAGTTTATTATTGTAATAAAGTAATATTAAACTCGTAAAAATTGAAAAATATACCTGTGAGACCTGTGTAGGTGAAGTGTGTTTAAATTAAATCTGGCGCGTTTTCGACATTATTTTTCTGAGGAAAAAGCTAAATTGATTTCAAAGTTAAGGTCAGTACTCAGTTTGGATTTAACTCAAAGAAAGGGTAATATTACTTGACATTTTAATAAAAAGTTTTATGATAATCATTACTGCGGTTAACTGGTTGTGTACACACAAACAAATTGTATTGTTTACATTGTATTTTGTTTACTTATCGCGATAGTAAGAATGTTTGCGGTAAGAGACAGGTAGGTGGGGAAGATACCTACAAAAAGCTGAAACTGGTCAGTTTTTTATTGCATACCCTGTCTGAAATCTCTGTGCACGCCACTGTTAACCAGGTTCACAGGTAACATTTTGTAAAAGAAAACACAAACAATCATTCCCTATTTTTGGCCCTTAGGGATTGTACGGAATCGTACATTAATTTAGCGATCATGCGCCGTGCATTCAGCATACGCCAGCAATTGCATGTAATACCTATTGCAAATATTATATGTACTAAAATAATTACAATAAATCAGTGTTAATCAAACATTCAAAGCGGACGGTTTTATTTCATCATCCTAATAGAATCGACCCATCATCATCATCAACGATAAATGTAGATTACTCCTACATTTATTGAGGAATGGATTTATTATTTACTTATATTTCAAATTTAAATAGGACCAACTTTGAGTGATACGTTATCCGATAAAGAGCGGACAAATATATAAAAAGTAATGACTCATCATACATAAAAAAGACAAATGTACGCGTCAACTTGAGAAACTTTTCCTTTTTTACGTCGGTTAAAAATACCATGTAGCCAGCTCCACAGCCATTGAGGGTAACATAGGGAAAATTGGCAAGTTCTCTTACTAAAATTAAGTATTCTATGAACGGAATTTAATAACCAAACTATTTATTAAAGAAATTAGTGATCTCGGTTTCGTATCTCTTAATTGATGACTTCCATTTTATTAGTATCAACTATCTTAATTAAAATCAAAACAATGTTATTCAAAATTATTAAAGTTTCAGCTAACAGAATCTGTGAGATCTATCAGATTACACTAGCAATAATGTTCAAGATTGGGATTCGTTTATTAATTTTCACATAAAAATTAAATAAAATTATGATAAAACTGTTGATAAATAATACCTTATCTTGTTGGGAGGGGACGCCCTTGAAAGACATACACCGACCTTATTGGTGAGGTCCTTCAGAAAGGTCAGGTGAGTAGTACTCGCAACCGGCGCATGTGTATGACATGATGTATGAATGTGGAGGATGCAAAATAAGTATGCAAAAATCTTATCAAATGGCAGTCTATAGTTTCTGCCTACCCCTATGGGATAGAGGCATAAATATTTGTATGTATGTATGTAAATAATATCTTGTTATTCACACACAGTTTTCCATACGATTTTAAACAGCAGACATCAATCAGATTCATTCGATGTGGGTTGGTTGTTAGACAAATTAATAAGACCATGACAGCGATTGGCGCAGTAGATAGTCTTCTTCACAGGTCACGGGTTCGATTCCCTAATCAAATAAATATATTGTTAGAAATCATGACAGGTCGTGGTTTTTTTTACAAAAAGATTTAATATGGCCCTAGGCAAAAGTAACAATTTACAGAGTCAGGATTATACACATCAGATCAGGGCAAACACACAATAAATTACACATAATGATCCGACAGAGATTCGAAGTCACTATCACATATAACTACTAGCAGACAACACACGTCCATCGCCTCCGAGCTCTCGAGCAAAAGTGTGCGAGTTGACGTATCGGCTTGCTTTTTATACAAAACCGACACTTGTCACTTTAAGAATAAGCGTGTATTCTTAAAAACTAAATCAAACTTGTAACAAAATATGTAAGACATAATTAGTTCAGGAGTTTGTCTAAGTGAACATTTGATTGTAAATGCAAACGTGACATTGGAATAAATTTCACACTTATCGTATTATATCGAAAAGATTTTTAAACCAGCATTTTTGAATATTGCTATGTTGTTTGCTTTATTAGTCTAGAGGTTCTTAGCGCGACTGCTAAGCTATCCTATGGTCTTGTCTTGTCCAGCTGGGAGTCTGGATTTGTGCCCTGTTAATGGCATTAACAATAGGCTCACACCTTATTACATGGGACCTAAATACGCCGTCGAACTGTCGGTGTATTAGTAAATTAGTATACCTCTGCTAAACCCTTCGGGAAAAACAGGCGTGATGATATGGTATGTTGTTTATCCAAACAATAGACTAGGTGGTCTCAATTTCCACAGTTTTCCCCACAGAACATTGCAACTGACAATCCATTTTGACAAAGATTGACAGGGCTCCGATTTCGCAATTAAGCCAATGTTGGAACTATTTTACTTTCCAAGCTACCTTGAAATAAGTTTGAAAATGTTGTATATTTTAGAACAATACAATATTTGGTTACATTATTTGTATTTTGAAAAGGGATTTGTGGCTAACTACGCTGAAAAAATAATCAAATAATATCAAAAACGTTTATTTGTCCGAATATGGTACAATAACATAACATAACATAACATACCATCACGCCTGTAATCCCCGAAGGGTTAGGCAGAGGTGTACTTAATGTACACCCACAGTTCGCCGGTATGTTTAGGTCCCATGTAATAGGGGGCGAGCCTATTGCCATTTACCGGGCACAAATCCAGACTCCGAGCTGTTACTGAGAATTTCATAGAAAAACCCAATAACACTTTGCTCGACCTGGGGATCGAACCCAAGACCTCTAGCGTAGCAATCGCGATTGGGACCACTAGACTAACGAGGCAGTCTACAATAGAGTCTGGTACAATAGATGTGTTATATTATTGATTCCTGCTTATCCTGCCATAATATGGCGTACAAATATTAATATAGGATACAAACAGACCTTAAATTACCAACCAATTAAATTAAATATGGATCTATAATATTAAATTATATAATTAAGCTTGAAATTGTATCGTAATTTATAATGTTTTATGTCCCAATTAATTAAATATGAAATAATGATCCATAAATTATAATTAAGTTGTTGCATGTGGTAGTTATTTTTTTTATATGATTAATAATTTATCCTCTAAATATTTTTGAACACTGTAGTAAGTGAGGTAAAGCTTAAGCTAACCAGGTTACCATTCTTAGCATATCAAGACCCCAGTTTCGGAGGTCTGATGACAATCGCTTCAAATGTATGCAGACCATTGTCATCTATTGGGAAAAGAAAGGGAAGCACTTTTTATAGTCGGTAGCCATACCCTGGCTTGTCCCTAGGTGGCAAATGATCTGTGGAGTTTTTTTTTATCACAGATAGGCTTACGCTTGACCACAACTTGCCCGATGTTAAGCATCGAAGTGGTCTACGATGGAGCGCGGTTGCCTAGAAGATACCTATTCACTCTCGCCTTGAAGACACCCAAACGGAGTTCCGCCGTATAAAGGATATGATGATGTGGTAATATCCTAACCTCATTCTGCGTAGAAACCCGTCCATCACGCACTTTTTTATTTCTGACACATTGGCCTTTAGTCCAAGTGTCGTTACTCGTTATTTTGTGCGAAAATAAAAACTTTTTCTCTTCTTCTTTCTATTCCCTGAAGGGTTACAATTAGAGAGAGTAAGAGTTATATTGGGCGCTTGGCGGCGACGAAGAGTCAGGGTGTTTCTCAACAAAATTAGTGTAACACCTGTACCATATTCTAGCAAATAAATATTTTGATTTGATTTGATTTTGACTGCCTCGTTAGTCTAGTGGTCCCAATCGCGACTGCTATGCTAGAGGTCTTGGGTTTGATCCCCAGGTCGAGCAAAGTGTTATTGGGTTTTTCTATGAAATTGTCAGTAGCAGCTCCGAGTCTGGATTTGTGCCCGGTGAATGGCAATAGGCTTGCCCCCTATTACATGGGACCTAAACATACCGGCGAACTGTGGGTGTACATTAAGAACACCTCTGCCTAACCCTTTGGGGAATACAGGCGTGATGGTATGTTATGTTGATTTCACGTTTTGTCTTTTTTTATGGTATAAATCGGCAAACGAGCAGGCAACCCACCTGATGGTAAGTAGTCATCGCTGCAAATAGACATCTGCAATACCAAAGAGGTAGAAGATGCGAAAATATCCTTCTGACATTCACCTGTCATGTGCTATAAGGCGACAATTCAATTCAGGGCACGTGCTGGCCAGTTGATCTTACTCCATTAAAGGGTCTACGGGGAAATCGGTCGCAGGTACATAAATAAACAACTCGATTGCGTATGATTCGGTCAATGGGAAATCGACTTTATATTGTGGTGAAGAAACTATAAATTCGTGGCTCATGGCTTTGATTAACACACTGAATAATTGATCTGCAAGGTTAACCTACGCGCTAATCTCAGGAACTATTGGCCCGATTTGAAAAAATATTTTAGTGTTAGATAGCCCATTTATCGAGAAAGTCTATAAGGTATATATCATCACGCTAAGACCAAAAGGAGCGGAGCATAAATAAAAAATGTTGCAAAAACGGGAAAAAATACTCGTTTTAAATGCAGAAAAGCCGAGAAACCCCGCGAGCGAAGCCGTGGGCGGAAAGCTAGGCATAGATAAAAATGGAGTTAAATATTCTAGAAAAGCCCAAAAACACTTTGCTCTACGTGGAAATCGAAGCCATCAGTCACATTTGTAACTTTAAAAAACATAAAAACGCGAGAAAGAAAGAAATATGAGGTGTTATCAACAACACACCACTTTTAGCAACCTGTGTCTGAACACAGGGGGTGTTCAAAGGGGTGGTTGGTATAATTTATGACGTAAATCTTTACTCGCTTTGTTTTCTTTTCAATCATGGCGGCTGTGTAGCAAGGGGGAAAAAGGGGATGAAAATTGCCACAAGGAAATGAAAAAAATATGCAGATTGTCTGATGGTCTAGTTGTGGTTTGTGTGGCTGGCGAGTGTGAGGTCCGAGTTTCGATTCTCGAGCCGAGCAGTGTAGTAAATTTTCAATGGCGAGTATCTCATTAGTCTAGTGGTCCGAAGCGCAATAGAGGTCCTGGGTGCAATTCCCATATATTAAAGTGTTATTGAGTTTATCCATGAAATTCTCAGTAGCATCTCGAAATCTGAATTTGTACCATTGCGTCTTAAGGTGACGTCAACTCGCTCCTGCCTAAGATTGTATTTTTATTTCACTATCACATGAAATATTTACAAAGATATTAATTTAATTTGTAAATTAATATATAATTAATATTATAGATATTAATTTTCTAATTAATATCTTTGTAAATTAATATGTAATTAATATAATAGATATTAATTTTCTTATTTATATCTTTATAAATATTTCACAGTATTTGATGATAAAATAACATTAAAAGGCTAGTTGACTGTTATCAGCCTTAATTTACTTTTATGTTAAACAAAGAACGTGATATAGCGACTTGTGACGTCACATACCGATAGGTCATACAAATTCTAATTTAATACTAATTTCGAATTGACTATTCATATCTAAGACAGGGCAACATCTGTCGGGATAGCTTTACAAAAAATACAACACCTGTCAACTACACCATTTATCAGAGATTCACCGTCTTTTCAACTAACAAGAAACAGTAAGGACAATCTTGAAGTCACATTCTACACGACCTACAAAACCGGCTATTCTTAGGCCACACACACACACATACACACGTCTACACACAAACACAAGTGTAGTAAATTAGTGAGGAAAAGAGCACTAGTGAATTCCCGTCGGCTTTGCTCTAATTAAATGGCAAAAATCGACTCGACTCGGCTTGACCCAGTTGTGGGGAAATTGAGGAGACTCGAAATGGTCGGCCTGACTCGCCGCTGTTAAGTCCATGTTTTCGGAGGTAGCGATTGAAGATGGTGAGGAAAATTTGTGTGAATGAAACTGCTTAATCACTCTTTCACGTTGCTAGTGTGACTGCTAAGCTGGACGGCCGGAGTTTGATTTCCGCGTCGAGCAAAGTGTTATTGGATTTTTCTATAAAATTAAATGTCAGCTGAACTGTGGATGTGCATTGATACACCTCTGCTTAACTTTTCGAGGAATACAGTTGTGATACCTTGTAATGATAATTTATTGTTTAATTCACATTACAAACCAACTTCTTGTAAAAGTGGCATGTTATGTTTTAGTGCCGGGCATGGTTTTTGTCTGAGAATGAGATTCAATTTCACCATGTTTAAGCAACCTACAAACTTTGAGATTTTGTAAGTAAGCAGTAAATTTAATTATACTTCCACTGCACTGCACGGATCAATTAAAATAATAGGGTTATAAACGAAGTGCGTCTCAAATTTAATACAAGTCTGTTAATCCGTTTTTCTCAAACTCTCAAACTCTCATTCTTACTTTCATGTATGTATAATATAGGAGGTAGTTTATTCATATGAATATTAAATGTGTGTTCAGTTTTGATACGTCATATTATGTGACAGGGAAAAGAAGACTTAAAAGGACTTAAAAGTTCAACATATTTTTGTGACAAGAAACGTGGCCGTTTGAAGTTTACTGAAAACGGTTAATGTTTTGAAAGCAAAATTAGGTTCGAATATTATATCGTAATGATCTATAACTAGAACTAATGCCCACTAATTTAAATGTCCACTGCGGAAATTTATGATAATGATAATAGATAATTTAACGCTTTAGTGTTGTGGTACAAATTTAATTGGCAAGTTTTTAAAAATATAAAACTTATTTGGTAGCGCGGACCTATCGATAACTATAACATATATGAGTTTATGTAATGTCTATTATGTGTAAAATAATTAGTGCCTGTTAGTATTCTTCGCCTCTGCGGCGTAGGCCTCTCCTAAACCTTTCCACGCATTTCTTTCATGTGCCTTTTGCATACAATGAGATCCACATCTATGTCTGAAAATGTCTCTTTATCTTTTACTTGGTCTCCCTTTACGCCTTTCAACAACTTTAAACTTCAAATTCCAAGCCGTTATTGAGCATTTCAAAGATCCAAGGCACGCAACTCTGAGTTTTCCATAATCATGAGCGTATTAGTAATTCATTATCACGCACGTCGCTGAAGGAAAACATCGGGCGTGTGAAGTCTGCCAACCCGCAGTAGGCTAGCGTGGTGGACTATAGCCTAACCCCTCTCTCTTTGCGAGAATTCTCCATGAGATCAACTTTTTGGAACCGTGCAACTAGAGTCAATAACGTTTCATAAACGCTTGTGAAAGCTTATTTGAAATAAAAACATTTGATTTGATTTGATTTGATTTGATTTGATTTAGAAGACCAGGGCCCAGCAGTGGGACATTAACATTTTTAAAATCTCTGCGCGATGTCAACAGTGGCGTGCACTCCATACAAGCAAATAAGCTCTGCATACCCTGTAGTCCCTAAATGTATTTAATTAATAATAAATTTATTCCCCTCTAATGATAAATAAATGTAATAAAAAAATGTAAATTTAGCTTGCGCGCCATCTATTACTTTTTTTTAGAACTAATTCGTTGAAGCGTCGATAACTTGCGCGCGCCGCGTCATTGAGCTGCGCGCTGGTGGCGCGCTCTGCTGAGATAAGCAGTGCACCTCGCTGCTTATTCTTCATACAATGCATTTGGACGCATCTCGTGTAGTACACGGCAAAAGTGAGACTGTGTGCGTGTAAATATGAGCGTGTGTGACAGATTTAGAAGCACTGCTTATTTGCTTTCCGCCCAAATTAAGAACCCGCAAAAGCAGCGCATATTGTTTATTGCAGAGGGTCAACGTTTTTAGTCGGATTGGCCAATAATTGATCGACTATATTTTTATTCATCCCAAATTTTTTTCGCCATAGGTATTGTTTTTCTTGTCGCAAGTGAGTGTTTGTCGAGTAATTTTTAGTAAGTCTATTATTGTAAAAAAGTAATATTAAACTCGTAAAAATTGAAAAATATACCTATGAGACCTGTGTAGGTGAAGTGTGTTTAAATAAATTAAAATCTGGCGCGTTTTCGACATTATTTTTCTGAGGAAAAAGCTAAATTGATTTCAAAGTTAAGATCAGTTCTCAGTTTGGATTTAACTCAAAGAATGGGTAATATTACTCGTCATTTTAATAAAAAGTTTTATGATAATCATTACTGGTTAACTGGTTGTGTACACACAAAAAAATTGTATTGTTTCCATTGTATTTTGTTTACTTATCGCGATAGTAAGAATATTTGCGGTAAGAGACAGGTAGGTGGGGAAGATACCTACAAAAACCTGAAACTGGTCAGTTTTTATTGCATACCCTGTCTGAAATCTCTGTGCACGCCACTGGATGTCAATATAAAAAAATACTATTGTTGTAACTGCTTACTTTTACTACTTTTAGGATTAAATAATGCGAAATGACGTCGCTAGACGTCGCCTGAAGACGTAAAATGTGGAAGAGAAATTCGACATCACTGGCGGTGGTCTCTGTAGCTTAATGGGTAAAGCGTCTGGTGTACTTAACCAGAGGGACGCAGGTTCAAACCCTGCCTGAGATCGAATTTTTCTTACACTTGAAATTTTCTTTGATTAGAAAATTCCTATCTTTTTGTACTATTGTTGTAGTTTTGCAAAAAAATCGCTCGTCGCTTCCATATGAAGCATACACTAAAGTGAAATATGCAGTTGTAGGCAATCTGTAACACGTAGTAATTAGCTAGATTTTAATACCTTGGAGTTTGAACCAGCTGTTGAAGTTGTGCTTCAGCACCTCAAAATTTAATAAATTAAAACGCTTGTTTCATATGCAGCAATTTGTAGAGCGGCTCTGCCATATAGATTTTTTTAATTTTATATGAAAGGTAATTATTTTTTTGTAATAAGATGACAAGCGTATCGCGCCATAATTCCGCGCTTGGGGTTTACCACCGAGCTATGGAGAGCAGTATCTTGGAAGTCATGCTATTAGACCGCATTGGAAATAGCATACTGCTCCAAAACTATATTTTTATTACAACATGTTTTTAATGCATACTATCACCACGCCTGTATTCCCAGAAGGGTAGGTACCAATGTACAATGTACATTTCACTGGAATGTATGGGTCCTATGTAATTGGGGGCGAGCCTACTGCCATTACTGGGCACAAATCCAGTCTCCGAACTACTATTTCATAGAAAAACCCAATAACACTGCCGGACCTGGGAATTGAAACCACGACCTAAAACAAAGCAGTCGCGCTTAGGACCACTAGACTGATGAGCCCGTTTTAATGTTTTAGTGAATTTGTATGAATGCTTTTGTCTATTATTTACTTTGTTCCAACAATAATGTTGTCTTTGATCACCATCTAATGAAGAAGGGAAATGCAAGGGTCACAGAATAAATTATAACAAAAACAGGCTTGATTGGAACTCGGGAAGCTTTTGTAAATCAGCGTGTTTTAAGTTTTAAGAAGAGAATTTCAAAAAAGGAATGTTTTCAAAATAAAACCACAGAATAAATATTCGAATTCCAAGAAATACTTGTGCCAGTAGACACTGAAGTGCCAGCGCCAAGTTCCATGGTACAGCATTCAAACAAGTTTGTATTAAGAAAGTTGTAGTTCGTACAACTTCGGAACTCTTCGGGCTTACTCGGGATATGTTTGGAGCTTCGATGAGAAAATGTTCGACGCGTTTTCTTTTACTTGTCCGTTACAATGAAGTTAAGGAATGGTTCTTTCGTTTAATTACGATAAATGTTACATTATAATTATATTTGTTTAAGTAAAAACTAGGACTTGGACTATGGCGGGGCTATGGTCTAACCCTTTTATTCTTAGGGGACACCCGTACCCAGCAGTAGGACGATACCTAAATGGGATGATGGCGGTGAATGAACAAACACATAAATTTTAATTTTAATATCTTGTTATGTTGTTTCGAGATTGATACAGTTATTAAGAATACCCGCTTATTTTGAAAGTGATAAATGAGGGAGTGTACAAATTAGAGCTGAGGCTACACTTTGTTCACTTCTGCTCGGGAGCTCGGATACGACGGACGTTTTATGGACTCCTTGCTCCACTGTGACGGTAACGTTGAACCTGTGTCCGATCTTTGCGTATGTTGCTTTAACCTAGTGTCATATTCAATATTTTTAAGACTTATGCATTGGAAATTATGACAGGACGTGGTATTTAACAAGATTTAATATGGTTCTAAACAAAGTAACAAATTAAAATTGTATACAGTAAGGATTACATCAAGCAAACACACAATAATTTCACGTAATGATCGGACATAGATTCAACCTCACTATAACAATTACAAGCGGACCAGCGTCTGACATTACGTCCATGGCACATAACCGTCGCCTCCGAGACCCCGAGAAAAAGTGATCGAGTTGACGTATCGGCTTGTCTTTTATACAAAACCGACGCATGTCACTTTTAGAATAGATGGGTATTCCTAAAAACTTCATCAATGTCCTAACATCTGTATATAAATCCAAGCAACAATTTTTTTTATATCATCATCTTCACTTTACAGCTTTATCAAGACCTTTAGTAGGTACCTATTTTTATCTATGGTCAAGGCACAGCAAAAGCCTTCTCTTATCAGTTACTCTGTTATTTGTAGCATTTACTACCTGGATAATGGTAGGATTCAGGGAAAGAGGGTCGTGTGTCGCCATTTCAATCAGTTTGTAATGGAAAGCGTCGTTGCCACACCGTAAGAGGTCACGTAACGATGACAATTATTGTGGTCTCTTGAGAAAACCGACATGGACAGGCAACTTGGAAAAAAATATATAGGTAATGCATTAAGAATTTTCTAAACCCTATAGTATTAGTAGTGCTTTCTTTGTTATTATTAAAATGTGATAGTTTGTACATATGTTTGGGTACATATAATACAATTATAGCAGGTCGATATCTGTAAATTATGAATATCGAATAAAAACTAAAATGGTGGTTTTTATTTGAGCAACAGAAGCCAAAACAAAGTATTTTTTGAATTTTTTACTCTATCTATATGCAGAAAGTACTACACGAAATTTGATGAGAGCCACCTAAATTAATTAAGCACATATTACGATTATTCTTTGCTGAAATAATACTGCTGAAGAGTGTCTGTTGTCGTTTGAATGCGCTAATCTCTGCAAGTACTGATCGGATTAAAAAAAAACATTGAATTTGATAGCCCAATTCTTGAGGCAGTTTTAATAGCTATTCGACATCACGCTAAGAGCGGGGCAAAGCGGTCGAATCCATGGGCCACAGCTAGTTAACTACATACACTCACGCCTTTTCGCCACCGAGGTAGGAATAAACTACATAGTTCTTTAGTTTCGTCCACGTTCATGCATCTTGTCATACACGGCCGGTGACGAATTCTAAATAAATATATATTGCTTTTGTAAGACAGCTACCATTTTCATCATGGTTTTAACGTTCTAAAATATAAAAATAGCAGAAAAGTCCAGAAACTATCAATTACTCAACTTTCAGTTTTTAAGTTATATTAGTGAAGAAAAAATAGTTTTTATTACATTTGTAATTTCAATAAACAAGATACTTTAATATTGGCATATTAATATCTCAAAAGAACTTGGCGGGGACACTGCCCGCACTTAATAAAACATGTAATAATAAACAAAAACATACCTACCACTAAAGTTTTATTTTACGTAACACTACATTCTATTCAATAAAATTCAAACACGCAAAACACTACCTACAACATTTTTTTGAAGAGTAACACAAAGGTCCTATGCAGTGCACTTTTGTTTTTTAATATTTGGACCAATAAAACACAATGGATTCGAAATGCCCACGGAATACCACAAAAATATCGCAAACACTGCAAACCGCAAAATTCAAAAGAATACTGCATTACGACACTGTTTTTATACAAAAGCGTTCATAATTCCCGCGCAAAAATACAGAAAAAAAAAACAGAAAAAGAAAATAGTGACGTTTAATGTTCTATAGTTTAAATAGAGAACATCGACGTCAAGTAACAGTATGCATACTGTTGCGTTTCGTACGGTGAGTGTGGAGTGCCGGAGGTCCAATTCCTCCCTCATTCCCCTTCCTTATCCTTTTCTCCGTCCCCTTCCTTCTTCTGTTCTCCGTCCCCTTGGCATTGCAGATGTCCATGGGCGGCGATGACATCTTACCATTAGGTAGCTCGCTTGCTAGTTTGCCTAGTTGTTCCATAAAAAAAAAAACAGCAAACAATTTTAGACGGTAAAAATAAAAATAATGTTGTCAATTTACTGTTGATTGCTAAAAGAAACCCTTTCTATCCTTTACTTTAGTTCAATTTGAGGTAATGTTAACAGGCAAAAAATCCTCAATAACATTACAAGACCATTTCAACAGATATTTACTCTTCGCTATTGCAAGACAATAATAGCGTTTACAGACAATAAAACGAGACCCAGTCTAGGCAATCGCTTCAAACTTAACTTTCATTTGGAACGCGGGGATAGTGTCAACGACGGGAATGAAATGGCGAAGCAATATAGAGGGTGTGGTTCCAAAACTAGCGGGAGATAGCTTATGAAAGGGTGTGGCTCCAAAACTAGCGGGGGGACAGCTTATGAAAACTGACATAACATAACATGCCATCACGCCTGTATCCCCAAAGGGTTAGGCAGAGGCGTACTAATGTACACCCACATTACGCCGGTATGTTTATGTCCGTTGTAATAGGGGGCGAGCCTATTGCCATTATCCGGGCACAAATCCAGACTCCAAGCTGCTACTGAGAATTTCATAGAAAAACCCAATAAGTAACACTTTGCTCGACCTGGGAATCGAACCCAATACCTCTAGTGTAGCAGTCGCGCTTAGGACCACTAGACTAATGAGGCAGTCTTATGAAAACAGGGTTGAAAGAAAACACGTTTTAAGGAATGTTAAGGAATGGCAACGTGCAGTGATAGCCTAGTGATAAGAACATTGGATTGCCAGGTCAAAGGTCTCGAGTTCGAATTAAATGCACGCATATCTGACTTTTCACAGTAATGCGTTCATTCTGTGCACTGTTTAGATAAGTTTGTAGTTATATCGAATATATTAGGCTAATAGTACCAAGCGCGACTGCTACGCTAGAGGTCCTAGGTTCGATTTGATTGGATCGGATCGGTTCAATTAAAATGATCAGTAGCAGCTCAGTCTGGATTTGTCTCCGGTTAATGGCAATAGGCTCGCCCCCTATGATGTGGATAATATTAATACTATTGGGTGGATAGTAGTAAATACACCTCCGCATATTAATTATTTATCGTGAAAAATAAAATGACGCCATATTTTTCGATTTTCATTTCTTTCCCATAAAACATTATTAAACAATCTCTGTTTTCGTGGCCCCATATCTATTATAAAGGGTAAATACACATGTATTTGTTCGCAGCGGTGCGCTTGCATGCCCCTCGTATTGTTGGGGTCACGGAAAATACTAGCCCGATACGCACGCCCCAGTAAGCTTGTAATTCCGTACTGATTTGTATGTTCTATATCATACCATCACGCTTGTATTGAAAGGTTAGGCAGAGGTGTACTAAAGAACACCCACTTTTCATTGGCATGTTTCAGTCCCATGGGGGCGAGCCTATTAGCATTATTCCAAACTCGAAGCTTCCAATATTTCTTATGAGAAAACTCAGCAAAAGATCCAGCGAGCCACCTAATGGTAAATAGTCATGCCACCCATGGACCTCTGCAATACCAAAGGCGCTTCAAATGCATTGCAAAGCCTATTTAAGGAAAAAAGATGGGAAGGAGAAAAGGAAGAGGACAGAGGGAGGAATTGGGCCTCTGGCGCTCCACACTCACCATACAAAATGCAACAGTATGCATGCTACTACTTGACCTCGATATACTACTTAGAATTTTATAGAAAAACTCAATAGCACTTTGCTCGTGCTCGAATCGAACTCAGGACCTCTAGCGTAGCAGTCGCGATTAGGACTAATGAGGCAGTTGTATGTTTTTTAAAGATTTAAAAGATATTTACGGATGAGGGACGAGCCTTTTACTTCGAGCTGCTACTGCGAAAGTATTTTTGTTTATCTGTTACCTTTTCACGTCTAAATCGCTGAACAGATTTCCATAAAGTTTGGCAAGGAGATAGATTGATAGATGTCAGAAACCTAGAAGGACATACACTGATCTTATCGGCGAGGTCCTCCAAAAAGGTCAGGTGCGGAGTACTCGTAATCGGTTCATGTGTATGAAAAGATGTATGAATATGGGAAGACCGAAAGAGGCATGCGAGAGTCACTCATCCGTCTTTAGTACACCCATTTAAAGACTGACCACGGCAGGCGCTGCTTAACCATAGCAAAGTTGACCCTTTAAAGCATTTAACCTACTAATTGAAATACTTAGGATTGGTAGCCCTCAAAACAATTAAATCCAGTGCCGACGTAATGCAACTAATTCGACACGTACTTCGTATAGTAACGTACGTAAAGCGTACGGCCCCGCACGAGGTCGTACGTGACTCGCACGGCTCCCACACGAGATCCGCACGTGACCCGGATCCACTTGCGTTGACGGAAAATATCTATATACTATCACAATTGATACGACATGACACGCTCGCGTAAAAAATATATAAATAAAAATATAGTACTTACTAGCACAATAGCACGAGATACCTCATAAAATCCTTCCACGAATAACTGCTTATTTTTTATTATATTTTAACATTAAATAATGCGAAATTTTCAGATTCGACAGATCGAAGATTCAGACGCTTTACTACTTAACCAGAGAGACGCAGGTTCAAAACCTGCCAGAGATCGAATTTTTCTTTCACTAGAAATTTTCTTTCATTAGAAAATTCATATCTTTGTTCTTCCACAAATGTTAGTAATAAATTTCTCACGTTACTCCAATTTCTCCCTCATTCCCTACCACTTTTCTCCTTTTTACAATACCAATAAGGTTGCAACCAAGCATAACACTTTGCTCGACCTGGGGATCGAACCCAGGACCTCTAGCGTAGCAGTCGCGCTTAGGACCACAAGACTAATGAGGCAGTCTACACATGCTATAAATATCCAATGTAAGCTGACCTCACAATGTATTTCTTTTCCACTGTATGACAGGTCAGTTTATAGTAGTTATATATAACACAACTAGCTGTGCCCCGCGGGTTTACCCACTTTGTCCATCTCCTAAGATTTGTAGCCTGATGCTCGATAGCCTATAGCCTTTTTCATGAATGTGGGTAATAAATACAAAAATATTTTTTCAATTTCGACTGGTAGTTCCAGAGATGAGCGCGTTCAAACAAACTCCTCAATCTTTATTCTATTAAGTATAGCTGACCCGTGTCCACTTCGTTAGGCGATATTGGCTTTCTATATGTAAATAATATCCAAATTCAGTACAGAAGATCTAGAAATTATCCCCTAAAATCTCACAAACGTTACCTCTTTTAAAAAAATATTACTAGCAATGTCGGTCGTACATTAGGTACTAGTATTCTCGTTAACCCCTCTTACTAAGCTAAATGCTTGTGTTACTAGTGGGTTCACGTCGGTAGTGCAATGGGTGGGTTCCGAACCGGCAACCACATGATCGCAAGTCCGACGCTCTTAATGTTAGTATAGATAGCTTATAGCGGTGGCTATTTAAGCCTCCCTGGTATATTTTTTCTAAAACACACCTTAATATTATTTTTAGATATATGCGAATTAGGGACATACAGAGTAAACAGAAATCATCATCAATCAAGGCGCCCGCCATTATGCATGTCATCATGCTTGTATTACTTTGAGGGATAGGTAGAACTGTTAGCCTGCTTTCAGGGGAATGGTCTTTTAAACGTTTATAATACTCAAGATTTGCCCACGACTTCGACCACATAAGATCCCAGTTATCTCGCAAGATGTTTAATGTATAATGATATGATGATTCAGCTTTCTAATGGAAAAATAATTATTAAAATCGATTCTGGAGTTTCAGAGTTTATCGATTGCAAACAAACGGAACATTTCTCTTTATAGTATCGGCCTAAATTCCCTGAAGGGTTTTAAAATGAGGTAGTTAACTAGTGTTAAATTAAATGAAAATAAAAGGCCTATATTAAAATGAAATGAAAAATAAGAAGCATTCTAAATAAATCATTTAAATCGACTGAAAACCCAATTACACTTTGCTTGACTTGGGGATCGAACCCAGGACCTCTAGCGTAGCCGTCGCCCTTAGGACCACTAGACTAATGAGGCAGTCATAAACATGTTATGGGATCATAAAAATATTATTGAACTAGCCTGTTGATAACTATACTCCATTTGGTTAGGTACTTAACTAAAGGTAAACAATAAAAATGGCGGCGTTCAGGGCTCTTCAACCTTTATTCCAATGGTATCTTATGAATTGGAAGTGAAATTAATAACAACACATCTAACAATCAATAAAAACAACGAACAAACAAAACTATAACTAAATAATACAATTTACGGCAAAAGAAACACAAAAACGAACGAAAGTACAAACTGTTACGAATGGCGTCTGGTTACCCGACTAAGTATAATATCGGTTAATTATTTTGCCGCGCTTCCTCGCGCTACTACTTCTTAATTTTTTCGAGTTATCAAAAGTCTATTATGTAGAAAAAGGTTCTGATTTCCTGTCTTTTTAGATTCTTTCTAGTAGGCACATTGCAATACTTTATGACATAATTATCAGATTTGATTTATTTATTGGTCGCAAGCTTAAGAATTTATAATTACCATTTAATATTAAACAAAGAAGTAAAATATGCTAGTATAGTTGTTGGTTGTAATAAGGTTCACAGTTGATTGCATAGGATATAAATAATAACAAGACGTGTGTGTTTCACTAGGTGTATTGAGCAACTAAATGAAATAAAATCACAACATGCCGCCCACCAAAAGGACGACGTTCTTTTATAAATTATAACAAGTAGGTACATATTACACAATAACAGAATGTAAATAAATGAGCTATTCATAATCTAAAATTGGTTATAGTTTGAACTTTATATTAGGTTGAATCTATAGGCAAAGGACATAATTTTGTTACAGTTCGTTTTGTTACTGAACTACCACTTTTCACGCTGTACACCCTTGTTAGACCATCTACACCACAGTGTTTATCAGTTATTCTTCCTAAGGACCATTTTCCAGGTGGCAAATTGTCAGTTTTGATTAAAACGACATCTCCGATTTTAAACTCTTCTTCTCTTTTAAGCCACTTAGGACGTTGTTGCAGTCGTGATAAGTATTCATCTTGCCATCGCCGCCAGAAGTCATTCACAAGTTTTTGTGTGTGCTGCCAACGAGACAAGCTCGACAACCTTATGTCTTTCATGTCAGGTGACGGGACAACAATAGGTGCCTCTCCAATTAAAAAGTGTCCAGGGGTAAGTGGATTCAGGTTGTTTGCATCAGTATCATCAATGGGGCATAATGGGCGTGAATTTAAACAGGATTCAACTTGGCAGAGTATCGTCGTCATCTCTTCATATGTAAGGTGAGTAGTCAGGATTCTTTTAAGGTGGTATTTTATAGATTTAACTCCTGCCTCCCATAATCCACCGAAGGAGGGACTATAGGCAGGAATAAAATGCCATTGAGTACCTTCTGAGGCTAATGTCTGTGCTATTTCTCCAGTGAATCGTAGGTTTGCTTCGTTCCAGTCGTCACGAAGTTGTTTGTTGGCCCCCACGAAATTGCGCCCTTGATCGCTCCATAAATGATTACATTTGCCTCTCCTTGCAACAAAACGTTTGAAAGCCCCAATAAAGGCTTCTGAAGACATGTCACCAACAAGCTCAATGTGAATAGCCTTGGTTGACATACAGATGAATATGGATATATAAGCCTTACAGGTTTTGTTTCCTCGGCCTCTGGACATTAAAATGTGAAAAGGGCCCGCGAAATCTACACCGCTATTTAAAAACGGCCTTGATGGTGTCACTCTTTTCTCGGGTAAGTCTCCCATAATTTGAGTTCGCGGAGAAGCATTTAGTCTGGCACAAATAAGACATTTGTGAACATGTTTTTTAGCTAATGACTTTGCCTTAACGATCCAGTATTGTGCACGTATATAGCATAATATCAGTTGCACTCCTCCGTGAAGAGTCTTGTGATGTGCATCAGCAATTATTAAGGGAGTCAGTGTATTTTTATTTCCCAAAATAATTGGATGTTTTCTGTTATCAGGTAAGTTTGTATGTCTGAGGCGACCGCCCACCCTGAGAATCAATTTCTCGTCGAGATATGGACTTAGAGATCGCAGTGGACTATTCCTTTCTAATTGCTTATTTATGTTTAATCTTTCTATTTCCTTCCTGTATTCTTCTTCTTGAACTCTCCTTATACAAATTGTTAGTGAATCGTCTAATTCTTGTGTTGTTAACTCTTTATCTATGTTTGAATTCTTTTTGTAGGTTAGAAATCTTCTGCAGTAAGAAATAGCCTTAAGCAATTCTGGTAGTTTTTCAAAACTCTCAAATTGTGTAATTAATGATTTTTCTTGTATTTCTAAGTTATGGTAAGTATTAAGTTTTATCGGTTTCATTTCCATATCTGTTGTTATCACGCTTTGTTTACTAATCTTTATTTTCTTTTCAGATAACCAACTTGGGCCTCTCCACCACAAGTCACATTTCTTCAATTCCGAAAGCAGCATACCTCGAGAGGCCACGTCAGCGGGATTATTACTCGATTGGACATGATACCAGTGTTTGTTGTTTAGGTTTTCCACTATTTCGACGACTCGATTAGCAACAAAGGTGTTCCACCGATTGGGTTCGCCACATAGCCATGCAATAACTATAGAAGAATCTGTCCATGCATACATATCTGTAGTTGGAATGTTTATTGCCGTGCCAATTTGTTTCATGAGCTTTGAGAGGAGTAATGCACCACACAATTCCAATCTAGGCAAAGAAATTGTTTTAAGTGGCGCTACTCTTGTTTTGGCAGCAATTAGTTTTGTGACTACTTCATGATTCGTTGTTTCAGTTCTTAGGTAGACTACTGCTGCATACGCACGCATTGAAGCGTCACTGAATCCATGTATTTGTGTGCTTACTTTGTTAATTTCAGTTGCACCAAGCCATCTTTCAACTTGTATTTCGTTTACATTAGCAAAATCCCTTTTTATCTCTTTCCATTCTTCACGTAATGTATCACTCACATTCTCATCCCAAGCGACCCGTTCGAGCCATAGTTTTTGTAACAGGATTTTTGCCATAACAGTGCTTGGTGCGATCCAACCAAGTGGATCGAATAGCTTTTGTATGTCAGATAATATACTTCGTTTCGTCACATTAGTGCCTTCAGACGTTGGCAGAGTTAAATTGTATTGAAACGAGTCTGTATTAAGATTCCATACGATACCCAGTGCCTTTATGGTTCCGTCAAGATTCATGTCTACGTGTGCATTGGTTGACCTTTTATCTTCTTCTATAGAATTCATAAAATGTATGTCATTCGAAGACCATTTGGTGAGATGAAAACCTCCTCTCTGTAGGGTATTTGTGACAGCTTTGGCAAGAGATATCGCAGTTTCTGTATCATCCGCACCGTCAAGCCAATCATCCATATAAAAGTTATTTTTGACGGATTGCACAACAAGTGGTTGATCATCACCTTCATCATAGGCTACTTGATGGAGTGTTCTTACAGCTAAATAAGGTGCAGAAGCTGTACCAAATGTGACTCTTGTTAAGCGGTATTCTTCTAAATTATCAGACTCCTTTACTCTCCAGATAATTCTCTGTAAATCAGCATCTTCTTTTGTTACCAATATTTGGCGATACATTTGTTTGATATCTGCCATGAAGCAAATACGTTTCATTCTCCATTTTATTATAAGGTTTCTCAAGTCTCCCTGCAGCTGCGGACCTACTAATAATTCTTCATTTAATGATATATTGTTTGTGCCCTTGCAGGAAGCATCGAAGACAATGCGAGTCCTAGAGCTTTCCTTGTCATTGCGTATTACAGCATGGTGTGGTAAGTATGCTGATCTCTTTGTTTCCCTTTCTTTTTCAGGTATCTTCTCCAGGTGTTTTTGTTCTATGTAATCATTAATGACTTTTGTGTATTCCTTTTTCAGGTCTGGTGATTTCTTAAACTTCCGCTCCAGTTGCAAGAATCTTTGTATAGCTATCTGTTTTGTATTTCCTTCGGGTGTTTGTGGACTGTCGATTTTGAAAGGTAATTTAACTACGTATCTTCCTTCTTTATTTCTCGTTGTTGTTTGGTTATAGATATCTTCACATATTTTATTATCTTTTGTTAAATGTCTGTTATTGTCAACTTCTATTTCCCATATAGACTTCAATATTTCATCGACATCAACCTTGTGATGCATTACAAGGTAAGTATCTTCTTGGGGTTTTCCATAAATTTCTCCAAAAAGAATCCAACCCAGAGTTGTCCTTTGTGCTGTTGGGGTACCTGGTGGACCCTTTATTAAATCGGGCTGAATAATTTGTGCGTATTCTTTCACTCCCAACAACAGGTCTATAACACCGGGTTTTAAATAATTTGGATCCGCTAGATCAAGCCCTTCTATATGAGGCCATGGTTGTGTGACAATTGCTTTGGTGGGTATCTTTGTGGTCAGTTGTTTCGACATCACGTAAGCTCGGATTGGTAAGCTGTAATGTTTGTCGCACTGTGATTTTATTTGGAACTGCACCACATGTTTAATTTCTGTTTTTGCAGATCCCACTCCTACAACACTTCCCTTGAATGGTTGTCGTTTCAGCTTCAATAGTTGAGTTGCCCGTTCGCTGATGAACGTTGCTTGGGAACCCTGGTCTATTAGTGCGCGTAGTGGGAAGACTTGACCTTGATTATTCATAGCCTCCACTACCGCAGTCGCTAATAATGCTACTCCCTGTCTAGCACTGATATAAGACGAAATCATTGTGTTCACTTGAACTGTTTCCTCCTCTTCTACTACATGCTGTGAAGCCAACGGTTGTGAGGTGCTCGGTAAAGCCGTCGGTTCTGTGTTCTTATTCTCATGTAGCAGTGAATGATGTCGTCTATGACATATTTGACAGGACACTGGTAGCTTACATCTTGTTACCGAATGCCCAGGTACTAGACAGTTAAAACATAAATGTTTGTTTTTAACATATTCTGATCTCTCATTGGGTTCCATTTTGATAAATTGTTTGCAGTGGCTTAACGTGTGGTTTTCTTTGCACATGACGCATGTTTTTTCTGTAGTTGGTGTGGTGACATGATATGAACGTTCCTTGACTTGCTTTGGTTCTTTAGCACTATTATTATTTGCTGTCACTAATTCCAACGTTCGAAACTTCGACTCCATGAATTTCTTTAAATCATTCCAGGTAGGTAAAGCTTCAGCATCATCACGGTAGATATATTCCTCCCAGTTTTTATGTGTCTCTGGGTCCAACTTCTGAACTAGAAGATATATTATTATTAGATCCCAAGAGGCAGTGGAGATTTTTAAATTTTCAAAACTGTTTAAACATTCTGTGGTTGTGTCCAATAATCCTTTTAACTGGACAGCTGATTGTGAGGACATCTTCCTTTGATTAAATAATCTTTTCATTATGCAATTTAATATTAAGCGTCTGTTACCATACCTTGTATTCAAAACATCCCATGCACTAGAATAATTACTGGAGGTCACTTGTATATGTTTTAATAATGTCTCAGCATCTCCCGTAACACTAGTTTTTAAATAATGGAGTTTCTGTACATCACTTAGATTATTGTTGTCGTGCACTAAAGAAGTAAACAAGTCCTTAAAAGTAGGCCATGCTTCGTAATTTCCGCAAAATTTAGGTAACTGTATTTTCGGCAAATGAACAATATTGTTTGGTGCATATGTTACATTCATACTTGAGTTTGCAGACTTTGAGTCTAAAGATCTTTCCGATAACGATGTAAGCATGTCTTTCAAATCACCTTGTAATATGTTATACAAATCTTCATAAATAAAGAATTCCTCGTTCAAAAAGTAAGGTATAACCCCTTTTTGTTCCTTGGGTGTAATCTTCACTAACCCGTCATGTGCTTTCTTAAATGCCATCCAATACTCATCAATAATTTGAACACGTGCTTCTATATATCCTTTTGTCAATCTTGATTTAGGGCACTTTTTTAGGTTTGTTTGTGTCTTCCGTAATAAATTAGCACCATCTTCTAATACAGCGAGATATTGTTGTTGTTCTTGAGTAGTAGACATATTTCACGTTACCACTTATAACTGCCTTGAAGTAAATATCGTAGAAATGCGTTAACAGCTATCTTAATAATATTCCGATGTTAAAATTGTTGCAATAATAAGTGCATAGAATGATGCGCTTACGACGAATCCTTATCGCTCAGGAATGCGGTTCTTTTGTTCTCGCGGCCCAGGTGTCGACCGCTCCGTAATTAATATAATCCGGTTCGATTTCGACCATATGTTGGTTGTAATAAGGTTCACAGTTGATTGCATAGGATATAAATAATAACAAGACGTGTGTGTTTCACTAGGTGTATTGAGCAACTAAATGAAATAAAATCACAACAATAGTAAAGGAAAATTATTTTGAATGATTAAATAATTTATTTTGGTTACGTTTTGTTTCAAGATGAAAAATGGCCCTATAGAAGAACCTTTTTTATGATTTGTTTACCTTTAGTTAAGTACCTAACCAAATGGAGTATAGGTTTTATCCTTGAGAAGCAAAACCGCTTATGCGGTTAAAATAAAATCTATTTTGCCTTGAAAGAGATTTCGTTTAACCCTGAGTATATGTAGCATCGTGGATTGACTGGTTTATTGAGATCCAGTAGATCCGCTTGTCAATATCATCTGACGTGGCCCATATACATACGGGGGATCTCGCGGTGGCCATAATTTTGCGTTACTACAGGATAATGACATGAGAAACTGCTATTTTTACCAATAAACACTATAGGGTAAGAATCAGTCACTCTCTGATTGAGACAACCTTATTATATTACCCAGATCAAATAAAAATTTACGATGGAACTTAGCGAACAAAGAAACGAGGTAAGAAAAAGATAAGTCGTAGTTTCGGTATTGTTATATAGTGTAAAATTGAGTTTGTACACGGCAAGGCGTAGTTTTAACCAGCCTCATTTCTTTGTTCGCAAAGTTTCATCTTAACTTTTTATTTGATCTGAGTCATATTAAGAAAATAAATTACAACATATAATTAAACGTGAAAGTAGAATTGATGCTGTGAAAATGCGTTCCTAGCAAAGTATGTGCGGTGTAATAAGAAATTGTATGTTGAAAAATAGTGTGATAAGACAGCTTTGTGGCTTAATAGACCCAAAAAAATAAAGAAATAAAAGTATTAATTATATTTTGCCTGGAGTTGTGGACTTACGAGTTGTAGGTCGTAGGTTCGAACTCAGACAGGCACTTTAATTTGTGTTAAATTATTTCATCACCGAATACGTATATGTTATGTTATATACGATGAAGGAAAATATTGTGACGAAACCGACAAGTCCAAGAACCAAAATTCGATGACATGTACTGGGCCCGCGTGGTGGATTACGGCCCACTCCTTCTCACCTAGAGGAGCCCTGTGTCCCAGCGTGTGGGAACATTATAGGCCGATAATGTTTATGCTTAAGTATATTTGCCTAGAGTAGTTCATTTTATATGGTGAATATTTTTCTCTTTAAATTAAAGTTTCCAATCTCAATCAAAATTCTAATTATTCTAATCAGGACTCTTTCGTAAAATAAATCTTGTTGAAGAAATAAAACATGAAACAAGACACTGGGGTGCTTTGAAAATAAATTAATTTTAGATCATCTGAAAACTAAGTTAATTATCTGCTGAGAATTACATCAAGTTTCATAGCTATTTTTGCAGTAAATTAAATTAAATAAAAAAAAACGTTGACTTTTAAGGTTTGTTATTATGACTTATGATAACAACGAATGGTGACTGTTGATGATGATGACGTGTACCTACTGCTGTACACCCACAGAAGACGATATGTCTAGGTCCCAAGTAATTGGGGTGAGCCTGTTGCCACTAACCGGGCACTAGTTCAAACTCAGAGCTACTAATGAAATTTGCATAGAAAAACCAAATAACACTGCTGAACTTTAAAATCGAACACAGAACCTCAATCGCGCATAATTTATAAAAAGAACAATCCACCAAGAATGCTAAAGGAGGCTTAAAATAAACATTCCCCTGTTGTTCAGCAAATAATAAAAAAAAACTCGTCACGTCTCGGATAAAGAAACGACTCGAGCGCTTCCTAATGCAAATTGAAACAAATTCTTTTAAGTAACGCAAAGGAAAATATATAGATAAGGGAAACTATATAGGCCCTTAAATGTTCTGAGTAAATAATAATGTATAACAGCTTATTCAAAAACTAGAAAATTTTCAATTTTGGCAGAATCCTCTATTATTCTTCTATCTCTCTATTTTCTTTTATGGGTTATCTCAGAAAACGAGCAGGCGAGCTACCTGTTGTTAAATAGTCACCGTCGCCCATGGACATCTGCAATACCAAAGGAGTTGTAGATGCATTGCCGAGCCTATTTAAGGAAAAAGGAGGGGAAGGGGAAAACGAGAAGGAAGAGGACCAGCTCCGGCGCTCCACACTCACCGTACGAGGCGTAACAGCATGCATACTGCTACGTCGATATTCTGTGGAAGGGTAGTACTTTCCCGGTCGCGCCGACCCATTCATGCCGGCACGTAGACATGCCAGCGAGAAACTACTACAAATCTGCTACAAGAACAATTTCTGAGCAAAACTTAGTACTCAGTTAAGAATAAGCTACAATTAATGTCGCAATTCTTACCTATATGATCCCAAAATGTTAACAATTATCGTTATAAAACTGGATTTAAACCAGCGCCATCTAGTTAAAAAAATTGAAAACATTGATTTGTTTGAATGAAATTTTAGGAAAGTCCCATATTATATTTCAACGTGGTTACGACACTCGAACCAGTGATCACGTTGATTGAAAATGATCCATACTGGTGCGTACCATGCAAGAATGAACATCGGTTGAATTTAATCAATCGCCCAAAGTTATCTCTGGCGGTGCGTATTATTGTGTTCAATATTTTATCTGTGTATAGGTAAATAACAATTGATGTGTGAATTACTGATATTCGGCGGATGATGTTAAATATCCTGTATTCAGATAGGCAGAGGTGTACTAATGAACAGTGGGTTTTAGTTGTTACCTGACCCACCGAGACCCCGCCGTCCCATCTAGGGTGGGTCAAGTAACAGCTATACTACACTTATACTTCACCGGTATGTTTAAGTCCCATGGGGGCCAGCCTATTGCCATTTACCGGGCACATATCTCAAGTTCGAAACTCCTAGCTACTACCGAGAATTTCATAGAAAAACGTAATAACAAGTTGCTCGACCTGGAAATCAAACCCAGGATCTTTAGCGTAGCAGTCGCAATTAGGACCACTAGATCAATGAGGCAGTTATATTTATTAAAATTGACCGATCTATTATTTAAATTGCATTTATTTCTGTACAAAGATAAATACACTTTTTCTTTAACTAGATGGCGCGTTTTGTGTACATTTACCTATTTATATCTAGTTATTCCTTTTCATCAAATACTACAATAATTTGTCGTATTCGTAGTAGTGTTTGTTACATCATTAGTAGAAATATTCGTATGCCATCGACGTATTCCCACCCCAAAACCACCCACCAAATAATACGCACATTTTAAGCCCTTATTTAGTAATTTCTCTAATTATTTCCTTAATTTCACAAGAAAATAGCCAAACAAAAGTTTAGCTTTGCCTTTTCCTTGAATTTTAACATTACAAATTCCAGAATTTCTGTTAAATTTCTATAAATGCATTAACCAAAACATTACAAGCATCCCTTGCTCGCCTTCCTCGAAGAAATTATAGAATTGTGTTTTCGAAATTCATTAAGTGCCCTTAATCTTTATTAACGACTTCACTAAATCTAAAATTTAAATGTCAAAATTTGGTATACGACAGAAAATCCAGATGGCGAAAGTCAATTAGGTACTTAAAACCAATTTTTTCCTCTGTAGGTTCTGCATTGGGATAAACCGGCGGTATGAAGCGGGTGTAGCCTTATGGCTAGGGCATCGGACTTGCGGTCATGTGGTTGCCGGTTCAAAACCCACCCATTGCAATACCGACATAGACCCACTAGTAATACAAGCATTTAGTTTAGTACGAGGGGTTAACAAGAATACTAGTAATGTGCGACACACAACGCTAGTAAGCTTTTTAAAAAAATCCAGTCAAATCTTTCCGGATCCTTCATTTTCCGGATCTTTTATTCCGGTATCCTATGTGTAGGTAGGCTGAGTTGAAATGCAAAAACTTTGTAACCTACTACAGAAATTTGAGAACAAAGGGATACTTAACAATCGTAATGTTGAAGTGAACTTTTAGTCTGTTACTATTTGAACTATCGACATAATTTGAATTTCTTGAAGCTTGCCAACATTGTTAGTGTTGTCGAGCCGTTGTGACGAAATATACGGGAGCCTGAATGGAACGGACCCGTTCTTTAAAGCGCTGCTGTCTCAAAAGACCATCATTATTATTTCAATATGATATTATAATTTGACTGCCTCATTAGTCTAGTGGTCCTAAACGCGACTGATACGCTAGAGTTCGGGTCTAATTCCTGGGCCGAGCAAAGTGTTATTGGGTGTTTCTATGAAATTGTCAGTAGCAGCTCGGAGTCTGGATTTGTGCCCGGTTAATGGCAATAGGCTCGCCCACTATTACATGGGACCTAAACATACCGTCGAAGTGTGGGTGTACATTAGTACACGTCTGCCAAACCCTCGCGTAGAGCTCATTCCCGATGCAGGCGATTAAGCAAAATAGACCTACAAGCATATAGATATGACATGGTTTGCTTTGGATCACCGCAGTCACATTGAGCTATTAACATTTCTGAACCTTCACTCGTACGGTAGGGAGAAACAACTTCATATCGGTCTTAACAAAGATAAAATAGAGGCCCGGTTGAAACGCAAACGCCCGTATATTTTCTCCTTAGTTCCTAAAGCTAAGCCAAGTGGAATGGTGCCCATCTTTCCACTATTAGTTGGAGGCGGAGCGACATTTAAACCAATTTTCTTGGCGTCTCTCAACATTAATAAAATATTCTGTGTTTGGAAAGTCGTATTTAGTGCCGAGAAGTCTTTTGTTTCAATTTGAAAGATATTTCTGTTTTAGTTAAAAGAAAATTCATAATAACACAGTGCGGAAGGGTTACAGAAACTTTGCATTCGTGCGAGTGCTCATAGCACACAACTTTGAAGGTAGTCTGGCCTGAGACGCGGCGCGTCCGCGTTGTACTGGTTTTTTTATGTCGGCTTTAAGCGCGGCGCATCCTATACACGGTGTAAACTTTTACATTTGTTGATCACTATCGCGCAAATGCAAAGCTAAACTTACAGTTTTTTTCAGTCTACCCGTGACCACGGATGTTGTTAAGGATCTAAAATGTCGGGGATATAAAACTATCATAAAAACGCGATATAAATATGTGATAAGTGACAGAAACCAGTACTTAACTATGAAATTTTCAAAGATTTTCATGATTAATTTTCAAAGTTACAATACAATGTTAACATATTAATCTTAAAAATTAGGAACTCTTTGACTGACTGAGTCTTCTTTTTAAATATAAGTAGTAGGTTAAGTAAACTCGGAAAACAAAAATTAAACTACTTAATAAGTATACTGTTTCGCAATTCATTTTTCTCCTGTATTGAAAGTGTATGTTAATATATACATTTATAAATGTAAACAAATCTTTGTTTAAAAAAAAACATCTCGATGTTTGAAGAGATAGTAACAAAACATTGATATGATTGATGTGTTTTATAATATTATCAATAGGTCCGTAATATTTCCGATAAATGCACTCTTTGTCAAAATTGATCAATAACAATCACTGAAGATACAGGAACTGCTATAAATGCCAGCGTTCAATATACTTTGAAGTTTGAGTGAAATAGAGAGTCGTGCGCACTATATTGTGTTTGAAGAATGCAATCGAATGCACAGTGGTAAAATGAAACGGGTACTAGGTATATCGAGTGTTTTTTTCTACTATTCTATCGTAATGGGTTTCCGTGAACAATAGGCGACTCATTCATTGTCCTTTTCTATTGAGCTATGCTTATTCGGAGTCCAGAGTGCTTCGTTGATAAGTATTGACTAAGCTGATCAAACGATTTGCACGGTTAAGCTACACTTGCTGCGGTCAGTGTGTAGATGGATGACCATTCTTAATACATATACACCACTCCGTGCCTCGGAGAGCTCATAAAGCCTTCGATCCCGGTTGTCGTACGAAAATTACAACCGTAAGTAGTACTCAGTAGACGAAAAAGACTGCCAACCACTGTATCTTCAGAATATCGGTGTAAGAAATATCGTAGTGCAGTAATAGCCTTGTAATATGACCATTGGACTGCCAAGTGAAATCTTGAGTTCGAATCCAAGGTACGCACCTCGGTCTTTTCGAATTCATGTGTGACGCTTAAACGGTGAAGGAAAACATCGTGAGGAAACCTGCATGCCTCAGAGATTTTTTTGACGGCATGTGAAGTCTACTAACCCACAATAGGCTAGCGTGGTGGACTATAGCCTTATCCCTCTCGTTCTGAGAGGAGACCCGTGCCCAGCAGTGGGACAATGTAAGGGGTTGATGATGATGATGATTGGTATCAGGTTGCGGAGGTCCGATGGCAGTCGCTTCGTGTGAAATACTAATATTCAACTGTATCTGGTTAGACTAGTAACCGACTTCAAAATGGTTGGATAAAGGTTAAGACGATGATAGCTTATCTGGTATATGAACATCTGACCAGATGGCAAGTCCCCTTCAAGGGCTGTTGCTTTGTCTCTCTTCACGTTCTTCTCGAAAGCGCGCGATTATCGGAGCATAAGGCTACACTTGATACAAATCATGCTCTCTTCCCAAAATTACACAAACATCCATCCATCCATCCATCCATCCATCCACAGCCTGACTTCACCCACTGTTGGGTATAGGCCTCCCTAAGTTTGTGCCACATAGCTTCTACTAAAATGTCTCATTAGTCCGTGATATTATCAGGTCCCTAACTTGGACAAAATGAAGGATTATATTGGACCCTATCCTTTTGACGAAAACCGCAAAGCAAATCTCATTAGAGGCACTTCGATAACTTTCGGCCTTTCTGTCATTAGACATTCAAGCGTGTTCCAGTCTACTAAATAATACTTAACATACCATCACGCCTGTATTCTCCAAAGGGTTAGGCGGAGGTGTACATTAGTACACCTCTGCTTAACCTAACATTTCGCCGGTATGTAATAGGGGGCGAGCCTATTGCCACTAACCGGGAACAAATCCAGACTCCGAGCTGCTAATGAGAATTGCACAGAAAAACCTAATAACACTTTGCTCAACCTGGGGATCGTACCTATGACCTCTAGCGTAGCAGTTGCGCTTAGGACCACTAGACTAATGAGGCAGTCAAATTTAAATATAAATATGCTATTCCATATCGATATTCAAGACTTAATTCAAGACTTTTTACTGCAATAAGAGCCTCTACCACCGTCAATCATCATAACATACCATCACGCCTGTATTCCCCGAAGGGTTAGGCAGAGGTGTACTTAATGTAAACCCACAGTTCACCGGTATGCTTGGGTCCCATGTAATAGGGGGCCAGCCTATTGCCATTCACCGGGCACAAATCCAGACTCCGAGCTGCTACTGAGAATTTCATAGAAAAACTCAATAACACTTTGCTCGACCTGGGGATCGAACCCAAGACCTCTAGCGTAGCAGTCGCGATTGGGACCACTAGACCAACGAGGCAGTCAACCACATAGTCAATCATCATACATTTCCTATAATGTGCTATAATGTCGGACTTGCGAATATGTGGTTGCCGGTTCGAAATCCACCCATTGCACTACCGACGTGAACTTACTCTTAACACAAGCAATTACCTTAGCACAAGGGGTTAACAAGATTACTAGTAATGTGTGACCCACATTGCTAGTAGGTTTTATAAAAAGAAGTGTTTTGTCTTCTTTTCCCTGCCACGCTAGCTGTGCGGTTTCACCCGCTTTGCCCCTCTCCTAAGGATCGTAGCGTTATGTTAGATAGCGTTATGTTAGATAGCCTTCCTCAGGAATGTAACTATCATATACAACAAGATTTTTTTAATCCGATAATAGTTCCAGAGATCAGCGCGTTCAAACAAACTCTTCAGCTCGATTGTATTAGTATAATAGCCTTCTGCCCACGACTTCGCGTGGTTTCTCGGTTTTCCTCTACTTTAGAAAGCATGTATAGTACAGTGGGTTATAGCTGTTACCTGACCCACCGAGACCCCGTGGTCCCACCTAGGGTGGGTCAGGTAACAGCTATTACCCACTGTACATATAAATCTTTCTCTTGAATCACTATATCTATTGCTGAAAACTATTTCATTTTCTTTCTTTCTGATACACATAGAATATAATTATAAGAGACTTATTAAACGTTTTATATTTTTATGAATAAGACAGTAATAATTTACGGCAGATTTTTTACAACACAACACTAATAGGTATAGTTTTCATCTCTTATTCTCAAAGCACTCGCCATATTTCACACGCCATCGATCTTCGAATAAAACCTATAAATAAATGTAGTAATGGCTAGTATAAATAATGTTTTTGAGTGCTACTCCCACGAAATGAGAAGTGTGATAGAGAAAAACTCGTATCCACTCGACCTTTTCGTATAAAACGGCAAATTCACGAGTTGTATCAAGATGTTAGATGCGGTTCTCAAATATTATGAAAGCTAGGTAGTACCTACTTGTATCTTTTTTTTTCGTATTTATTGTCAAGTAATGTAATAATGTATTTTTCTTTTCGTTTATTATTATATTTTTTGTAAAGATAACACTATTGCATTAGGGTAGGATCCTGTAATTAAAATAATTGTGATTGTGATAAAATAAATAATAAAAAAATCTCTTAAATGTGTCGTGTGCCACTCGAAATAATGTCTGCGTTTTGCATTTATTTATAAAAATGAAGATTTCAAGTACTCAAAAGGAGGTTTTCACAGTAGGTACTAGTTATGTTGGCTTTTAATTAAAATGATTTTAATGTTACTTTGTTAAACATTGCGGAGAATAGTAAAAAATAGGTAACCTATTTTGTACGTTATTTAATTTATTACTTAAGTTTCGGTTAACTTTACTAAGTAGTCAATTAATATATTTTTTTTCTTCTTATAATAATTATGATTGCCAGTTATCACGTCCTTGATTATCGTTAGTGTGTAACATCAGTCTGTTTAAATATAAACCCGTACCAAAAAAACATAAAAAAGTCGTCAAAAAAAAATTCGAGAATTTCTGTAAAGTATGCAGTACCTACGTTTTATTGAAACACATAATATTCTGAGGAAGGCCTCACCACTTCCTGTTTCACGAACGCTGCTAACATTACGCAACGATGAGAGGGGTATGTACAGTCGCCAACCACGTTATACAAAACTGTCAAATTTCTCCAAATGATTTTAAACCTTAAAATGTCGTTGATTAAGTTCAAAATCTATTGAAAAAAAATGTTATTTTGTGGTAATCTGATGTGTTAGGGACCGTACCTATATTTGAAAATGTTTATTAACATTTCGGCTACACCGACTCTTATGAATGAGACTTGGTCCATAGTTGGCGTAGAGAACTAAATTGAATATTGGTTGTGGAAAATTTTAGGTAACTTAGACCAAGTTTTCTAAGAGCGTTAAACTTAGGGTCGTTTCCCTCTTGCTTTTATAGTGTAAAGGTATTGTTATTAGAGCTAAGTTCAATGTTCTTAAGGACCGTCGAAACGATATATCGAATAATTTCTGTATATATTTGTATGTATGTTCATTGTTCTAGTGGTCGTATGCGGGACTGCTATGCTAGAGGTCCTGGGTTCGCTCGTCAGGTCGGGCAAAGTGTTATTGGGTTTTTCTATGAAATTCTCAGTAGCATCTCGGAGTCTGGATTTGTGCCCGGTTAATGGCAATAGGCTCGCCCCCTATTACATGGGACGTGAACATACCGGCAAACTATGGGTGTACAGTGGGTTATAGCTGTTACCTGACCCACCCTAAATGGGCCGGCGTCGTCTGAGTGGGTCAGGTAACAGCTATTACCCACTGTACATTAAGTACACCTTGCCTAACTCTTCGGAGCATACAGGCGTGATGGTATGTTATGTTTCTTTGTATGTATACTCTCGGTCTCCTTCTACTCTCTCTCTCTTTCGGTCGAGAAGCGGTGGTGCAGTGGTAATGCTCGCTACTTTCGTGTTTAAGGTCATACGTTCGAATTCAGACAGACGCTTTACTTTGTGTAAAATATTTCATCATCGCTGCTCCCAAACCGGTGAAGGAAAACATCGTGAGGAAACCGGTATGACCTAGAACCAAAAATTCGAAGACATGTGACATCTACCAACACGCACTGGGCCCAGCAGTGGAAACATTATAGGCTGTTTATATATACTTTCTTCTTGGAGTGAAAGAAGATGTAGTAACAAGGATTGAGAAAGATATGTTAAGATGGTTTGGTCATGTAGAGGGAATGGATGAACGGAGATTGACGAAACAAGTATATATGGTGTGTATGGATGGACGAGTTGGATGTGGAAGACCTCGGCGAACGAACCGCAACCAAATTGCGGATGTTCTTAAAAAAGGCCAGGTTCCGAGCACCCTAAACCGACGGTCATGCATGAAGTGATTAATGAATGTAGATGAAGCGAAAGTAGTGTGCCAGGATCGTAGCAAGTGGAAATCTATAGTCTCTGCCTACCCCCATGGGAGACAGGCGTGACAATATGTATGTATGTATGTATATATACTTTCATGCGTTATTATATCGATAAGACTCGATAACATAACGATGGATTCATATGGCTATAATTACAGCGGTGTTTTACAGTTCTTACAAACGCATTTTAACCATTATCACGAACAATTCTCTCGACCCAATAAAAGGAACACTCCAAACAAAAGAGGCATATTTACAAACAGCTAAATGAGCTCAATGCGCCCGGAATAGCCACAAAAGCGTGTCGGCCTAACGATAGAGGCTGAAATAGGGTACGATTTGCCAGCTCATCGTCTATTAGTGTCAATCAACACGCAAAAACGGGTAATAGAAACTAGTAGCCTTTTGTACAATGTATGTTTATTTACCATGCGTAAATATACATATTATAGTGGTTGTGTTGGCCAGAAATCTGTTTGGAGATTTGTGCAAGTTTTATTATTAAATAAGTGTTGCCTGATACACTTACTTCCTGAAAGGATTACTTATATAGCTACGAGGCGGTGTATGAATTTTTTTTTTTATTAAAGCTTACTAGCAAAGTGGTTTGAATATAACTAGTATTCTGGTTAACCTCTCGTATTAAGCTAAATGTTTGTGTTACGGGGTCCAAGTCGGTAGTGACTGCCTCGTTAGTCTAGTGGTCCCAATCGCGACTGCTACGCTAGAGGTCTTGGGTTCGATCCCCAGGTCGAGCAAAGTGTTATTGAGTTTTTCTATGAAATTCTCAGTAGCAGCTCGGAGTCTGGATTTGTGCCCGGTGAATGGCAATAGGCTCGCCCCCTATTACATGGGACCCAAACATACCGGCGAACTGTGGGTGTACATTAAGTGCACCTCTGCCTAACCCTTCGGGAAATACAGGCGTGATGGTATGTTAAGTCGGTAGTGCAATGGGTGGGTTCGAACCTAAATAATTATACATAAATTAGCCGTATATAGTTGCTGAGGTATGACGCATGTTTCTAAGCCTTCTTAGCACTGTAACAGCTCTAGATACATGAAACAAGCCTAATACTTCTTTTTCAATTATTATTATTAACCGTACATCATTTAATTGTTTAAACTAGTGCATGCAGAGATTACCTGTAAGTGATTTATACACTTTTATCTTCTTCTTACCTAATATTATACCTTTGATCAGGGGTCGCCAATTGGCGGACCGCGGGAAGAGTACGTAATTTAATAAAAAGGTTTGTTAACGTCAATTCGGAAACTGTCGTGCGCAACTTCCGAAAAAACTTTTTTCTATTCAATGTTGTGCGTACCGCGATGGTTATTTCATTTCTTTATACATACCCCGAGCGAAACTAATTGGTGATCCCTGCCTTAGATATACGACAAGTGTAAGCAATTGATGTTGAACCATTTTAAATAAGTATACAAAATATAACATCTAGTAATTTCCTTGTTAATGATATTTTCTAATACATTCCCTTTTAATTAATATAAATGATCATAAATGACACGTCAGTTTCCATCAAAGCTATTACAGCTTATGATGTTTCATTATTATACCTAATAGGAACTCCATTTGCAAAATTACAGCGGAGTTTGTGACTTTCATACAAAATAATAAATTTAACAGGTTCATTTTTTTTTTTTTTTTTTTTTCAGAATCAGAATCATTTATTTGTAAAACATAGGTAATACATATTGGTCTTTACTTAAATAGTTAGTGCGCTATGTTTTGCCTTATAGACATACAAATATAGTTGTGTGTAGGTTAGAGACAATTACTATCTTAGATTATAGTACATTAATAAGTTCAGTTAATAATAATATACAAATCAAAGTTTCATGCTAATTGAATTAAACAGTAATTAAATTGGAATTGATAAGTAATAAGAATTAGTCGAACAGTGAGTTATCATTAAGGAATTCATCAATTGTATAGTAACATTTCTCTATTAAAAATTTAGTTAGTGATCTTTTAAATTGTACAAAAGTCATATTTTTAATACTATTGGGTATTTTATTGTAAATTCGCGGAGCAATACCAAAGAAGCTTTTTTGCATTAATGCAGTTTTACATTGTATGTGACACAGCTTATTAAAATACTGCGCACGTATTGGTGTTTTTCTAACTGTAGACAATTTTTGAAAAGGAAATGGATTATTTTTTACAAACAAAGCTGTTTCCAATATAAATAAAGACGGAAGCGTTAAAATTTTTAAAGATTTAAAATAAGGAACGCAGCTATCAGTTGTTTTGAGTCCGCACATTGATCTTACACATCGTTTTTGCATCCTAAATACAAGTTCTTTGTCAGTTGACTGCCCCCAGAAAATAATGCCATAACGAAGAACAGATGCAACTAGTCCATGGTATGCTGTTAAAAGGGCCTGGTTATTAACTTTTCTTGAGAGTTGAAAAAGTGCATATGCGGATTTATTGAGGCGTTTGCATAGTTCTTGAATGTGAGGCTTCCAGGTGAGTTGGTTATCAATTAATATACCCAAGAATTTACCCTTATTTACTTCCTCAATGTTACACTTCTTGTAAGCAACACTAGTTTCTGGGATTTCGCAGCGTTGATGGAAGTGCATAATTTTAGTTTTATTTAGGTTTATTACTAAATTATTATTATCAAGCCAATCTATAATTTCACATAAGCATTTATTAATATCACTTTCATAATTAATTTGACTAGTGCACTTTATTACAGATGTACTGTCATCAGCAAAGAGAATCATTTTATGAGATGTTATTTTCGGAAGATCATTGATATAAATCAAGAAAAGTAGCGGCCCTAGTACGCTTCCTTGTGGGACGCCATATTTTATATACCTTGGCTTTGATGTGTATGTGGTTTCTAATTTAGTCTTTGGACATATTCTAGAGACTTCTGTGCATTGATGCCTATTACTTAAATACGATTTTATAAGCTGAAGGATGTTCCCTCTTATACCATAGCCATGTAACTTGTTTAGTAAGATCTTATGGTCAACATAGTCAAAAGCCTTCGTCATGTCAGTATATATAGCACAGACAGGATTTCTCTTATCTACTGAAGTTATGATACTGGCTAGTAATTCAAATAGTGCCATATTAATAGTAGTATTTTTTCGAAATCCTTTTTGTTCTTTGCAAAATAAGTCTTTCTTTTCGAAATAGGAGTAGAGAGACTTATATATGACTTTTTCAAAAACCTTTGAGAATATAGGAATTTTGGCAATTGGTCTGTAATTTTTTAAATCTGTTTTATCATCACTTTTATGTAAAGGTTTAACAATAACTTTTTTAAGCTTTTCTGGGAATACGCCACCAGTAATACTTAAGTTAATTATATGTCATTTTGGCATATTTTGATAAGGAGTCCAAGATATCGTTTATTTTAATAGTAGATACTGTTTCTGTAAATGAAGCGCAAAATTGACTTTTGGAGTTCGTCCATCGTCAAAAGTTAAGGATAACAGATGTTTTACTTTTGTACTTGAAATCTAGCTTTATTAGATTCCTTTTACCAAGGAAAATACCACCAATCTGAAGGCAGTGTTTATACATTGGAGCTATTTTTCATATAAGGAAAACGCAATGAATTAATATTAGTATGGTTTCCACAAAAATAAATTAGATTTACAATCTCCCACACATTAACAGCCCTATTCCCGAAAATCACACACATAAATACGAATACAAACAACCGTACACGTCACAATTTGCATAAGTGTGAGCGCCAATCTACAAGGGCTGTCACTTTTATCGCGCCGAATATTCAAACAAGGTTGTGCCAAAAGCTGACTACATAATAAATAAAGTTTTTGTGTGACGATAAAAAACAACCCTGTGTTCAGGGTTGAACGATGTAGAAACGGTCGATTGCTTTTATCAAGATTGTTGGGAAACTATTGGACTTTTGTCGGTTAGTTGAAACTGGAAAATTGTTATAAAGGAATTTTTGCGGAGTTTTGTTTTTAAACAAAGGGAAAGTTTAATTGTACTCTCGTGGGTTCTTTGATCTCGATAAACTGTATCCGGATGAACGGCTCAATAAATTTACTTTTAAAATTTTCTTTTTGGTTTTGCTTTTACTTTCGTATCGGTGATTTATATTGAAAAGTTTTTGCCATTCACAAAGTACTTTTTGTACGATCGATTGCGTTCATGTGTTTGATGTCTCGGGAACTGGTTTTTAACGTTATAAGTAGGTACCTACGTTATGCATATGGAACAAGTGAACAACAGATGAATCTTTTTTTTTGGTTGGAGAAAATGCCTTAGCGCATAAAGCACTGTCGGGGAACGGTGTGGTTATGTTAGGCTCGCACCCACTAACAAATTCGAGAACTTCTACGCAATAATTTCGCGAACCTTTCAGCGGTAGCCCTGCACCTGTTCCCCCTTATTTTATGGTGATGGAGAATCACTACCTCTCTACAGACGCCGTGCAATGCGGGTGCTGGTATCCCCGGTGACCCTGCTTCAAGTTGAAGTGTGACTTTTAATAAATCAAAAGTTAACATGATTTGTGTTCACGTTTCCAATTCCTCATCGAACATTTATTTTACACTGTTAATTTGTATTTTTTTATAAAATACCATATTAAGACTGCATCATTGGTCTAGTGGTTTTAGGCGTAATTGCTACGATTCGAAAATAAAGTGAGTTTTGATATTTGCTCGGTTAATGGTAATAGTCTCGCCGCCTATCACATTACTGGTACTCTGTGATTTTTAATGTCCTTGTAATCACTGAAATCATTGGATGGCGTAAAATGGCCAGTTTTAATTAATTATAATATGATTTACAGATAAAAATCTAGGTGTCATGGTATTTTTCTAATATAAACTGACCTATGATTGTACAGGCTTTTCGCACAATTAGCGGTTTGCTTATACTGGCATTGTATAGAAAAATGTGTCCGTGAATCATATTATGATTCATCAGAATGGACTATTTTAGCCCCTATGACCTGAATATAATTAAAACCTATGTGACAACTAACAATATAGATCATATCAATTATAATTTATTTTTTCTTTAACTATTATTATTTATTTATACATTATTATTAATGTATTATTTATCAGTGTTGCAACCAATTTCCCGTGTATATCAAGTTATAAATGAGTTTTCTTATTGGCATCCCTTGGGTGCCGTTCGAAGTAACTAAGACATTACTTCAGAATGATGAACAGCTTCTACCTGCGATGTTTATATCCTATATGATAAACCAGGAAACTAAGGACTACTTTCCTTGATCATAATAAAAAATATATACATCCTTGTCTCTCTCTGACTGCCTCATTAGTCTACATACGCGTACATTAGTACACGTCTGCCTAACCCTTCGGGAAATACAAGCACGATGGTATGTTATATTAATGCTTGTCTCCATTTATTTATTTCTCTTCCATTGCTTCTTGAAACTGCTTCATAGGTTCGGGAAGAAATTTTATAGCTGTTTCTTTGAGTTAATTCTCAGTAGCCTGAAGAAGAGTTAGTATAAGTGTCTCGCTGGCATGTCTACATGCTATCATGAATGGGTCGGCACGACCGGGGAAGTACTACCTTCCCACAGAATATCGACGTCAAGTAACAGTATGCATAATGTTGCGTTTCGTACGGTGCGTGTGGAGCGCCGGAGGCCCAATTCCACCCTCAGTCCCCTTCCTTCTCCTTTTCCGTTCATTGTCCTTAAATAGGCTCGGCAATGCATCTGCAATCCTTTGGTATTGCAGGATGTTCAAGTGCCGCGATGACTACTTACCATCATGTAGCTCGCCTGCTCGTTTGCCGAGTTATCCCATAAAAAAAACCCACTCGTAACACAAGCATTTAGCTTTGTACGAGGGATTAACAAGAATACTAGTAATGTGAGCAGTGATAACCTTGTGATATGATCATTGGACTGCCAAGTCAAAGGTCTCGAGTTGGAATCCAAAGCACGCACCTCTGTCTTTTCGAAGTTATGTGCGTATTAATAATTAATTATCACGCGCTTAAACGGTGAAGGAAAACATCGTGAGGAAACCTGCATGCCCGAGAGATTTTCTTGACGGCATGTGAAGTCTGTCAACCCGCAGTAGGCTAGCGTGGTGGAGTATAGCCTAATCCCTCTCGTGCTGAGAGGAGACCCGTGCCCAGCAGTGGGACAATGTAATGGGTTGATGATGACATTGCTAGTAAGCTTTATTTAAAAAAATGTCTTGCTAGTAAATGAACAAACAAAAATGTGTTGGTGGGGAGTTTAATGCGCTGCTTCTTCTTCCCAGCTAAAATACTAGGAGGCGGCTATTTTGATGACTGTCGGTATAGACAGCCATCAATTATGTAAAAATGACGTTCAAAAAGTACTACCCAGTAATCTACCTTGAATAAATGATTACTGATTTGACAAAGGACTAATCGAATGGTCTAAAACAACTTAAGAATCCTACTTTAAACCGTAAACGTTTCTCAAATAATTTTCCTGAAACACATAATTTATTCACGAATTCGCAACTTTGTTAATAAGGCCAACAAACTTGATCACTCCCGCTAAAGTAGCCAATAAATTTTGTTTCGTGTGCCTCAGCATTTTGTGAAAGTTTTTTAAGTGTTTTATTTTTATTAAAACTCGCCGTGATGGATCAAGATTGCATCTACTCCTCTTAAATAGATATTAGTATCTGCCTACCCAACGAGATTTTGATAAATCATATTTATTTCTGACTAGCTTTCCACCGACGGCTTTGCCCTCGTGGACTATACGTTTTTTGTCATTGTACGGGATAATATATAGCCTATGTAACTTAGGAATAATGTACGAGTAGCTATCTATTGGTGAAAGTTTTTTTCTAATCCGTCCAGTAGTTTCATTTGCCTATTCAATCCAAACAAACAATCAAATGTTTCCTCTTTATAATATTACTTTAGTCACTTTCGTCCATCTATCCTAGCCTATAAATGCATCTAAACTATAGAAATTTCTAAATATTTCAAACGGGAATGTACAGTTTGTTCAAAATAAGCTCAGATCAAATAAAAAGTTAATCTTGTCAGTTGAGCTTTCGATAGCTCGCTGACTTGACTGACAAGATAAGGCGTAGTTTCGGTATACGTGCGTGCGTGTAATTGTGTTTGTACACGGCAAGGCGTAGTTTTAGCCGGCCTCACTTCTTTTTTCGCAAAGTTCCATCTTAACTTTTTATTTGATCTGAGGTTTAAAGTAAGCAGTTTCGATCTATCGCGTTCTGAAAATCACTTAATTGAATGTTTTATAATATGTAAACATCGAAATTAGTAAAGAAAATAATCAAAAATGTGAAACATATACGACCCCATCTTTATTATTTATAATTGTCTTTACACGGACTCTTTCTATTAAAATTTACCATTTGCGACTAACTTCAGAAGGGCTTAGTTAGTTATTTCATAAGAATAAATAATTTAATAGTGGATTATTTCGAACAAACTGTAACTGCCTGTAAGTTTGCTTGTTTGTTACATTTTCACGTTTATATATTAAATTTTCAATTGAAACTAGATCGAAAAATAGTATGCCCATATTATTTCTCTTTCCGATATTTAATCTTTTTCATATTTATTTACGACTTTGTAGTTCGACACATGTAAGTGTCAAATTACGTCACATATACGGTTGAACGGTGATAATGCCTTTGATTTCTTGAAAACTGTCGTATTTGACAATAATATTCGACGTATCATAACATTCCTATCATGCTTTTAAAACTAGAGACTATAAAATTACTAATTGTCTGGACTTTAAAAGAGACCATGATTCTCTGAGTTTGTTTCCACGTTTCTTCTCAGAGGTCGTCAGATAGGAAATGTCGACGCCATCTAGTTAAAAAAAATATGTAAAAAACCGACTTGTAAAAGTGTCTTAAAAGATCCATTTACAGAAATAAATATCATTTCATTTCATTTCATTTCAATATCATTTCATTTCATTTCATTTACTGTAATTAGGTAATTGAATTGAAATGCGATTCGATGTATTGAAAATATTTTATTTATTTAAGCTATGGCTAGAAACCTCTTGAGCTCTTGTCTTTCAAAATCGAGGTAAATATTGGAGCAAAACCATTTTATTTTATGATTATTCGATATTGGGAAAGCTGTAAGTTATTTGGAGAATAGAATTGAAGTATGTTTACATTTTTTTTAAGCAGCTATACTTTTCTTAATAAAATATTATCTTTATTTCAGACGTATATATCATTCAGAAACATAATATAACATAACATACCATCACGCCTGTATTTCCTGAAGGGTTAGGCAGAGACGTAGGTACTAATGTACACCCATACTTCGCCGGTATGTTTAGGTCCCATGTAAGTAATAGTATTCTTATTAATAGTGATAGGAACATTATTATTATTATATTTTTCCACTACTGGGCATGATCTCAAAATAAGAGGGATGAGGCCATAGACCACCAAACTAATCTACTACGGGTTGGCAGACTTCACAAGAGTTATCATTCCAGATTAAATAAAAATATTGTTCAATATTTAACCTTCTGACAATTGCCAGATAATTGTGTTAAGTATTTTTTTTTACAGAAAGATGCCAGAACTATTCCTTAAAAGTATCAGGAACTGTAGAACTCACCTGCATGCGAAAAGAACTAACATTAATTATTTTTTAATTTGCTGCAAATTGATCTGCTACGGGAAGTTAGCAAACCATTTTGTAAATAGTTTTTTTCCAAAATTTCTCCGCAATATTTTACTTCTTGTATTTTTTTTATCCCTATTGCTTCTCCAGCATAGAAGCTTAACATTGGGTGCATGTTTAATATTGATACGCTGTCTAGAAGCCAAGTTATACTCGTAGTGAGTAAATCCATTTTTGGATACGAGTGAAACCTCAGGTAGTAGCTAGTCTGTAAATACTATAAAAACTAAAATTTACGGGTCAAATATACCTACACGTTGAATCTTGCCCTTAAGTTGAGTCATATAAAAACAAAAGAATCGCGGAACAGATTTTACTAAGTCAGCTACTCAATTCTATAACTGGTTGACTTCGAAAATGCCAACATTTTTAGCCAAAAGAAAAACTTTAAAAGTGAAATCTCTTTTTCTTTCAACAATTAAGAAAAATAATTGTTCGGAAAAATTTTAACTTACTTGAGCCCACGCGCAAAATTAAGTCATGCTCAACAAAAAGTATGAATGGACTGTGTAATACTGAAAAAAAAACCTTACAAAAGGGATCAGAATTAACAAGACAAAGTTTACAATACCTCTTTTTGTAGCAATTTTACCTGTGCCCAAGGTTAGCGGTATTGTGGCTTTTTGTATTCCCTGAAGACGTGAAAAGGGGGAATTTAAAGTGATTGTGGGGACAACCATACGCATCGACCGAATGCTATATACGAATAATATAGGCACAGTTCTCATACATACATACACTCACGCCTTTTTTCCACAGGGGTAGGCAGAAACTATGCACTGCCACTTGCTACGACTCTTGCATATCTCTTTCGCTTCTTCCACATTTATACATCTTTTCATACACACGCGCCGATTGCGAGTACTACACACCTGGTGTCCTTTTTGGAGGACCTCGCCGATAAGATCGGTGTACTTCCTTCTAGGGTGACCTCTCCCGACGCTTCCACTGACACTCGCCTTATGATTCCATTCGTTATAATCGTCTTTCATTCATTCTCTCAATATCTTACAACTAATCAACAATTCTCTTACTAACACACGTTCGTGTCTCCTCAAATCATCTTAGTCTTCTAAATTCAGTAATTCTTATGATGTCGCCATTATCGATAATGGTATATGCTACATTGAAAAGAACCTGCTCCATCTGAAGACGTAATTTGGAAGATAAATTTGACATCACAGGCAGTGGAGGACGCAGACTCAAACCCTGCTTGAGGCCGCAGTTTTCTTTTATTGGAAAATTCATTGCCTGACTGCCTCATAAGTCGAGTGGTCCTAAGCGCGACAGCTACGCTAGAGATCCCGGGTTCGATCCCCAGGTCAAGCAAAGTGTTATTGGGTTTCTCTATGAAATTCTCAGTAGCAGCTCGGAGTCTGTATTTGTGCCCGGTTAATGGCAATAGGTTCCCCCCCTATAACATGGGACCTAAAACACACCTTCGAAATGTGGGTGTACATTAGTACACCTCTGCCTTACCTTTGGGGGAATACAGGCTTGATGGTATGTTATGTTATGTAGAAAATTCATATCTTTGTAATAATTAAGAAAAATATTCCTACATTAGGACGGTCTAATTTTATATAAATTTATACGTATAATTTTATTCTTCTGTACGTTTGTAGTAGGTATCACTGAACTCCTAAATGGGTAGACCGATTTAAATGAAAATTTCATGTATATTGGAGTAAGACTGTGAATTAGTTTAATTTAAAATTGAACAACGCTGCGTTTAGGCGAATCTGTGCACGGGTCGCTAATAATATAAGATAGATAAATATCGTTGAGCTTTTAAGCTAAAATGTCGGATGACAAATGACACTCATTAAACAAAATGACTAAACTTCCACACGAATCCACGAGTCCACTTAAATTTTAATTATCATCGTTAAAATCCTTTCTTTGCGAGTTGTGCCACAAAACAGATTGGTGCAGAAGTCAATCACATGTATGTACTTCGCTTTTTATACCTATGCTCGGCGGTAGCGCTAGGGTTGTCAACTTTGGCTTATGCACTAGAACCTATCGTGGTGGTGGCACTCGTATCTAGTTGTTTAATTTATTGTTGAAAATGCATCAGGAAGAACGGTAATATAAACCCATAACAACTAAAATATACCACAAGCAAATACCTACTTACATCATTGAAAATACTGGAAGCTATAAAAACGACAATTCACCGTTTAATGTTAAATTTAAACAACCGTCCACTGAACAGATAAGTAACTTTGTTTTGGTGCTCCATATATGCAAAGTTCACAGACGTGTGTCTCAAGCGGATGGCACTCGCGCTTGCTCTGGTCCCAACCGGTCCGAGATATCGTGTCCAAGAAGGTGTTTATGTGTGCGTTGCTCGAGCGCACTTTGTATGCAGAGTTCTGTACCTATTTGTTTTATGGTTGTGCAAAACACAGCTCAAAGTTGCAACCTCTCATAATTGTATTCAAACAATTCTGCAATTATACAACCAGACTTGAAGTTAAGGGGAAGTGTGGTTATTGTCCCTCGTTCGTCTTACTTGCTGGGGTTTTGTTATGCAAAATAATGAATTCGTCAGCCAACTGCATTATGCTATGAAATATATATGGCGCTTTGCATTAAGGTCGGTGTTGTAGGGGGAGCGATGCTTATGCGATACGATGAGCGAGGTAAATTCCTATAAAGTTTATAGGTAGGAGAACAGTTAGACAGAGATTTATAGACTGTCCTAATGTATACCCAGAGATTGTTGGTATGTTTAAGTCTTACGATATAGGGGACAAGCCTATTGCCATTAACCGGGCAAAAATTAAAATACGTAGCTATTACTGAGAATTTACTAAACATCACGTCTGTATTCCCCGAAGGGTTAGACAGCGGTGTTCTGATATACCTACACCTCTAGGTGTAGATATTGTTTAGTATGTTAAGGTCTCATATAATAGGGGACAAGCCTATTGCCATTAACCAGTCACAAATCCAAATCCCAAATTGTTAGTGAGAATTAACATACCATCACGCCTGTATTCCTCGAAGAGTTAGGCAGAGGTGTCCGATATACACCCAGAGATCGCCGGTATGTTTACGTACCATGTAATAGGGGCAAGCCTATTGCCATTAACCGGGGACAAATCCAAACATCGTTAGATCATAATCTATCTTTGTGAGATTGTATCAATATATTGTGAACCCCAATGTACTGCTTACGATTTAACGCATTATATTTCGGTAGATCATAATCTATCGAAGCGAAACCGTCAAATTGTGAAATGGCATGCGATGGAACGCACCCGACGCGCTGATTGGTTGAACGTCATGTTGTGCCTCGCGCACATACAGCTTAAGTTAGTAATATATCTTATTCATATTTTATTTCCTATTTACAGAATATTATCTAATATCTGTAATGTGTCCATCTACTATTACCTATATGCAGTGGCTGTAAGTTACAACTAAAGTAAGTCTTAAAAAAGGAATAAAATTACTACTTCTTTGTTAGAAAATAAAGTTTGAATTTAAAGTCGACATTGTAAGAATTAAGTTTCAAAACTAGACCCCGTTTAAAAAAGTATTTAACTTAGTTTAGAACTGTTTTTAAACGATGACAGCTAAAATTGTGAAAAGACGTTTCTTCAGTTTGCTCTGTTTGGGACAGTAAAATTAGTGTAAAGTAGGGTAGTTTTTACTGCATCTCCAGTGACAAAAAAATAGTCGGGAATAGTTGAAAAATATTTATACTTTAAATTTTATTATATGACTTCTAACTCAGATCAAATAAAAAGTTAAGATGGAAATTTGCGAACAAAGAAGTGAGGCCGCCTAAAACTACGCCTAGCCGTTTACAACACACAATTGAACGCACACAGGTATTAGTTACTTAGATACTACGCCTTATCTTGTCAGTCGAGCTATCGAGCTATCAAAAGCTCGACTGACAAGGTAAGGCGTAGTTTCAGTATACGGGAGCGCGTTCCATCTTAACTTTTAATTTGATTTGAGACTTCTAAGAACCGAGACATAGTCTATATTTGAATATTTAAAGGATTGATACTCCTACTTTCTTAAAAAGGACCCAGTGACAATTCTTTCAATCTCTTAGCATTTTCCCAAATATGTTGGGGTTGGTCCACCTCTAAAGCATTGTCAGTGGCAGCGCAGAGGTCGTCTATACTACAGGTTTTAGGGCATAGAGGACAGGATAGGAGGTGAGCCATACGGTTTGCGACACAGCTCCACATCCGCACACTATAGCCGTTAGATGCGGCTCAATAGCAGTATTTTACGCAAAGCGACTGCCATCAGACCTCCATAACTCAATTTCAGGGCCACTCTGATGTGAAAGGATAGGATTGTCGATAGTCTCCGAGGCACGAAGGGTATTAAAAATAATTATCCATCAACGGACTGATCGCGGTTAACGCAGCTTAACCTACTTTATTAAATACATACAAACACGCCTTTTTCCCATAGGGGTAGGCAGAAACTACAGAACGCCATCTGCTACGATTCTTGCATACTTCTTTTGCTTTGTCCACATTCATACATCTTGTCATACACATGCACCGGTTGCGGGTACTACGCACCTGACCTTTCTGAAGGATCTCACCAATAAGGTTGTGGTATGTCTTTCTAGGGCGTCTCCTCCCGGCGACTCCACTGACATTCGCTTTTTAAGTCCCTTTCGTTAATCGCCTACTTTATTTTTGGTCACAATTCATTTCTAATAACATTTTACATTTGTGATTTGGAAAAATATATCTGCCTGTAGCTTTTTATGGGACTCAAACTTTATTAGGCAAAGGAAGTTCATTAAGTCTGCCTATTTTGGTTGAGCCGAGCAAAACCTCTGCAGAGGCCAAATACTGTGAATGTTTTCATAATGAAAATTAAGGACATTTGAAATAACTGTCTCCGCCTTATCCGTATAATTTAAAAAGGTTAGACTTATGTTTTAAAGATGAATTCCAAGTCTCGAGTTTTTTGTGTATATTACGGATGTTTTTTTTCCTATTGTTGACTCTACTTTGATAAGTAAATGAACTTCCTTGTGTATGGAAGTCCACCGCAATCATCGATTTACTTTAGCGGAGTAACATAACATACCATCAAGCCTGTAGTCTCCGAAGGGTTAGGCAGAGGTGTACTAATGTACACCCACATTTCGCCGGTATGTTTAGGTCCCATGTAATGGGGGGCGAGCCTATTGCCATTAACCGGGCACAAATCCAGACTCCGAGCTGCTACTGGGAATTTTATAGCAAAACCCAATAACACGCTCGAACTGGGGATCGAACCCAGGACCTCTAGCGTAGCAGTCGCGCTTAGGATCACTAGACTAATGAGGCAGTCTCTAGCGGAGTATTTATGACATATTGTAAGGATCTACCAAACAGAGATTTCGCACCAAGCATTTAGTAGTACTAGTACCTCGCTGGCATATCTACATGCCAGCATGAATGGGTCGGCACGACCGGGGAAGAACTACTAACATAAAATACCATCACACCTGTATTCCCACTTTGCTCGACCTGGGGATCGAACCCAGGACCTCTAGCGTAGCAGTCGCGCTTAGGACCACTAGACTAATGAGGCAGTCAAGTAAGTAAAGTAAGGAAGTATTACCCTCCCACAGAATATAGACGTCAAGTAGCAGCATGCATACTGTTGCGTTTCAGACGGTGAGTCTTGGGCGCTGGAGGCCCAATTCCTCCCTTAGCCCCCTTTCTTCTCCAGTTCACCTTTCCATACCGTTTCCTTAAATAGGCTCGGGGATACATCTTCAACTCCCTTGGTTTTGCAGATGTCCATGGGCGGCGATGACTACTTACCATCAGGTGGGTCGCGTGCTCGTTTGCCAAGTTATCCTATATATAATAAGGATGATGATGATAATAATTTCAAAGATAGTGGAAATGACTAATATGAATTCGCCATTTTACTTAACTCACCTATCATAGCTCTTACTGTATCAATTTACCTATTCTGAGCGCAAAGAGCGCTAGGCCAGTGATCGTGCCAGTAACTGTATATTCCATTTCACTAGCCGATCGCTTCCTGTACCCATTCCAACTGACTGCGTCATACGAAATAAGTTCCAACTGAAATATTACTGAAGTCTCGTGAAGCAAACATTGCGACTGCAAACTGCGCCGAATCGCCGGATTTACACCTCACACTACGTTTTTGGTGGGTGACACATAGATTTATTTTGTAGACAACAATTAGCAAAATAGAGTTCATGATTTATCTAATTTTAGGTGGCGTTCGTTTGGCCTTACTATTGTAATTTTTAAGTTATGGTCGTTTGGACTACCGATTAAGTATAATTTTTTGGGTCGGTAATAACTAGACCATATTCGTATATTTTTTTTCATTTGCTTGAAAAGATATAGTCCATCTTTCTAATTACTCTGTGAAAGATCAAAATCATAAATCATAATATGTAAGGCTCTATTGTTTGAGCCAGCGGTTTTAGTAAAAACAAAAATATAAATGGATATAAAAACAATGAGACCTCTTTGCATTGCATTGCAAATTTAGAAACTGGTGAGCTTATAAAAAAATAGTTATTTTAAAATATCGTTCAAAGTCAAAAACAGTAAAACTATTCAAAACAGAAAAAAAAAAAAAAATTCGAAACAGTTTCAAGAGCCATTCTACTAGTTGAAAGATTCATTAACATGTTTTTTTTGCCTTAAAACATTTTATTTGATCAAATTCCTATATTTCCGAGCAAGCTTGTCATCCTTTCTAACAGTGTATCACATGAAAAACTTGTCAAACATATCTACGAGTAAAAACATCACTATATTTAACATGTGCATATGGAATCTAGTCAGAAAATCATGTTTGCACAAAAGCTTCGGCTGTATGTCACCGTCCGTTCATATTTTAGATGTCGTCGGACCTTTTAATCTCGGTTGGCAGATTAAAATGAAAATATGTGTATGTTTGTGTGTTTTTACCTGACTACGAAAAATTGTTACTGACAGTTGGGCCTCCGGCGCTCCACACTCTCCTTACGAAACACAACAGTATACATACTCACAAAGAACTGAATTTTCTAATTAAAGAAAATTTCTAGTGAAAGAAAAATTCGACCTCAGGCAGGGTTTGAACCTGCGTCTCTCTGGTTAAGTACACCAGACGCTTTGCCAACTAAGCTACCGAGACCACTGCCTGTGATGTCGAATTTCTCCACATTCTACGTCTTGAGGCGACGTCACGACGTTTTTCGTCAGACGTTTTTCTTTCACTAGAATTTTTTCTTTAATTAGAAAATTCAGTTCTTTGTGAAAATTTCGCAATATTTAATGCTAAAAAATAATAAAAAATAAGCAGTATACATACTGTTACAGTTTGTTCGAAATAAGTAAGCCGATCGGAAGTTGTCTGCAAGTGGCTTAGAAGTGGTTAATTTTAATAGAAAGAGTCGGTGTAAAGATAATTAGAGTCGTATATGTTTCACATTTCTAATTATTTTGTTTACTAATATCGATATTTATGTAATAAAACACTTAATTAAACGATTTTATCACCGCGGTAGTTCGGAACGGTTAACTTCCGATCGGGTTACTTATTTCGAACAAACTGTACTTGACGTCGTTATTCTGTGGGAGGGTAGTACTTCCCCGGTCGAGCCGACCCATTCATGCTGGCATGTACGGTGACCAGCACATCAAGTAAACACAAAATGACAAATTTTCTCAGTTGATTTTAATTAATTAATTTTAACATAATAAAGTTTAAAATCATTTGGAGAAATTTTGTCAGTTTTGTATAACCTGGGCCCCTAGACAATGTCACATCTTCATTATCGATGACGAAGTTAGATATCCGAAATGTATGGATTTGACATAATTTCATCACGTGACATATAGAAAGATTATGCCAATTCCATACATTTCAGATTAATCTAACTTCGTTTTCGATATGGAAATGTAACATTGTCTAGGCCCCCTGATGTGCAGGCGACATGTCACATGCCCGACATGCCAGCGTCACACTACTACTACTACATCTTCCGATTATTTTTAAGTTTCAACGACCACTGCTTTGTTTTTAACGTATTGCGACCCTGCCTATCTTGTACGACTCGCTTTCACACCTAGACAAACACCGACGATCCCTCACCGTTCGACTTGGAATTTATTTTTGATTTTACCGCTCTGGCATTTGGATTAAATATTACATAAACATACCATCACGCCTGTATTCCCCGAAGGGTTAGGCAGAGGTGTACTAATGTAAGTACACCCTCATTTCGCCGATATGTTTAGGGCCCATGTAATAGGGGGCGAGCCTATTGCCATTTACCGGGCACAAATCCAGACTCCGAGCTGCTACTGAGAATTTCATAGAAACACCCAATAACACTTTGCTCGACCTGGGAATCGAACCCAGGACCTCTAGCGTAGCAGTCGCGATTGGGACCACTAGACCAATGAGGCAGTCTTGATTAAATATTATTAAAACTATTAATCGTTGTGTGAGTTGTGGGATAGCAACAAAGTTGAAACGTAAATGTCTATAGAACGCCTTTTTTACTTCAGATATCGGCTGTTAGTTAAAAGTTTTAACATAAACTCACTTTTACTAATCCTGTAATAACTCTGCTCTTAGATTGTCAAAACTTACAGAACTTTCAGTGAGAGACTGATAAGTCTGAATCTATTATATTATACACCATTTTCATCTCGTTACATTCAGGCCCAAGATTGTATGTTATCATTTTCGTCTCCTTTGTTGGAAAATAGGTATTTATTTTTTTATATTGTGATCCGCATTTCCCGATTGTTAGAACATTTATGTAATCAAAATAGCCGAGGTATTTATAAGTGATACCCCACAAGGTTGCCGCAAGCTGCTAATCGATAGTTCGTGTCGAGTGTCATGTGATACCAACTATTCCTTGCGGCCTTTGTGGCTTCGTTGCCTTGGGCTCAAGACAACTGGTGAGCCTCACGTTTATTGTTGATTGTTTCTAGGTCAGTGTTTTGAAGTCTATCTTGGAATATACAAATACATGGTGGTAAGTGACTGGTTACTGCCTCATTAGTGTAGTGGTCCTAAGGTACGCTAAAGATCTTGAAACCAATTCCTTGGGCGAGTAAAGTGTTATTGGATTTCTCTGCTGCTCGGAGTTTGTATAGGTGCCCGATAAATGGCACAGGCTCACCCTTATCACATGGGCCTTAAACATACCGGCGAAATGTAGGTGTAAATTAAGTTTACCTCTGCTTACCTTTCGGGGAATACAGGCGTGACGGTTTGTAGGTGGTAAGAGTTTGTGCTGTTAGAGTTCTTCTGGGGTTGTACCACTACATTGCCATATATTCAAATTGCCAACTAAACTAGGCGTTTCCTTAGGGTTTTACTGGCGTCTAAAAACTAAGCATAGGTTGATACGTATGCTTAGTTTTTCTGGTGCATGTTTCACCATCAGATTTTAATGAGGACCTCCAACAATACAACTATGAAAATCACATCCGATTTCGTGTAGTTTTCTTATGATGCGCATACAAACGTACAAAAAGCTAAATGAAAATCCTAAAGCAATCTTTAGGATTTTTATTTTGGCCTCTACTGCTCTTCTAAAGACTTTCATATATTTTTTTGCTATTTATAATCATCGATCAGTTACAACGTTATATTAGTATGATCTATTTAACACCGACCAAATAAAACGTGTTTAACGCCAAAATATAACACAGAAAACTAAACAGTATCTTTTTCACATCATTAAAATACAAAGTCGGGCACACAACACAACAAAAGGAAGTATATACGGCCCACCTTGTTATACTGTTAAACGGCCCGACGTTTTGATCCGGCCTTGTGTAGCCTGTGACATTACAAAGAATACTCGTCCTTTTGAACTAAATAACTAATTATGTGTGAACTTGAAGGATTTATATTTTGTATATAGCATGTGAATATATGGGTTAGCGAGTAAAGAACTCTATTACATTATAAGGCTAATACGCGGAACCAATTTTGGTGAACTTTGGTATAGACATGGATTGGTCCTTGGAGACGGAGAGAAGCTATCTTTTACCTCAAAAAATCCTTTAAGGTGGAAAAGTAGTGAAAAATAAATTAAATAAAGATATAATGTATTTGTCGGCAGATTTCGAACCTGCGTCCCTCTGGTTAAGTATTCCTGATGCTTTAGCCACTAAGATACCGCTGGGTTACGATAATCAAACCCAGGATCCATAGCAAATAATCTGACTGCACACGCACTGTGTCGTTTATCTTGTCAAATCAAAATGTGATTGAGATTGAGGTCGTCATTAGGAAAAGCTCTGTTATTCTTTTTAAAAGTTATTTTAAGAAGAATCGCAGAGCTTTTTCAAATTAGTTAATAATTTTTTTTTTAACTTCACACAATGTTTCAGTTTTAATAAATTAGTTTCAAATAACATAATATTAATTAATACTTCAGTAACTGGATATGTTGATCGTCAAATTTAACAAACCTCAAGAAAAGTTGAAGATTATCGGTGAAAGATCCATTATAACTTATCCTGTCAAAACTCGGGCGTTATTATAACTGTTTTTGAATTTGAACTAAATCGTGCTTTTGTTTCAAAGAAAACCACCATTGTGGTCTCCAAACTGCTTGCAACGTCGCAAATGTACAAAGTTAAATTAACTACAAAATTATATGATTTGACGGCACAAAAGACCCGGGCGGCGGTGAAACCAGGCTAAACTGTATTTCTGTAGTTCCGGTAAAATAAATAGGTTTATCAGCTTGTTTCAGCTTTTCTAAAGTTTTTCAGTTTAGGTTTGTGCTCTACATAGTATAAAACAAAGTCGCTTTCTCTGTCCCTATGTCCCTTTGTATGCTTAAGTCTTTGAAACTACGCAACGGATTTTGATGCGGTTTTTTTTAATAGATAGAGTGATTCAAGAGGAAGGTTTATATGTATAATATATATATATTATAGTATAGAAAAGCCGAGGACCATGCGGGCGAAGCCGTGGCCGGGAAGCTAGTAAGATATATAATGTCACTGGAAAATTTACAAAAATCGTTAGTAATCAATCAGGTGACAAGTATTCCTAGTGCGGATACTAGTCTCCCACAAAGGACTAGTGTGAAAAGTTTTATGAACATAATTTTTAGAACCTTTGTGGAAGAGAAATAAGGAGTTATTAATCCAGCGAGACTAAAATATTACTGAAGAAATATCGTGAACAGAAAATACAGAATTACAATGTGATGCATTAAGTTTTCGGTAGTTTACAATCTAAAGGTGGCTGACTGTCCATGTCAGACCATTTAATACTAAAACGTAGATCGTATTGAGAAGAAACGGCAACTGAACTATGTCGTAAATAAGGCCTTCAAAAAAACGTTTAAGTAAAAAGTCATTCGGACATAAATATCCCAAACTGCTCTCAGAGACTTTAAATAAATCTACTATGTGACATTTAACCCACTATTTGCCGCTCCCGGACAAATATTGCCTTCTAATAGACTTTTTGAATTGCTTTTTAATCTTCAGAATTACTGCTCTAGATTTGAGGGTTAAATCTATTTTAGAAATGTTGTTTATAATTTGTTTCTGGAAAGTAGCCGATATTTTATGTTCGTTCCTGATACACAACACTACAATTTAGCATTACACGTACACACGCATATACACTTGCATACAGACACTTCGTTGCAGTATTAAAACAATTAGATTTTTTTTTTATCAACGTCCGTAGACCATTATAGTTCCAGATAAAAACCAGCGCCAAACACTCAACTTTGCTTGATATTTTGCTGATCTAAGGACCGATTTGGCAGTTGGAACACAAACCTACATCAGCTGGAAACTGATGATGCCATGAATTATCTCTCCAGAAGCTTCAAGACGAATCTTGACGTCACTATAGCGTCCTAAGCTATAAACTCAGTTAAATTATATCTAGGAAAAATATTAATGCGACCAATACCGTGGAACACAAGAAGTATGCAGTAGTACCTAAAACAATCGTTTATATTTATTTCAGGACGTTAAACGATTTGTAACAAAATAACATGCGTAATAACGTATACGGAACTCATAAAAGTAAAGTGTAAGGGTCCATAATGACGCTCAAAAAACCTTTTCTTGGATGTTGGGCACGAAATGTAATTCGGTCTTAATAAATTTATCGTGTATACTGCTTTATGATGCAATGAATTCTATTTTTCGTTCGGTGAAGCTGCGTATTACCGTCAAAATTCACTAAAATTATCGTGATGGCATTTTTTTTGGGTAAAAAGGATCAATGCACGTTCAGAAAAATTCAAGTACTTATTAGTCTTGTAGGTGTGATAAGAGGTTGTTTTAAAAGTATTGGCACTAGATTCCATTTGAAAAGAAAGCACACTCATTTAGGTAGAAATGAGTACTTATTAGTGACATTTATTATGTTATAACGGTATTCATTGGTAGGTACTACATAATTCTATCATTTTAAGTCTTTATAAAAAAATATAACGCTTACAAAAAAAAGCTTTTATCATAAGACAAGTAATTGATTGCTGTTAATTTCCGGTATCGTCATTTTTGGTAGACTTTGTAAAGGCAGATTGTCATTCTCTTATTATGTTACTACAATACCCACGTTTATAAATGTGGTCCTTTGATACGCGCACCTTTAATATAATTTATTTGCGCCTTCATTTAACTTTGTTAAGCTCATCAATACACTTTAAACGCCGGACGTTTAAGCGCACTCACCGAAGTAATTGTCAGCTGAAATATTTATTGCAGGTTCGAATCCCGGGTAGGTCGCGTGATTTATCGTAACCTCGGACGTCAGGGTTTTCGGGACGCTTTGTTTTCACAGCAAAAGAATCGAATCGGCTTCTGCCAGTATTTTATTTTTGGTAACAAAATAAGAGGTTTTTTATTTGTTTTAAAGGGATGAGTTTCTCTCATTCGTTTATTTTCGTTTTTTTGCGCCCCGATGTTTCATGACCTATTTGTTTTAGATGTAACTGTAAGAATACCTTTTTGGATAGCATCAATGGAAAAAGGGTAAAAAGTATTTACAAACTATCGCTACACTTGCATCTTCCTTGGGATAATAATAATATTTTTATATCAGGCAATTAACCCATTTTGTTACACATACAAAATAAAAATAATTGATATAGTAATATATTTATTTCACATGATTCATTTCACATGATTTTTTTAACAAGTGTATGTAATGTACTAATTTAAATGATTTTGTCAATTACCTACATTATTAAAAATATATATTATAACACTTACATTTTAGTTTAATTTAACAAATTATTACGTATTTACCCTCAAATACTGAATTCCAACCCATAAGAGAAATCCTAAAGCATTTATCGTTTCAATTCAACTCAACTTGGATTTCCGGTATCCAATCTGTAACGGTCACAGGTATTACTGAAACCAACTGTTAATAATTAATGAGAAACTGCGGATTGCGAACTCATTACCTGTTACACAGAATCACGAACTCATTTCCTTGATTACTTAGAGTAATTTGAACATGTAATTTTTATACTTAGGCACACCCCTGACACTCATACAATCTTCCGATACTGATGCCACTACAACTACATACGCAAGATGATGTCTGTATACGCGCAAATGTGTGCGTAAACTTATAGGGCTGCCTTCTTCTCTATATATGTAGACATGTGCTTACAATGATTATATATACATTGAATACTGATGTTGCTTCGCATTCGTTCCAATTCTGACCCTTGTTTAGAAACAACAAAGTGCATTTTTGGCTATTCATAGCATTCACCAGCAAAAAACTATGTTTACATTTACTGAAATTTTAAATCGATTTTTACATGAAATTATGAGACTGTTGTTTTGCTAGATGTCCTGGGTTCGATTCCCAGGTCGATAAAAGAATTATTGTTATTTTTTCTTTCACAGTAGCAGCTCGGAGTTTGGATTTCTGCCCGATAAATGGCAATAGGTTGGCCCCCTATTATATGGGACCAAAACACTCCGGTGAAATGTGGTTGTACAATAGTAAAACTATGCCTAACCCTTTTGGGGAATACAGGCGCGATGGTATGTTATGTTATTTATAAAAATACAACTGTCTATAATAGTTTAATACAAATAAAATATTTCATTTTTCTATTTCAATTTCTCAATATCTCATATCCAACGCTACCTATAACTATTCAAGTTTGACAGCTATGTAAGTAATAATTCATATGGACCCTATTTATTCACAGGTGAGCAAACGGCATCCGGGTATAGCCATTATTTATCCGGGATAAGTAAGGATGGGGGTTACAGGTCATTCTGCGTACGACAACTTCATCCAGGATTTGTATGTGCGAAATCGTTGGTAATTTTTCAGACCTTTTTCAGTCTAGACCTGGTTTTGAGAAGTAATAATACATGTGCCAAGTAGGGATAGCCTGGTAATACGGCCATGCCAAAGTATTGTTGAATTTATACTTAGATGTGATATGAGTTGAATAAGTGTTGCTATGCCATGACACAGATGTCAAACATGCACAGGTTTGATTTGACAGATGAGATTTTCCTAACGTTTTGATTTTGAATACAATTTTGAAATTTATGATTTGTTGTGTATTAATCATATTCTTTCTTTTTACATAACATACCATCACGCCTGTAGTCCCCGAAGGGTTAGGCAGAGGTGTACTAATGTACACCCACATTTCGCCGGTATGTTTAGGTCCCATGTAATAGGGGGCGAGCCTATTGCCATTAACCGGGCACAAATCCGGACTCCGAGCTGCTACTGAGAATTTCATAGAAAAACCCAATAACACTTTGCTCGACCTGGGGATCGAACCCAGGACCTCTAGCGTAGCAGTCGCGCTTAGGACCACTAGACCAATGAGGCAGTCTTTCTTTTTCTTTCTTATTTTTTGTTTTATATTAGTTGTGCACCTGCTACCATGTTATTTCTGCATCACCTAAAGGTAGACTGGTAGAGAATGCCTAATGGCATTAAGTCCACCTATGTACATTTGTTTTTGTGCATAAAATATTAATAATGATTTATACAGGATATCACACTTGTAAAAATCATCAGATACTTCCAACACATACCTACTTAGAAATTATTTTCATATTTAGTTTACTATATCGATCTGATCTCTTAACGAGAAAACCAACACTATTTTCATAACATATTTTGAAGCTTCGTAAATAATCTGTGAAGTTATTAGTCTCTAAACAAGGAATGAAACACAAATACCTTTCTTTTTTGAAGTCGATTAAACATTTATTAAAAACCTGATCCTTATTTTTCCATACTTGATATTTTCCGTTTAACGTCAAACAGTTAAAAAGCTTGTTTGGGAACCCGGATTTAAACGGAAAAGTTATGTTTAAACCGGGATTGAAGGACCAACAAAGTACTTTGTCACCGATTTAATTATAAATTTTACAGACCGTTCACACTAGGCGATTAGTTTAATTTCGGGATCGATTATTTTAGATGTTACTGTGCTATATTAGTATTGTTATAAATACACTTCTATCAATATAAATACACTCATAACAATTAATTTGTTGATGTTTCAGGACCTAAGCTATCAAGTACATAACTGAACTATCAAAAATTTATCAAATTTGTAATAGGCAAATGGTTATGGTTCGGATCAGTGACAAATTGTGATGTACACTATACTTTTGATTTCAATTACGAGCATATTTAATTTATTTGAGACGAGCCTAGTAATGAGGGATCCAGAACTGGAGGTAAATGTAGTACAATGACGAAACCAGAAAATTTTACTTAGTTATAAGATGTCCTTGAAGCTTAAATGTTAAAGTATGTGATACGTAAAATATACTTAAAATTAAAATCAATTAACGTTTTTAAAATAAAAACCATTTAGATCGTCGATGAAACCAATAATCTGGCAACTCTGGTATTATTTTGGCATTCCTGATAATATTTTTCTGTAAAAACCTCTTAAAAATAAACGGTCCGGAAAAACAACGGATGGTGTAAACGGGCTTCTGAATAACACATTACTGATAATGTTACCCAAAACATTAAGCAGGTCATTTGAAAAGACCCATAAAATTAAAAGCGTTTCATATTGAATTAAGACGCCTTTTAGCGGGCGGCCTAACCAAATATTCATACTATATAATCTATAGCGACAAAATGACAATTTATATAGACGTCACGAGGAACGATTTGGGTGAATTTGGGACAAAAATAAATTTTGAATATTTCCTAAAGGCATCATTTCATGATAAATTATTGTATTATATTAGTTTAATAGTATTTTTTTTTCAATGGCAATAGAACTTATAATTTTTCAGGACGTACATTTTTTTTCCGCATCTGATTAGATTCCTTAGCCCTCGTCAGCTTCACTCATATCCCAAAAGGAATAGCTAATATAACTCCGTTCCTAATTTTATTTTAAACATTCTGTTCAGCAAATTAGCCACTGCAACAAACAAGCAGAATTACTTTTATATTAAACTAGTGGGCCCGACAAACTTCCTTCTACCATATATTGGGTTACACTCTGGTATATTCCCATTATTGAAGCACTTTGAGATATGCTATAGTTTCCGCGTCGACAAAGATATTCATACAACAGTTACCTTTTTTTCGTTTCATCATCATCATCCCGTATTCGTCCACTGCAGGACGTAGGCCTGAGTGTAACCCATTTTAAGGCGGAGTGAAGTTTACTGGGCCAGCTAGCTGTACACACGGCTACACATCATGCTATACATATCCAGGTTAGACTGACGTATACGATCGTAAAGATTTTCCGTACAATTCAAGGCCAGCCTATACTGGTTTCGTATAGTTTGATGTGTAGCCGTGTTTACCATACCTACTTTCATCAAATAATTAATTTATCCCTTCCCGGAGCTGGGACCTACACATAGCTGAAGTACCAGGTCAACATAAACATAAAAAGAACTTGAATTTGAGCATGAACTTTAATTCTGTTAATTTATTCAACATTCTGTATTATCTCCGGTTTAAATCGGCACACAAATCAAAGTACCAAATCAAAATAAACATGAAAATAACCTATAGTGTATAATAATTATATATGGAAGAAAAAGAGGACGGATTAAAAATAGACTGTTCTTATATTCACCAAAGAGTTTAAAAATACTGGCTGCCATGAAGGCCATTTAATCTTTACAAAAAATATATGAATAATGAGTTTCATATCGCAAGTCACGTAGAGGATTTTCTGTACAATATTAATTATTCTTTTTTAATTGTTCTTTCAAGATTTTCCTTATTATTTTTCTTTTTAAACCACCCCTGTATCATGACAAACTAAACGCAAAAAGAATTATTCTAATCTGACCGATTAGAATAATTCGCAGCCGTTTTTGCAGCTAGGCAAGACTAACGAACGGTGATAGATTTTTATATATATAGATATAATATTATTATGATATCAGTTAAGTTATAAGAACTGTATGCATAATTGTGTATGCTTAATATGCTACTGTTTGTTTTACAATAGAATAGAATAATCTTTACTGTAAACCATAATAAGAAACAAAATTAATAGAAAATAATTAAACTAAGTGTACGATAGCGGTCTTATCGCTAAAAGTAATTCCTTCCAGACAACCTTTGGATGAATAGAAAAAAAAAGTGATAAAAATGGGGGGCGGGGGAAATTTCCATATATAATAAAATAAAGTGAGATAGTATGGTAATAAGGATATTTGAATGGAGTTTTATTTTAATACGATCAGATCAATCCTCATAAAACTCCGACTGCACCTTTATTAAAACTTCGTTTTACGAAGTCTGATCTAAAAATCCCTAAAAATTCCCTCGACTCAATTTATATCAGTTAACAGTTATTACTGTAAGCTGGGATTACGTTCTCTAACGCCCCATTTAACGGGTGAGCCGAACTAAGCGCGTCTTCAGACTACCTTGTTCTGGTGTAAGCAGAGATTAAGAAAACTGGAGTTTATGTTGACGTAGAGTTAACGTTAAAGAATGTCTTTTTTTGTTTTAAATAATACATTCAAATGCAACTCATATTTGTATTTAATAATTATGACATTCCTAATTAGTTCTCAGATAATAGTTGATATTTATCTATCTCTATCAGACATTCTTAACAAAACGCTCAAAGGACCAGTGCATAAATATAATATTTAATATGAGAAGGCGTACTCGTGTCCTGTCGTACATCATAATGTATCGGAGATACTTGCCATTTCTTAGTAAAAATATATCAATGAAAATTTTGAGAGCTGTGCAATATTTTGCCTCAATATAGCTTTATATTCTGAAGGAAAGGAATAACCAACTAATATTTTAGAGCTAAACGAATATTTTCCTGAAGTTATTTTGTCAAGGTGTATGCGACGATAGTCAGTCAATCAAAGAAAGATGATACATTGTAATTAATTGACTTTGAAAACTTAGACATATCATGTAATACTCCAGTATGTCTGAAAGCCAACATAGTTAAGGAAACTCTAAAATGATGATTATGATGAAAATGAAACCAGATGTGCTGGAGACTTCTTTCAATTATATTAGAAATATCTTACTAAGTATTTATGTTTTTTCCAAGAAATGAAGTTCTTAAATATTTTCTGGCTAACCTCTCAAATAACATAGAGAACATCTTTGGTACATAACTTCATACTAACTTATTTTCACTCAAAGGAATGGGAACCGTTTCATGATAACAAAACAAACCATCTATCCACGTACCGAAGGACCAAAAATGTATCTCCACAAAACTTCAGTACAAGAATGATTACAATACAAGCTGTAACCTCAGTAATGATAGATGGAAATAAAAGATATAATTTAGGGGTTTGCCATCAAAATGCCTGTCAAAGCGAAAGTTGGCGGCATCCCAGCCGGCATGCCGTGTCGACGCGAAATTACAATGACTACTAAAATGAAACAGCTCACACTTTTACAAGTCCGCAGATGTTGTTCTACTGGATGAGGCTTGCAGCAGTAGTCAAATAGGGTAGAATCGATGCTTTCGAACTTGGAAGTTTTGTAACCAATTACAATTTGTTAATGACTATAGTTCAATGTCTTATATTCGCATAGACAAGTGTCAGAGACAACTGACTGCTGTTTCCTTAATAACACATGTTCCACTTACGAAAAATCGTCTTAGATCATATTTTTTTATAGTACGTAAAATCCTTATAACTGTAAAAGCAATTAAGTCTAAGAATAATAATTATTTTTAAATGCAATACCACCAAATCGTAAAAGAACTCAGAACTATGTACTACCTACGTTCTGGGCAAAGCCTCTTCTCATTTCTTATCTCAGTCTTGGGCAGCTCGCATCCATCCGCTGCCTGCCACCTTCTTCTAGCTCCACCGAGTCGCAGGGCATCCAACACTATGCTTGCCCAATCGTCGTCTACACTCCGGGCAAATAAATATGTTCTATTCTATTTTATTCTATTCTATACGCCATCCAGTGAGCACGCATCTGTAGTCAACCACATTCACAATTTTCGCTTTGTCCGAGAACGACAAAGCCAACCACTATCTATTGTTAAATTTTTAACAGCCTTCCGCCGTTTTAGTCAGCTGTGTGAGCCTTTTTGTGAAAAGTGATGATCCTAGAGATTGTCCCTAATCTTGATGTAATTGTATTCTTCTATGCGCATTTATTTCGTGGTGCTATTAATAAAGTTAAAGCCCTAAAACTGCACGTCCCTACTTTTACAGTAGTGAAAAACTCATGAATCGTTTCGCGATCGGTATATGTTGGACTTCAACAAAAAAAATTAACTTAGGTTTCCTTGTTTATAAAAATAATTACGCCTGTATTCCTTGAAGGGTTATGGTGTTACACCAGCAGAGCCCATATAATAGGGGGCGAGCCTATTGCCATAAACACGAGCACAAATACAGAACTCCGAGCTACTGAGAATTTCACAGAAAAATGGAGTAATACTTTGCCGGACCTGGACATTGAACTCAGGTTCTCGAGCGTAGCAGACGCGTTTTAGACCACTAGTCTACTAATGAGGCAGTTACTTCCACACCCCCTAGCTAGCCCCTTGTCTTAAAGAGGAAATGGGGATGCGGAGATCTGATGGCAGTAGATTCGTGAAAAATACTGATATTCAGGTGCATCTGATTAGACTAGAAGACGTCACCGTATCATAGGTCGTCATCGTATCATAGGTCGTCACCGTATCATAGGTCGTCACCGTATCTTAGGTCGTCACCGCTTCATAGGTCGTTACCGTATCATAGGTCGTCACCGTATCTTAGGTCGTCACCGCTTCATAGGTCGTTACCGTATCATAGGTCGTCACCGTATCTTAGGTCGTCACCGCTTCATAGGTCGTTACCGTATCATAGGTCGTTACCGTATTACGTCATCGTAGGGTATCAATGACGTATAACCAACCCTAAGTCCCCTCACGCGTAGGGGGCCGCATAGGCAGCCCGCCACTGCCTGGTCTGCGGACGAATGCTACAGCGCTCCCGTAGCCGTGGCACATAAGTGGTGACATGAAACGCCGAGGTTGGTTTTAGTCGGTAGATTGGAGCGGAGCGGAGTCCGACACACCCCATCGCTCTCCCCGGAGCGGTGGATAATGCATAAAGCATTTCCAACCCCGTCAAAAAAACACATGTTACATGACAGGTTACATGTCATAGGAAAATGTTGATGATGACTCGATTTCATACTTTAAATTATACTCATTCAGTGATTCTGTTCAGAAATAATGTTCCTTTGATCTAAATAGAGATGGTACCTTCGTCTCAAGACCCTAAAATATATGAAACATTGAAGTATTCTTGGAAGGCGATGATAATACTTGACGAAGTGCTGTCTAATAAAACGTACTTACTATGTCAATCTTCAACTCAGAGTGAAGTACTCGCTCGAGAATGTAATTGTAAGTAATAGAAATACTCGTGTTCCTGAAGTATAATGTATTTGATTAAGGAAGAGATTAACATGTAAGCTATAATGCTTATTTTTTAGCATTAAGTATTGCGAAATGTTCACAAAGATATGAATTTTCTAATTAAGGAGAAGCTGATATACATATGAATTTTCTAATTATGGAGAGCAGAAGGACGCAGGTTCAAGCCCTGCCTGAGATCGGATTTTTCTTTCACTAGAAATTTTCTTTTATTAGAAAATTCGTATCTTTGTGGATGTAAGCTATAATTTTTTTTATTGTCGATATTGACTTGAAGGCGTTGTACGCTCAATAAGCTCGTCCCATATCACATGGTGCCCCGAACTGTGGGCAGTCCTTTTTATACCGCTAAAATCAAAAGTCATTTATTCCTGAAGATCAGCACTTTTCGAACGTCAAATTTACAATAGACAGTCCCCCAACACGCCCGCCCTTAATCAAAGGTCGCAAATAAGCATACGACTTGTCTGATGGTAAGCGGTTACCATAGCCTATAAACGCTTGCAACACCAGGGATATCATTCGCGTGTTACCAACACTAAAAAGGGAGGGGAAGGAGAAAAGAAGACGGCAGGGGACTAAGGGAGGAATTCGGCCTCCGGCGCTCCATACTCACCGTATTAAGAGGATAGTATCCGCTTCGCGCCCCATACAAACGCAGTTTGGCCCTTGCTTGAATTTTAAACAATGAAAGTCATTGAAATTTTGCAGTAACAATCTTATCATTAATATACGTGTTTCTGTAATATAAAATTTCATTTCAATATACGGTTAAAAAGTTACACGAGCTCAAAGATTGGCAATTTTCGTTGAAAAACGGCCCAACTTTATGCTAGTATTTCTCGACAATGTATCAATACAGAAACATTCTGATTCGAAGGAAACCCAGATAATATAGTGAATATTTTTTTACAAGATTTTTTTTTTACATATTAGCAATATTATAGGAGTAATCTCCAAAATTCGGAACATACGAAATACGCGTGAAAATGTTGTTGTTTCTCCTCTCGGGCACGCGTTCGCATCGCGAGGGATAGAGACAGCGACAACTGTGCAACATTGTTGCGTTCGCGAGGGACACTCCTCTTAAGCGCAAATCAAATCATATTTTTTTGTAAAACATGTGTGTACATACAAGAGCATGCAAGATATTTTTAATATTTGAATTTTAGTTCGAACATGTTTAGCCATAACAACCGGCGTACAAATATTTTTGTGAACATAATTTCTTTTTTTTTCCAATATCCTAATGAACATGAATATCTAACCCAATAAATATTAATAAAATAAGAGCATACAATCATTGTCAATTCATTTAGATTCAGTCAATCACAATTTGGTAATAAATTAAATTCGAATACTATGTCAATACATTCCAGTTGCATTAAACTATAACAACAATTACTTATAACATTTTGCGTCAATATGCAACAGTACCACAGTATGTATACTGCTACTTCAAGGTCGATATTCTGTGGGAGGGTAGTACTTCCCCGGTCGTGCCGACCCATTCATATTAGTACATAAGTACACCTCTGCCTAATCCTTTGGGGAGTACAGGCGTGATAATATGTTATGAAAGCATATTGATAATCGTTTTCTTCCTTGTTTCAGATATGACGGTATTACGTGGAGTCTCAAAACCGGATTACAGCACGTAACATTGTTTTGGTAAGTATAAATAATCAATGTGTAATGATTAACAACACATTTAGGTACTACCCCAATGTTGGGCGTAGGTTTCTTCTCATAACTAGATGAGTAAGGTGTGTCAACAAGCATAAAAAAAAATAGAACTGTCTGAATGACCGCAACGCTTTAGGTCGTAGGTTTGATTACCAGTTCAAGAAAAATGTTATTGGGTTTTTCTATGATCAGTAGCCGCTTGGATTTTATGACCGATTAATGGCAATAGGCCCGCCCCCTAGTACATTTGACCTGGTATTTGGTTGTTTAATAAACAACCAAATATAATAATATTTAAAAGAACATGTTAGTTCCTACATATAATTATTGATCAATGGTATTACGTTCCGCATCAGGCCAAAAGTCTTTTGGAATGTCCAAGGTTACAGTAAAAAACCAGAATTCAAAAAAATATTATCGTTTTATAAAACTACGTTCAACATTCAAAAACCTTTTAGCAGACAGAACGCTAAAGAATTTCATGACAAAACGAAATAGCGCGTGGCATTGCCACTATTAAAATAGTATTACTTATATGACGTTGATCGATGTTGCCAGCACAAATTGTTAGATTTTTACTATGGTACCTATTGTTGTTTAAATGGTAGGATTTCTAGCTAATAGGCCAATAGAAAAACATTTTAAAATGACAATTTTAAATGGCATATTACTCGTACTAAGCTACATGCTTGTGTTACGAGTGGGTTCACGTCAGTACCTAGTGCAATGGGTGGGTTGGAACCGGCAACCACATGATCGCAAGTCAGACGCCCTAGTCATTGCCTAATGGGGGCAAAACAAATGATTTTGCATTGTGTCTACAGTAGGGCTTGACGGGATAGTCTTAGATTAAAGAATATCTTTAATCTGAGGGGATAATGATAATTATCAACAATTCATATAATACATCATCAACCAATTACATTGTCCCACTGCTGGGCACGGGTCTCCTCTCATTACGAGAGGGATTAGGCAATAGTCCACCACGCCAGCCTACTGCGGGTTGGCAGACTTCACACGCCCTCAAGAAAATCTCTCAGGCATGCAGGTTTCCTCACGATGTTTTCCTTCACCGTTTATGCGCGTGATAATTAATTATTAATACGCACATAACTTCGAAAAGTCAGAGGTGTGTGCAGTGATAGCCTAGTGATATGACCATTGGACTGCCAAGTCAAAGGTCTCGAGTTCGATTCATATAATACTTATGTATTATTTAAATTTTTCTTTTATTAGCTTGTATAATTAATTCATAATAGGCTAGCATGATGATGATAAGTACCTAAAAACCCCATCACGTGCCAATACCCCATATCCACGCCAGGACACTCCTTTATGATAAAATTGTTTATATTATATTACGTCATAAAACTCATCCTTCGTGCATTGTATGAGTTCAAGGTTATATACTACCTCTTTGGTCTTTTTAGTCCTAGGTGCTGCGTGTGAGGTCCAGGGTTCTTCCTTTTAAAACGCTTACCAGCATTGTAACATAGCATACCATCACGTCTGTATTCCCCGAAGGGTTAGGCAGAGGTGTACTAATGTACACCAACACTTCGCCGGTATGTGTGTGCCAGACTTTGAGCTGCTACTGAGAATTCCATAGAAAAACCTAATAACACTTTGCTTGACCTGGGGATCGAACCCAGGATCTCTAGTCGCGCTTAGGGCGACTAGACTAATGAGGCAATCTTAGTAGCAATGTGGGTCGCAAATTACTAGTATTCTTGTTAAGCCCTCGTGCTAAGATAAATGCTTGTATTACGAGTGAGTTCACGTCGGTGGTGCAATGGGTGGGTTTCGAACCGGCAACCACATGATCGCAAGTCCGACGCCCTAGCCTAGGCTACCGCCGCTTTCGGGATTTAAACTTAGAGCTAAGTGTTTTTTTTTATTAAGTCTCAATTTTCTATCTCTGTCTAACCTTTTGAAAATACAGGAGTGATATTATGTTATATCATACTTGTATAACCGTACCATGACCTAAAAACCCAAAACAATTATTAGAAATACAATTTTACTCTATCAATAAAATACTTTCCCGAACGCTTGATAAACATTACCTGTCCTTATCATTTCCGTAATAATAAAGAAAGAAAGCAATAGTCTATAACACCGTTTACACACGAGGGGCGGTCTTGTTTACTTTCTAACCCAAAAATATCATGGCATTTATTTCTACGATAACCCGTATGTAAGCTAAGCTGTTATCAAAACAGGAAATTATAAATATACAATATTAGGGTTGCGTGTAAAAAACTATTACTTTTAATTGACACAGTTCTCGTGTGTGCGTCACGCAGAGTTGGTTTTGATCGATATTTCAGATGGGTGACCTTATTAAGGCTTCGTTGTTGTAGTATGGTGGATACGTCTTAGGAACGTGGCCGATCAGGGAACTAATTATTGGAGATAAATCACACACAGAACACAAATAAAACACACATACCTCAGATCAAATAAAAAGTTAAGATGGAACTTTGGCTAAAACTACGCCTAACGCCTATCTTGTCAGTCGAGCTTTCAATACCTCGATAGCTCGACTGACAAGATAAGGCGTAGTTTCGGTATACGTGTGTGCGTGTAATTGTGTGTTGTACACCGTTAGGCGTAGTTTTAGCCGGCCTCACGTCTTTGTTCGCAAAGGAATAACTAAGATGGTTTGGGCATGTCAAGAGAATGAATGAAAGACGATTAACGAATGGAATTTATAAGGCGAATGTTAGTGGCAGCGTCGGGAGAGGTCGCCCTAGAAGGACGTACACCGATCTTATCGGCGAGGTTCTCCAAAAAGGTCAGGTGCGTAGGACTCGCAACCGGCGCTTGTGTATGAAAAGATGTATGAATGTGGAAGAAGCGAAAGAGATATGCAAGAGTCGTAGCAAGTGGCAGTCCATAGTTTCTGCCTACCCCTGTGGGAAAAAGGCGTGAGTGTATGTATGTATGAAAGTCCCGTTGAAAACCAGCGCCAGGCCGCTTACCAATTAGGCTCTAATGAGAATTTCATAAAAAAACTTAATAACATTTTGCTCGACCTGAGAATCGAATCCAGGATCTCTAGGCGTAGCAGTCGCGTTTGTACCCACTAGACAAATAAGGCAGTAAGTATTTTTATTAATATCGCAAAATTATATTGTATTAGGATAATGTACCACAAAAATGCGAGACAAAATCTTTGCAGGAGCAATATTAATAACATTTGTAGATAAAAGGAATAGCCACCAGCATATAACATTGGGATTTATCTCATAAATTATTGGATATACGCACTTTAGTCTCTGTCAGATTTTGAGGTCAAATAGCCGTAGATAAGGAGATACATTAATATAGCAGAAGACCATCAAATGGACTCGAAAGGTCGTTCATTCTGTTGACAGGAAAATCGCTTGGTACTTCTTTTTTATGGGATAACTAATAGGGGAATTTATAATAAAAAATAGACTATTTTTTAGGAAGAATGGGAGAAATTGCAGTTATGTACTTACTATTCTTCAGATATCTTTTTCAAATCAAATCAAATCAAATCATTTATTATTCATTGCATTTTGGGTAAAATTTTTTTTTTTTTTTGTATTTTTGTGGCATTTTCCATGCAAAGATTATAAAAGTTATTTCGATTAATTCGACTGCGGATTTTTCAAGTTATTTATTCAGAAAAAGAATCACAGGCAGTGGTTAGTTGCTCCAATGGAGAAGAATCCGGCAAGAAACTCCATGGACACTCTTTTAAAATAAAAGGTGTACCATAAACATATGACTACTGAATACAAAATGGATTATAAAATGGTTGAGCTACACGATGACTGATGTATGTACGCGTGCCGTCAGTTAGGACAAGTCGACTCAAAGCTGCTATGGCTCTTTCTTCAAAAGGGCCTGTCCAGATTTTGCTCTGCATTGTTAAACTCGCATATCTAATAATTTAACTATTGTCTGGACTTTAAAAGAGACCATGTTTTTCTGAGTTTGTTTCGACGTTTCTTCTCAGAGTTCGTCAGATAGGATATGTAAAAAATCGACTTGTAAAAGTGTGCTTATAATATCTAAGTATTTACAGAAATCGGCGGTAGCCTAATGGCTAGGGCGTCGGACTTGCGATCATGTGGTTGCCGGTTCGAACCCCACCCATTTTATCTTAGCACGAGGGGTTAACAAGAATACTAGTAATGTGCGACCCACATTGCTAGTAAGCTTTTTTTTAAAAAAAAAATAAATAAAAAATCATTATCATTTCATTTCATTTACAAAAACGAGATTAAATAACACAAGATCACTTAAATTCCTTTCTAGGGCCAAGCCTTATACTAAAATATTGTTAAACCTACCCACGTAAAGTACATTTACTTGTGTAAGCAAATCATGGCCCGCCCTCGATTCAGGCGACTAAGTATACTAAGTGAATAGATAAGTGGGTCCCACCCATTTAGCGCGCCTTAAGGGTACGCCTAGATACTAAATATGCTAAACTTACCAAACTTTAGATATTTATGTCGTTGCTAACTAAAATAATAGATATGTACTGTCTACCATTTCAAACACATAGCATAGCTACCTATTAAACGGTGCTTCGGTATCTATACAAGCGTACCAATGGATACTATCCATACATGTACCCCACGAAATTTCTTTTGGGCTGCCTCGGTTATAACTCAGTAAGACGGGAAAAGCACCAACTTATATTCATGTGCAAAATAAACCGGGGCAATGATTGATGCACATGAACACCAGGATTATCAGTCCCGTGTTGCCGACCGTGTAGAAAAGGAAGAGGAAGGTGAAAAGGAGACGGAAGGGAATTTAGAGACCTCAACCCTTCGGGGAATACAAGCATAATGGTATAATTGTATGTACCCTAAATGTTGACCAAAGTTATAATCTACCTATACACCACATTCCAAAGAAAACGGTCCAGTATTTTTTTCAGTTATAAATGGACACACACACAGACAAACAACAATTTTAAAAATCATTGATTAGACTTGACTTGACTGCCTCGTTAGTCTAGTGGTCCTAATCGCGACTGCTACGCTAGAGGTCTTGGGTTCGATCCCCAGGTCGAGCAGTGTTATTGAGTTTTTCTATGAAATTCTCAGTAGCAGCTCGGCGTCTGGATTTGTGCCCGGTGAATGGCAATAGGCTCGCCCCCTATTACATGGGACCCAAACATACCCGCGAACTGTGGGTGTACATTAAGAACACCTCTGCCTAACCCTTCGGAGAATACAGGCGTGATTACCATCACGCCTGTATTCTCCGAATGTTAAATGTTAAATGTTTTGTTTAATGTTAAATGTTATGATTCTACTTCAGCATCGTTCAATTAGAGTAATCCTCAGCATCATCATTAACCCATTACATTATCCATGGGCACGGGTCTCCTCTCCTCTGCAAGGTTGGGTCCAATGGTCATATCACAAGGCTATCACTGCACTTATTTTTCCCCATCCCCTAATTTTTACCCAATTATTTTGCACTTTACTTTCCCACTTATTTTTATTACATACCTGCCTTAATGCCTGACACAATGGCTGGTTAATAGCAATAGGCGATGTCTTAGACTTCAAATATAACGGCGAACTGTGGATGTACATTAATACACTTCTCTTTGGAGATCACAGATTGATAATTATGTTATCATAGCTTACCCTATGTCTAAACTAATAATGTAAAGAGGAAAGATTTTATTGTTTGTTTGCATTGAATAGGCTCCGAAACTACTGGACCGAAGCTACATTATTCCTAAGTGACATAGGCAATTTATTATCCCGTAAAATGACAAGAAACATATAGTCAACGCGATCTGAAAATCTGCTAGAACATTCTCCCCCACTCTCTAACCAATTGTAGACATACGGTGACGAATAGACCATATGTTCTCTTATGTTATTGGATCGCATGACAAATCTGCGAGTTGTTGTTGATATATATGACGTCACACACGTTGACATGCCTCGCACGGAGTTTATGTTGCGCGACCTTCTGTGGTGACACCATCATTTTAATCTGGTCTAAGGACAAAATTACATAAAAGATATATTCTATAGCTAGTTTTCATATAATATACAATCGGACTACTATTTCTATTAAACTGTAGTGGACTACACTACCGTCGTAACGAAAAAGGGCACATAATTTTTTTTAAATTTAGTTTTATACGTATTTGGAATCAGAATTAAAAGTCTAATCTGCCTATTGTTTTGTAAAAAAAAATTGAAAAATGTTAGTTGTGCCCTTTTTCGTTACGACGGCAGTACAGCTTTATCCTTCTCATTCTGAGAAGAGACCCGTGCCCAGCTATGGGACAATATATAGGTTGATGTTGATGATGATTTTTAATTTTTTAATCACAAAAGTGTACAATGCTCGTCTTAGTACCTACCTAAGTAGATATTTTCTTTCAGGCTTTTGTTCACTCGACTTGGTCCAAATAAATGGGACAACAGATTTGTTTTCGCATTTTCTCAGTGCCATGATGAATGGTGAATGCTTTTTATGGTACTTAATCGTATATAAAAAATAAAATTGTACCTAATAAATCAGGATGCACAATGGTATCGTTAATGAGTTGTTGCCTAACAAGTGAGTTAGTTAGGCAGAAGAGTGATAATATACATCCACATTTCAACGGTATATTTAGGTCCCATGTAATTGGGGGCGAGCCTATTGCCATTAACCGGGCACATATCCAAATTCCAAGCTGCTTCTTAGATTTCACAGAAAAAAACAATAAATTCAACTTTGTTCGAATTTAGAAGCTTTAGCATAGCATTCGCGTTTAGACAAGACAAGACTAATAAAGACTAAATAAGCCTAACGAGGCTTATTCTTTTCTTGGATCGCATTCTTGTAAAAAACGCCTCCACAACAAAGCATGGTCACCCCAGCCATTGAACCGTTATAAACGTGCGTGTCATCTGAAAAACCATTCCGCCGTTCTGTGGCTGGAAGAGGGTCGTAATGTCTTCTTTGCTTCGCGCGATATTGGCCCTAAAATTTGCTATATATCTTTTTATGGTCACACTAGTTACTCGCGTAAGTATGCTGTCAAGTTTTTGAGTGTGATGGCATTTTTGGGGGACGAAATTTCGATATTGGTTTTATAATATGACTGTGCGTTTGGTGAAGAAATAACCATTATATATAGTTATATAGATTGAACATGGTAAGCGCACCTTAAATATGTCTTAAGGCTAAATGTTCAACTTAAGATACTATCACGCCTGTATTCCAAAAAGGGTTAGGTAGAAGTGAACTAATATACCTATATCCACATTTCGCCGGTATGTTTAGGTTCTATGTAATAGGGGGCGAGCCTATTGCCAGTTTCATTCCAACCGGGCACAAATCCAGACTCCGAGCGGCTACTGATACTTTCATAGAAAAACCCAATAACACTTTGCTCGACCTGGGGATCGAACCTAGGACGTCTAGCGTAGCAGTCAAGCTTAGGACCATTAGACTAATCAGGCAGTCAACTTTGAGCGCTAAATTCAGTTTTTCTTGGTTTTTCGCAAATTCTTCGGCTATACCTTCGGCTATAACAATTCTAGGTACTTACATGGCAGTCGAAATTGCGACTACAAAAATAACTTATTCACAATTGAGTAGGTATTAAAAATTTTCCTTAAAAATCGCTATCGAAGGAGATTTAGGTGTGAATTGTCATTTTTGGCCGAATCCTATATTTTACACCAAAATCTTCTAGGATAACGATTTTTAAAACAATAAGCCTACTTTTTATTCATGATTGTTAACAATTGTTACCAAATTGCCTAATAGTTGCCCCTCGATATTTCCCATAAAGTTTTAAGCCTACAATTGAACTGTAAAATTGGATACTTTTTACTCATAATTGTTAACAATTACTTACTAAAATCATGAACAATATTAATTACTAAATTGCCTCTACTGATATTATAATTATGTAATTTCATTTGAGCTATTCAGCTTGTAATTATTGTACCTACCCTGGTTTTATTTGAATTCTAGATCATTATTTTGGTAATAAGCACCATTGAAACTACCGCATGTAATTAGATTAATTACTGTAGGTAAGAATTTTCTAGAGAACGAAAACTTCGGCCTTAGGCAGGGTTCGAACCTGCGTCCCTCCGGTTAAGTACAACGTACGATTTACTTTACCGGAAGGACGCAGGTTCGAACCCTGCCTGAGGCCGAAGTTTTCGTTCACTAGAAAATGCTCAACACCAGGTTGAGCAAAGTGTTATATAGCTTTTCTATAAAATGCTCAGTAGTAGCTCAGTCTGGATTTGTACCCGGTAAATGGCAATAGGCTAACCCTCTATAACATGGGGCTTAAACATACCGGCGAAGAATGTGTACAATATTACACCTCTGCCTCACCCTTCAGGGAATACAGGCGTGATGGTATGTCGGTAACGTTATTTCATAATATCTTGCATGAAAATGTTGTCAAGTATCTGAAGCGAGCGAGCGGAAACGCCCAAATTACTCCAAGACAGTTTAACTTCGAAAACGATTATGTACCTAAACTTTCCCGGACTTATGAAAACGGGTGTCTTAAAAAAACTTTCTTTTCATCCAAAAAATTCTGCCCGAGAAACGTGAAAGCGCTTATGGATTGAAGCGCAAAGTTGTAATAAGTTTGTATCAACAATCAGGGTTTTTTAGACATGTAACACTTTTACACATCGCCGAAGCTTGTTTTGTATCGGTTTTGAGTTTAAAACTCACGTTACGTTTTTGTTACGTTTCGACTTCGTTTAGACTTTGCTGTTAAAGGGAAACATATTTACAGAAAACATACCATCACGCCTGTATTCCCGGAAGGGTTAGGCAGAGCTGTACTATTGTACAACCACACTTCGCCGGTATGTTTAGGTCTCATGTAATAGGGAGCGAGCCTATTGCCACTAAATGTTGAGTTGCTACTGAGAATTTCATAAAAAATCCAATAAGACTGCTCGACCTGGGGATCGAACCCAGGACCTTTAGAGTATTAGTCGCGCTCAGGACCACTAGACTAATGCGGCCATATTTTCCATATTTTCAGAAAACAAGTAACTAAGTTTTTGGACATTATAAATTTCAGCGATAAGAACGCAATTATTACGAAGATTATGTAGGGTCGCTAGCACATCAAGTTACCAAAAAAGGTCAAATTTTCTCAGTTGATTTTGAACTGAATTATCAACATCTTAAGGTTTAAAATCATTTGGTGAAGTTTGACAGTTTTGTATAACCTGATGTGCTGGCTGTACATTACCATTACGATACATATCCTAGTAGAAAAAAAAAATAACTACATACCTCCGACTTACCTTTACGTAATTGCGGAGTAAGCCGAAATTACATCATTATGCTGGGCCCACATAATAAATGAGGCATACGAGTAAAAATGTTGCCTTAATACAAATTAAACACCCACGTTAGTACAGTCGAGCACAAACAACCGACTTCAAAAAGGAGGAGGTTCTCAATTCGTCTGTATGTTTTTTTTTTTTTTTTTTTTTTTTTTGTATGTTTGTTACACGATATCTCCGCCAGTTGTGGACCGATTTTAATGATTGTTTTTTTGTTTGGTAGGTCATACTTCAGAGGTGGTCCCGTTCAAATTTTATCGAAATCGGTTAAGCAGTTTTGAAAATATCAACAAAAATCTAAAATTTGTTTACATCGATGATATTATCGTTTACTTCGAAACATCGCTGTATTATTGGAGCAGTGCGTTTAGTTGGCTAACAAGTACTTCTAAACAAACTTTCCACTAAAAAATTACAAAATAAAATTACTTTTAACAAAAAAGTTAAACCGCCTTCAAAAAATAATAAAATAATTTTGTCTAAAACAGTTTGGGAAGTCGGTGACTTCTATTTGAGCGGGTCTTTTATTTTCGCCACCGACTTCCCAAACTGTTTTAGACAAAATTATTTTATTATTTTTTGAAGGCGGTTTAACTTTTTTGTTAAAAGTAATTTTATTTTGTAATTTTTTAGTGGAAAGTTTGTTTAGAAGTACTTGTTAGCCAACTAAACGCACTGCTCCAATAATACAGCGATGTTTCGAAGTAAACGATAATATCATCGATGTAAACAAATTTTAGATTTTTGTTGATATTTTCAAAACTGCTTAACCGATTTCGATAAAATTTGAACGGGACCACCTCTGAAGTATGACCTACCAAACAAAAAAACAATCATTAAAATCGGTCCACAACTGGCGGAGATATCGTGTAACAAACATACAAAAAAAAAAAAAAAAAAAAAAAAAACATACAGACGAATTGAGAACCTCCTCCTTTTTGAAGTCGGTTGAAAATATCCACCACTGTATAAGTAATGCCTTAAACACCTACGTTGTACAATCGAGGACAAAGTTTATTTAGAATTTTAATGTCTATTTTTTTAAAAGAAGGCTAATGATGCCACTGCGGGTTTTAGAAAAGCTATAAAACATAACATACCATCACGCCTGTATTCCCCGAAGGCTTAGGCAGAGGTGTACTTATTGTACACCCACAGTTCGCCGGTATGTTTAGGTCCCATGTAATAGGGGGCGAGCCTATTGCCATTCACCGGGCACAAATCCAGACTCCGAGCTGCTACTGAGAATTTCATAGAAAAACCCAATAACACTTTTGCTCGACCTGGGGATCGAACCCAAGACCTCTAGCGTAGCAGTCGCGATTGGGACCACTAGACCAACGAGGCAGTCAGAAGAAAAGCTATTATTCAAATTAATTTAGAAAGTAATATTGTCTGTCTATTTGTTTGTTATGTTTTCAAGCTGAATCGGTTTTGGTGAATTTATAGAAATAGCTTGAGTCTTGTAGATAGTTATAGGGCACCTTTTGTCATAAAATGTCCTTATATATACATATTTAGAGAACATATTAAAAATAAGTTTGATGGCACCAACAGTGCATATTTTACTTTATTGATTAATCCAGCGCTGTTGCCTCCCTCTGAACAAAATAATTAATGTATATTAAAATAGGAGACTGAAAATGCGTTCCTATTTTATCTCTTGATATAATAATGAATGCTTCCAGTTCATTATTAAGACATAGTGTTAGATATTGCTGTCTCGCTCTAGCTGCAGTTTGAAACTACGTCACGTATTCAGGTCATTATTCCAACACCCACCTCGACACGAGGTAGAAGGTGCAAGAAGTTTTCTACAAAGATATCTTTAGTATTTTGTCTTCAAATAGTCTTAACTACTTAATCCTTAAAATCTATATGTAAGGTAAATTAAAATACATTTACACTTTGTACATATTTTACAAAACAAACAAAAACAGTGGGCGCTAGCAACTAGGCGTCAAAGTACTACTCGGCATCGCTGTTGTCTGGCATCGTGCCCAAAAGACTAACAGCATCCTTAAAAATATACATTTTCTAGTAAAAGAAGAATACGATCTCAGGCAGGATTCGAACCTGTGTTCCTCCGGTTAACTACACAGAACGCTTTTACCGAAATTCCGCTTAATAAAAATAGGCTTGCACATTGGCACAAATAATAAAAACACAACAACACTTTTCTTGACCTAGGAATGGAACTCAGGACCTCACGCTGAGCAGCTATACAATTGCGGCTACTAGACCAATGGTGGAGTTTACAGAACATGTGCTCTTGCAAATATGTAGTAGTTACATAAAAAGCCGTCAAAAAACTAAAAAATCTTTTTCTAGAATTATTCTGTTTTAAATTCTATAATGCAATGTCGTCATCGAATGAAATTAGGCATATACATAATGTGGATATCTACGTCAAGTACCATAATTGAATAAATTACCAATATTAAAAAAAAAACGCTATCTCTTATCGCTTGAGACCTATACGTTAAAGCAACAAAGATTTGTATGAGTAGTTTAACACGTTATGAATTTCCCTTCAGCAGTTCAAAAGGCAATTGTTCAACTAAATTGAATTGACTCTTTGAATATTAAAAGCCTTTACTCAAATTTCATTTTCCCTTGTTACAGAGAACCAATGCGTCGGTTGACGAGTACTCACCAGGTATGCGACGGCACGAAGAAATGACCAACATCACAGCAAAATGGACCACAAATATTGGACGTCATGGATGAGAATCGCGTGCATACCGATCGCGTTGCTCAGCACCACTGTGGCAGACTTCACGACGGAATGCCAGAGACCTTGCGACTGCAGATGGCAGTCCGGAAATAAAGCTGCAATTTGCTCAAACTCAAGCCTGAAAGTTATACCGGCAAATCTAAGCAACGACATCCAAATACTAGATCTGTCAAATAATAATCTACATCAGTTACATCAAGAAGCGTTCAAAAAAGTGGGCTTGAGTAACCTAAAGAAACTCTTTTTGAAAGAGTGCAGCATAGAAGTCGTCCACAAAACTGCATTCGTAACACTCGCAATCATGATAGAGCTAGATTTGTCGAAGAACAAAATCCGATCACTCCACCCCGATACTTTCAAAGGAACGGAGAAACTAAGATTGATAAACTTAAGCAACAACTTCATCGATAAGTTGGAAGACGGTATATTCCGCAACTTGAAGTTCCTACAGAAAGTGGAAGCAAGCAACAATAGAATACATCGTATTGGAACTAAGGCATTTGTCAACTTGCCGCAGTTGAAAATATTGAGATTCAACGGGAATAACTTAAGTCATATGAAGCCAGAAACTTTGATGGGTTTGAGAAACTTGTCCGGACTCGATTTGCACAACAATCCATGGCGTTGTGATTGCAACTTGCAGACGTTTCGGGACTGGGTGATCAGTCACAACCTATACACTCCCCCCACATCTTGCGCGGAGCCGTCATCTGTGCAAGATAAACTTTGGAATGAATTAGATTCGTCGAACTTCGCATGCCGGCCGACAATACTGGAGCCAGTGCCAGACGCAACGGTGAAAAGTTACGACGAAAACGTGACTCTGACTTGTAAAGTAGTCGGGAATCCTCCACCTGAAGTAGGCTGGCGATTTAATGGCAAAACTATTGAAATGAAAGCGTTTGGAGAGATAAGATATACTGTAGCTGAGAATACTATGGATTTGATTCGGTGGACGAATCTGACTATAATATTTGCGCGATACAGTGACAGAGGAAATTACACTTGTGTTGCTGAAAACCCTGGTGGACGGGATGAAAAGACTTTAACTCTAATCCTCTCAAGGTATGGAGGTGTGGGTACCATTGCTGGTATGGACACAGATTCCTTCGCAATTTTAGTTGGCTGCTTAACAGCTATAGTAATAATTTTCGGCGCAGCCCTAGTCATTTGTTATTTTACAACCCAAAACAATGAAATCAAAAGACTGATAAAGAATGATGCTCGTTCTTCTAATGGGGATGTGTTGATAGAAGGTTCTGTAGTTTCGGAAACGGAGAAGGCAATGAAGATGGACGTTAATCCAGTGACGAAGCCGCCGAGAAAGTATGAAGCGCCACAGTCCTTTACGAGTGAAGCTACAGAAATGTCCGAATTGAATAGGACTTTACTAGACAACGAATCTGTTTTAGGTAAGCAATAATTTTTTCTTATTGATCATCCTAGTTAAGAAAATCTGATTCAAAACTATGCATTTTTTTGCTTTATATATTTAAAAAAAAGCTTTCTTGCAATGTGGGTCGCAGATTACTAGAATTCTTGCTAACCTCTGGTGCTAAGCATAATGCTTGTGTTACGAGTGGGTTCACGTTGGTAGTCCAATGAGTGTGTTTCGAACTGGCAACCACATGATCACAAGTCCGACGCCCTAGCCATAACGCTACCGCCGCTTTTAATAATTATAAGCCATATATAAGGAGTTTCTATAAACTCCTTTTAAAGCTGGTTACTTTTTGTTTTTTTTTTTTATACGAAACGCATACCTACCAGCATTTTTTTTCTATATTATTCAGACATGTTTACATTAACGGCCTTGGCCGCAAAAATTATCTGTAGAACCAACAATTTGTTGTATCGAATCTACGATCAGTGCCACAGAATCAATTAGCCATTTCGCCATCTTGTTGTCTTTATTTTATGTTACGCTTTTATTACATTACACTTCCCATTTTTTCGAAAAGAATTCCAACAAAATACTGCAAAAAGTAAGCCTTTTATAGCAACAGACACTTTAGCTAACTTTTATTAAAAACAACGTCAACAGAGCCAGCAAAACACTACACTTTCAAGATAAACAAACAAAGGCATTCACACAACAAGTCCTTTGCGAATTACACTCTACGAATGGAGTGGCCATTTCAGTGAACGTGCTATGGTAACTATATACCTAGTCGTTACAACCTAGTACTAACAATATCGAAGTTATTCTTTTTCTCTTTCCCACAGAGGAGTCACTACAGACCATTTGCTACAATCCTTGGTTACATAATTACTTCCATTCCAAATTTCGGAACAAGAAATACGCGCGGAAATGTTGCAAATGTATTATTGTTTCACTGTTTTCTCTCGGGCGACGCGTTCGCATTGCGAGTGATAGACACGGCAACAGCAATGCAACATTATCGTGCTCGCGAGGGACACCCTTCTTAATAAAACGGCCAAGGAAAACATGGTGATGAAACTGATATAACTGAGAGATTTTCTCAACCTACCAAGCCGCAGAAGGCTAGCGTAGTGGCCAATAGTCAAACCTTTTCACTCTGAGAGGAGACCCGTGCCCAGCAGTGGGACGGTAAATGTTGACGATGTTAACTCACCAGAGGTGCTGCAATAAACATTTTTTGCAAGAACGCCGGATGCCCAATTGCGCCCTTAGTCCCCTTCCTTCTACTTTTTTCCTTTCACACCCTGTTCCTTAATTAGACAACGCATCTGCAACCCCTTTGGTATTGGAGATGTCCAATTTTCCATAGGCGGCGATGACTACTTACCATATTGTGGGTCGCCTGCTCGTTTGCCGAATTATCCCATAAAAAAATAACAGTATTTTGTGAGAGATTGTCTTATGTATTATTTTTCGAAGCTTTTGTTTATTATTTTCTTAATACCTCTTACCCGTTTCCCTCTTAAACAAGTTAAAGCTTTGGCCGATAAAATTATTCCAAATAAACTTTTAGTCGAGAAATTCGGACGAATTCCCAGTCTTAATTCACTTTGATCTTGTGTTTTGTAGAATCAAAGTTATTTTAAACTTATATACGGAATAATTATATTATTTTTATGTTCATTTACCAAAATGGCTGACATTAAAGCCTTTGACTCGAAATATTTCGGCATTGTTTATCTAATAAACAATTGGCTAGGCAGAAGTTATTGATGTAAAGTTTGTTTGCAGCGGTAAATTTTCATATAAAGACTCCGTATAAAAACAATTGGGGTTTTAAATGTTTCGCATTTGTGATTATTTTCCGTAATATCTTAATTTCGTTATTTTATGTATAAAACACTTAATAAAGTGATTTTGCCAGTACGGCGTTTCGGCACGGCTAACTTCAGACTTACCAAGTTATTTTGAACAAAAACAGTCATCGCCGCCCATGGACATCTGCAAAACCAAAGGAGTTGCAGATGCGTTGCGTTTAAGGAAAAGGGAGGGGGGCCGGAGAAAAGGAGAAGGAAGGGGACCGAGGGAGAAATTGGGCCTCTGGTACTTCACACTCACCGTAAGAAACGCAACAGTATGCATACTGCTACTTGACGTCGATATTCTGTCGGAGGTTATTACTTCCTCGGTCGTGCGGACCCATTCATGTTTATAAATATGAAATACTTTCTTTTTGACAGAGAAAGGAAGTATTAAAGGTAAAGAGTCACCTAGGGAGTGACGTGGGATGGCACTATTCATTATGTATGCCACCATCCCCCTACAACAGAACAACGATCACTCCAGCAACGCCTTGATAAGAAATTCAGCACAAAAATGCTTCAACATTTCCGATTCTTTAACCATCGGCATATGCAAACGGATTTCAAAATTTTCAAACATAACACCACTCATTTCGGTATTTTTCTTTTCTCAACCATATAAATACTATAATAGTATTTCTTGTTAATGTCGGATTCTGACTGCACGTTTTGGTGGTCACGTCATCACTACTGTTGGGCAACGGGTCGTGGGTTTGATTCCCACCTGAGTCAAATATTGATATGTTCCATGGATATTTGTGTCTAGTCTATGCGTACTTTTTCCTGCGACACAGAGTGTGTTGCAGTACAGGAAGAGTAATTAAAAACTCACATCAAAATTTAAAGCGGAAATTTAGTACGGTTAGGCAGTACAGGAAGTGTCTTTAAAAAAAAACACCTAAATATTTAATGCGGAAATTTTATTATATTTCGAGGTAAAAGACATCATTATTGCCCTGACAATGGAATATGAACCTTAATGACCGCTGATTACATAGAGACAATGGTTGCCGAAAAACATTATTCACTGTAAGAGTCGAGCATCCTCCAAATGTCAGCTTTGACTTGTTTTTGGGATTATAAAGCTATGGTAATGATGTTGAGGACCTCGAAAAATATTTGCATTGGCCGTGTTGTTTTCCCACTGATTTTGAAAAGGAAAATTGTCGGATTCGTACTGTTTACTTAAAGAAATTGAACTTAATTTTGGAATAGAAGGTGAGGTTATGATAACTTGGTCGCATAAAATTACACAACCTATGTATTTGTGTTCCCAGATCGAGCAAAGTTTTATTAGAAACTTTCATCAGCACAATATATAGCAGCTTGGAGTTTGGGTTTGTACCTGGTTATAGGCAATAGGTGTGCCTTTATTCATGGAACCAAAACATCGGGAAACTCACTCAGCTTATAACAGTCCACTGCTGGACGCAGTTCTTCCCTCGGCTCCGCTCGTCGCATCCTCTTGAGCGAGTGTTTATCACCTCTAGTTAAACCCTTAAGGGGATACAGGCGTCATGGTAAGAGCTGTGTTACTATTACAAATATAAAAAAAATCTATTTTGTCAACAGCATCAACTGAAGACAACAGCCGGCATCAAGAAGTGGAGCTTCCAAAAATATCCCATGAGGCGTTGCTCATGGATCGTCTCGTTCAGGAGCATCAAGCGTACCCACCAGATCTCCTCTCATTTCCTCTCAGAGGGTCCCAGGCTTCACCTGCCGGAGGAACTTCGCAAGACACGGAGAGCCCTATCAAGTCTCCTGGTTATGGAGTGACAGCTATCAACCCAGCCCTTTACAGCAGGTTTCAAGGTCAAAATTTCCAAGGCTCTATCCCTTTAATCAGCTCCAAAGGCTACGTGACATTGCCAAGGAGGCCTAGAATGGTACCTGATAGCAATATTCGTCCACAAGTGTTTTCCACTTTAAATGGTGTCATACCTTACTATGATACGTTCAACATGCGATTTTTCAATCATGGTGGAAATTACTATAGTTTAAACAAAAGCGAGATGGATTTGGGGCCTGTAGGGAAGATGCCTGTGTATCCTGATGATGAAGAGCCTGCCCCTTCTCCCGCCCCAGGCACTCCTCACGCAACCATTCCCAGGAACAGCTTGAGTTCTCCAAACATCCACAACCAGCTTCTGACTTTGCAAGCCATGACTGTCAATCAGATGATTAAGTCGGAACAAAGGCCGTTGAAGGTGACTCTGGCAGAGAACGAGGGTTTGTTAAAGAATCGTGACTTTAGATCAGGTTATTCAGTTAATGTGGTTAGTGGAACTTTAGGAAGGTCGAGGACTGCTCCGAAACCGCCTCCGAAACCTAGAAAGAAGAGTTCTTGTGAAGTGAAAGAACAGTTTTTGATGAACGCTAGTGAAAACGCTACACAAGTGTAGATTAAAATTACGGTGATGTATTAAATTGTGTATATAAGTTTTAAGAAGGCAAGTCGAATATGGATTTTGATAAGCATGTATTTACACACGTTAATGGCCTAATTAGAATGAACTATTATATCACCAAATTATTCGTTTTAGCGTGACATTTTTGAATTTTTGTTTTGTCTTCTGTTGCTCTAATAAGAACCCCTTACTAGATTTTTTTAATATCTATAATTACTGACATCGGCCCGATACAATTAGGTATTATTTTTTTATGAAAATCATTCTAACGGTTCTAAATATGAATTTATCCCATTGGATTTTCACAATGCTGCCATTTTAGCCCCCTAGTACCGTCAAAAACAAACTTATTAAACAAGAATTTTTCAAAATTAAACCCCAAAGGAAGGTGTCTTAGAAGTTGTCATGAGAGCTAAATTTCAGCCAAAGTTACAATATAAGCACCTTTAAAGTCTTCACCAATAATCGTAGCCATAATGAATCTAATGATACCATTATCGTCCTGCAAATAGTTCTAATATAACAGTTCAGTTTCTCTTAGTAATCGCTTAATTTCAATCTCTTAGGACATCAAAAAGATATTATGGTAATAGTAACACTTAACGCTGGCAATATCATTGAAGATTACTAAGTTATTTTAATGAAGGAAAAATACGACCGCGGGCAGGATTCGAACCTGCGTCTTCTGGTTAAGTACACCAGACGCTATGACCGCTAAGCCACCGCGACCCCCACCCGCCATGTCGAAATTTGCCTTCACATTTCTAATTTACGTCTTCGAGGCGACGTTATTCACTAAAATAACTTAGTAATCTTTGCATGGAAAATGCCTAAAAAATACAAAAAGATCATTGAAGATTTTTAGATCGAAATTCTTGAATTGCGTTACGTTATTAGATAGCTATCCGTTTCTTTTTCTGTAAGTAAATTACGATCATTTCTTTTACAATTGACTGTTATGTCTATCTATATCTTATCATAACTAATAATATAAAGAGGTAAGATTTGATTGTTTGTTTGTTTGCATTGAATAGGCTCTGAAACTACTGGACCGATTTGAAAAATTCTTTCACTAATAGAAAGCTACATTATTCCTAAGTGACATAGGGCATATATTATACCATAAAATGACAAGTAGTTTTAATTAAGATGCGGCTTGTGAAACTACGACAACTTTAGCTACTTTATAATAAACAGATATTAAAAGATGCTATATTAAACACTTTAGGCAGAAGAAGCAAAATTAGAATGACGGCAACTCACAGTCAAAGTTTTTTAAGAAGCCTAAGTATACAAGTTTGCCCAACCTACAAAACTTAGGTAAGTAAATGTTTTAAAAATGAAAAAGTTAGCTTGAAATGCCTGGTCACTCCATGAAAACAAAATGTAACGATGTTATTTTAAAACCAAATTCGATTTGCCTTTTAGTGTGAATTCGGTCAGTTTCAATAACAAACCATTCACAGATCTTCTTACCAGAGATAGGGTTTTGACGTATCGATTTGCACATTGCACCGCATCACGCAGCGTAGCGCGGGAGTTACTGTTCTTGCGTTGTTTGCAAGTATATGTGTTTGTATAGAAAACACGCATAATGACACAGAAAACGCATTCACGCGCAGTGTTGTTGTTCCACCGCCACGCACACCGCAGTGTAGCGCGATTCGCCTTAAGGTCTATAGGTACAGTCAGAAGCACCAATATGTATACTGTCACTGAAATGCAAAAAAAGCAATTTTTTTAGAATATCTATTCAAATATCGAAAAATAATGCAAGCATAAAAGTATTGTGTATGAAGATTCTGTCATATTTTCGAAGGCGAAATATAATACAAATCATAATAGTATTGTGTATAAAGATTCTGTCATATTTTTGAAATAGTTTCAGAGAAAATCGTTGTTTACTGAATATGTATATATTAATGCTTGCGACTGAACAAGTCTGCCAAAATCCTATCTTCGGTAATCTTCGGGGAAATCGGTCGTCATTGGACTTGGTATTGGAAATTATATAAAACGTCACTTTTATAAATAAATAGGTAGTATATTGTAGAAAATAAATTTTATTTAAGTATCTACATACATTAATAATGAGTTAAAACTATTTATCAAACATTTATTTAGTACTTTAAGTTTTTAATAATGTTTAACCATATTTACGACCACTAAATCTACAGTAATTATTATTATTATGAAATAAGAAGTACATTCGGCAAAAAAAACTTGGTGTACCGACAGCTACAGCGTTCATAGTACGTTGCTACCTGCCTGCAAAACTAGTTCATTTACTGCTCTAATTTAAAACGGCAACATCGTAGTTACCTGTACACGTTTCTCTTTTGCCGATTGTACACAAAATATACAATAATAATGTAAAAAGATAAATTTAAGATTTTATGCCGACTTGATAATTTGAAGAGTTGTTTGCGAGTTTGGGACGTTTTTATTTGTTGCTATTACTAGCAACGGAATTTAGAGCTGGTAAAATAAAATATCGATGAGCTGCGTATGTACTGCGCGCGGCAAACCTCGCAGCAAATTTTGCCTCGCGCGGCATCAGCACAGGCCAGGCATTACGGTTTTTAGACGAATCCAACAAAAACGACGAGCGCAGTCAATAGGCCGCTTACGGCAATCAGCTGTCAAATGAATAACAAACAATGTCAATCGAGTGATGGGTATGTTTTATCCACATATGCCCGCCACCGCCGGATAGGTCGCGTGGCCTTTGGGCTTTGGATGCCGGCGGCAATTCGCTTGCGGTTCGAAATGGAGTCTGAAAGCCGGCGTCATATGTGGATGCCACATTAGAATTACTCTTAAGTTTTACCGAAACAATAAATAAAAATTAACTAAGCTTTAAAGATTTTTACCAGAATGTTTCTTTACGAATTAAAAATAGCACATTTACTAAAACTTACTTTAACGTAAGTTTGGTTTCCAAAATCCTTTTTTTTTTAATTAAATAAAATTCTTATTAATTAAATAACGATGGCTGGTACGTATTCTGCGTGGTGTATTTGCACATAACATGGAATGAAATGTAGCAAAGATTCTACCTTGATTTTTTTATTTACGTCACGATACGATTGATCGATTATTGTAGAGCCCCAAATTCCGAAGAGCCATCTTTAAAAACACATTTTTTACACAATACTAGATTACGGATTAATTCGTGTATCAACAACCGAAATCACTTTATTTCAACTCGGCTCACTATTTGATTTATTACATAAAACATTTCACCCATTTTAATTGGAAAAACACGAAACGTAACAAATTGAGATTCAATATTAATCATTCGTTGGTACATTTAATTATTTGTATTCAGATTGTACGCAGAAGGTTTATTTTTTCATGTATTATTAACACGAGCCTATCATTGTAGAAGGAAAGAAAAATAACATACCATCACGCCTGTATTCCCCGAAGGTTTAGGCAGATGTGTATAATGTACACCCACAGTTCGCCGGTATGTTTAAGTCCCATGTAATAGAGGGCGAGCCTATTGCTATTCACCGGACACATACAAACTTCGAGCTGCTAGTGAGAATTTTAGAGAAAACCCCAATAACCCTGCTCGACCTGGGAATCAAACCAAAGACCTCTAAAGTAGCAGTCGCTCTAAGGGCGTTAGTCTAGTAGTAGTATAATTCGAATCGGTTCAGTAGTTTCAGAGTTCATCAATTACAAACAAAAGAAGTTGCTTTTTCCTTTTGTTTTTAATATTAGTATAGATAAAATTGTAGGTATTCTTGAAATGACCCTTCTGTTTTTTTAATTTAAGGTGAATACGATCCCGGGTCACGAACGAGGGCACCTCCGAATGTCAATGTTTAAAAACGTAACGATACGATTATTCAATAAAGTTTTATTCGTTTATTCAATAAAGAGAAGACTCTGAACTTAATAAAAAGCAAATATACAGGTGGTACCTATGTACACCCACATTTCGCCGGTATGTTTAGGTCCCATGTAAAAGGGGGCGAGCCTATTGCCATTCACCGGGCACAAATCCAGACTCCGAGCTGCTACTGAGAATTAAGGTTTAAGAAGAATAGAAATAGTATTTTATACAAAAACCCAATCACACTTTGCCCCAGTTCGATACAACCCAGGACCAATAGCGTAGCAGTTGCGCTTAGGACCACTAGACTAATGAGGCAGTCTATATTAGTATAATGTATTCATTTATTAAATTGTTTAACAATTTGAATAATTCAATAAACATAATGCAACATACAGCCAATTATAGGTTCTCACTAATATGCATTAATTTATAATATTCAACCGTGAGGTGAAAGGTGAAACAAAGATGGATAGGGGCCAGTGTTTTTACCGAACTTCCGCCTGATAAGACGTGGCAAATGTCACGAATCCTATAACCGTGACTAATTAGGGAACATATGGGATTTTAGTCGGTACCTATGAGTGGGACATAGGTACTCTACTACATTTCCCAGGGGCAAATTATCCATTAGGATTTTCTGTACTCCAAAAAAAAGTCAAATAAAGAGTGATTGGGTATTTTTCGGTAAAAATCTCAGTAGCAGCTCGAAATTTAAATTTGTAACCGGTTTAATGGCAATGAATTCCAGCTATGTGTGTATATATCTGCCTAACCCTTCAGGGATATTGGTGAGATGGTATATTATGTTAATGAAACAGGTTGCGCCAGTAAAAGGGTATATACAAAGGCCCCAAGGGAGTGGTGTAACGGTTATCGGATCTAAAGCAAAGCGGATCAAAGTCTTGCATAATAGGTCTAAGTGAGTAAGAGCGTACAACCACAAAAGGACCATGACAGCTGTTCTGGATTTGACGAGACTATTGAGATCATCTGATATTCCTTTTGTTCACGCTACGTCATAGACATTTACGTATGGTCTTTTAACAGTTTTTAGATGCTTTACTTAAATATTAAGGACAGTTTTATTTTTGGATGATGTTCGAATCCTGCCCGCAGTCAAATTTTTCTTCACTAAAATAACAATCTTAGTATGGAAAACACAAAAAGATAATCTGCTATTTTAATTTGATACTAGTATCACATTCCGAATCATATACGAGAGATTGGCGATATTTTCACAGGGCTTGTACGATTGGTGCAAAAGTTTAAAAAACAATACTTAAAAAAGTTTGTATAACTTATGTATTTATTTATTTATATATACTTTATTGTACACCAATAAAAACACAAATATATAGGACACAGTTGTTCATAAAAACATACAATGGGCGGCCTTATCGCAGACTGCGATTTCTTCCAGGCAACTTATGTATGTGTTCATTTGGCCTTGTCGTAAATAACCAAGTTTAATTAGGTTCTGTTATTGGTTAGCTGTCTGGTCAGTATAAATTTCTAGTAAGCTTTAAAAAGCTTACTAGAAATTTATTTTCTTTTTCTAATTTTTTTTTTCTTGACTATTTTCACGTTATTTAAATCACACGAACAATACAGGTTGTATAGTTCGTGTACAGTCCACCCGTGACCATGGATGCTGTAAAGGATCCGAAACGTCAGGAATTAAAATAATCAATATAACGCGACAAAATCCGTAAAAAAGTAGTTTTATTTCAATATACAGGTTCATTTATTACATAATGCATATTATCAAAAGAGGCTCACCAGTGGGCAAACCTGATTCTTTGGAAACTTCAGAAAATAAAAGCAATTACAATTACGTGATATAAATCCGACAACATATATACATATTTTTTAAGAAATACTAGATGCAACCATTTAAGAACGTCATAAGGTTCTACTTATATCTGAATAACATACATCCTAGGTACATATTGTTACGCCTGTCTCCCATAGGGGTAGACAGAGACTACTACTTCTAGTTTCCACTTACTACGATCCTGGCACACTACTTTTGTTTCATCTACAATAATTAATCTCTTTGGTTAGAAACTTAAGAAAATAAAAACTATTATATTTTACAATCATTACGTCATAAAACGCGATAACATGTACACACGGCTACACATTAAGCGATACAAAGCCGACCGACCTCCCATAGTAAAGGTTTTCTGCACAATTAAAGGCCAGACTGTACTGGTTTTGTATGGCTTGATGTGTATTTAAAAAAATATTAGATTACGCGAACAATTAAAAACGTCGTAACTGAATAATATTATGATAATTTCCACGCATTTTACTAACAATTTTGTAAACAATTTCAGAGCAATTATCAGGCAATACTGCTTATAAATTAATGTAAAGTTTTTTTAATTATTTACAGTACTTACTTTTAATATACCTAGTTTAGTTAAGTATATTTAATTTTATTTTATAAAACTGTTGTAAGTAAAAATATTTATCTACAGTCTATGAATAGTATTCATTATTGGTGCTTACGAGATTTAATAAAGTGAATTGCGTAAATATATAATCTTTCTTGCTTTCTTTTGTAGAAAAAAATAATATGTGGGAATACAGAAATCGAGTGAATGAGGTAACGAGAAACCCTTAGTTTTTGTCCTATCATTAGCGGAAGCGGACCAAGACACATCAGTATACCTGAAACCGAACTATGACATGTTAACGTGATCATATTTAGGCTGTGAGAAAGGGATAGCGCTATATAAGGTGTAGAGCGCCATCCTTTTCTTGTAATCGCAAAAGGCTCGGAGTAACACGTTATGTAATTTTGGCACAAATTATACACAGATAATTCTTAAGACTCTTCTTAAATGTGAAATAACTTGTAACAAAAAATGTAGGAATAAGTGGCAGCTGCATAAGTTGTTCATTTTGGCAAAAGTATTTCAGAAAAAAAAATACAAAAGTTTTTGTCAGAAATAACATAATTACCACTGATATATGTTCAGAGAAAAAAAAGCACCCCTTGGGCATAGGTTTTGGTTATCGCTCTTTCAAATCGCTGAGCTCATTACTGAAGTCACAGCCGTAAGACATCTCCGCCATATGACAAATGTTTTTGAAAGGTGCGAATGACATTTAATGGGATTGTATTTGATGGTTATCACCCGCGAAGTTAAAGACGTAAAAATGGGCTTTCGGTGAGAGGATATATTCAAGGAGTTATAAATGAAGGAGAAACTGTAATAAAATGTAAATATTTATTAGGAGTTTAAAGGTAACAACGTCAAGCTTAACATTTACTGTATAAGCAGACCTCACATTGTACTGAAAGCCTTTACAATACGATGTGTTTCATCATCATCATCACCAACCCATTTCATTGTCCCACTGCTGCGCACGGGTCTCCTCTCAGAACGAGAGGGATTAGGCTATAGTCCACCACGCTAGCCTACTGCGGGATGGCAGACTTCACATGCCGTCAAGAAAATCTCTCAGGCATGCAGGTTTCCTCACTATGTTTTCCTTCACCGTTTGAGCGCGTGAGAATTAATTATTAATACGTACATGAGTTCGAAAGGACAGAGGTGCGTGCCTTGGATTCGAACTCGAGACCTTTGACTTGGCAGTCCAATGGTCATATCACAAGGCACTGCACGATGTGTTTACTTAATATTAAAGTTGAGTATGTACTTCTTTTCTTTTACATGATAGACATTGTTCCGTTCGGGGTATTTTTCTTCCAGTTACACGGGTCTACACATTTGGATGCACGGTTCCCGTACCGAAAGTGGTAATAACACAGCCATTTCGGATCTCTCCTCAGTTGATCTTGTCTCCTAGCGCCTCTGGACCTACTCCGTTCACGACTATACGAATCCCTCCAAGGTCGTCTTGATCTTTGTAACTCCGCAACCTGGATGCTTAGTTTAGCGATTTCTGCAGCCAGATTGCCCGTGGATGATGTAGATGGGCTCGCTACTTCCGCTATTTCCGTAGGTCGCGATGTCTCGCAAACTTTATCTGCTATTACCGCTAATTTATCCAAGTCTGTAATTTCGCTAACCGACAACACGGCGCGTACAGCTGATGGCAAATGTCCCGACCATAAAATGCGTAAGGTGTCATCAGGGAATTTATTTCGAGCTAAATCTCTCATTTTCCGCAATAATTGCGATGGCTTTTGGTCTCCTAATTCCGTATCACTCAGCAACTTTTGTACCTGCTTTATCTCCGATTCTTCATAAACGGTAAGTAATCTCTCTTTTAATACTTCGTACTTTTTAGCAGGCGGCGGATTCAATACGATATCACTGATCTGCTGGATAGATTCCTTGTTTAATTTTGCAACCAATAAATTATATTTTGCGTCATCAGCTAACTTCTGATTTGCCAGCACAGCTTCAAATTGGACAAACCAAAGCCTTGGTTGCTCCTTCCAAAATTCAGGAATTCTCGAGGTCACAGTTATCTGAGCCAATGTTTCGGTACTGTTGGTCACCGTAGATAGTCCTGCCTGCTGCATAGATCCAGACAGCGGATGTTGCGGAGGCAGATTAGTTGGTTTCTCCATTTTGAAATTACACGTACACGCACCAAAAAGTCAAAGTCACAGAACTAGGGTCACCACTATAGGATAAGATTAACTGTGCTAGGAAATGTTCAGGAGGACGTATTCAGTTTCTGGTGAATGCACAGGGTTACGGTGTCCAACAGGAGTTACCTGTTGGCCTCCAAATTATACACGCACACGAAATATAATAATATATATAATGATCATAAGAATACAAGTGGACTGTACACGGCACAACAGATAACTGGCGACCCCAACGTCGCCTCATTCATTCCATAAGTACTATAGTTACCTAGGTATATGTGTAACACGTCGTATGTATATTTGTGTGCATATAATGTGCACCTACACTTACATAACGGCGATCAAGCTCGATTTCTACTCTTAAGCTGACCTTTTATTTGCTTTCCATACCTACTGGTTACCTTATATTTAATAAACAGTGTAGAAGGGACATCGCAGCGGAAACGTCGTGAGAAGGTTACACTATTAACCTCGGCAACTGCGACAAACTGTAGCAAAAAAAAAAGAAGTAAAAGCCAACGAAAAATTTCAATGCAGGTCCAGAATCATGTCATTGTATTGATTGATTGATTGACTTCATGGTATGCGGTTGTACGTTGATGTCCCTCCCACCCTGTAAATCAGTGTAATACTTATGTAGCCGTGAGTGTGTTAAATTAAATATATTTCTATTTTCTTTTATTTCGCTGCGATTATATAAAAATATGGACAGGAAAAAAGAAACGAATAAACCTCCTCTTTGGAAAATAATACAGCATTATTAAAAAAAAACAGCTACATCAAACTATAACGTTAATGAGGGCGAGAGAAAATAGCTATACAGGTGGATGCACGAATGATTTTAAAGTAGTCCCAATTTATTTTACATTTGGAAATTTCCGAAACAAAATGCCTCATTACCATAATATGTTGGCTGGATCGAGTTTCTGTGTCCCCGCAATATTTGAACGCATTTTACGGTTAAAAATGTAGTCTGTATAATGTATATACTTAGTATAAACTGTATAAAAAGGTACATTTCCAGTTTTTTCTTATACAATATATTAACGAAATTAAATATAGTGACAATGTTTATAGGGATTCTGCAAATGAGCCCTTTGTTGTGGTAGATAGATATGAGTAGAATTACATAAATATAAATTTCTGATTTTGTAGTAAGTATACCTACTTATACAGTAACATATACAACTAAATTTATGGAATGGAAATAGAAGTTAGAAAGAAAGAAAAACTATAACATAAATGTTTATTATATTTATTATAATTTTTATTTTTGGAGCAAAATTGATTAAATGAATGCTTTGGAATAATCTTTTAGCTATGAAACATAAGTAATGGAATCTCCATTAAAAAAAATGTAATTGAAATAAGTTTCCTAATAGTCAAAGTTGACATTTGCGTGTATGGTAATAACATGTTTTATCGTTTCCGATTTGGATTTAGAGTAGTGTAGTGTAGTGTGTAATAATTTTCCCCTTTTAACACCTAAAGTTTCTTTTAGTTATACTGAGAACCCTCCTTTTAAATCAAGTAATAAGTTATAACTTCTATACTTAGTAAAACATATGGAAATGTGTGTCTGATATAATAAAATATTCCAAATAATTGTAATGACGTATAAATTATAAAAGTTTTTAGTAACCGTGGAAAGTTTTCAAAAATATTGTTTGTGAAAATTGTTCTATAACTGCTCATATCTATCTAATATGCCAGTGCCTAGATAAATGAAGTTTCTAATTGTTTAAGAAATGTAAAAAATGTAAATATTAGGTAATTCAAAATTATTTATAAAAAAAAATGAAGAAGTATATGGTTTGTTGTGGAATTATGGACGGACCAATAGTGTGGAGTGTGATGCGAATGGTTTAATATAGTAACGATGAAAATAAATACAATTTGAAATATTAACCTGGTATTTTATTTTGTCACCCTGTATATACCTTTTTTTCTAGAGTATCAAGGGAAAGCAAGCAGTTTGCAATTATAGAACTTATTGACACAAAATAATATGGGAATTATTAAATTTATTTTTACGAAATAGTCGAAAGACTATTTTATTTCTATACATATGTCAATTGGAAAATTATGAATAATTGTAATAATTATTATTAATATTGGAAAATTGCAATATCCATGTTCGTATTGACGCAGATCTGCAGGCAAAATGTACACAACATTCATTGCAATTGATGTGTAATACCCCAATTTAAAATACCGTTTGTAATGCAAAAGTATCTAGACATAGCATCCAAAGCCTAATTAATGTTGTAATTTACATTAAATATACAACGTCTATAGTAACAAAACATTATTTAAATGATACCCCGGTACTTATTAAGTGTTGTTAAAAATAATGTTTGTGAAAGAAAAGAAAATAATGAATTCGACGTCTGCTCCATTTTATAAGGTAGCATTATTATGGTTGCTAATTCATATTTTAATTTAACTTACCATCAAGCCTGTATTTCCCAAAGGATTTGGCAGAGGTGTACTAATGATCACCCACATTTCACCGGTATGTTTAGGTCCCATGTAATAGCGGGCGAGCCTATTGCCAATAAGTAGATAGACTCCTTCCTATTTTTAATATTTTGTTTTTAAAATCGTGCCTTAACTTTGACAAATAAATCTTATTTCTTTTATTCTTTCTAACCGGGCACAAATCCAGACTCCGAGGTGTCACTGAGAATTTCTTAGAAAAATTCAACAACACTGTTCACCCTGGGGACCAAACCCCCTTTAGCGTAGCAGTCGCGCTTAGGACCACTAGACTAATGAGGCAGTCAAACTGTGAAAAAAAAAATTTAATGAAAAAAAAATTTATAACCCGTTCTTTACTGGTACTCAAAAACAAAGAAATAACGATTGTCATTTGTTTGCAAATACGAAAGATTTATCTCAACGAAATGCGGTTTCCTATTGTTTTACTTGAATCTATATAATCTGGGTTAAAACGAGAATTATATGATATATAATGGTAGACTAAACTACATTAAATCTTAGAATAATGTCCGTCTGTCACGCAGCAGACAAATTCTCATTATGTGTAATAAATGGTCTTTACATAAAATTGTTTTTGCTTTGCTCCCAACATAGTTGTATGTTTTTACATAATTTGACAACTATGTTTATCAAAGCGGCGGTAGCCTACTGGCTACGGCGTCGGACTTGCGATCATGTGGTTGCCGGTTCGAAACTCACCCATTGCACTACCGACGTGAACCCACTCGTAACACAAGCATTTAGCTTAGCACGAGGGGTTAACAAGATTACTAGTAATCACACATTACTAGTAATCTTGTTAACCCACATTGCTAGTAAGCTTTTTTTAAAAAAAAATACAAAAAAAAAATGTTGTGAATTAATGATGGGGTCCGCTTCCAGATTACAGTAAATTCTGCCAACCCACAGTAGCCTAACGTAGCTTAGACAGAGGTCACTATTTGTACCTATTGTGTTTCCTTTGTTTATTCCTTATCCTTAAATAGGCTCGGCAACGCATCTGCAACCCCTTTGGTATTGAAGATGCGCATGGGCGGCGACGACTACTTACCATCAGCTAGCTCGTCTTCTCGTTTCCCGAGTTATCCCGGGCAGAAATAATTTAAAAGGGTGTCTATTATTTTGCTCGACCTGGAAATCGAACCCAAGTTCTCTAGCAAATCACTCGTGCTTAGGACTACTGGACTAATGAGGCAATTGACAAAATACATCTTTACCAATCCAAAACCAACATAACATGATACGCAAAAAAATCATAGTCATCACCATTATTTGGCATTATAATTACACTTTACCTGAAGAGGGGTTCTTGCAGAGAACTTATCAATACAATAAATTTATTATACATACTATTATTCTTTTGTATAATCTAACCAAAAAAAAAACTACATTTGAGAACTTAATTACTAACAAAAATTTTGTTTTTTATGTTTTCAACATTTAATTTAACTTTTCTATCTGTAATCTGCAACGAAATAAAAGGCTTTTTATTTATTTTATTTTATTATAATTACAGGGGTATCAATGGCAGAGCAGGGTTAGCAATAGGGTAATGGGGGACCCAAGGGGACGACCCGTGTTGCCAGTTCGAATAGAAAAGTACCTTGGAAAATGAAACATACATAATGTTGTGCTTGTTTCCTCTTGAGTTTACGGTTTTAGGTTAGCACATTATTCGGAATACTCGACAATAAGGTAGTAGACCGGTGTTGAATTTATTGAAAATAAAAGGCGTATTGTAAAATTATAATAAAATATTAAACGTTCAATGAAAAAAATTGTTCGAAACCGTACTCGTTACCGTAATCATAGCGAAAGCCAAAGTTGTCATCGAGCTCGATAGATGGCGTTGGGGTAGAAATAGATCGCGCTATGGTTTCGTTACCAAGATTTAGTAGGGTCAAGAAATCGTTTAAAACTCAGGCGTTTGATTTGGGCGCGAAATTCAAATTTTCGTGGTTTTGTATTTGAACTTATAAGTTAGAACTAGAGGTGTAAAAGTAACGAAATAAAAATTATGTGTAGACATGCGCAAAACATCACCTTATGAAGTAATGTGATGCAACATTACTTTTTCGGTCAGGTGATATTATTCGATAACATTACGCATTACTCGAAACATTACGCGACGTATTCGAACGATCTGATAATGTTTGTACTTCGACTGTACTATTACTTTGAAGTGATACGTATTACTTGTTGCACTGCCGTAATACATTTAGCTAACAGTTAGAAAAAGTTTATTTAGATTATATTACTTGAAAAACCTTGACATGAAATTCCTAGCACACGGTATATTTAAATGATGAATATTTTTTTAGATATCAGAAGGTCTTATGGTGTGATGTTAGTTTTCGTCGCGTAATGCGTAATATGGCATCACATTGTAAAGTAATATCACCCGAGTAATATTACGCGCATCACCTACACATGTCTAATTATGTGTACCCTGATGTATTCGTTACTATAACAATCAGAACTCGTTATTATCATATCGTTACGTTACTCGTTACTTTTATATCGGGATCGAGAGCAACGCATCGAGTCGTTTTTCATTCGTAGTCAGATACGTATGAAACACGACTCGATCTGCGTAAGGGAGGTACCTACTATTTATTAACTTTACCGTATTTTGAACCAAACTTGTGCATATGTAAATCTATATTTTGTTTGATATAAAGGTAAATTGCTTAAAAAAATCAATTAGGTACATATCGCAAATTATTGATTGTCAATAAAATTAAAACAATCACGACATACAATCATTTTTCTTAGAATAAAATCAAACATAATTATGAAATAAAAACATATTTTAAACAAAATTAAAACAATGTGAAAAATCTTTTTTCTTATAATGATATTAATCATATGAAATTAAAACACAATTTAAAGTATGAATCTCTGGTTCATATTTAAAAATAAAATCTTTTCCATCCGCTTTGGTCGAATAGAACTCCGTTTCTCACTCAATATTTGGCCCGACTTTGAAAAAGTTCTTTCAGATGGTACCAAGGTAACCATAACTGATAAATATTTCTCAGCCAAGTTTGAGAGTTTGGGGTACAGAATTGCCCGCGCCTGCCACCATTTCAAAGGACACTCATTTTGGTGAATAATGCATTCTTCGAGATATTGCCTCATAGTAATTATACTCTTGCTCACAGTGGAGCTCGAAGCAGATGCTGACGTCAAAGCGTCAAAATCTTTCCAGATTGAGTCGAGATCAACTTCGATGTCGCCAGTAGATATAGCCACCGTGGATTCGTTCTCGTTAGGCTCTATTGATTGCTGTTTATGCAAGTTGAACTGGTTTTGAAGCTCAGTTTAAATGCATCTTTGGCAGACTCATAACTTAATGCATCAGACCTAAATGCCAGTTTCTTAAAACGAGGGTCTAACAGCGTCGCTTTAGATAACACCGGGTACCTGTAACAATTTTTGAATCTACTTTTAAATTCAGTTATTATTTTGTTCGCTAGTTTCTTTTCCCGTATCTGTAATAATATTTCTGTCTAAATTGTCAAAAGTCCTGATGATACTATCTGTAAAAGCTAATACCATTGAAACCGTCACTTTTTTTTCTGATGACATTTCTTCAGTGAGCTGCTTGAATGGTTTCAGAATTTTTATTATTTCGGGCAGTGTCTGCCATTCGCCTTCCGAAAGATTTTCTACTAAATTGTGTAGGATTCCAAGAGCCGCTTCCAAAGGTTCTTGAAGGGACCGAATCCATGTCAGTCATCATGTCATGTCATCAATCATGTCCAGGGTGCTGTTCCATCTGGTCATGACGTCCATTTTTAACTTCAATGGTTTGTTATCAGGCCTCATCTGCTCTTGCATTGAAGTTAGTTTTTAGTAGCTACTAGACTCCCGTGAAAATGATCCGCAATGGCTTTTATTTTTTTTATCAGCCCCTCGAGTTCACAGTCATGGAGTCCTGCACGCACGACAAAATTTAGCGTGTGATCGAAGCATGGTAAATGTTCATAATTGATAAGCTGTATAGCCGCTTTCATATTCGCTGCGTTATCTGTAACGCAGACAAATATTTTATTTTGTATGCTCCATTGGGTGAGCAATCTATATAGCTCATTTTTAATAAATTCTGCCGTGTGTCGCTCATGACACTCAAAGCAGCCTAATAGAGCGGACATCAGCTCCCAATTCAACAAATAATGGGCTGTAACGGCTTGGTACGATGTTGTGGCTCTTAAAGTCCAACCATCGGTGGTAATAGACACATATTTGGCATTCTCCAACTCTTCTTCTAAACTTTTTTGGACTTCTGAGTATTGAGCGTCTAATAAAGTATTACTTAATAAGTACCTTGAAGGCATTTTGTAACCTGGTTCTAAGTAATTAATAAGATCCTGAAAACCCATGTCTTCAACTACTGAAAAAGGCTGAAGTCTTTAATTATCATTTTAAAAATCAAATCATTTTTTTTCTCTTACTACACCTACTGGACGTTTAATAAGGTACTTAACTTCGTCTGCTTCGAATTGGATTCATTTGTAAGAGGTATGGACTTAATTACAGGATTAGTAGATTCAGTACACGATGATGAAGTTGATCGTATAGGAGCTTCCAAAACTGCTGCATCGGACACGGAGCATGGAATGATGGTTTCAGAAGTTGATCTGTGTTTCTTCATCAGATGCTTTTTTAAATTTGTAGTAGAGCCGCCTTTCATTGAATACAACGAATTACATAGATCACATTTTGCCTTATCGTCCTTGGCCAGCGTAAAAAAAAACCATAGCTTACTTCTTTTCTTATCCATTGTAGTAAATAAATTGAACTGTAAAATAAGTGTGAATAAATCAAATATATACAATAAGCAGCAATTGTCAATTAACGGCCTTTATTGACCAAAAAAACAGTTAAATCTTATTAGAATGGCTTTACTATAATATCTCTTTTATGAGAAGAAAAAAGAAACGTAAATGTAGCGTGCCTTTCAGTGAAAATAATCAATAGTATATTTCATATACAATTACTTACCTTGTTTCTGTTCCAATCTCAAACTTTGTATAATTAAAGGAACTAAACAGTAAACAAACAATCAACAATCTTTCTTTGTAACGTACCTTTTTAAAATTCCAAAACATGAAAACATTGAATACTTTTTTTTTTTTTTTTTTTTATTTTTTTTTTAAAAAAAAAGCTTACTAGCAATGTGGGTCACACATTACTAGTATTCTTGTTAACCCCTCGTGCTAAGCTAAATTGCTTGTGTTACGAGTGGGTTCACGTCGGTAGTGCAATGGGTGGGATTCGAACCGGCAACCATATGATCGCAAGTCCGACGCCCTAGCCATTAGGCTACCGACGCTTATACTGCCTCATTAGTCTAGTGGTCCTAAGCGCGACTGCTACGCTAGAGGTCCTGGGTTCGATCCCCAGGTCGAGCAGTGTTATTGGGTTTTTGCATGAAATTCTCAGTAGTAGCTCGGAGTCTGGATTTGTGCCCGGTTAATGGCAATAGGCTCGTCCCCTATTACATGGGACCTAAACATACCGGCGAATCATCATCATCAATTGATGTTTTCTTCACCAATAGGACGGATCAAGTAATTGACAGCGGCCTTCATGGGCAATAACCTATCAGCAAGATAGCGCTGCACTTCTGTTATTGCAGATGCAGATTCAGACTGTTCTGGCTCGACATCCCCAAACATTTCACTAATGTTCTCCCGAATTGACAATCCGTCTTTTACAGATTCACTGGATGTACAGGTACTTCAAGATGGTTGCTATGAAGCTGGCCTGAAGCTGAGATTTTTTATTGATTTCAGCAGTGACGAGTTCGATTAGGGATTCATTTGCCTTTTCAGCAGCAGATCTATCTTTAAAACAGTGCGATTTATATCTGGGATCTAGCAATGAACAAATGGAAAAAGTGCCGCTGTGTTCTATTTGCCCCAATCTTTTTTTGTTGTCCTAAAATTACCTCGACGGATATGGCTACATCGGGATGAATAGTAGCTGGAATTTTATGTTCGTAAACATTTAAAAGGACTCTTGGAAATACAATTACGAGGCTCGCGGCTACATATTCTTCGCCATTCATCTGTTGTGTGACTTCTTGTAGTGGTTTCAAAATGCTGCATAGATTCCTGCACATTTGCCATTCTTCTACAGATAACATTGGTACGTATTCATCTGTACTCCGCAGTGCATCTTGTTATTCCAAGAAACGTTCTAACATAAAAAATATAGAGTTCCAGCGCATAGGAACTGCTTGAAGAAGCCTCTTGGGTTGCGTGATTCCCGTTTGCGTTTGGTATTGCGCAGTAGCTTCTCCATAGCTATAGTGCTTCGTTTATAATGCGCTATTGTTACGCATAGATCCTTGCACATTTGTCATTCTTCTACAGATCCCATTGGTACGTATTTATCTAATTATCCCACTGTTCTCCACAGTGCATCTTGTAATTCCAAGAAACGTTCTAATATAAAAATATAGAGTTCCAGCGCATAGGAACTGCTTGAAGAAGCTTCTTGGGTTTCGTGATTCCCGTTTGAGTTTGGTATTGCGCAGTAGGTTCTCCATAGCTATAGTGCTTCGTTTATAATGCGCTATTGTTGCGCATAGATCCTTGCACATTTGCCATTCTTCTACAGATAACATTGATACGTATTTATCTTATAATCCCACTGTACTCCGCAGTGCATATTGTAATTCTAAGAAACGTTCTAACATAAAAAATATAGAGCTCCAGCGTGTAGGAACTGCTTGAAATAGCATCTTGGGTTGCGTGATTCCCCTTTGCGTCTGGTATTGCGCAGTAGCTTCTCCATAGCTATAGGGCTTCGCTTATAATGCGCATGTGCCTTGACGGTTTCTATAGTTGACCTTTTAGCGTCTCCAAAGCTTTTTCTACTACAAAATTTATAGTATGGGCAAAACACCCAAAATGCTTTAAGCCTAAATGTTGTTTCACAGCATTTTGCATATTCATTGCATTGTCAGTTGTACATTTTTTTTCATCTCTCTCTTTTTTCCTGCAATCTGTCAATCGACATTCAACTGGATTTAATGTGCTTGTGTACGAGTCGTTCTTGGAACAATATCCTGTGAATTGCCCAATTATAATTTATTATCTACATAATTCTACAGTAGATCCTGAGGTGCGCATCTTTTCAATCTTGTAAAAGTTGGGTTTGGTTGGCTTTTCGTCAGTTTTCTTGCTAGAAGGTTCTGGTGGTTTTGTATTCTCTTGTAATACATTTTCTTCAAATCTGCTACTTCTTTCTTTATTGGTTTAATTCTTGATTCCCGATGCAGGTGTTCGTTTTTAATGTACCATGGTTCATTGGTAATCATACGTAGAGTTTTTTGATTGAAACTGTTGTAGGATTTCCAGGTTTGAGTTTGAGGCTGTACCCCATAGTTGCAGTCCATTGGTACAAATTGGTTTGAGTATGCACTTATACAGTAGCTGTTTGTTGTTTTCCATAGTTAATTGTGATTTTCGTCCCATGAGTCCCATTGTAATTATGAGGACTTTTTTATTCAATTCCAAAATCATTGATTATGCGAGATATTTCTTCTGCAATATTTGGAGCTGTGTGTGTGCCGGGTAAAGGCGCACATTCCAGTAATACTTTCCTGAATCTAAATTCTGTATCTATATAATAAGCTTATAGCGCAATGTAGCTCTCTTGCGACGCTGATGTCCATAGATCAGCTGTCAAACTTACCGAAATCGTGTTTTTTATGTCACTTGCATTAACTCTGTTTACACATTTTTCTTATAATGCCGGCAAAAGCGTATTAGAAATATGCTGCCTCGTCGATAGTTGATAAGCAGACATTTAAAGCATCGGTGTATTTTTTAAATCCTCTATCTTCAACAACGAAAAATGGTTGAAAGTCTTTTATGAATAGAAGCAACAATTTTAAGTAATTTTTTTCTCGCTGAGATGCGGTAATTTTTTTGGATGATAAATTAATTTTACTTTCCACCAGTTGTCTTGAAGATGGCAATGTACTCTCACCTGTATTACATATAGGTACTAGCCACCAGACAAATGGCTCCACTAGCAATAGGTTGAACATTTTCAAAATTTTGTATGTTGCTGGCACTGGCATCGTTTTCCGGAATTTGGATTTGCCGCATTTGCGAACTTGACGCTATTATTACAACATGCTTCGATTTTATATGTTTATTTAAATTTGAAACAGTTGTGTTGTGTTGTGTTTAAATGAGCACTTTTGCTTTCACAAATCGCATTTTTGTTTACTTCCAATTCAATTGTAAAAGTTCCAAACTTCACTTGTTCTGGCCCGCTTGATCATTAAAACAATCTATAATATCTATAAGGTACCTACGTACCTAAAATTTACACTCACAGGATCACTGTATACGATAAAATTATTATAAAACTGAAACACGTCGACTCACACAGCCGCGCAAGTCACAGCGAAAATCAGAACACGGATCTCTTGGCGTGCCTATTATTTCACTAATATCTGGTAATAGTTTATGCTAAACGAATATTATACTAATACTAGCTTTCCGCCCACGGCTTCGCCCGCGTGGTTTCTCGGCTTTTCTACATGTAAAAGGAATATTTTTCCCGTTTTTGCAACATTTTTCATTTGTGCTACGCTGCTAATGGTCTTAGCGTGATGATATATAGCCTATATATAGCCTTCCTCGATAAATGAGCTATCTAACACTGAAATAATTTTTCAAATCAGACCAGTTGTTCCTGGGATTAGCGCGTTCAAGCAAAAAAACAAACAAACAAACACTTCAGCTTTATAATATTAGTAAGTATAGATGAATAAACCACTGGTATCATAATATCTATACCTATTACGAATATATTCGTTGCACCTCTAATAACTAGTTCAGAACACTGGTGCACTAAATTCAACATTATCAGCTCGGTAATAAATTCCAATAAATTTGTAAGATATAACTTAAGCGTTATTAGGTTTTTGGTGAGGCTTCAGATGCTGATTACTAATTTGCGGGAAAAAGACAGAGCACTTTTTCCCGCAAATTAGTAGGTACTTATAGAAGTTGTATGACATATCGGTTTGTGTCGAACGCTCGCTGTCAAGCATAAAATTAAAATGCTTATATCTTCCTTATTTTTGAACAGATTTTAATTTTGATTTTGTTAATCGTCTTTTTTTATGGTAAGCAGTTTTATAGGCCTTAAAAGATAAAACCTTCGCTGAGGTTGTTATATTTTCCTAGGCATGTTATCAATTGTCAAAAGGCATGGAAATGATTGCGACTAGTATATTTAGTTCAATGTTTTTTTTTTCAAAGTAATTTTACTGGTGAAATTTCACCGTCAGCTAGTTTTCATTTGCAGTGAATGAATTTCCGTTCACAATTACTCGTATTTATTATAACACTTGATGCTTTACAAATTATCCTTCGAGGTAATTAACCACGTTGTATGAGCGCCCTTAAATCAAAAATTAGCTGTCAAACATCAATCTTAATCTGTTATCAACAAAAAAGTTTTAAATACATATGTGTAATCTGTGCCATCTAGAAGTTTCTTCCTTGATCTAAAAACCGCCAAAATGTCTAATAGGTAATTAATTCTACCGATTTAAAATTACAAATTAAAATTAAATTTGAGTTTCACTAAATGGAATTCAAATCTTGTGCCTAAACAGTCGTGAATATGTAAAATAGTACTTACGAATCATAGATAAAATCGTAACCAACAACAGTACTTCGCAGCCTAAATTAATTACCCAACACTTACCAAACCGTCAAACATTAATTCTAATTTGCAACAAAAACCATGTTTTAATTCAATCTGCTTTTCTTCAAGCCAATTAGCGGTCGGTCCAAATTGGCTATTCTTCTGTCGCCCCAAAAACATTATCCGTCGTGAGGAAAATCATATCTGACAACCGTTGATTTACAACTTCCGTCACCTTTTTTGGTCATTTAGAAGGTTTTAAAACGGTTTGCAGATGACTGTAGTCCTTCGTAGAAATTTATTAAATACGTCAAACATATAGGTATAGAGCTAGTGGACGTTTGCACGGTTGTTAAGTGTGAGGTCCCTTTTAATATCTCCCAATCGTGTAAATTAGTATTTCAATCTATACTTGCCCTACTATAATTATTTGTTTATAATAATATGATAATAATATATTTATTGACATAAAAAACTTTTACAAAAGAATTCTCTGACTCCTGCGCTAGTTAAAGAACTGTGTTGCAGAGACCAGTGTCCTTCCATTTCATTACAGTAGTGTTATTTTATTTTATGACAACAAAAAGGTAAGTTTAACAAACAATTAGTTCGACAAAAGTTTATATAGAAAAAAAATACAAAAATGTGTGTGTGTGTGTATGTGTGTGTGTGTGTGTGAGTGTGAGTGTGTGTGTGTGTAAGATTAGGTTACAACTGTGAGTAGGTTTTCCACAGCTGCATAGTCGAGGTTCATAAGCCAATTATGTATAACTGTTTTAAATTTATTATTATTATATTCTCTTAATTTATGTACTTTATTGCATTTATTATACACAAAGGGGGCAAGAAAGTTAAAATGCTTTTGTGCTAAAGTTGATTTAACACGAGGCACTGGGCAACGTTCTACTCATTAATGGTACAGATGGAGTACCTGGACAATTTTTGTGGTACCTCCGTAGAATTTCATAAAGGTATACCTTCCTCACGGAAAGTACACCAGCCTTTTCGTAAACGCCGGTGGTTGGATGTCCAAATGGTAAGTACATGAGTACTTTTAACACCGCACGCTGGGCCCTTTCTGCCAGTAGGAGAATAGTTTTGTTTGTGCCACCCCATGCTGTAATGCAGTATCTAATTATACATTCACACAAGGCACGGTAAGTTTGGATTAAGAGTTTTAGATCAGCAACAGCGCGAAGGTTTTTAAAAATATGTATCATCTTTCTGATTCTAGTTGTTAATACTATCACGTGCGCATTCCAGGTAAAATGGTCATCTATTGTTACACCCAAATATTTAATAGTAAATACCCTGGAAAGTACTGAACAATCACAGTTGGAGCGTGCGATCTGACGGTTGCAAGGGTACGAATGTATTTTAAGTTTTTGCTCAACTGCGGGATTTCCAGATACCGTCTTACTGAAACAGACGTATTTTGTCTTGGTGGTATTAAGGGAAAGAAGACTGTCTTCCAAGCACGTTGTAACCTTAGCAAGGCCATCTTCTGCCTTTTGGAAAACTACCTCCCAAGTATTATCATGGAAGACTAATACGGTATCGTCAGCAAACATAAGTAAGTCAAGATTAGACATGGAAGCAACATTAACAAGCTCGTTGATGTATATGAGAAATAATGTGGGGCCAATTGTGCTGCCTTGTGGTATACCATAATTACAGAAAGATGCATCACTTTCGTGCTCTGCCACTCGGACAGACTGCGATCTGCCCGATAAGTAGTCTATGAACCACTCTAGAGCTACACCTCTGATGCCAACGTTCTCAAGACGTGTTAAAAGGATAGGAACAGATACGGTATCAAATGCCTTCTGGAGATCTAAAAAGACTCCTAGACTGTTTGTAACACATAGTTACAATATACATTTACACTATTTACATATTTTACCAATAAAAAAAAAACAAACCTTAGGATTAATAGACTCGTCCCGATCGATCTAAAAATACCGGCGAACTGTAGGTGTAAATTAAGTATAAGTACCTCTGTCTATCCCTTCGGGGAACACAGGCGTGATTGTATATACTAGTCCATACTAAAATAATAAAATAGCTCTGTCTGTCTGTTACATATTTACGTCCAAATCGCTGATCATATTTCGATAAAATTTAGCAAGGAGATAGATTACATCCTGAGAAAGAACATAGTTTTTTTGTGACAAAAAAATTGTGAGATGCTAGTGACGCCACAAAAACAACTAGTATTACAAAATAAGAAAGTAACTCAGTTTGTATTTTAACTTTTCACGCCCAAACAGCTGAACAGATTTCAGATAAAAGATAGATTGCATCCTAAGGAAGGATTAAGACTTACTATACAATTTAAAAAAAAATGTTTTGTTATAGTTCTTTTGGCGCAAGTGAGACTTCAAGCAAAAGCTAGCTCCAAATTAAAAAAAAATGTGATTTGAAACTTACAAAGTGTTGCCACAAAAATAAAAGTCAGCTGCAGAGTGCGATAAAAAATATGACCTACTAAAGCCACTAGGAAGTTACGACCTAATAATTAAAAATGTTGCCATAAAAGTAAAATTCTTCAGTTACTAATTTATATTCTAAATCATAAAACGTTATGAGGTGAGAATGAGCGAATAAAAAAACGTTAAGTCGAATAAGAAAGTGGCTTTTTAATTAAAAGTTGCAATTGAAATTTTACTGTCCATTTAACTGGTCAACGGTTTATAATAAAAAAGGTTAATTAACGGATACATTTAATTCGTTTATGAAAACTTCACGAAAGCTAGTTTCTTTTATTATATTTATGTGTTATGAAATGCTAAATATTCATTAATTTATGTATTTATTTTTGTAACGTGGTGGACACGTTTTAGAGACTTGGCCGACCCGGAACTATTTACTGGAGATAAATTACACTCGGAACACAAAATATACACATTTATTTACACTAGGGTTGAAATTTAAGATACAATACAATAGTTCCAGATAGTGAATTAAGCTCAGGGAGGGGTTCGGCGAAGGCTTCGAGGCGAGGTCCGACCGTTAGAGGGCGGCACTTAACTTGGTAGCTGCAGCAGGAAGAAGAAGAAGAAGGTCGCGCGTCGTCTGCAGAGCTATTTATAGTGACGCGCGGGGTGAGGCTTGAGGTGTGGGGAAGGAGCGGCGAGCGAGGACCATGTCACACTTTTAAGAAAACCAACAGCTATACAAAATCTAACTTTTAAGTAAGATAAGCATTAATCCAATTATAGGTTTTCACGGATAGTATACGGAAAGATAAAGAACGATACAGAATATATGCTAATAAAGTTATAATCTAGTGGTACTAAGTGCGACTGGTACGCTAGAGGTGCTTGGTCGAACCCCAGGTCGAGCAAAGTGCTATTGGGTTTTTTATAAAATTCTTAGTAGCATTCCGGAGTATGGATAGTAGATAGAAATAGGCTCGCCTCCTATTACATGGGACCTAAACATACCGGCGAAGTGTGGGTGTACATTAGTACTCCTCTGCCTAACCCATCGAGTAATACAGGCGTGATGGTATTATTATGATAACTTCGCAGTTACTCCAAAATATCCTTTGTTTATTAAGTGGTTCAAGTTAATCCTACCTCAAGGTAACTATTAAATTGTAGTGAATTTGGTTATTCTGCAAGTTTTGAAACTGTGCAAGCGTTCAAGCAAGTTTGTGAACTGTGAATCCGGAGTGCTGAAGACATTCTCATTTAAAATACAAATGATGGAATGAAATGCAGTGAAAGCCTAATGATATGACCGTTGGACCATGACTCAAGTTCGATTCCAATGCACACTTTTGGGAGTCATAATAATCTTTTTGTATTTTTTTGACATTTTCCATGCAAAATTTATAAAGTTATTTTAGTGAAAATTTCGCAGGCGATTTTTTCCTTCAGTAATATAATACTTAATCATAAATAAAAAAAATATAATAAGAAATAACATCATAATGTTCCCACTGTTGGGACACAGGCCTCCTCTCTGTGAGAGGGAGTGGGCCGTAATCCACCACGCGGGCCCAGTGTGGGTTGGTAGATGTCACATGTCTTCGATTTTTTTAGTTCTAAGACAAGTTTAATCACGATGTTTTCCTTCACCGTTTTAAGAGCCGTGTTGGGGTTCAAAACCTACCCACCTTTTTTTCTCCTTTTTCTTCCTTCGCTCCGTTCTCTTTCTAATCATGTGCATATGCGTATTAATAATTAATTATCACTCGCTTAAAATGGTAGAGGTTCTTCCCTAGCCTTATGGTCCACGACCAAGGAACGCGACATTCCCCACAGCCATGACAAAAACGTCGGCCATGAGAAGAAAGTACATTGATATGACCATAGGACTGCCAAGTCAAAGGTCTCGAGTCCGAATCCAAGGCACGCACCTCTGACTTTTCGAAGTCATTAATACATAATTCTCAAGCGCTTAAACGGTGACGGAAAACGTCGTGAGGAAACCTGCATTCCTGAGAGTTTTTCTTGACGACGTGTGAAGTCTGCCAACTTGCAGTAGGCTAGCGTGGCAGACTAAAGCTTTAATCCCTCTCGTGCTGAGAGGAGACCCGTGCCCAGCAGTGGGACAATATATAGGTTGATGATGATGGTGATGACAAGAACACTGTTAGACCGGGATCGAACCTGGAAAGAACCTCTGATCAACTGAATTGTTGGGTCAGTTCCTCAAAGTAAACTGAAAGACATAATGAGATTTAACTTGCTGGTAATATTATTAGAAAAGCAAACCTTTGAGTCAAAGGTAGCGATACCTTTGGGAGACATATTAAGGATGGTGCAGGGAGAATTCAACCCAAAACATTGTTATCTTCGTTAGTGCAAGTTACTTGGAGATTTTAGGTAGGTATGAGCTATCTTTGGGGAGTATAAAAAACTTTATGTTACTTTGGTTCATAGAAAATAATACACTATGGTTCGATTAAAGGTAGAGAGCTGGAATCGACCCCAAGAGCTGCACCGCAGCAGTTGTGCTTAAGACCACTAAAATAATAAGGCAGTTCTTACAATACTTGATCTGACTAAATTGGTATTAATCTCTATTTAAATAAATCAATTTATTATTGACTGCCTCGTTGGTCTAGTGGTCCCAATTGCGACTGCTACGCTAGAGGTCTTGGGTTCGATCCCCAGGTCGAGCAAAGTGTTATTGAGTTTTTCTATGAAATTCTCAGTAGCAGCTCGGAGTCTGGATTTGTGCCCGGTGAATGGCAATAGGCTCGCCCCCTATTACATGGGACCCAAACATACCGGCGAACTGTGGGTGTACATTAAGTGCACCTCTGCCTAACCCTTCGGGGAATACAGGCGTGATGGTATGTTAATTTAATTTATTATATCCAAAAAATGTTTTTTTAAGTCATTGATAGATCACCCATGTTACAGTATTTATTTATTATTTTTGGACCTCCAACAAAGAAGTACAATCTTATAACTAGGATACAAAATTATTTAATAATGATACTCCTTTATTATATAGGAGGCCACATCATGCACAAAATAATTAATGATAGTATTAAGCAAATATTATGCGTATGTAAAACGCACAAACGTACAAATATATCAAATTTAATCTAAAATTACATAAATAAGATTTAAAATTTAAATATACCTACTGAGTTGCTATTTTGTATTGTTGACAAAAAAGAAGTTATAGGTACATGAACATACAAAGGTAAAGACATGTGTCATTAGTACTGAGGCCAAAGACTGCCAAGGTAGAAATCCTGGATTCGATTTCCAGGTGGAGCAAAGTATTATTGGCCTTTGCTATTAAAATTATTAGTAGCAGTTCGGCGTCTAGATTTCTGCCCGGTAAGCTTGCAAGTGACGTACCTAAATATACCGGCGAACTGTGGGTGTATTAGTACACCTCTGTCTAACCCCTCGAGGAAAGAGTCGTAATGTTATGTTGTAATGAAGATTCATACATCTGCTATGATTATTTGAACGAACCGCATTTACCTGACGAAAATGGAACTGAAACCAACCTGAAATACAATCTTACGAAAGTTCAACAGAAACAAACAGAAATGTACTCAATGTTTGCAGAAGCATCAATTCCCTTTGTAAACAGTGTGGTGATTAACAAAGCTTCGTTAGTGTGTTATATTTATATGGGTTAAAGGAAATGTTTTGGTATTGCTACTTATTCTAAGACTAGCTATTCACCGCAACTTCACACGGATGCATTTAATTATACTCAGAAGCGGACGGGCGTGGATAGCGACTTTGTTTTATACTAGAAAGATGGTAATGATCGTGGTAAATACAAATTAATTTATTAATCATAAAATATTTATATTATGGAAGCGTATTTAAAACTCATTTCATCGACTTAGATATTTTTACATTATCGCACTTCAAATTCAGAAGAATGGCTGTAGAAATAACAAGGTAGTTCCTTCCTAATTCTTATGATTTTTAACGAGTGGGTACTACTTATCTGCTTATATTATAATGCACGCGTTAAACTGATTTCTTAATATGATATCGCGGACTTTGGTGTGGGTTACACGTTTACCTTATTTTAGATAATATTTTTTCTCATAATTTAATTAAAATGGGTAACTGTTTTATGTCCCAATAAAGTAAAATAAAAATAAAATATTTATAATACTACATTGTAATAACATACCAACAACATCCAACAACTATAATAACGCTGATCAACTGATAAGCTTCGCTTACCGCGGTCGGTCTTTGGAAGGGTAACCATTTTAGTCTCCCCTACTTTCTGAAAACACGTAAAGCCATCGGTTCCAGTTGTCATACCATTACCTATGATAATCTTTAGTCCAGAAGTCCGAAAAACTAAAAAGAAAAGTTTGTAAGACCATCCCAACTTATTTGCGAAAGGGCTCAGAGGATGATAATCACCACAGATCACCGTCACATAAAAGTTGTGATTATTTACGAACTTTAAAATAACGGGCGGAGATTTCCCTGTAGTGGATCATTAATATGCTGTTACTAAGATAGCGTAACGCTGGGGCGTGGTTCGATTGCAAGCGATTAATAATTACGATATTTTTATATTTTCCAAAGTCATGAAAAGTGGACTGCCTCATTAGTCTAGTGTTCCTAAGTGCGACTGCTAAGCTAGAGATCCTGGGCTCCATCTCCAAGTCGAGCAAAGTATTATTGGAGTCTGGAGTCTGGAGTTGTGTCCCGTTAATGCCAATAGGATCGCCCCCTATTACATGGGAATTAAACATACCGGCGAAAATCTGCCTTCTCCTTCGGGGAATACAGGGGTGATGGTATGTTATATGTATATATGTTATGTATGAAAAGTGTTAGTCTATAAACCACCACCTACTGCGAGTTGGCAGACTGTACACACTACCAAGAAAACATCTCAGGCATACAGGTTTCCTCACGGTGTTACACTACACTGCTTAAGCATATAAATATAGTAGTTGTGTCACACTGGCATTTCTATATGCCAGCATGAATGGGTCAGAACGACCGCGGAAGTACTATCCTCGATGTCAAGTTTCAGTATGCATACTGTTGCGTTTCATACGGTGAGTGAGGAGTGCAGGAGGCCCAATTCCTCCCTCAGACCCCTTATTTTTCCTTATTCCTTGTCCCCCTTTCCTAAAATTGGCTCGGCAACGAATCTGCAACTCATTTGGCGTTGTAGACGTCCATGATAAGCGATGACTAAAAATATAAATGAATAATTGGTATTAATCTGCACTTGATTTCGAAAACTCAAAGTTGCCTTGGATTCAAAACCTTTGATTTGGGAGTCCAATAGTCATATGACTGGGTTATCACACTTATTTTAATGGTCTAATATAAAATATTTTGACTTTTGTTAATTCCCGCTGCTCGCTGTCAGTGGAACCCTACCTTTCCGTCAACATAACATAATATAGTACCCGGGACTGTCACCACTCCCAAGGGGCGCCGGATGCGACGACACGACGAGCGGGACAACATGAAATATGAAAACTAAGATATTCGCATTGCTTAAGATTTAACTCTAACAATCGGGACCGACCCTGTTTCTGAAATGGAAGTATTACCTTTTATATCTATTATAATACGTTAAGATAAAACTGTGTACCCCTTAAAAAGCAGTCTGGCACTAAGCGGCGGTAGCCTAATGGCTAGGGAGTTTGACCTGCGATCATGAATGTGTTCGCCGGTTCGAAACCCTCCCATTGCACTACTGACATGAACCCACTCGTAACAAAAACATATAGCTGTAGCACGTGAGGTTAGCAAGAATACGAGCAATGTGCGACCGAAATTGCTAGAAAGCTTTTTTTTAATATGGTTAATTGTGAGATTTGGCATCATCAAAGTTCATGAAGAGAATGAGTGCAAAAAAATATTTCGTTCGAATTTCGACCACCAAACGACAACTAGTGGTTATAAAAGTAGCATTCTTTCCGCCTGATGGTAAGCGGCAGAACTAGTAGTATCACTCGCACGATGTCATTTTGACACCTCAGTTGTTAAATCTCATTTGTCCAGTAATTTCACTGGCTTCAATACGTAGGTACTATTTAAACTAGAACAAAATTATAATGCTAGCTGCAGAATGTTGGGCATTGCGGTGGATCACCAAAGAAGGCTGACTCTATTTCTTTATGGTGTTATAAAAATGTTTGCCATATATTCGACTGCTGGCATAAAAGGCCCCCAGCTCAGCACTATATTGCAGTAACAATAAGCTAGCCGCACCTCTGTTTTTCTGCCTTGAAAAAAAAAACACTTTATCAGCCTTTAAACCGTTTCCAAAATTCCTACCCTAGTTAAAGGTACTTTCGCAACTTTACATAAAGACGGCCCTTAGTTTGAACTACAAGAGAAAGTAGCCGAACCTACCTTTATTATTCAAAGCCTCGTTCTAAGGTTGTTCACACAATAGCGACTTGTGTAAAAGGCTGATTGATTTCGCTCTGCTTTTTATTGCTGAACTATTACTAAAGTAATTTATAAATAAATGTTATTTTTTGGTTTCAACTTCAATATTTTTGAAATCATTCATAATTGAATAATTACAAAAATAATACCTTTGTTCGCCTAGATTGTAAGTAGTAGCATAGACTAAGTAGTAGTAGTGTCTCGCTGCCATTATCTACGTTCCAGCGTAAATGGTACGGCACAACCGGGGAAGTACTATCCTCCTACAAAATGACAAGGTGACATAAATATATAAATAATAATATATGAGTATGGTGAGTGCGAAGCGCCGCCGAAGGTACAATTCCTCCCTCAGTCCCCTATTTCCTCCTTCCCCTACCTTTTTCTATAATACGCTCGGCAACGCAGCTGCAACTCCTTTGGTATTGCAGATGTCGGCGATAACTACTTAAATTATCATCAGTTGGCTCGGCTGCTCGTTTGCCGAGTTAACCTATAAAAAAGTGCCTCCTGTTTGTGTGTGCATAGGATTGAGAGATAGCATTTTGTCTTAAGATAACAACCATCACGCTTGTGTTCCCCGAAGGGTTAGACAGAGACGTACTATATGTACACCCATGCTTCGCCAGTACGTTTAGGTCCCATGTGATTGGGGGCGAGCCTATTGCCATTAACCAGGCACAAATCCAGGCTCCGAGCTGCTATAGAATTTCATAGAAAATTACACTTTGCTCGATTTGGGAATCGAACCCAGGACCTCCAGCGTAGCAGTAGCACTTGGGGCCACTAGACTAATGAAGCAGTCATACATTGATATAAGATTCATACAAATAATGACAAAATTATATGTCCAGGAAGCAAACGATTGATAGATGTCTTATTTTAAACTGATAAGTCGCCAATCTGTAACCAGCCTTAAAACAAAATTCACCAACACAACTTTTTGTAAGCCACAAAGATAAAACACGCTTTACATAAAAGTAACGCAAATGTGGCTTTAACAAAACATTTGACTTAAGATGTATTTGAATCATTGAGTGCTTTGTTTGAACGTTAAAGAAAAAAAGTACTTGTAAATTATTGGGAGCTAAACTAGCTTCATTGGTAACCCGTCAGCGTTTCTGGCCGACGCTGATTTCTTATTTAAATATTGTTAGTTAGTAAGATTGTGTTTTTTCTGTGGGGACTTTAAAAAGAGAGGTTTTCGATACATTATTTAGAATCGTCATCATCAAGACTGCGTCATGAGGTCTAGTGGTCTTTAGCGCGACTGCTATTGTAGATGTCCTAGGTTCGGTTGCCAGGTCATAACCTTATAACCAGAGCAGTTTTTTAAAGAACCTCAGTTTTTTTTAAAAAAAACAAGCTTGCTAGCAATGTGCGTCGTACATTCTTGTTAACCCCTCTTACTAAGCTAAATGTTTGTATTACGAGTGGGTCAACATCGGTAGTGCAATAGGCGAGCTTCGAACCGGCCACCACATGATCGCAAGTTCGATGCCCTAGACGGCTTCCGCCGCTTCAATTTCAGTAGCAACTCGTTGTGCCGATTTAGTGGTAATAGGCTCGCCCTCTATTAAACGGGACCTAAACATACCGACGTACAAAGATACGCCTCTGTTAACCCTTCGAGGAATACGGGCGTGATGTTATGTTAGATTTTAAACACCATTATTCTCATGTAGGGCCAAAAACTTCTAAATTAGAGAACATAGACTAAAGTACGAGTATCTCTACAAGGTAAAATATGGGCCAGTATATATCTTACAGAATGTTTAATCTAGTAATGATCCTGTATAATATCTCAATGATCTATTAATGATACATAGCGATAAAGTGGCGGTAGCCTAATGGCTAGGGCGTCGGACTTACGATCATATAGTTGCCGGTTCGAACCCCACCAATTGCACTACCGACGTGTACCAAAAAAAATCTGCTTTTTCATACAAAAGTGCAATACCTACACGGTCAAAATGTATGGAACAGCTTATGTTTTTTTTCATAACCGAAGAAAAATAACAACCCGAGGGGGTCCAGAATCATGCACTGAATTTGTGGTAAGTGGATATGCGTTGATGTCCCTTCCACCCTGTGTATTATAGTACAGAAAAGTCGAGAAAAACGCGGGCAAAGCCGTGGGAGGAAAGCTAGTTAGATATATAAACTATACTCGTAACGTTTTCGTAACAGGTGGGTTGTTCGGTTTGCAGTTAGATTCTCAGCTTAGAATCCCTGCGGCTGCAACGACTTCAAACTTTTACAAAGGATTTAAAAGATAGGGTACGTTTGTCGTCGCCACAAAGGACTTAAGAAGACAGGAGTTTTTCTTGAGAAATATTGTCTAGAAACTTATTTTATTTTATCTAGGTAAGTATTAGATTTGTGAGCAAAATGATAAGTAGGTTCTAAATGTCAATTGTAAACTACTGTTACGCCGAGTAACTAATAGAAAAACGTGGATAGGCCACGAAGGTTCTAGATCCGTCATAGAAGCACGTCGAAACACAAAAGAATGTACCCCACTGCACCGCGCGCAAATAATAACCGTTCAAGGCCAAGGTCACGCGTCAACGCCCGGAAACAATAGGCGGTTAGGTACCTACACGATTCTTATCGACTAATCGCGACCATTCGACTCTGGAATCTTCATCGCGCGTATAAATACCGGTCGTGAGGGCTAGGCAGAGTAGTCTTGTGTTGGAAGCGAACAAGTGAAGATCGAAGTGAGTTAACAAGTGATTAATTGTGCGATATTGTTCGAGTGTAGTGTACAACTATAGTGACGTTGTGGTGATTTCTGTTGTGTTTTAGTGTACTTAATTAAAGTGTTTATTGGTAAATTGGTGTTGATTAATTTATCCTGAACCCCAGCTCGTAACACTACTATTGATTTTAACTGCCTCTTTAGTCTAGTGGTCCTAAGCGCGACTGCTACGGTCAATGTCATGGGTTCCAAGATCGAGCAGTGTTATTGGGTTTTTCTATAAAATTCTCAGCTCAGAGTTTGGATTTGTGCTCGGTTAGGGAATATGCACTTGAAACAGATGAGGTTAATATATTTTTTTGGGTACTGTTTTGAATCCTCATACGTATCTATCAATATTTCCTAATTTTATTTCTTATTCGATATGAAAATAGTGTGGGAAATTCAAAGCGGTTGAAACGGAGCGTTATTTGTTCAGACGATTTGGCCAATGGCGTCGTCGAGTGTGACGTCAAAATCTATGTGTATGTCACTGTCAAAAGCGCTTGTTCTGTTCGTTACGAACATTTGTTGTTAAGTTGGCACAGACTTTGACGTCAGGCGCCAAGCCCGCCATTATGACGCGTTTAAAACGCCTGAAAATGTTTTAATTTTTTAAATATACTACATTTTTCATTTTTGGTGCTGAATATTATTTATCAGTAATAATACTTTTTTTTAAAGTAATAAAAAATGTGCATATTCCCTATAGGCTCGCCCTCCCTTACATGGGACCTAAACATACCGGCGGACTGTGGATGCACATTTAATATAATTGTAATTCAGGGAATACAGGCTGACTATGTTGGTATGAGAAAAATATGCAATCTCAGGCAGATTCGAACCTGCACCTGTCCACTTAAGTACCCTATTTTGTCTTTACTTGTTTATACAGGGTGGAAGATACATCGACGCACTTCCACTTACCACGAATTCAGTACATGCTTCTGGACCCCCTTGCGGTGATATTTTTCGTCGTTAGCTTTCCGCCGGCAGCTTCGCCATTTTGAAAATTATATATTATATAACATTATCTTTCCGTCAGCTTCTTTGACCACAAAACTTTATAATTTTACTCGACCTTCCGACTTCCAACTTCTGACTTCCGACTTTCGACTTTCGACTTTCGAACTCCGACTTCCGACTTTCAACTAGACTTTCGACTTCCGACTTTCGACTAGACTTTCCACTCCACTTTCGACATCGACTTGGACTCTATTTTCGACCTTCGACTTTCGACTCGATTTTCGACCTTCGACTTAAGACCTTCGACTTTCGGCTTTTCGGCTTTCGGCTTTCGGGTTTCCGCTTTCGGCTTTCGGCTTTCGACTTACGAATTCCTACTTTCGACTCGATTTTCGACCTTCGACTTTCGGCTTTCGGCTTTTGGCTTTCGGCTTTCGGCTTTCGACTTTCGACTTTCGATCTCGGACTTCACTTTCGACTTCCGACTTTCGATTAGACTTTCGACTCTACTTTCGACATCGACTTGGACTCTATTTTCGACCTTCGACTTTCGACTCGATTTTCGACCTTCGTCTTAAGACCTTCGACTTTCGACTTTCGGCTTTCGGCTTTTGGCTTTCGGCTTTCGGCTTTCGACTTTCGACTTTCGATCTCCGACTTCACTTTCGACTTCCGACTTTCGACTAGACTTTCGACTCTACTTTCGACATCGACTTGGACTCTATTTTCGACCTTCGACTTTCGACTCGACTTTCGACTCGACTCGACTTTCGACTCGACTCGACTTTCGACTTTCGACTTAAAATTAACTTTTAACTTTCGACTTTCGACTTAAAATTAACTTTTAACTTTCGACTTCCGACTTCCTACTTCGACTTTCGGCTTTCGGCTTTCGGCCTTCGGCTTTCGACTTTCGACTCGACTTTTGACTTTCGGCTTTCGGCTTTTGGCTTTCGACTTTTAACTTTTGAATTTCGACTTTCGGCTTTCGGCCTTCGGCTTTCGACTTTCGACTCGACTTTCAACTTTCGGCTTTCGGCTTTTGGCTTTCGACTTTTAACTTTTGAATTTCGACTTCCGACTTCCGACTTCGACTTTCGGCTTTCGACTTTCGACTTAAAATTAACTTTTAACTTTCGACTTCCGACTTCCGACTTCGACTTTCGGCTTTCGGCTTTCGGCTTTCGGCCTTCGGCTTTCGGCTTTCGACTCGACTTTCGACTTTTGGCTTTCGGCTTTTGGCTTTCGACTTAACTTTTGAATTTCGACTTTCGGCTTTGACCACAAAACTTTATAATTTTACTCGACCTTCCGACTTCCAACTTCTGACTTCCGACTTTCGACTTTCGACTTTCGAACTCCGACTTCCGACTTTCAACTAGACTTTCGACTTCCGACTTTCGACTAGACTTTCGACTCCACTTTCGACATCGACTTGGACTCTATTTTCGACCTTCGACTTTCGACTCGATTTTCGACCTTCGACTTAAGACCTTCGACTTTCGGCTTTTCGGCTTTCGGGTTTCCGCTTTCGGCTATCGGCTTTCGACTTACGAATTCCTACTTTCGACTCGATTTTCGACCTTCGACTTTCGGCTTTCGGCTTTTGGCTTTCGGCTTTCGGCTTTCGGCTTTCGGCTTTCGACTTTCGACTTTCGATCTCCGACTTCACTTTCGACTTCCGACTTTCGACTAGACTTTCGACTCTACTTTCGACATCTACTTGGACTCTATTTTCGACCTTCGACTTTCGACTCGATTTTCGACCTTCGTCTTAAGACCTTCGACTTTCGGCTTTCGGCTTTCGACTTTCGACTCGACTTTCGACTCGACTCGACTTTCGACTCGACTCGACTTTCGACTTTCGACTTAAAATTAACTTTTAACTTTCGACTTTCGACTTAAAATTAACTTTTAACTTTCGACTTCCGACTTCCTACTTCGACTTTCGGCTTTCGGCTTTCGGCTTTCGGCTTTCGGCCTTCGGCTTTCGACTTTCGACTCGACTTTTGACTTTCGGCTTTCGGCTTTTGGCTTTCGACTTTTAACTTTTGAATTTCGACTTTCGGCTTTCGGCCTTCGGCTTTCGACTTTCGACTCGACTTTCAACTTTCGGCTTTCGGCTTTTGGCTTTCGACTTTTAACTTTTGAATTTCGACTTTCGGCTTTCGGCTTTCGGCTTAAAATTAACTTTTAACTTTTAACTTTCGACTTCCGACTTCCGACTTCGGCTTTCGGCTTTCGGCTTTCGGCCTTCGGCTTTCGACTTTCGACTCGACTTTCGACTTTTGGCTTTCGGCTTTTGGCTTTCGACTTAACTTTTGAATTTCGACTTTCGGCTTTCGGCTTTCGGCATTCGGCTTTCGGCATTCGGCATTCGGCTTTCGACTTTCGACGTTCGACTTTCGACTTTCGGCTTTCGGCTTTCGGCTTTTGGCTTTCGACTTTTAACTTTTGAATTTCGACTTTCTGCTTTCGGCTTTCGGCTTTCGGCATTCGGCTTTCGGCATTCGGCATTCGGCTTTCAACTTTTGACGTTCGACTTTCGACTTTCGACTTTCGACTTTTGACTTTCGACTTTCGACTTTCGACTTTCGACTTCCGACTTTCGACTAGACTTTCGACTCTACTTTCGACATCGACTTGCGACTCTATTTTCGACCTTCAACTTTCGACTCGATTTTCGACCTTCGACTTAAGACCTTCGACTTTCGGCTTTCGGCTTTCGGCTTTCGGCTTTCTGCTTTCGGCTTTCGGCTTTCGGCTTTCGGCCTTCGGCTTTCGACTTTCGACTTTCGACTCGACTTTCGACTTTCGACTCTACTTTCGACATCGACTTGGACTCTATTTTCGACCTTCAACTTTCGACTCGATTTTCGACCTTCGACTTAAGACCTTCGACTTTCGGCTTTCGGCTTTCGGCTTTCGGCTTTCTGCTTTCGGCTTTCGGCTTTCGGCTTTCGGCTTTCGGCTTTCGGCTTTCGGCTTTCGGCTTTCTGCTTTCGGCTTTCGGCTTTCGGCTTTCGGCCTTCGGCTTTCGACTTTCGACTCGACTTTCGACTTTCGGCTTTCGACTTTTAACTTTTGAATTTCGACTTTCGGCTTTCGGCTTTCGGCTTTCGGCATTCGGCTTTCGGCTTTCGACTTTCGACGTTCGACTTTCGACTTTCGACTTTCGACTTTCGACTTTCGACTTTCGACTTTCGACATTCGACTTTCGACTTTCAACTTTCGACTTTCGACTCGACTCGACTTTCGGCTATCGGCTTTTGGCTTTCGGCTTTTGGCTTTCGACTTTTAACTTTTGAATTTCGACTTTCGACTTTCGACTTTTAACTTTTGAATTTCGACTTTCGACTTTCGACTTTCGACTTTCGACTTTCGACTTTCGACTCGACTTTCGACTTTTTAACTTTTAACTTTTAACTTTCGACTTTCGACTTTCGACTCGACTTTCAACTTTCGACTTTCGACTTTCGACTTTCGACTTTCGACTTTCGACTTTCGACTTTCGACTCGACTTTCGACTTTCGACTTTCGATTTTCGATTTTCGACTTTCGACTTTCGACTTTCGACTTTCGACTTTCGACTCGACTTTAGACTTTCGACTTTCGACTTTCGACTTTTGACTTTCGACTTTCGACTTTCGACTTTCGACTCGACTTTCGACTCGACTTTCGACTCGACTTTCGACTTTTTAACTTTTAACTTTTAACTTTCGACTTTCGACTTTCGACTCGACTTTCAACTTTCGACTTTCGACTTTCGACTTTCGACTTTCGACTCAACTTTCGACTTTCGACTTTCGACTTTCGACTTTCGACTCGACTTTCGACTTTCGACTTTCGACTTTCGACTTTTGACTTTTGACTCAACTCAACTCGACTCGACTTTCGACTTGGACTTTCGACTTGGAGTTGCACTTAGACTTGGACTGTCGACCTCCGATCTTTGACCTTCAACTTTCAACCTTCGACCTTCGTGACTTGGGCTTGGACTTGATTTCTTCCGGCAGACGCAGGTACTGTCGGGGCATGGCTGCTTCGGCAAGTATCTGTGCCATATAGCCGGGAGAGAGCCTGACGCCCGCTGCCACCACTGCGGGAGTCTAGAGGACACGGCGCAGCACACGCTCGCTGAGTGCACTGCATGGTCCGAGCAGCGCCGTGTCCTCTCCGAGGAGATAGGCGGCGACCTCTCGCTGCCGGCCGTTATCGCCAGTATGGTCAGCAGCGAATCCGCATGGCAGGCGGTGGCCTCGTTTTGCGAGGAGGTCATCGCCGCCAAGGAGGTCGCCGAACGAGGGAGGGAGGCTACCTCCACCCAGCCAATCCGCGCCCGACGCACTGGGCGCAGGAACAGGGCATACAACGCCCTGTTCCAACCACCGTAGGCGGCCACGGGCGGCGGACTTGGGGAAGTCCGTCCGTCCAGCACTAGGCCCGAGATGGAGGCGCGGTCGGAGTGTGCCGCGCCCGCTCATGGATTGGCAGGTGGGGGAGTATACAGCCCCCTCTCTCAGGAGCCGAGGACCGCACTCTAAAGCGGTCCGCCACTGCCGGGGTCGCGGATGAATGATTCATCGCTCCCGTAACCCCGGCAATTAAGTGGAGAGGCGTAACACCCGTGTGGGGTTTAGTCGGTAGTCACCCCCGATCTGGGGGTGGAGTCCGACACGCCCCGCCACCTCCTCAAGGTGGCGGAAGTCCGTAAAAGGATTCCCCGCACGTTAAAAAAAATAAAAAAAAATGGACTTGAACTTTGGGATTTGGGACTTTGGGCCTTCCACCTTCGACCTTTGACTTTCGACTCGATTTTCGACTCGACTTTCGACTCGATTTTCGACTCGACTTTCGACTCGACTTTCGAATCAACTTTCGACTCGACCTTTGACTCGAATTTCGACTCGACTTTCGACTCGACTTTCGAATTTTGACTTTCGACTTTCGACTTTCGACTTTCGACTTTCGACTTTCGACTCGACTTTCGACTCGACTTTCGACTCGACTTTCGACTTTTTAACTTTTAACTTTTAACTTTTCGACTTTCGACTTTCGACTCGACTTTCGAATTTCGACTTTCGACTTTCGACTTTTGACTTTTGACTCAACTCAACTCGACTCGACTTTCGACTTGGAGTTGCACTTAGACTTGGACTGTCGACCTCCGATCTTTGACCTTCAACTTTCAACCTTCGACCTTCGTGACTTGGGCTTGGACTTGGACTTCGGGATTTGGGACTTTGGGCCTTCCACCTTCGACCTTTGACTTTCGACTCGATTTTCGACTCGACTTTCGACTCGACTTTCAAATCGACTTTCGACTCGACCTTTGACTCGAATTTCGACTCGACTTTCGACTCGACTTTCCACTTGACTTTCGACTTCGACTTTTGACTTGGACTTGGACCTTTGACCTTCGACTTTTGAATTGGACTTGGACTAGGACTTGGACTTGGACTTGGACCTTCGACCTTCGACCTTCGACCTTTGACCTTCGACTTTCGACTTTCGACCTTTGATTTTCGACTTTCGACTTCCGACTCGATTTTAGACTTTCGACATTCGACATTCGACATTCGACATTCGACATTCGACATTCGACTTTCGACTTTCGACCTTCGACTTATGACTCAATTTTCGACCTTCGACTTTCGGCTTTCGGCTTTTGACTTTCGGCTTCCGGCTTCCGACTTTCGACTTTCGACTTCCGGCTTCCGGCTTCCGACCTCCGACTTTCGAGTTGGACTTGGACTTTAGACTTTCGACTTACTACTTTCAACTTTCGACTCAACCTCTAACTTTCGACTACCGAATTTCGACTTTCGACATTCGACTTTCGACTTTTGACTATCAACTTTTGACCTTCGACTTTCGACTCGACCTTCGACTCGAATTTTGACTCGACTTTCGACTCGACTTTCGACTTTCAACTTCGACTTTTGACTTGGACTTGGACTTGGACCTTTGACCTTCGACTTTTAAATTGGATTTGGACTAGGACTTGGACTTGGACCATCGACTTTCGAGTTTCGACCTTTGATTTTCGACTTTCGACTTCCGACTCGATTTTCGACTTTCGACTTTCAACCTTCTACTTTCGACTCGACTTTCGACCTTCGACTCGACTCATCATTAAGGGTTGAAATCTTAAAAAATCCTTAAATAAGTGCTTCTTTAATTATATTAAAGAGCATTAATATTAAATTTCAAGTAATTTTTTCTATAGGTCCTGGGTTCGATCCCCAGGTTGAGCAGTGTTATTAGGATATTCCTAGTAGCAGCTCGGAGCCCGGATTTGTGCCCGGTTAATGGCAAAAGGCTCGCTCCCTATTACATGGGACCTAAACATACCGGCGAAATGAGGGCGTACTTTAGTACACCTCTTCCTAACCCTTCGGCAAATACAGGCGTGATGGTATATTATGTTAAAAAACGTAGGCATTTGAATATTTTACAAGTAGAAATAAAATCAAAGTTGCACGAGTCGAAACTGAATATAAATGGGATCGAATGGCAGAAATCCAATTGGTGCGCGTGACCCGATTTACATTGAAATGACGGTTATTGATATCTGTACCGGGTTATAATAACTATGAGCGAGGTACGTGTGAAAAATATTTAACTAGACTGCGTAAAGCTTGGGTAGAGTTAAAAAAAACACGGTGAGTAATAGACTTTTTATTTATTTAAATTTATCTTTAAATGAGTATTAGGCAATCTACGAGTAAGTGGTGATATCTGGGTAATTAATTGGTATTACAGGTTTAGCAGTGCAGTGATAGCCTAGTGATATGACCATTGGACTGACAAGTCAAAGGTCTCGAGTTCGAATCCAAGGCACGCACCTCTGACTTTTCGAAGTCATGTGCGTATTAATAATTAATTATCACGCGCTTAAACGGTGAAGGAAAACATCGTGAGGAAACCTGCATGCCTGAGAGATTTTCATGACGGCGTGTGAAGTCTGCCAACCCGCAGTAGGCTAGCGTGGCGGACTATAGCCGAATCCCTCTCTTACTGAGAGGAGACCCGTGCCCAGCATTGGGACAATGTAATGGGTTGATGATGAAGTGACAGGTTTAGCGGAAAATATAATAAACTAGCTGTGCCCCGCGATTTCACCCGTTTTCCCCCGCTCTTAAAGATCGTAGTGTGATTCTAGAAAGCGATAAGGGAGAGAAGAAATTTGACACAACGTCTACGGACCCTATTTCAAATTGAACATAACTTCTTTAGAGCTTTATCAAGTGTAATACAACTTTTATGGTGCCTAAATCAAATTTGACATAACTTTTATGGAGCTTAAGTTATATTTTGATTTCCAGTAAAACCATACCTCTGACTTTTTATAATCAAGTAATTACAAAGGTAATAAATAGTGAAATAAAAGGAAACCTGTATGCCTGAGAGATTTTCTCTATGGCATTTGAAATCTGTGTAGGACGCCCTCCGGCAAGATGGAGTGATGTTTTGCGAAAGGTGGCTGGCAGAAGCTGGATGCGAAAAGCGGAGGACAGGGTGAAATGGCGCACACTAGGGGAGGCCTATGTCCAGCAGTGGACTAGTATAGGCTGATGATGATGATGATGATGATGATTTGAAATCTGCCCGCATTAGACTAGCGTGGACCACCTAATCCACTTTGAGAGGAAATTCGTGCCCAAAGTGGGTTAGAAAAAGGATTAATGATGAGTAAAACAATCGAGAGACAGGTTTTTTTAATTCGGTGCGTGAAGAACGCGTTCCTTTGCAAATATGTCATAAATATTATTTTGTGGAGCGCCGGAGGCCCAACTCCTGCCTCAGTCTCCTTCTTCTTTTCTCCTTCCCCTCCCTTTACCTAAAATAGGCTCAGCAGCGCATCAGCAGCTTCTTTGGTTTTGCAGATATCCATGGGCTCGTTCTGCTCGTTTACCGAGTTATCCCATAATAAAATTATAGTATGAGTATGTATGAAATAAAATCGAAATCCTACGTACTAAAGTTATCTGATACTCAATATCACTCCAATCCCTTATGGGAACATAAAGTATTTTATAAATGAGATGAGTGTCGTGTGCATCTGAAATAGATGTAATACTAGCGAGGTTCCTAATGACATCCATAGGGAGTGCCCTAAATATAGGAGCACTATATCTTGTTGAAGGGTAATAACTCAATGAGGATTGAGTTTTTTTTAATGTTATTTAATTTAGGGGCTTGTAGGTACATTTTTTTTTTTTTTTTTTTTATGGGATAACTCGGCAAACGAGCAGGCGAGCTACCTGATGGTAAGTAGTCATCGCCGCCCATGGACATCTGCAAATCCAAAGGAGGTGCAGATGCGTTGCCGAGCCTATTTAGGGAAAGGGAGGGGAAGGAGAAAAGTAGAAGGAAGGGGATTGGGGGAGGAATTGGGCCTCCGGCCCTCTCGCTCACCGAACGAAGCGCAGTAACGAAACCCTACTACTCGGACGTCGGTCTTCTGCGAGAGTGTGGTACTTCCCCGGTCAAGCCGGCCAATTCATGCTGCGAACAGCGTGGCCCTACCACAAAAAAAAAATAGATAATCACATATTAGATTAGTAGTAATATGTGACCCACATTGCTTACCTACGTAGTGTGGGACGCCCTGCGACACGATGGACCGATGATTTAAAGAAGGTGGCTGGCAGCGGATGGATTCGAGCTGCCCAAGACCGGGATGGTTCGCTCTCTTTGGGGGAGGCCTACGTTCAGCAGTGGACAGCAAACGGCTGATATGATGTCTATGATGATGATGATAGCTAGTACCTAAGCTTTTTTCTTTGAAAAAAAAAATATACATAATAATGCTTATCTAATTCTGTCAATTATTTTATACACTAGAATGGCTGCTTTAGACAAAGGAGCTGTTTTGAAAAATACCTACAAGTATTTAGATACAATGCTTTTTGACACTTCGATATGAGTTTCTTTGCACAAGGAGCTCAAGGTTAAGTATAAATACGCTTATTTATGTCAATGGAAAATTGTAAATATCGTAAATTTATAATATATACAGGGAGATTGTAAACTGACTAAATATTGTGAAAAAATTATGAAACTACAATAAGACGCAATAAATTATCGTAACTCTTCAATTTAACAATGGCCGTCAAATTGTGAGTAGGTAAAGAAAGAAGCGCTATTGGTTGAATTGGGACCAAAAACATGTTACATAAAATACCGACCAATCAGAGACAAGTTCATAATATAGCGGTAGATAAAATTTCAGAATATCGGTACAGTATGAGCGCTGATTGACTCATAGATTTATATTGGTTCACAATCTGACGGCCAGCCGCCGTTACATTATAAACTATCGAGAATGTATGCGTCTTATTATAATATTGAATGCCAGTTAAAAAAAAATTTCGTCAGTTTTCTATCTCGCCTGATTATTTTTAAAAAACCATCCTATATGTAGGTATACGGTGATATATTTATATTCTTATAGTGACTAAAATTAAACATTTTAGTTGCAGGTCGACTTTCGAAGTCAAGACACGTTTCAACATGTTTCTAAGACAAACAGGAAAACTTCATCTGACGTGCTTCTGCAGATCTTGTTGTAACAAGTCGTTAAGCCAATAATTTTGAGGAAAATGTAAGGGACTTATTTTTATCAAATAGAATGGCACGGGTTTTGTATTTTTAAAGATAGTTTTCCCACAATAGTTTGATTCTGAAATTTAAGTGCCTCGGGTTTTTTATGAGAACATAACATACCTACATAACATAACATAACACCTGTATTCCCCGAAGGGTTAGGCAGAGGTGTACTAATGTACACCCATATTTCGCTGGCATCTTTAGGTCCATGTAATAGGGGGCGAGCCTATTGCCATTAACCGAGCCCAAATCCAGACTTCGAGCTGGTGCTGAGAAATTCATACCATATTCATACATACTACATATTCATACAATTTTATTTCTACATCTAATAAAATTAATCACAAACTCTGTAATACGTCTACAAAACACAAACAATCAAAGTCAATTTTTTTATCCCCAATTGATGAAACCTATATAAATAAAGTAATAATGTCACTGGCCAACACAACATCTGAAGGTTATGATTCTCTAAGCACCAAGATCATAAAAGCATGCAGCAATCAACTTACCCCCATTCTTACTTGTCTAGTCAATTTGTCATTAGAATTAGGCACATTCCCCAATAAACTCAAATATTCTGTTGTAAAACCTTTATACAAGCAAGGTGACAAAACTGACATGACCAATTACAGACCCATTACATTGCTACCAATCTTTTCGAAGTTATTTGAAAAAGTCATGCATGATAAATTAACATCATTCTTCTATAAAAATAATATTATAATACAAAACCAATTTGGCTTTCAAAAGAATAAATCTACTAGAGATGCAGCTTTCTTTTTAGTAAATGATATTCTACAAAGTGTCAATGAACAAAACTACACAACAGCAGTTTTTCTAGATATGTCAAAGGCATTTGACTTTGTTTCCCATAACCAACTTCTGGAAAAATTAGAACATAACGGAATAAGGGGACCGGCTCTTTCCTGGATAAAAACTTATCTGGAAGACAGATTTCAATGTGTAGAGATCGCACAACCAAATACAAACGACCATATTCAAATTCATAGGTCAGATTACCAGCGTAATGAATTTGGGGTACCGCAAGGTAGCGTGTTGGGTCCGCTGCTATTTCTACTTTACATAAATGACTTGCCTACTGTTACACACCATAAGACAATATTATTTGCTGATGATATATCTATCATAGTAACTTCTAATAAAACAATGACTACATCACAACATGAAACTGACATAAATAATACGTTGAAACTAATTATAAACTGGCTAAATAATAATAATTTACAAATTAATCTATCAAAGACAAATTTTATAAATTTTAACAATTTCAGAAATCCTGATTTCAATATAAATTACAACGGACAAAATCTATTAAATGCAAATAATGTAAAATTCCTAGGACTAATCTTAAATAGTAAATTCAATTGGAATGAACAAATAGAGAAGGTAAGTAATAAAGTTAATGGATTTTCATTTGCTCTTTACAAACTTGTAAAAGTGGCTAACAGAAATACTGCTCGTACGGCCTACTTTGCATATGTGGAATCGGTACTTCGTTATGGGTTATTAATTTGGGGTAATGGAACCAATGTAGATAAAGCTTTTATTGCTCAAAAACGGTGCATTAGGGCCATATGTGATATTGCTCCAGATGTTTCTTGTTATCCATATTTTAAATCTTTAAAAATACTCCCCTTACCTTGTCTTTATATTCTAGAGGTAGGTAAATTAGTTAAACAGCACCCTAGTTTATTCAAACATGCTAAAGATGTTACTCGAAGAACGAATATTAGAAACCCAAACAGACTAGTACTGAATATGATACCCAAAACTAGTCGGTTACAAAAAAACTGCTATGTAATGTGCATATGCATCTATAATAAAATCCCAACACGCATTAAAGAACTACCGTTAAATAGGTTTATAGCAGCACTAAGCAATTGGTTATTAAATAACACATTTTACTCTATCAAAGAGTTTTTAAATTATTCGGAGCAGTAGGATGACAGAACTGATGTGTCACATTGCAAGCATGACCTCGTTGCCTGAATGTATTTTGTGTTTTACTTTATTGGAAAATGAAAATCATTCGAATGCATGACCTCCAATTGTAAACGCTTTCCATGCAATTAAAAGTCAGCCTATTCTGGATTTGCATGGCCTGATGTGTAATTCTCGATTTAATAGATTTTAAGTAAAATTTGCATGCTATTTACAATGGCTAAATGGGCCTGATCTGTATTATGTTTCCAAATAACACCATTCTATGTACCCTATTTATTGCAAATAAATGATTTGAATTTGAATTTGAATAGAAAAACCCAATAACACTTTGCTCGACCTGGGGATCGAACCCAGGGCAACTAGCGAAGCAGTCGCGCTTAGGACTACTAGACTAATGAGACAGTCACATTATTTATGAGAACTATATGCATTTTTTAACACCCGACGCAAAAACAGATCGGTTTTATCACGATGTTTTCTTTGACTTTTTACGTGCGTGATAATTAATTATATTATTGATATGAACATGACTTCGAAAAGTAAGAGTTGCGTGCTTTCGATTTGAACTCAAGACCTTTGATGTAGCAGGTCAATGATCATTATCAGTGCACTCTTTTTTATTCTATTTAACGATAAAACGAGAAACACAATCTAATTATTTACCTGTAAACAACACTTAAGTGTGTGGCTTATGACTATAGCCGCTAAGGGTAATTTAATTCTATAGTAGATAGCCATACATTGTTTAATTTATTTAAGTAATTAACTCTAGGGACACTTTGTCTAATGAAATACTCAACGTATAACCTTCCATTCATCCGCAAATATCTAAATCGCTATCTAGATAAGCTTGATTAAATTTATGTAGAAATACACTCGGGGACAGTACGAAAACCAGTATAGTTGCCAAGCAAGTTACTCGCTCGTAAATGCGTGTGAATTTGCTGTCATTTTAGCCTTGGGAGTGGTAAAACTAGCCAAATAAACATCTTTTATATACAAGCTACATTTATTTTAATAAATTGAGTGTATTACACATAGCACGCTTAATATTAGACTGGCCTAACCAGTGGCGTAGCGTGTCTTGGAGGGGCATTGTGGGGGGGGAATGAAAAGTAAAGATTTTGGGATTTTTTTTATAACCTCTCTTTTCTGTTCACTTTTTCTTTTCATAGCTCCACTAACAGATGTAGGATGTTTTTCTTTTGGGCGCATGCTAAACCCGACAAAAGAAAGACATTGCTTTTTTTACTTTTGTCACTTCTGAAGTGAAAACTCTACATGTATTGTGCCTACAATATAGCGCTTGACGGGTTAAGTGACATTGTGGATAAGATTTTACTAATTTTTGCTTACACGCGTTAGGTTAGGTTAGGTTAGGACCTAACTCAAAATAAGCCACTTGTTGGAAAACTGCAAAAACGTCTCGTTATGTTCATTGGTCTGACTTTATGGCATAAAACTCTATGAAAATAGCGTCACAATAATAAATTACGGATTGTAAGAATAGTTGATTAAGTAATTATTCAATTATTAGCTGCTATGGCTCTTTCTTCAAAAGGCCTGTTCAGATTTTGCCCTACATTGTTAAACTCGCATATCTAATAACATAACTATTGTCTGAACTTTAAAAGAGACCATGATTCTCTGAGTTTGTTTCGACGTTTCTTCTCAGAGGTCGTCAGACAGGAAACGTCGGCGCCATCTAGTTACAAAAAAAAATATAAAATCGACTTGTAAAAGTGTCTTTAAAAGATCTATTTACAGAAATAAATATCATTTCATTTCGTTTCATTGATACTAAAATAGATTTTTTCTCGCTTGGGACTTAAATTGTAAAAAATTGGTCAGTCTATTATTAAGCGTACGTCATATCAAATGACTTGGCCATGTGTAATATCATTCTGGTTTAACTTGCTTAAAAGAGAGACAGTGCTATTATTCTAATACATGATGAAAGGGATATCGACGCACAACCGCTTACCATGAATTCAGTACATGATACTGAACCCCAATGCGTTTATGTTTGTCAGTGGTTATTGAACAAAAAATCTACTTTTCCCTACAAAATTGCAATACTTACACGGTGAAATGAAAAATGTATGGAAAAGGTGATTTTTTTACTCAAATTTCAAAGCAGAATTATGAACTGAAATATTTCAGATTTCAATCATGATTTCCAAGGTAAGCAACTGCCATCAGATTTTCAAAACACAATGTCTGATTAATATCAATATCCTAAGCCAAAGAGAAATTGTATTGGTCTCGATGTGCTAAGAGTGGTCACCCATCCATTGACTGACCGCACCAAGTGCAGCTTAACTTCTCAGATTGATTGTTGACGTTATTCCTTAGCTGCAAAACAAAAATAATGATCTAGAATTTATCCAGTAAACCTCAAACGGACTTGGCATGCTAAAGTTAATTTTTACAACAGTTGTTAAAAAAAAGCGATACAACTCGCAGACAGTGTAATTGCTGCCATTAAACGCTGCCAGTAGCGCCCTCTGTGCCGACTAAGAATTATGCGGTACTGTGTAACCGAACACGATTCAAAATTATATTAATTCTCTTTTTAATTAAGGTCGGTATGGTATAAAAAATGATCGATATTTTTAGTAGTAGAAGTGTATCGCTGGCATGTCTACATGCCAGCATGAATAGGTTCAATACTCAATACTCAATATATTTATTGCACTCCACAATGTTAACAGGTGTTACACAGTAATTTAATAGGTATCAATCATGGACCCTGTCGGGCACGGCAATTTAGGAGAGAGGAGGAAGGCATTCTATTTTTATATTTGTTATACCTACTACTTTTTTTTAGTTTTTTTTTTTAATTATGTTCTTATTTTTTTTTTATCGTTATTGTTTTGTATATATTATTTATATACCGTTTATTTTATTAGCATATTGTATCAATATACCTAGTAAGATTTATATAATTATGTATTTATTATTATATATTTAAACATATTTATAAAGTTATTTATTTGTTCTCGGCGAAGCGAGACTGACTAATCTGCGCTTCGCCGATGACATTGTCCTTTTCTCTTCCTCAGCTACCGAATTAGAAAAAATGCTTCAAGATCTTAGCAGCGCCAGCCTTGAGGTTGGACTAAAGATGAATATGTCGAAGACTAAGCTCATGACCAACTGCGTACCGACTATCATGCATATAGATGGGGAGAAAATGCAATATGTCCAAGAATACATCTACCTGGGCCAAGTAGTCTCTTTCCAGGCAAGACAGGATAAAGAAATTGCAAGACGCACTGAAAACGCCTGGAGGAGCTACTGGTCCATGAAAGAGCTATTTAAAGGTAATTTACCCATGGGACTCAAACGTAAGCTGATGGACATGTGTATTCTTCCCATTCTGACATATGGTGCACAGACCTGGTCTTTGACTAAGATTCAGAAGTCCAAACTCAAGGTTTGCCAACGGGCTATGGAGCGCAGTATACTTGGTGTAAAATTAATAGATCGAGTTCGAAACTCTGAACTGCGCTCCAAAACCCAAATTACGGACGTAGCTCAAAAGGCCGCGAAGCTTAAATGGGACTGGGCAGGCCATGTCTGCCGCATGCCGGATGAACTGTGGGCTTTTATTGCACAGAACTGGAGCCCTGAGACGGTTAACCGAAAACGCGGCAGACCACGGAGGAGATGGCGGGATGACCTGGATGCCTTTCTTGAGAATTGGAAGGAGGTGGCATGGCACCGGGAAAAGTGGAAGAAATGGGGGGAGGCCTTTGCTCAGGAGTGGGACAATACAGGCTAATTAAAAAAAAAAAAAAAAAATTTATTTGTATAGTTTGTTTTGAATATATTATTGTTGTTAGACTTAAATGAAGGTAGTCTTCTTTGTTACTGAAGCTAATTTTATTTGTCATGGTTTTTTATTTAGGTATTCGCTTATGTCGTAGTAACTCTTTTTTAATAGCATTTCCTTTAATTTCTTTATAAATATACTATCTTTTTGTTCATTTTTAATTATTTGTGGTAGATTATTATATATTTTTATTGACATAACGAAGGGACTGGTTGAATGCATTTTTAGCCTAGAGTTTGGTAAGTTTAGTCTGTCTTTATGTCTTAATGAGTATGGTAGATGTTTGTCTTCTTGTGTAGTGTAAAACTCGTTGTGTTTTCTTACAAATTTGCATGATTCTAGGATATATATACAAGGTAGAGTTAAGATGTTTAGGCGTTGGAAGTGGGGTTTGCAGCTATCTGTATCTTCTATATTAACGAGAATACGCATGAGTTTTTTTTGTAAGGTAAAAAGAGAAGGTGCGTCTGTACGGTTACGGTTCTGTAAGGTTAGCACGACCGTGGAAGTACTACCCTGCCACAGAGTATCGACGTCAAGTACCAGTATGCATACTGTTGCGTTTCTTACGGTGTGTTCGGAGCGCTGGAGGCCTCTTTCTTCCGTATTCATACATCTTTCCATACATACGCACCGGTTACGCACCTTTTTTTTATTTAGTACGGAACATTTTCGTGGATCGTCCGCCACTTGGAGAGGTGGAATGGTACCTATTCTTTTTTAATGGGATGACTTTGGCAAACGAGCAGGCAAACCACCTGATGGTTAGTAGTCATCGCCGCCCACCGTCATCTGCAATACCACAGGAGGAGGAAAGGAGAAGGAAGGGGACTAAAGAGAATTGGGGCCTCCGGCGCTCCACACTCACCGTACGAAACGCAACAGTATACATACTGCTACTTAACGTCGATATTCTTTGGGAGGTAAGTACTTCCCCGGTCGTGTTGACCCATTTATGCTGGCATGTAGACATGTCAGCGAGACACTATTAATACTTCTATGGAATATAATAAAGATATCTCAAACGTCAAGACGACGAGTATATTATTTACTAACTTTCCGTCCACGGCTTCGCCCGCGTGGTTTCTCGGCTTTTCTGCATTTCAAAGGAATATATCTTCCCGTTTTTGCAACATTTTTCATTTATGCTCCGCTGCTATTGATCTTAGCGTGATAATATATAGCCTATAGCCTTCCTCGATAAATGGGCTATCTAACACTGAAATATTTTTTCAAATCGGACCAGTAGTTCCCGAGATTAGCGTGTTCAAGCAAACAAACAAACAAACTCTTCAGCTTTATAATATTATTATAATATAATATAAATATAGAATATTTAAATAGTATAAAGTATAGGTCTATATTCAAAGTCGCGTCACGTTACGTTCTCGTGTCGCGCGTGAGTGTGAGGTAGTTTCATGCACTGGGGTCGCGTTGCATCGTGGCTCGATATCTGTTGTTCTCGCCATTATAGGAGTCGAGAACACACCACTCTCGCGCACGTATCTACACATTTAAATGCTGTAAAAGCAGTCGATTTAAACTACAAGTTTAGTTTTGATTTGTTGATTTTAAATTTATATATTTTCGAACACATTATTTTGTATATGTTGTTAAGTACATACATGACAAATTTGGTAGGGTTTGACAAAAATAAGAGATAAAGTATTTGTGAGTCATGATAGTGAATAGATAGAGAGTCAGTTTAAAAAAAGGAAAACAAATAAGCCCAGGATAGACAATCTTGGACATAGGGGAGGCCTTGTCCCGGCAGTGCGACACAAAAGTGGAAACACAAAAAAGAGCGTCAGTTTGCCACTGAAATCTTATCTTTTTTGTGTTTACAAAACTTTACCTAGAGTTATAATATGACATCCACAGTTTGCCAGTATGTTTTAGGCTCTTTAGGATGGGGGGGGGGGGACGAGCCTTTTAAGCTCCAAGCTGTTAATGAGATTTTTTTTTTTTTATGGGATAACTCGGCAAACGAGCAGGCGAGCTACCTGATGGTAAGTAGTCATCGCCGCCCATGGACATCTGCAAAACCAAAGGAGTTGCAGATGCGTTGCCGAGCCTATTTAGGGAAAGGGAGGGGAAGGAGAAAAGGAGAAGGAGAGAGGCTGAGGAGGGAATTGCGCCTCCGGCCCTCTCGCTCACCGAACGAAGCGCAGTAACGAAACGCTACTACTCGGACGTCGGTCTTCTGCGAGAGTGTGGTACTTCCCCGGTCGAGCCGGCCCATTCATGCTGCGAACAGCGTGGCCCTACCACAACAGACTTTTGTGAAACGAGCTAATAACACTTTACTAGACTTGGAATTGAACCCAAGCCTGTATGCTTAGCACTCAACACCTGCGTTTGAGACCATTTACTAATGAAGCCATTTAACAATAGATTCTAAATCCATCAATTTGCAATTCAACCTATAAATTAACCATTTAAAGTCTAAATAGACTAAATCGTACAATTCAACGAATAAATTATTCTTAGAAAATCAAACCCGGCTCCGATGGCATTTGTAAGGCCATTACAATCCCCATAGACCGCAAAGTGCGTTCGTTTCGTAGAAAACGACCATAACAACCACAAAATGTTAATTAAATGTACCGTACTCAGAATTAGCGACGGCACAGACTCCTATATAATTTAATAGACGCGGCTTCAAACAGTTTAGAATGACAACCTTTGTTAGCGAACTTAGCTGACGTCCAGGGTGCTATCTAGCTTGACGACCAGATTATCCTTCAATTGAGAATATTGCCCAGAAAATGGATTACGAATGTCTAATTGATAGTGTAAAATACTGATGGTCAGCCGCATTTGGATAAACTAGATGATGATGACTGCATTTCAAACCTTAAATTATACTCATTTGACTGCCTCATTAGTCTAGTGGTTCTTAGCGCGACTGCTAAGCTAGAGGTCCTGGGTTCGATCCCCAGGTCGAGCAAAGTGTTATTGAGTTTTTCTATGAAATTCTCAGTAGCTCGGAGTCTGGATTTGTGACCGGTTAATGGCAATAGGCTCGCCCCCTATTACATGGGACCTAAACTTACCGGCGTAATGTGGGCGTACATTGGTACACCTCTGCCTAAACCTTCGGGGAATACAGGCGTGATAGTACTGTTCAAAAATAAAGTTCCTTTGATTTAAATAAAAGACGGTACTTTTGTCTCAAGACCCTTAATTATATGAAACTTGATAAAAACTATGACTTCTCGGATCTCTTTGATAATACTTGACAAAGTGATGTCTAATGAAACGTATTTTCTATGTCAGTCTTTAACTCTGAGTGAAGTACTCGGTCGAGAATGTAATTGTAAGTATAAAAAGGCCGTCCCCAACATCCTTTGGATAAGGCTAAGCATTCTTTCCTCTTTGCCTTTACCTCGACATGCTGTGGTTCCACGCAAGCCCAGAGGCCATCAAAAAAGGTTTACTTCGCATCATATCCGAAAGCAAGCAGGCGGCAAGTTGTAGTGGTTTCAACTGGGTAACGTTTTTGAAAACCAATACGTATTAATGAAACTCATTTAAAGGGGTAAATCGACCTTATATGGTATTAGGTGGCTACTGAGATAAAACTCAATATCACAGGCAGTGTCTTGGTAGTTTAATTGTCAAAAGCGTACAGTGTACTTAACCGGAAGGACGTAGGTTCGAACCCTGCCTGAGCCTGAATTAATTCGCAAAATTGCAAATTTTTAGCATGTTTGGCGTGTGTATGGAAAGATGTATGAATGTGGAAGAAGCGAAAGACATATGCAAGAGTCGTAGCAAGTGGCAGTCCATAGTTTTTGCGTGAGTGTATGTGTTTTAGCATGTTATTCTATAGAGAGAGCAGATTTTGTTTGTACGTGGAAGGTTAAACTATTTGCAAGGTACAATATTCCAGATGGAAAGAGGCTATATATTATGTACACATATCAATTATATATGTGTCACATATATAAATAAATCCGTACAAAGTTGCCGGTAGTAGAAAATAACATTTATTGTCTTTGCAGGTAAATTCAAATTCAACTGCAGTTAGTTCTCAAACTATAAACTTGCACCAATTTAATTGGAATGCCATGTCTATTCACTTCTGTATATTTCTGTGGTCGAGCCCAACAATACAAATTAACGTAGAATGAATATAAACTTCTGTTATTACTGTTTATTGCTACCTATCCTTAGTTAAGGATAGGCTGGTTATTGTATTATTGCTATATTACTCTGTAATTCACTATCTACTATTAAGTGGTAGATGTGTCTCGCCGGCATGTCTACATGACAGCATGAATAAGAAAGTACTACCTTCTCACAGAATATCGACGTCAAGTAGCAGTATGCATACTGCTACGTTTCGTATGGTGACTGTGGAGCGCCAGAGGCCTAATTCTTCCCTCAGTCCCCTTCCTTCTCCTTTTCTCTGTCCCGTTCCTTTTTCGTAAATAGGCTCGGCAACGCATCTGCAACTCTTTTGGTTAATTATTATTTAGCGATAGAGCATTTGTCAAAAGAGTTCAAAACATTAAAAAGGTTTTTTAGCATCCTTCCATGTTTTTCCATTTCATTATTACAAAGTTACCCGCACAACTCGCAACCACAACTGAAAAAAGGATTTCCTTTAACTATAATAGAAAACTTTAAAGTTTCATAAGCCAGCCATAACAATGGAAACTTATGTTTTATAAATGTTAAAGACGGTTGAAGTTCAGCGAAATATGTTAATTTGCTTGATAAAACTGGGGACCGAGGTTTAAAAGGCGATTTGTATGAGAAATTTATTTATAATGTTACATATTTTAGAATAAATATGAACTAGAAGCCGCATTCAACCATTTTTGCATATCGTTTTTGTATTGTGTCCAAATTAGCTTCTTACACATACAATTTTATCCCATCCTATAAAGAAGAAAGAAAGAAAAAAAAAATTGACATATTCATGGGAATTGTCCATGACCATGTCAATAAATATTTTTTCTTGCACACAATAACATAATAAAAACTAAGTCTATACAAAAAATTACTCATTGTATGCCCCACGGCTGTGCCAAATGGCTCAGTTCAGATAAAAGCTAAACCACTGGTAAGCTGCCCGGTGCTGGTTTTCAACTCGACCTCCTCCTCTCCGACTCCTTTCTTCCTGATATATCTTTTTAAGCGCAACAGCGTACTCCCTTTTAAAAGGCTGGCAATACACTCCTCTGGTGTTGCAGTTGTCCATGGGTGGCGGAAATCGCTTACAATCAGGCGATCCGTCTGCTCGTTTGCCTCCTATCCCTTATAAATAAAAAAAACCGGCCAAGTGCGAGTCGGACTCGCGCACGGAGGGTTCCGTACCATTACGATTTATGCCGTATTAAAAAAAAACTACTTACTAGATCTCTTTCAAACCAATTTTCGTTGAAAGTTTACATGGTAATGTACATAATATATTTTTTTAAGTTTTATCATTCTCTTATTTTAGAAGCTACAGGGGGGGGGACCCAATTTACAACTTTGGAAGTGACCCTCGCGCAAACTTTTCAGTTTAGAAAAAAATGATATTAGAAACCTCTATATCATTTTTGAAGACCTATCCATAGATATCTCACACGTGTGGGTTTGATGAAAAAAAATTTTTTGAGTTTGAGTTCTAAGTATGGGGAATCCCCAAAATTTTTTCAACAGCATAGCTCTTATAGTTTCTGTGAAAAAAATCTGTGACATACATACGGACAGACAGACAGACAGACAGACAGACAGACAGACATGACGAATCTATAAGGGTTCCGTTTTTTGCCATTTGGCTACGGAACCCTAAAAAGCAGCACATTTAAAGCTAGGAATAGGACCATTGTTTACCATTGAGTGTCAAAATGTGAAACTATTCATTTTAACAGTAGTTTTTGTGGATTCCCTTTTACGCGTAATTGTAGCTTCTATGTTATACATATTCTAAAATTTTGTATAACGGCTTTAGTGAATATTAAATGTTATAGTTATATACTGTTTCTTATCTGTATTGTACTTAAAACTCGTTTTTATTGCGAATATCTATGTAGATTCTATCCATGACGAAACGGAGAAGAACGCGTTTAAGGTTGTATGATTGTTTGTTTGTGCAAAACAAATGTTGCCTTTTATCTCCAAAATGATTTGACCGATTTAAATACAGTTTTCAATAAATTTTACTGAAATAACTACTGTCAACTGTCAAATGTCGCTTCTTGAATAAAGGTGATATATGCCTATGGATCTTGTATATACGTTCATAATTAAACTATTATCATTCATGCCCGGTGAATGGCAATAGGCCCACACATAGGCCCTAAAACATACCAGCGAAGTGTGGAAGTACATAAGTAGTACCTATACCTCTGCGTAACCCTTCGGGGAATACAGGTGTGATTGTATGTTACGTTTTACTCTTCAGAGAATACCGCACGAATTTACGCCTAAGAAGCATATGGATTACATTAACTACTACTTATTATTGACTTATGTGGTAAGTTCAAATTATTTAGTCAGTGAGGTGAACTAATGAACATCACTAAACTTCAAGGTATCGAGCAGTGAATTATCGACACTTACACATCACTACAAGTAAGTTAATATTATCATTATATTGGCAAATACGAAACGCAATGGGTTGGAATGCTACGGTAGGCAAATTGATTTCGTAAATAAACGTAACTGATTAAAATAATATAATTTAACCGAAATTAAATTAATAACTTAATTAAAAGCGTTAATTTAAGAGAGGCTCATGGTTGAGGTTAAGTCGTGCTTGCCGCTATCAGATATGGATGGGTCACAAAATCCAAATCTCTCCGTGATACCTAAATAATAATTAGTTATATAGGTCTTTTCAAAACACTTAGTCTTAATTTTTTTAATTAGGTTGCGAATGCATTTCCTATTTGATGACCTCTAAGAAAAAACCCCGAAACAAGATTAAAGAAATATGGATTCTTTTAAAGTCCAGACAGCAGTTGTATTCGACAGATATACATATACTTAGTATAAATACATAGGAATCATAGTATCGCTGACTACCTTTATGATAAAGATTTAAAATATTTTTTAATTGTAATTTACCTCAAGGGATAACTTACAATAACATTTTGTAATACCTATCCTTAATATTGAACACCATCAAGAATGGTAGATATCACAGAGATCTTCTAGAATTAAGATCTAAATACTGAGTTCTTTAAAGATCATAATTACTTACCGATTCAATAACATCGAATTATTGAAAATTGGCGATTCTATCCAAGAAAAACCAAGACGTTAACTTCGCTGGTGTCTCGCAAAAAATGAACGGTGCAAAAATGACAACTCCTGAGCTATTTCACTTTCTGGTCGAGTGTTACTGTAGGGGTACTTAAACATTTAAGTTATGTTTGAAGGTTTTCTCTTGAAAAATTTAAAACATCTATTCAAGGGTATATACTGAAGCGGCGGTAGTCTAATGGCTAGGGCGTCGGACTTGCGATCATGTAGTTGCTGGTTCGAAACCCACCCATTGCACTACCAACGTGAACCCACTCGTAACACAAGCACTCAATAACACTTAGGTCGACCTGCAAATCGAACCCAAGACTTAGGGTCTTGGGTTTTGGTGCTTTTGTTTGTAATAAAAGCGTGTTTTTAGTTTTTAAACAACTTTTCTTTACTGTCAGGTTTATTGTTAGGTGTCACGTATACAATAAAAAACAAAAAAATAATTTATTTTTTTAGATAAGTATTGATAATTTTCAGTCCATTCGGCAAACATCAGCGAGTACCGAATTACCTCGAGTGGCCAAGAATTTCTTTATCACGACTCAAGTCGTCAATCAAATCGAAACAAAGGAGGTTACGATTGCACATTCAAATGTGCAATCGTAACCTCCTTTGTTTCGATTTGATTTTGTCTCTAGTTACTAAAATTTGACCTATATAAGTACTTACCTAAAAGTCTAAAAAAACCACGTAGCCTGTCCGGAATGCGAAAACTTTATCACAGAGCAAAATTGAAACTTTAAAATTTTCTACAGAACTCCAGAAATGAGCTCAAAATGTGTTGACTAAAGCTATTTTACAGCGTCTAGCGGTAAGTTGGTGTACGCTTCGCATGCATAATACATGACGCTAAGATAATATGTTAGGAGGACTCTCAGCTTGGGATCAGTTTACACTTTGAGATATTCTCGTCTGTGGTTGCTTAGCGGGTTATGCTATTACGTTTTTAGTGCTACAAGAAGATTTTTCCCCCATTGGGATAACTGTAGGTAGATAACAGCAAATTATTTAGGTGTTGGTAGACTGGTGTTGAAAATAAGACTGACCTAACTCAAAATAAGCCACTTGTTAGAAAATCGCAAAAACGACGTTTTTTTTTTGTCCCTTAGGACTTAAACCGTAATTGGTCAGTCTATTATTAAGCGATGATGGAAAAAAACAGGTCTACTGTAAAATATAATTAAATATAAACACACACACACACGCACGCACACATGAGGTCGTCTGATAGGAAATCTCGGCGTCATTAAGTTTAAAATACATATATAAAATATCGACTTGTAAAAGTATTTTTAAAGACCAGCATAAATGGTTTGGCACTACCGAGGAAGCACTACCCTCCCACGGAATGTTGATGTGAAGGAGCAGTATACATTATTCTACATTTTCGTTACGTACGGTGAGTGTGAAGCGCCGGAGGCCCAATTCCTCCCTCAGTCCCCTTCCTTCTCCTTTTCTCTTTCCTCTCCCTTTGCTTTGACTATTTAAGGCGGACTAAGGAAACTATTAACGGAGTTTTTTTTTTTTAAAAAGGCTTACTTGCAATGTGGGTCACATATTACTAGCAATCTTGTTAACCCCTCGTGCTTAGCAAAAATATTGTGTTACGAGTAGGCTCCCGTCGGTAGTGCATTGGGTGGGTTGCGAATAGGCAACCACATGATCGCAAGTTCGACGCACTAGCCATTAGGCTACCGCAGCTTCTTCTTCATCGAAGTTGCAGATGTCCATCGACGGCGATGACTACTTACCATCGGGTAGCTCGCCTGCTCATTTGCCGAGTTATCGCATATAAAAGCATGGAAAATGCATAAAAAATAAAACAAAATGATTACATTAATTATTTACATTAAACCCTATAACCTACCTAACCTTTAAAATCAATCACAACCTTAATGATAAATTAATAAATCACCCTCGCACGGCTTCGTATTGTATCAAACTATTGAGCTAAGTACTTAGGCACAATCACCAATTACATTATGATTGATGAGAAGTTCGTGAGTCGTCTGGTTGTAGGCCTAAGGTTAATATGTTTAGTCGTATAGAAAATTTGAGAACAAGTTTGCGTTTTTCTAATAGGGATAGGCAGAAACTATAGAGCGCCAATTGCTACGACTCTTGCATACCTCTTTCTTCCACTTTCATACATCTTTTCATACACACCGCCTTGCGTGTAATACGCACCTGACCGTTTTGGAGAACCTCAGCTATAAAAGATGGATGAATGGTTGTGATGGTTTTTCATAGGGTATGGAGAGTAGAATTACAATATGGCGCACACAATTATTATGATGGTGAAGAGTATGGATAATATCGAAAGGTTTTTAATTAAAATTAACACTTGTGTTTTCCAATAGGAAAGTAAACATCGACTTAAAATAGGATTCGAATTTGTCCTCCCGTAAAAGAAAGTGTTCGTTTTACCTTTGAAAAATGTTAAATATAACGAAATTCGCTTCCAAGGCAGTATCAAAACCTACGAAGACCGATTTGACAGACGACCTGGTAAAGGTCGCTGGGAGTCGTTGGATGCAGGCGGCATGTAACCGGTCATTGTGGAAGTTTATGGGAAAGGTCTTCATTCAGCAGTGGATCTCATTTAGCTGATATGATGAGACTAGTTCGGCAATTTCCTGAATATAGAAGAGAAATTGGAAATTAGGTAGGTTCGAATCCTGCCTAAATGGATTTTATCCTCTTTTTAATGTTTGAATCTATTTTTCTTCTTTAAACACATAAAACATAACATCCATCACGCCTGTATTCTCCGAAAGGTTAGGCATGAAGGATTCATCTACACACACTTCGCCGGTAAGTTTAGGCCGCATGTAAGCTGGAGCGAGGCTATTGCCATTAACCAGGTACAAATCCAGACTCCGAGCTGCTACTAAGAACTTCATTTTGCTCAACCTGGTGATCGAACCCAGGACCTTTAGCGTAGCAGTCGCGCTTAAGACTGGACTAATGAGGCAGTTTTTTTGAATGTACCTTTAACGTAGTTTTAAAGTATTTTTGAGATTAATATTCTTTAACTACGATAGTCAAAAAATCTGAGCAGTGCCTGGAAAAAAGGTTACAGTTTCGAAAGCACGTAGCAAGTAGGTCCATTTGCTGACGTCACCGTATTGCAGTTTTATCTGTCTACGTGCCTGGAATCTCGGCCTGGGTACACACGTCGACTGCTCCTAACACTTTATAGGTTGCTGATGGCTATTGGCAATTACATTTCGTTAAACTGTTGGGGGACTTTTACAAATTAAAATAACGTATCAGATTTTTTTTCCCGAAGAGATAGGCACAGGTGTTTTGCTGTACATTTTTTTTAAAGCTTCCTATCAATGTGGGTTGCACATTACTAGTATTCTTGTTAACCCCTCGTATTAAGTTAAGCTACGTCTACGTCGGTAGTGCAATGGGTGGGTTTCGACCCGGCAACAACATGATCGCAAGTCCGACGCCCTAGCCATTGGGCTACAGCCACTTCAAAATCACAGCGACACCTATGGTTTGGGAATGCGGACATGATTAAGATTCTCTCATCTCATACCATCACGCCTGTATTCCCCGAAGGGTTAGGCAGAGGTGTACTAATGTACACCCACATTTCGCCGGTATGTTAAGGTCCCATGTAATAGGAGGCGAGCCTATTGCCACTAACCGGGCACAAATCCAGACTCCGAGCTGCTACTGAGAATTTTATAGAAAAACCCAAATAACACTTTGCTCGACCTGGGGATCGAACCCAGGACCTCTAGCGTAGCAGTCGCGCTTAGGACCACTAGACTAATGAGGCAGCCTTGATTAAGATTCTGTCCACGATTATTCCCAAATTTTTGACCATATCCGGTTAAAGGAGGAATGGAAGAAATTAAAGGAGTAATGATGACATCAAAGGTAAACTGGGGTAGGTGAAACCAATCAATTTTGGAAACCATTTGTGAGCTACCTATAACGATGACCTACGTCTTACACGGGTTAACACTAAGTCCACAGTATTTGCTCCACTCAGATATTTCAGCAAAATCTCTATTAATAATACGGATACTTTCCCAAATTATTTTAGCGGAGCTTGCGAGTAAATTTGAAGATCATCTGTATACATGCCGTAGGATGAAAGAAGTTGATTAGAAATTGAGAAAATAAATATCGCAAATGGGAATACTGGGGACAAAACGCCACCATCAGAATCACACCATGTATCAATGTCAATGCGGATACGTTGTCGACGGCCAGTTAGGTAAATATGAAACCATACATAGATATTAAAAGCGGCGGTAGCTTAATGGCTGAGGGCGTTGGACTTGCGATCATGTGGTTGCCGGTCCGAAACCCACCCATTGCACTACCGACGTGAACCCACTCATAATACAAGCATTTTAGCTTAGTACGAGGGGTTAATAAGAATACTAATGAGCGACCCACATTGCTAGTGATCTTAAAAAAAAATGACAGGTATCAGGAACTTATTCCCTCGGGTGGCCGCATTTTAATTCATTAAAAGTACATTCAACCATATCATTTTGTGACGTTATCGTCGTCCCTATGGCTCTACGAATCGTAGATTTTATCATAAGCGCTTTTTAACGATGCTAATATTCTTCCCCTTTACTGTTGAAGGACATACGAGCACCTACATTATTTAAATATGTATCATTTTTTGAAGTACTTCAAAGGATTGAAATATTTATAAGGCATTAGGTACATAAACATCACGCCTGTACTTCGGGAAGGGCTAGACAGGGAGCGAGCTTATATACCTAAAAAAGTATATCACTACATAGTATAAAACCAAGTCGCTTTCTGCTGTCTGTTTGTCCCTATGTATCCTTAGATCTTAAAAACTACACAATGGATTTTGATGCGGTTTTTTTAATAGACAGAGTGATTCAAGAGAAAGTTTATAATATGTATAATACATACATATTATAGTACTGAAAAGTCGAAAAAACACGCGGGCGAAGCCGTGGGCGAAAAGCTAGTATTCTATATTGTACTCTAAAATATCAGTAACAATAGAACTTAGCCAAAGGTACGAGTATCTGCAGCTGTACCTATACCTACTGACTTGTATTTGGTTCCAACTGGAGGCTAGTCTATTGCCATTAACTAGGCATAAATTCCAACTCTGAGCAGCTACTTTTTAAAAAAAAATCAAACATTTGCTCGACCTGAGAATCGAACCTAACCCCTACCATCATGCCTGTACTTCTCGATTACTATTATTGTACACCTACTGGCCTGTTTTTATTATATTTATAATAGCTATTTATTTTATTTAAAAAAAACCATTAATAATATAATAATGATCGGCCCGAGAATAGAACCTAACACCTCCATACGCGCCCGTACATCCCGAAGGTAAAGGTATAGTACTGTTTACCTACTGATTTAATTTTGGGTTCAATTGGAGGCTAGCTTATGCAATTAAATAGGCATGCTACTGAAACTTTATTTAAAAAACCCAATAATATTTTGTTAGCCTGAGAATATGCCTACAAAAAGCTTTTAAAGCTTACTAGCAATGTGGGTCGCACATTACTAGGCATTACGCTAGCGCCGCTTAAAGTTAAAGTTGAGAAAACCTAATGCTATAAAGCCTGTTTTATCTTTAAAAATCGAATAAGCAAGGTCTTACTAGAATGTTCGAGAACAATCTAGAAGGGCGCATGTTAGTTACAAGTGTTACAACTAATTCCCGGGTAACAGCGTGAGTGATGCCGTTCCGAGTCTGATTGCAACATCGGCTATTGTGTTTAACGGCACGCCTACACAGGGTTGTCAAAAACGTGTTACTAGAGTTTTTTTTATTCATGATAGGCCTACGCTTGACCGCCAGTGCGCCTGATGTTAAATGATACTGTGATCTACGATGGAGCGCGCTTGCCTAGGAGAAACCGATTCACTCGTAATTTAAAGACACCCAGATTATAACCACCGGGGAAGACCTACTCGGGAAACGCTTTTCTATGAAATTCTCAGTTTTTTCTCAATTCATTCTCAGTTCGGAGTTAAGGTTTGACGTAAACATATCGGCGAACTGTGGGTGTACATTAAGTACATACTGCCGAACCCTTCTGGAAATAAAACCATAATGGCATGTTATGTAATGTTAATGGCAACAAGCTAAGCCCCTAATGACATGGAACCTAAACAACGAACTGTGAGTACTAAGTACACCTCTGTCAAACCCTTCGGAGAATACAGGCGTGATGGTATGTTATAGTGAAAGAAATTTCTGGCTACGTATTTATTCTTACCAACTACATTTACACCGTAAACATTAATGAATGCTTCATGGGTTCCATCTTATAATCACGTGATGGTATGTAAAATAAGTTTTTTCAACTTAGAAGACAAAATCACACAATACATACAGAAGTATTTTTTTAATACATCAATTTTTACCAACAAAAGTACACACTCACGTGCCAACCCTACCAGCATGTAACATTTTATTGTAAGCAACCTTATGAGGCGGCCGTCATGCGAGAATTTACTGGCATGTCTTACTGCCTTTTTATTTCGCGGCAAATAAGTGTTTTATTTGGTATATCTGTTGCAGTCAAAACTCTTAACCAGTCAAAGGTACTATTATCTAGCAAAATCAGTCAAAAGTAGTTTTTACCGTATGCTTTAGACAATAATACTTTTGACTAAAATAACAGTCAAAAGTAGTTTTTCCCAATAGAGTTGGTTAAAAGTACTTTTGACTAACTGAATCCGTCAAAAGTGGTTTATTTCAAAATTTAAAGTTCGCCGCAGAATTCTAAATACAGATATCGGTTAGGTTAGGTTAGAACTGTGACCACACACCGAACCGCCAGAACCAAATCGAGCCCACATATATTCTGCCATAGGTGGCGTACGAATTTAAAGTTTTGACGAAGTTAACTGCAAATTTGCAGTCAAAAGCACTATTAACCAATAGTTTTCAGTCAAAACCACTTTTGACCAATCTGTTCAGACAAAATTACTTTTGTCTACTTTATTTAGTTAAAAGTACTTTTGACTGGTTATGAGTTTTGACTGCAACATATCTACAATTTGAGCGGAATGCGTAGACTATGATAGTAAATTGTGTTACGTCTTCTGTTTTCTATAGGAGTACAGAATGATGTGTTGATAGCATCTCCGTCATTCACCTTCAATTCTGTATATGCTAATTCATCAAATAGAATTTATGGTTGAGGAAAACATACCTCAATTTACTACAACTTTATGTAAAATAACATCTGCCTGTTTTTCCCCGAAGGGTTAGGCAGAGGTGTACCTGCTAATCTACTCCCTCATTTCGCCGGTATGTTTCGGTCCCATGTAATAGAGCGCGAGCCTGTTGCCATTAACTGGACACAAATGTAGACTCCGAGCTGCTACTGGGAATTTCATAGAAAAACCCAATAACACTTTAGTCGACCTGGGGATCGAACCCAGGACCTCTAGCGTAGCAGTCGCGCTTAGGACCACTAGGACCACTTAGAAGCGCTAGGGACACACGGCCACTCGGCCACCCCATGTATTCGTAGTCTAGATTTATGCTTATATTTCATTTTTAATGGCAATTTTTATACTAATTTTTGACATTTACGCGAATAATTTGACAATATGACAATGAAATTAAATAATTAACAAAACATTTTGGTAACTTATTGTAATACAGTCTACCCGTGACCATGTAATATCAATAGAACGCGAAAAAAACTGTAATAAGTAATTTTACTTTGGCAATTTTTATGTTTTTCTATTTTCAATTTAGCTAAACTTATACTTAATGCTATGTTCGCTTCTCTTTTGTTCTGTGTACCACATAATAACTTTGCTTACCTACTATACAAACACGGGTCGCTCAACGGACCTTTGTAGCCTTCAAATAAAAACTGCTACTAGTTCTAGAACATTATTTTATAGTTCATTATGAACTGTTCCGCGAAATTATGCGCTTGTAGCATTTCACAAAGGCTTGAGAGACAAAGCAACTTTATCAACTTTTAACTATTTTATGTTTGTATGTAGTGTATTAGGTATGCTGCCTCATTATTCTAGTTGTATTAGTAGTATTTGAGGGCACAAAATCTCTGTTTAACCCTTCATCATCATCATAAACCCCATATAATATCCCACTGCCGGGCACGGGTCTCCTTTCAGAATGAGAGGGATTATTCTGTAGTCCACCACGCTAGCCTACTGCGAGTTGGCAAACCTCACACACCATTGAGAAAATCTCTCAAGCATGTAGGTTTCCTTCAGTGTTTAAGCGCTTGAAAATTACTTAATAATACGCACATGACTTCGAAAAATCAGAGGTGCGTTGCTTGGATTCGAACTCGAGGCTTTTGACATGAAAGTCCTTATGGTCATATCACAAGGCTATCACTGCAGTTTTAACCCTTTGATGCTGATAATTTCTATACTAATGAGCTATCTTTCCTACTAATATTATAACGGATTTTGATGAAACTGTACAGTATTATTGGTTATACATCAGAATAACATATAAGCTTTAATTTATGACGATATTTTGGGAAATTCCCACAGGATTGGGAAAAATCTATTACACGCGGACGATGTTGCATGCAAAAGCTTTGTCTGTCTGTTTTAAAGGTTAATTATAAACCCTTTTCAAGCTGAACTTATAGGATCTCATAGAAGGATATACACTACCTTTTGCTTCAAGAAATCCTTTAAGATAGGAGTAAAACCTAGCATGCATTAGTAAGTTATGTTATTAATACTATTGCGTCTAAAATGTGCCGATTTAGACAGCCCAGCATTGGGAAGGATACAAACCCTCAGAATTACTACGAGTAAACGATGCTAAAGTTAAGTAACTTCTCATAATTTAACTTGACCCCTTTGAATTTTACGATCAAATATTAAATTTGTTAAACCTCTTTACCTCGGCACTGGTTTTGTGACAAACTTCTAAGTTATTTATACGATAAAACCCATCTAAAGTTTGGTTTTCAATAACATTTAACGGCTTTGTTTTGCAGTCGGTGAATTAAAACTTTTAACTGGCAATAAACGAGTTAACTGCATCAAAGGTTGTCACAACTGGAAACTCCTTTTAATTTTTATAATCCCGACTTCAGGCGAATTATGACATTAATAACTTCCTATGTCCTCACATCCTGTTAACGCAATAATGTACCAGTGAATAACGTAACACCTTTTATTTTAAAAGAGTTTCCATGGAGTTTCTCGTCGGATTCTTCTCCATGGTATCAACTTTTGAAACCGTGCAACTGGGTCAAAAACGTCGACTATACGTCTCTTTTAATTTTACAGGATAATACCTATATAGCCTATGTCACTCAGGAATAATGCAGCTTTCTATTGGTGAATGAATTTTCAAAATCGGATATCGGATTTCAAGATTGGATAAATACAACAATTTTATAATTATAAGCCACCAGTTGCAAACAGCTACCTATCTCACTCACTATTTAAGAGTTAGACAGATTTTTGCAACATGTTTTGTCGTCAGTGGAAACGCGGGGTTAGACATTTCGTTACAACTATGTCTGGACTTTAAAAGAGACCATGATTCTCTGATTTGTTTCGCAATTTCTTCTCACAGGTCATCATATAAGTCAGAATGTTAGTAGAGCCACCGGGAGCGGACGCCCTAGAACAAAATACACCTACCTTATTGGTGAATTCCTTCAGAAAGATCAGGTGCATTACCCGCAACCGGTACATGTGTATGACAAGATGTACTAATATGGATGAAGCAAACGAAATATGCAAGAATCGTAGCGAATGAAGTTCTGGAGTTTCTGCCCACCAAGACTGAAGTCAGTTAAGAAATGCCGCCGCCATTTACTCTAAAAAAATAAACATTGTCTTGTAAAAGTGTCTAAGTTTTTTACAGAAATCAGTTATTTATTTCTGACAAAAATTATAATTTAATTTATTATTTATCATTGAGGTATTGTGTCTCCGAGTCAAAACCATCTCTAATATATTGTTGTGCTCAAGCAAAATAATGAACACTTAAGATTCAGAATAACGAAACTCTAGACTGTCGGGAAATCCGACACTACTTAGCTTTGTTCTCTAAGAGCCGACAAGTTCTTACGTCTAAGGGATAAGTTCGCAACAACGGAAATAAGTTCTGCTTAAGGCAATGTATTATGTTGACTTAATAAACACCTTTATAATATAGGTAAACTAGTTCAATCGATATTTTTTAAATGCTTTAAATAGTGTACAAACTGTTTCATTAGTCTAGTGGTCAAGAGCGACTTCTAATCTACAGGTATTGGGTTCGGTTTCCAGGTCGAGCAAAGTGAAGTGTGGTTTTCGTTTCGTTTCGTTTTTTTATTGGATAGTTTGGAATATAATTCCCTAGACTAACTTGGCCAAATAATAAATACGTGCAAGGTTCTTCATGAGTTGCAACTGCACAGTTCTACACAGAACTGATTTTAAGATATCACGCCTAAACTGCTAAACTAATTTTGATGAAATTTCGTATGGGGATAGATTAGACTTTAGAGAAGGACATAGGCTGACATAATATTGAAATTTACTGTTTGAAATGTATTATTTTCACCTGTTATAAATTGATTACATAATGTACTACATAATACCTATATGAATAAATGAATGCAAAAAAATACTTATTGTCTCAAAAAGTACTTACGAATGCGAGTTAAACCACGGGCAACAATTATAACTGAAGTTATATTTATTTCAGTTTTAATAAAGCCATAATTTTGAAACATTTTCCAGTTATCAAATAAATGTATAATACCTAAATCATGAAAGCCATACCATCAGTTATTTGGGTAATAAACACGAAAAGGAACATACATTAGGAAACGCATCACGGGTCAATCAACCCAACAGAGATGTACTTGGGGCCATGGAAAATATCCACTGGAAAACATTCCATCACGCCTGTATTTCCCGAAGGGTTAGACAGAAGTATACTAAAGTACACCCACGCTTCATTTGTATGATTAGGTCCCAAGTAATAGGGGGCGAGCTTATTGCCATTACCCGGCCACAAATCCAGACTCCGAACTGCCACAGACAATTTCATAGAAAAACTCAATAGCACTTTGCTAGACCTGGGAATTGAACCCAGGACCTCTAGCGTAGCAGTGGCTTAGGACTACTAGACTGACTAGGCCGTCTGTTATGAGAGTCAGTTATGAAAAGACATTAAACGTCGACGTTCGAGAATATACCGAACAACAATATGTTTTGAAGGAAAAGGCTGTGGAAATCTTTCTCTCTTCTCCTTTAAATAAATTATATTGAAATAAGTATCATGCATCATTTCTAACTCTTCTAAAATACCATATTCTCGTAATCCTTATGCTTACGAGAATAGAGTTATGAAGAGTATGAAGTGGCGGAAGCCTAATGGGTAGGGGAGTCGGATTTGCGATGATTTGGTTGCCGATTCGAAACTCACCCATTGCACTACCGACGTGAACCCACTCGTAATACAAGCATTTAGCTTGGTACGAGGGGTTAACAAGAATACTAGTAATGTGCGACCCACATTGCTAATAAGCTTTTTTTAAAAGAAAAATAAAAGATATATTTTTTTTTTTTTTTATCACTGATAGATATATATTTCTTTTGTAAGAATAGTAGTGCAGTGATAGCCTTGTGATATGACCATTGGTCTGCCAAGTCAAAGGTCTCGAGTTCGAATCCAGCGCACGCACGACACCTCTGTCTTTTCGAAGTAATGTGCTTATTAATAATTAATTATCACGCGCTTAAACGGTGAAGGAAAACATCGTGAGGAAACCTGCATGCCTGAGAGATTTTCTTGACAGCATGTGAAGTCTGCCAACCCGCAGTAGGCTAGCGTGGTGGACTATAGCCTAATCCCTCTCGTTCTGAGAGGAGACCCGCGCCCAGCAGTGGGACAATGTAATGGGTTGATGAAGAATAGTAGGTAGAATTGTTATTCTACCTACTATACGTAGGTAAGGTGTTACAATATAGCATACCTTACCTACCTAGTGATTACAGCTTATCTTTTGTTTCTTCGAATAATGTTAGCACTAATCTGTCCTTACATACTTTCGCAGAATTTCTTGTATTTTACAGCAGTACCTAGACTGAATTTCTAGTATAAGACAGAATTAAACACTTAAGGTAAAGCGAACTTCAGAGAAGTTTGAGCAATGTGCTTGAGACGCAGTGCAGTGCCCTTGTGTGAAGAGACACACACAACTGAATAAGCTCTTTAATATATACCATGACACCTGTATTCGCGAAAGGATTAGGCAGCAAGCGAATGACGTCATAGGAAACAAGAAAAGTGAGGGAACGCAGAATTATTTCCTTCATCAAACATGTTCAATTGTTTATGTTTGAAAGGCTAGGCAGAGGTTTATAACCGCACTTTGTTGGCAATTATTTTAGTTTGTATTCAATAGGGTAGCTTCTATTCAATAGGCTCGCTATTGCTCTTGACGTGGCACAACCCCAAAGTTGTTATTGACAATTACCTACAAAACGTTCTAATATAGTTAATTAGTTATTCTAATTTACCTGACTTAAGTGTCGAACCCATGATCTCACTATCAGCAGCCTCGATCACAACCAACTAAACCAAAGAGGCAGCTATTTTCATTACAAAAAATATGCATATTTTTAAATGCGTCACAATCATTGTTGTAATAATTTAAGTAGTAAAAAAACATTCCCTCCCTCAGTCCCTATCTTTCTCCTTCCCCTCCCTCTTCCTGAAATGGACTCGGCAATGCACCTGCAACTCCTTTGGTATTGCAGATGTCCATGGGCGGCGATGACTACTTAGTAGCCCGATTCCCGTAATTAAAACCATAGCGATGTCACAGCGACTTAATCGTTTAAACAGTTTTCCTATTCACAACCGTCGATCGGACCGATTTAGAAGTCGTCCTATTGCAAAAATTGGCAAGTGGTATCGGCCGCGACTTACGATTTATAGGTCGTAGGTTCGAACCCGGATAAGGGCTTTACTTTCTGTTAATTATTTCATCACCACTGCTCTCAAAACGGTGAAGGAAAACATCGTGAGGAAACCAGCATGTTCTAGAACCAAAAATTCGACGACATGTGACATCTACCAACCCGCACTGGGCCCGCGTGGTGGATTATGGCCCACTCCCTCTCACAGAGAGGAGGCCTGTGTCCCAGCAGTGGGAACATTATAGGCCGATTATGCTTATACTATTAAAAAATTGTTGAACCGTATTCACACACGTTCGTTGGGCGAGAATCGTTGTAAAGCTGACCTCATGTAAACCTCTCTTTAAAAGATTAAAGTTATTAACTGTTCCTGGTATATATATTTTCGAATGTTGTAAATTTGTTAAATCACACTCCTACCTATTTCAACGTCTTGGTGATACTATTAAATTTAATACTAGATATCCTAGCAAACTGACACTTCCTGTTATGAGAAGTCAATTGTATCATAGGAGTTGTTTTCCCATGGTAATAAGACTATTTAATAAGTTGCCTGTAACATTTAAGGAACTTCCAATTAATCGTTTTAAAACAGCCTTATTTAAATGGCTTATCGATAAATCCTTTTATTCCGTAGATGAGTATCTTAAACTTAAATAAATAATATCTGTTCCTTAAAATGAATAACTGTAAAAATAATCTAAATTTGTATGCTATATTTAGCGAATTGTCCTAGTGCTTACTTAATTTGAACCAACTGTAATTTACTACAATTCTTACAAATAATAAATTTCATTTCATTTCATTTCATTTCATTAAAATGTTGACTTGACAGTATTTACATAACACTGGAAATATGTTTCAACGATTAAGTCGCTGCGACATCGCTACGGTTTAAATTACGTGAATTGGGCTACTACTCGTTTGCCGAGTTGTCCCAAAAAAAGTAGGAATAGATAGGTAATAAAGCTTCTAAAGATTAAGTATCCACGCCACACCCTTCTTTCCCTTGTCATGACAATCTTTAATCGACTGTCAATCTTCATATCAACGGTCCTTTTGATGTCGCCAGTAAATATCATGAGTGACAACCCTAGCTACCTGTTACATTTTTATGTGATAAATGACGATATTATAACACATACCATCACGCCTGTATTCCCCGAAGGGTTAGGCAGAGGTGTACTTAATGTACACCCACAGTTCGCCGGTATGTTTGGGTCCCATGTAATAGGGGGCGAGCCTATTGCCATTCACCGGGCACAAATCCAGACTCCGAGCTGCTACTGAGAATTTCATAGAAAAACTCAATAACACTTTGCTCGACCTGGGGATCGAACCCAAGACCTCTAGCGTAGCAGTCGCGATTGGGACCACTAGACCAACGAGGCAGTCCGAGCTCAACGTACAACGAGCAGTAAATGACAATATTATCTGTGAAAAATATTCTGCTTAGTAATGTATACATATAAAAGCTGCTTAGTAATGTATAAAAATTGTATAATTAAGCGATGGTTGCCCAATGGCTGCGACTTACGAATTGTAGGTCGTAGTTTCGAAGCTAGACAGGCGCTTTACTTTGTGTATTTCAGCACCACTGCACCCAAACAGAAAACATAGGTAGGAAATCGGCATGTCCTAGAACAAAAATTCGAAGACAAGTGACATCTACCAACCCGCACTGGACCCGCGTGGTGGATTACGGCCCACTCTCACCAAGAGGAGACCTGTGTCCTTCACTGAGAAGATTATAGGCTGATATGTATGTATGTAGGTATGTACGTACCATTAACAGGGTACAAATTAAAACCCCGAACGGAACTCAACTCAGACGCGCGTAGTCCACTGAACCAATAAGGCCATCATTTATTATTACATTTCCAAATCCGTCCCTGTTGTTAGTTAACCCATTACAGGTCGTGAACCTGTAGAAACAATCACGCTATTTTGCGGTGATTACATGTTGAGTGGCGATGTTGAGATTAGCATTGTAATGAGGAGGCGGGTTGTTGATTCAGTGGGAACGAAAGGCTTATATTTGTCAAGTACTATGTAGGTTAGCTCTAACTATATTAAGATTTATAATAAAAGTTTTCTGACAGTTTTGAGTATTTCACATGACCTACGCAAATGTCTTGCTGATCTGGTATCGCCGTGCGACGGATCGTTGAGCTCCCTAAAAAATGGTCGAGCTACACGAGGACTGATGTATGCGTACCGTCAGTTAGGACAGGTCAACTCAAAACTGTTTGGCTCTTTCTTCAAAAGGCCTGTTCAGATTTTGCCCTACATTGTAAAACTCGCATATCTATGATATAACTATTGTCTGGACTTTAAAAGAGACCATGATTCTCTGAGTTTGTTTCGACATTTCTTCTCAGAGGTCGTCAGATAGGAAATGTCGGCGCCATCTAGTTTAAAAAAAATCATTGTAAAAAATCGACTTGTAAAAGTGTCCTTAAAAGATCTATTTACAGAAATAAATATCATTTACCATTATCAAGGAAAGGTTTGTTTCCTATTTATTTCATAACTGTGTACTCTAATGGTATAACCAGCGGAGTAGTCGTTTTTACTTATCACAAAATTTTACGAAATTACTGTCTTTGCAATGTTAGTCCAGTACCTACCTAAATAACATAAAAACACCATCACGCTGTATCGTCCCATGTTAAACGAGGCGAGCCTATTGCCATTTACCGGGCATCAATCCGGAGTTCGGCTTCTACTGAGAATTTCATATCCAATGACATTGTTCGACCTGAGAATTGAACCTAAGACCTCTAGCGTTGCAGTCGCGTTTAGGATCAATACACTAATGATAAACAAATTATAGTTAGCTTCAGAGTTTATCAATTAAAACCAACGAACATAATTATCTTTCCTCTTTATGATATTGTTTGGAGAATTAAACAAACATAGGTATATTTCCTCTTTATAAATAAGAGGCTACCTACTGAAGTTTTTAAGAATACCCGCCTATTCTTAAAGTGGCGTCAGTTTTGTATAAAAGACAAGCCGATACGTCAACTCACTTACTTTTGCTTGGGAGCTCGGAGGCGACGGACAGGTATCATGGACGATGTTTGGTTTAAATTTGTGTCAAGCCTCTAAATAAAAGGAGAACAAAAAAAAATAAAAAAAAATTGTGTCACCTATGTAGTTACCTATATTTGTAATGTTTACATCAAGCATGCCCTTCATTTCTTAGTTTAAAGTTTAGTGTCCAATAGATCGTTTCACAGTCCACACGTCGTTTTATTCCAAAACACGACCTTACCACCTCAACAGACGTAATGTCAGTCACTTGTCCGTTAGTAATTGACGTCGAATCTCTGTCCGATCATTACATGTAATTATTGTATGTTTACCCTGATGTAGTCCTGACTCTGTTAGTTGTTAATCTTTTTAAAAACCACGCCCCGTTTTAATTTCTAACAATATTGATATAGGAAACTCGTTTAATAATAATATTTTTACACAGTATTAGATAATTTTAACAAAAAAAGTCTCTTCAAGAGAAGGAAGCTTATTTTTTCCCATTGTGTGCCAGAGTGACAGCGTTAACAAAGACTGCCAATCTAAAAGTAAGAGCTTACCTGTATTTCAGTCTGAAAATAAAGCTAGACTTATAATACACAGAATGAAAAATCTCGGAACACAGAATATTATCTTATCTTTTTCATGAAACATACCATCACGTCTGTATTCCCCGAAGGCTTAGGCAGAGGTGTAATAATATACACGCACGCTTCACTGTGTATGTTTAGGTCCCCTGTTTTAAGGGGCGAGCTTATTGCCATTAAACGGGCACAAATCCAGACTCCGAGCTGCTACTGAGAATTTCACAGAAATTTGCTTATCCTCGGAATCTAGGACCTCTACGCGTAGCAATTTACGACTAACTTAATAATAAAATACCATCACGCCTGTAATTCATTGAAGGTTAAGGTGTGCAAATGTACACCCACAGTATCTGACTGGTATCAATGGTGGATCCAATATTTGAGTCTGGGAGTGGCAAATACTAAGGGAGTAGGATATTATCTAATCTATTTTAAGTTGTGGTAGGGGTGGACCCAGATAATTTTGGGGAGCTTGATCCGATCCATGAGAATTTTCTGTACACCAAATAATATAATATTTTTTATTATTTTTGGAGGCAGTTTAAGTTTTTGTTAAAAGCTATTTTATTTAAAAAAAATAGTGATCACCTCAGGAACATTCAATTTAAAATATATAAAACTCACTGCTCCAATGAGACAACGAGGTTTCGGAGTAAACGTAAATATCACAAAAAATTTGTTTGTTGATTTTTTTAAATACTAGATTTCGATAAAATTTAATCAGACTGTCTGGGAAGTGTAACACTTAGAAAAAAAATCTAAATCGGTTCAGGTGTCTTCGATTAATGGTGTTACAGATTCATCATCATCATCATCAACCCATTACATTGTCCCACTGCTGGGCACGGGTCTCCTCTCAGTACGAGAGGGATTAGGCTATAGTCCGCCACGCTAGCCTACTGCAGGTTGGCAGACTTCACACGCCGTCAAGAAAATCTCTCAGGCATGCAGGTTTCCTCACGATGTTTTCCTGCGCGTGATAATTAATTATTAATACGCACATGACTTCGAAAAGTCAGAGGTGCGTGCCTTGGATTCGAACTTGAGACCTTTGACTTGGCAGTCCAATGGTCATATCACTAGGCTATCACTGCACTCCTGTTACAGGATGTTACAGATTACATAAAAAAAATATTCCGACGAATTGAGATCCTCCTTTTGAAGTCGGATAGTAAAATATTTAATGAATTATTTACCGAGCTTCGTTTTAGAAATGATATATGTAGCTTATACCTCCTGCTTTAAACATTTATCGTACAGTTGAACACAATAAAACATTAAGAAACACTTTAATTCCAGAAAAGGAAGTCTTTAGTCACCGACTTGTCGCCACGTTTATTTGTCCATTACTTAGGGATGTCACAAAAAAAAAATGTAAAAAAAGTTTAAACTGTGGGCTCTAGTGTCGTGCGTCTAAGCTTTTTTTTTGTAGCTAAGCCTTGTCAATAAGCAAGGACTCATAGTTTTAATACGTATTTTGATACAAAGTTGGTAATGCCTAAAATCTCTTAAACGAACCAATAATAACATGACATAATATTATATCATTAACGAAGTTTTTCTTTCATTATTGATTTTCATATTTAATTTATTTCCTTACGTAAATCTGTAGTAAGTATTAAATGAAAAAACAAACAACTAATCGAGATTATGACGTTGTTACTCTCCTCTCTTCTCCTTGTCCGAAAACAATATTTTGAATATCGTAAAAACTTAGGGCTATGCATATAGTTGGACTTTTGTTAATGAAATCATTATTTGTAAATTGAAAAAATATATGTTATAATCTTATGTATACCGACGATTTTGGAAACTTGGATATAGCACGTTTAAATCTCTGTCTTTTGACAACCCTACGAGGATACTAAAACATTTTCTTCTCTACAATTTTCTTTGATAATGCTTTTATTTGTCACCACCTTAAAGAAATACGAAGATATAAACTTGTTTTATGATACAAACCTTTGTCCTAGGTGAGACAAGGTAACAATGACACAGAATTTTATAAAATTACTAGCTTTTAGCTGTGGAATAGATTTTTCCCAGTCCTGTGGCCCCAAGTATATTTTTCCCAAAGTATCGTTATAAATCAAAGCCTATAGGTTATTCTGATGTATAAACAATAATACTGTAGAGTTTACTATGTTATTTTAGTGAAGGAAAAATACGACCGCGGCGCGGGCAGGATTTGAACCTGCGTCTTCTGGTGTACCAGACGCTATGACCACTTAGCCACCGCGAGTCCCACTCTCAAGTCAAAATTTTCACATTTTTAATTTACCTCTTTGAGGCGACGTCAGTACAGGCGACTGTAGAATTTAATCAAAATCCTTTCGGTTTTTGCGTGAAAGTGTAACAAACATCCATCCATCCTCACAAACTTTCACATTTATAATATTATTAGGATTGTAGGTGAGATCAAAATAAGTACTTCTAACACAGCTCTGTTAAAATGACACTAACTTTGAGTCTTTAATCTGTCACTTTTAGTGACGATAACGTTATTGATGTCTCTATTCAGACAGTTAAGGAGTGTTCAGATTTTGAGCCACATCAGGTGATTTTGATCCGTGCAGGGAACAGATTTTAAATATCTATGACTTTAATAGGTATACATTTTTCAGGTATAGGCGCCTATGTGTGAAAATGTGAAACCAACATAAAAATATGGAGTCATAATTGATAGTTTCTTTTAAAAGAGACCATGATTCTCTAAGTTTATTTCGGCCTTTGTTCTCAAATAGAAAATGCCATCTACTTTAAATACACTTGTGAAAGTTTCTAACGGTAACGTGAAAATTAGACATTGAAATAAAGATACTTTTTACGGATTTTATCGCGTTATATTGATATTATGTAATTCAAGATGTTTCTGATCCTTTACAGCATCCATGGTCACGGGTGGACTGAGGTGTTGGCCAATAAATAATATAAATATAATGCGTCATTAAAAATATCAATATAACGTTATAAAATCCGTAAAAAGTAGTTTTATTTCAACACTTGTAAGAGGACTGCCTCGTTAGTCTAGTGGTCCCAAGCGAGACTGCTACGCAAGAGGTTCTGGATTCGATTCCCAGGTCGAGCAAAGTGTTTTTCTATGAAATTCCCAGTAGCAGCTCGGAGTCTGAATTTGTGCCCGGTTAATGGCAATAGACTCGCCCCTTATTACATGGGACCTAAACATACCGGCGAAATGTGGGTGTACATGTACACCTCTGCCTAACCCTTCGGGGAATATAGGCGTGATGGCATGTTATGTTTTTACTTGTACAAGTGTCTTTAAAGAATCTATTTAACTAATGCAGGAAGGCATAGTCTATTATTATAGATTGTTAAAAAGGTAGATAAATTTCTCCCTTTCTGCTCTCCTCTTGCGTAACTTACTCGCAGTAGGACGCAGCGGTTTCCCACAGTTTTCCATAAACGTCTTCAATATTAATTAAAAGTCACTCTTGTTTGACATTTAACATTTAAAACAGAAGTTTATTCACCTCAAAACTCATTCATTCTCCCGGCTTATCCATTCCAAAACAATATATACCACAATTATCATATTAAAACGTATACGAGTATAAGTACTCTTTGTATCCATGTTTTATGCATCATAATTATGACTGGATATAGAATTATGGATACCGCCGCGCCCGTCAAAAACTGAGCACATTAAACTTTATTTGCTTGATATTGTGAGTTGAAAAAGGGTTACCATCACGCCTTATTCCCGAAGGGTTAGGCAGGTGCACCTCTGCCTGCTGTTGTACTTCCTTAGATCGCTGGTATGTTTAAAGTTCGATGTTGAAGATGATCCTATTACCATATTGGCACATATGCAAACTGAGCTCTTATTGTTAATATAAAACCTCAATACCACTTTTGACCTGTGAATAGAACTCAGAACCTAGCATTTAGCAACCGTACTAGACCTATTATGGATAAAATACACCTTCAAAAGCAGCAACCTGTCGGGTAGCTATATGTTTGAGCCGTTTGAGGTCGAAACGCTTGGGTCATGGGGTCCGAGTGCCCGTCTTCTCTACAAGGAAATATCTAGAAGACTGGTCGACGCCTCGCGTGATCAGAGGGCTGGCTTATTCCTAGGGGAGCGTATAAGCATTGCCATTCAACGTGGCAATGCTGCCAGTCTTCTGGGCACGATGCCGGACGACAGCGATGCCGAGGAGTACTTTGACGCCTAGTCGCGCCCACTGTTTTTGTATTTCTTTTTTTTTGTAAAATATGTAAATAGTGTAAGTAAATGCATTTTAATTATTTTATATGTAAATAGATTATAAACTCTTTAGACCTTCAAAAGGAACTTAGACTTGATAATGATAAATTCAACTATTGCATCATTACATCACGCCTATATTCCCTGGGTTAAGGGTAAGGAAGAATTGTACGGATGGATATGAAGGGTTAGGCAGAGGTGTTCTAATGTATACACCCACATTTCCATATTTTAGGTCCCATGTAATATGGGGCGAGCCTATTGCCATTGACCGGACACAAATCTGACCTCCGAGCTACTACTGAGAGAAACATAGATAAACTTAATAACACGTTTCTCGAACCCAGGACGTCTGGCGTAGAAGTCACGCTTAGAACCACTAGACTAATGAGGCAGTCTACTATTACAAGCCACAAATTATACCAAATACACCACAATTTATGCTAAGTTACTTAGTATAATTTATGGTAATTTATACCATACTTAACTGTGAAGTAATGTGCTTCACAAATCTTATTCTGCGGTCGTTTGGTGCATGTTTGCTACTTGCGAAATGGGCTGCAATGTTGCTAACATTTGGTTTACTTTAAGGTAACATTCTTCTGGTTTCTACTCCATACAAAATATTTTATCACGAACGTAGTTCAGCTTCCCATTATATGGTCGAGCTACATGGTGGTGCCATCTAGTTTCAAAAACTTTTTTTAACTTTAAACAGGGATAGTAGAAGTATATTCAAAAGATTTATTTGTTCAAATAAATATCAATTTCATAATCAGTATTGACACTGAAATTACGAACGGCAAAAATATAAATTGAATATCGAAAAAAGTAAATTTAATTTATTAAATACCTAATAAAGTCTTCTTTTTAAATCTAACCGATTTCTTAAAAAACCTTGTATGGAGCAGAAGCCCAAAATAGATTAAACTCCTGAAACAAGGCGTAGCTTATATTTACGAGTATTTGTTTAGAATTTAAAACGTGTTAAACGAATAAATTTCTGTTGATAGTTATCTTGTTTTGTAAAAAACTATGTTCATTGAACATGAAAAAATTGAAGTAAGTAATAGGATATTACTCTTAAAGAATCCCGTCCTTTAAATGATCTTATAATCTCTGTCATATTGATTTTTCTCTTATAAGATAAAAAAATTGAGATATTGTATTCTTATTTGGGAATTCCGCTATTTAAATGGTCTGATAACATGTCTCATAATGGTTTTTCCCTCCTCTCGATTCTTATAGATGAGAATGTTATAATAGAGGAACATGAATATAGGATCATCTTTGAGTCTTCCGTCGTTTAAATTGCCTATTTCTATCTCTTTCTGTCCTGAAAGGAGAATTGTAATTTCAAGTTCAAGTTCAAATGTTTTTATTTCAAATAAGCCTTTACAAGCATTTATGAAACGTTATGACTCTAGTTGCACAGTTCCAAAAAGTTGATCCTATGGAGAAGAATCCGGCAAGAAACTCCATGGACACTCTTTTTAAATAAGAGGTATAACATTTTAACCTGGTAAATTATGGCAATAGGAGGATGTGAGAACATTGAAGGTTAATATCTGAATTAGCTTTAAGTCAATATTAAAATCAAAAGGTTCCCAGCAACTGAGAACTTAATTTCATCCTAAAAATAAGATTTTTTGTGGAAGAATCCACATCATCAAACAAATAAACTATAAATTGTATCTGATCAGACATGAACGGCTAGAATGCACTCACATTTACAGTCCATTTTTATAAGTTGTGGTAAACAATACTAACCATATGAAGACATCCCGAGATATGAATACTGAATATATTCTGGTAAAACATGCCATTGAAGTATATTAATTTGAAACAGTATGTAAATGAAGACAAAAAAATAAAAATAAATTGTGAGTATAATAGCCTCAATCAATCAGTAAATCAATAAATGTAACCTCAGGTTGCCAGGGAGGCCACAGGTGCGTCCGTATTTAATAATTAAGATGTTGAAGGTAGGAAATTGACATACAGTCTTACGCTGTATGTACTGTCTCAATATCTCCTCTCCCTCTCTAGTAAGGACACAGAAGTAAAAAATAATAATATTTTCTACCGTTTCAAAAGTTAATCCATATTTTCAAGGACGTAAAAATAATAAATAAAAACACTAATCAATTTAACAGAAACATTGAGTAAACAGAGCTAATAAAAACCAACAGCGTTTTCCGATGTTTAACGTAACTTTTTAATTTCTATTGTCGGCGCAACTTCCGATACTAAAAGTGCTGAAATAAATCGACGGTAGCACCGATTTATTGACAGAAACTTGCAGTTAGTCCGCTGAAAGCCATGCTATTATTAACCGTGCAATAGCGGGGGTATTTATAGTTTTTTTCGCTGTTGTTCCTGAAAATAAAATCTGAAAAGCATTTGAAGTTTCGTTAGGAGTTTGCATACTGCAATGTCTTTCATCATTTATTTGCCTGAACAAAAGTGGTACATACATACATACACGCCGCTATTTTCGCTTCTTCCACATTCATACATATTTTCATACACACGCGCCAGTTACAATTGCTTGGATTTATTGGAGGAATTCCTCCCCCAATCCCCTTCCTTCTCCTTTTCTCCTTCCCCTCCCTTTCCTTAAATAGGCTTGGCAACGCATCTGCAACTCCTTTGGTTTTGCAGATGTCCATGGGCGGCGATGACTACTTACCATCAGGTAGCTCGCCTGCTCGTTTGCCGAGTTATCCCATAAAAAAAAAGCAATTTGTTGTTAAAGTTTACATTTTCAAGGCTAGATGATGCCGGCATTTTCTGATAGCTGATATATGACTTAAACAATGTAAGGTAAGATCTGTAGGTATAGACTTGAAGAAAGAACATTTACTATATAGTATACTAGACCTTTTTTAAATGTCGGTACGCATGCGACAGTGCAGTGATAGCATTGGACCGCCAAGTCTCGAGTCCGAAACCAAGGCGCGCACCGCTGTCTTTTCGAAGTCAAGTGCGTATTAATAATTAATTATAACACGCTTAAACGGTGAAGAAAAACATCGTGAGGAAACCTGCATGCCTGAGAGATTTTCTTGACGGCACGTGAAGCCTGCCAACCCGCAGTTCAGCTACATATAGTCCACCCGCGTGGTGGACTATAGCTGAATGACCCGTGCCCAGCAGTAGGACAATGTAATGGGTTGATGATGATGTTGTGACTCAAACACTATAAGGTAAGATCTGTGTTAGAATTTTTAAGAAAGAGCCAGTACTATATAATATACTAGATCTTTTTTAAGTGACGGTACGCATACAACAGTCATAGTGTAGCTAAATTATTATTTAGGGAGCTCAATGACCCGTCGCACGAAGGCTTTACAAAGCACAAAAAATCTCACAGGCCATAACAAAATATTTTTATCCTGTATTTCCGAGCGGGCCTAGTCAATATTTTATATCTACTACATCGGGCGTGCGCGCCGTTCGGAGAGCTAGGCAAGCATCGCCGGAACGCAAACATTAGCTTATGATGGCGCGCGCGTTATTGTGTAGTTTGTTTGTATGCTGGTGATTTTGTTTTTCAGCCCCATTTAAACTAGGAGCGTAAGCAGGAAATGCAAGTTAGCTGCTTTTGGATTAGCTTTTTATTTTAGTTTATGAAATTGTTTTTGTAAAAAGAATTTTAGTTTTTTGTTTGAATAAAAATTTAGGCTAGGTATTTTTTTAGGAGAGCTGCCCACACTCAAAAAGAGAATTGCCGTGATTTTGTTATTTTTAAGTCATGTTTGTTTAAAATTAGGTATACATTCACGGATTTATGGCGAAACTAATTAAAAACATCAAGAAAAGTGTTGTTTTTCGCAATTAAAATATGATTTCCGCATCATCATTGGTTCAGAGCATAAATTATTATGTTTCATGAAACATTATAATTATTTCATGTGATTTTAATATTTAAACCCTGTTTGTACTGTGTTGATTTTGATTGTCAATCTGTCATACCGCTTATGTAATCACTCTCTGATATAAAGACCGTATTCACGCGGCAGTAGTCTAATGGCTAGGTAGTCAGAATTGCGATCAGATGCCGGTTCGAAACTCACCCATTGCACTACCGACGTGAACCCACTCGTAACACAAGCATTTACATTAGTACGAGGGGTCAATAAGAATACTGGTAATGTGCGACTCCCATATCTGGTAAGCTTGAACAAAAAGGACCGGTCACCCATCCAAAAAATTACCGCGCCAACCGTAACTTAACCTCACTTTATCGTTAACCCTCAAAAGTCTAATTAGTTATAATTACAGACCTAATTCATTAAAGTGAGCTAACACTAGTCTAGATACATAAGGTGTTTACACAGGCACATTTAATTACTTAGAGTGGAGTTAAGCTGTTGAGTTTGGGAAGGGATAAGTCGTCGTTATCTCTGCTCTGGAATTCATGGCTTCCGTAAATGGGAGGGTAATACGAGTGAAGATTTGGATGTGGCATTTTTATTTGAGAAATAATATTCATTTCTTTCAATGATATTTAAGTACATAATTAAGTATATGGTAGGTACTAGTGCGCGCAATCTGAATAGTCGAAAGTAACCTAATTGTGTTACTTAGCTAAGGCGGTTCGCACACTGCACCGCATCACGCAGCGGGGTGCGTGGCGGTAGAACAAAAACACTGCACGTGAATGCGTTTTCTGTGTGTTGCACTACGCGTGTTTTCCATATAAACGGAGATACTTACAAGCAACGGAAGAACACGCATCCACGCGCTACGCTGCATCATGCGGGGCAGTGTGAGAATCGCCTAATAGTTCACGCCGAGCGTGACCGATGACAAAAACAAACAAACACAAAACGTCACATTCGGAATGTACACACAGCTACACATCAAGCTATAAAAAACCAGTATAGGCTGGCCTTGAATTGTATGGAAAATCTTTACAATGGGAGGTCAGTCTAAACTGGATTAGTATAGCTTGATGTGTAGCCGTGTATACCAATTATGACGCAAAAGCAAACAAAACGTACCTACTTATTAAATATTATTGAATATTTTTTGCCTTCTAAGTTTAACCGTTCGCCTGCATTTTTAGGGTTCCGTAGCCAAATGGCAAAAAACGGAACCCTTATAGATTCGTCATGTCTGTCTGTCTGTCTGTCTGTCCGATCGTGTCACAGCCTTTTTTTTCGAAACTATAAGAGCTATGCTGTTGAAACTTGGTAAGTAGATGTATTCTGTGAACCGCATTAAGATTTTCATACAAAAAAAAATAAAACAAAAAAATGGGGGTCCCCATACTTAAAACTGAAATTCAAAAATTTTATTTTCACAAACCCATGCGTGTGAGGTATCTATGAATAGGTCCTCAAAAATGATATTGAGGTTTCTAATATCATTTTTTTCTAAACTGAATAGTTTGCGCGAGGGACATTTCCAAAGTGGTAAAATGTGTGTCCCCCCTGTAACTTCTAAAATAAGAGAATGATAAAACTAAAAAAAATATATGATGTACATTACCATGTAAACTTTCAACGAAAATTAGTATGAAAGAGATCTAGTAAGTAGTTTTTTTTAATACATCATAAATCGTAATGGTACGGAACCCTCCGTGCGTGAGTCCGACTCGCACTTGGCCGGTTTTTTATTTTTTCGCAAATCATATACCTATCTATAACACATCCAGGGTACTACTACAGGGTAGAACAGGGTAGAACTATAGATCGAGAAAACCAAAAAAATATATAATTTCGTGGGCTAGGTTAACTCAGGGATGTTCCCTATTTTCAAAGTGGGTAAAATCCTTTTGGTCTTGGATATGGGATGAGGGACATTTCCCACGACTATGACAGGCAACCAGACTTGTGCCCTAACAGACGTTGCACCAGAGGAATTTTAAGAGGAGTGTCCCTCGCGAACGCAGCAATGTTGCACTGTTGTCGCTGTCTCTATCCCTCACGATGCGAACGCATTCCTGAGAGGTGAAACAACAATACATTTGCAACATTTTCGCGCGTGTTTCTTGTTCCGAATTTTGGAGATTACTCTCTTAATATAGTTATTACGTAATTATTATTTTTTATAAAAGGATATTCATTATATTATCTGGGTTCCCTATGAGTCAAAATGGTTCTGTATTGATACATTATCTTGAAATACTAGCATAAAGTTTGGTCGTTTTCATCGAAAATTAGCAATCTTTGGGCTCGTGAAACTTATAAACCATGTATAACATATAAAGTTTTACATTCAAGGAACACGCATTTTATTGATAAGATTGTTACTGCAAAATTTCAAAGACTTTCATTTGTCAATATTCAAGATAAGACCAAACTACGTTTGCATGGAGCGCGGAGCGGATACTATCCTCTCAAGACTGGATTTTTTCAGAGGACCCAGTGCTCCCCGCACTTTAATGGGTTTAAGAATGGAAACACTCCCCGGTCTACTAATCCACGAAGACCGGTGGCGGTATTAGAGGTCCTCCCTTAAATAAAAAAAAGTTGAACGTTTTATTTCAATATACCCACATTTTAGCTCTTCTCTGCCTAACTCTTCAGATATATAGTCGTGATGGAATGTCAGTATGAAATTCTAATCCTAAAACACAATTGAAATCAAAAGCCTGTTTTTTATAATTTATCTTAATGATATTTAAAGGTTCTCGTATCTTTTTCAAAATGATACATGAAAATCTCTAACAGAAATATAATTGTTTTTATTAAAAATGAAATATGAATGAAAGCTTTTTCCATATCACGAAATTATTGTGAATATTTTCACTGAAATACAAAAGAGCATTATGTTGCGTTTCAGTTAATACGTACAAAAATAAAATATTACTTATATTTTAAATTGTAATAGGTAGGGGAGATAGGGGAGCATTGGGCAGTCGGGAGGTTCGGGCACCACCTTGTAAGTCGGGTCGTATGAAAGGTACTTAATTTTGTATACTGTGGTAGTTTAGCTTACTAACTGGCAACACTGCTCAGGCTAATGTCATCTGCCATTTTGATTAGTTGTCAGTGTCACATGGTGTCAACCGTTTCATGCGTGGAAAAGTAAATATTTTGATGTGATTTCGAAGGAAATAACAACGTGATCTGCGTAAAGCCGTAAGTTTCTGTATTGTCATCTAGTTATGTGTTTACGAAAGCTAATATTAACGTATAAATTAAGGTAAAAAATTAGACTACAAAAAACATATTTGAATTTATTTGTGAAATGAAGGGGTGGGGAGCATTGAGCACTAATTTTAAAGGGAGGTTTGGGCATGCCAATGCTCCCGCCACTATTGTTTGTTTCGGCAATCGCTGTAAAAAGTAAGTTCTGTTAAAAGAAAATTATTTCGACGGGTTTAAATTGCGTGTAAATATTCAATTTGAATACTAAATACTTTTGATGTTTTATTATTGTTTGTGTTACTAATTATTATATTATTTTTTCTAGAAAAATGCCGTTTGAATTTAAAAAGAAAAATAAGCGACGCGAAATCCCTGAAGCAATAATATTACGTGCCATAGAAGACATTACAAAGGGAGCAAAAATTAAAGCGACTGCAAATAAACCCAAACCCAAACCTCCCATTGAGGTGTCCAAACCTCCCGACCATTGGGAGGTTTGGGCACTTTTGACAGTATTCAGAAAATCTCTTGCAATTTTGAGACTGATTATAATTGTATAAGGGTTCTTCGTTATAATTGAAGCCAAATATATGTGCTACTAATATAAGGAGTAAAAAGTTGATTTTGTTTAAAAATGCTTTTTTATTAAGGCTTAAGTAAAAAAGTGCCCAATGCTCCCCTATCTCCCCTACATCATTGATATAATAGGCAGCTACTCATTATCTTCAAAAAACATTATTTATTCCGGAAGTAAAATTATATTTAATTGCTTTTTAAAAATTGAGCTTGATTATACCATGTCGATGTTGAGGTATTAAGTAATGTGTATGACAGAGAACGACCGCAACGCCATTAAATACGTAAGATGTTGCAATGTCGTGGATGCTGATAATGACACTCGTCATCTTCCTCTTAATAAAAATGAATCACTAAATGTGTTGCTAAGCGCAAAACTCGACAACGGCTGAACCGATTTCTTTTTTTATTTTGTTTGATGAAGTCTGAGGAAGGTTCTTATGGAGAGAAAAAACGTAAAAATACGAGGAAAACCGAAAAAACAATAATTTTCTTTCTCTCATACAAACCACTCTGTCCCTAGGTGTCAATCGTTTGACGTCAATCAAAACAAAACAAAGGCGCGTTAGGATTATCTTTGGTATGCCTTCAAGTTGATTAGAGGTTGCATGTCATTTCTATTTCTAATGTACGTGTCATCATTACTTCCTCGGTGCGCAGCATTTTCTTGGTTGTCATTTTGTTTTAGAGAAATAGGGCAGAACAAGGTCTGCCGGGACAGCTAGTAGAGTAATAAAATTATATTACACTATGACACTGACATCATCATCATCATCAACCCATTACATTGTCCCACTGCTGGGCACGGGTCTATTGTCATTACGAGAGGGCATTAGGCTATAGTCCGCCACGCTAGCCTACTGCGTGTTGGCAGACTTCACACGCCGTCAAGAAAATCTCTCAGGCATGCAGGTCCTCACGATGTTTTCCTTCACCGTTTAAGCGCGTGATAATTAATTATTAATACGCACATAACTTCGAAAAGTCAGAGGTGCCTTGGATTCGAACTCGAGACCTTTGACTTGGCAGTCCAATGGTCATATCACTAGGCTATCACTGCACTTACACTGATATGTTTATTGTCAATTTTTTATTTTGCCTGTTCCAGAAAATCAAGGTGTAGGTACTTAGGTATGCGTTTTCACGAGTAGGAATGTAAGTTTTCTAGCATTCAAGTTTTCTTTGAGATTGGCTGTAGTAACATAACATACATACCATCACGCCTGTAACTAACCCTTCGGGGAATACAGGCGTGATGGTATGTTATGTTAAGTTCAGACTCCGAGCTGCTACTGGAAATTTCACAGAAAAACCCAATAACACTTTGCTCGACCTGGGGATCGAACCCAGGACCTCTAGCGTAGCAGTCCTAGACAAACGAGGCTGTAGTACGGCTTGGTAATTAATAAAGTTAATACCTAACTCAATTAAAATTTCGGAAAACTGTTTTAATTAACTTATTAATATGAAAGTTGCGGTGGATTGCTCCGCAACTCATATAGCAGACATTTATTAACCTCGTTATATTACGTCAATACTGTAAATAAATATAAATAATAAAACGGATTTAAAGAGTAATGACACTGGCAACTATGTTCGAATTTTTAAAACCCATTAATCAACCCGATCTATAATAGACCCGAATTAAATAGTAATGAGATAGGTAGGTGTTTCCGTTCGAATTTAAAAACCCATTAACTACGTACGTACGTAATATAGAAACACGCTTGTACGATACCACTAAATACAGAATGCAAAGTTAACAGAAATCTTTGTTCCTAGCCAGCACGTTTCGCCGAAAACTTTGTTGATAGAAAACATTGTGCGTAGCTCGGTCCATAGGACGCACTGTTGACAGAAATCTCTGTTCATAGAATCCACTATTTCCAGATTACCTTGGTTCACAGAAAGTGCCTCTGGAGAACTCTGCACCGTACGAAACGCAACAGTAGGGATACTGCTACTTGACATCGATATTCTGTGGGAGGGTAGTACTTCTGCGGTCACTATACTTGTCATCAACCCATTACATTGTCCCACTGCTGGGCACGGGTCTCCTCTCAGTACGAGAAGGATTAGGCTATAGTCCACCACGCTAGCCTACTGCGGGTTGGCAGACTTCACGTGCCGTCAAGAAAATCTCTCAGGCATGCAGGTTTCCTCACGATGTTTTCCTTCGCCGTTTAAGCGCGTGATAATTAATCATTAATACGCACATGACTTCGAAAAGTCAGAGGTGCGTGCCTTGGATTCGAACTCGAGACCTTTGACTTGGCAGTCCAATGGTCGTATCACTAGTTTATCACTGCTTTCACTATACTACTATTAATAAATTACTTTTGTTTTTGTACTCCGTGGAGTAATACTAGTAGTTACTACGTAAAAGTATTACTTAGAATACTAATTAAAAGATCCCAAGAACTCTAGCGAAGCAGTCACGCTTAGGACTTACTTCCCAGGTCACTCATGCACTACTATTAACCTTTTGAACGCCATTGTCACATATATGTGACAAACGATCTTACCCTGAACGCCAACGTCACAAATATATGACAAAATATACGTCGCACCATATTATGAAATAAACAATTTAATCATTACTTTAGTGTGTTTTCATTTATGAAGGTCATTTGACAGAAAAAGTGGCCTGGCGTCAGGGGTACGGCGATACTCTGGCGTTCAAAAGGTTAATACATTACTCTTGTTTCTTTACTCCATGTTCCTTCGTAGAGGCGTGTGCCTCCCCCAAACTTATTTAATTAGTATTCTCTAAATGAGAACCAGGGTGGCGACAATCTAAATACAAGCAGTTTAATTTTTCGTTAATCGCCAGTAATGTCGGGAAGTTATGCGGATTCACGTTCCAGTTTAAGTTTACGGGTTGGTCTCGATAGCTCGGGCTAGGCTTGGTTCTGGTAAAATACCAGATGGTTTTTAGGCAGCTGTAGCGGTAAGGAATTGCGAGTCTCAGATATTGCCATATCAAAAAAATGGTTGAGCTACACGATGACTGATGTATGCGTTCCGTCAGTTAGGACAGGTCAACTCAAAGCTGGTATGGTTCTTTCTTCAAAAGGCCTGTTCAGATTTTGCCCTACATTGAACTCGCATATAATATAACTATTGTCTGGACTTTAAAAGAGACCATGATTCTCTGAGTTTGTTTCGACGTTTCTTCTCAGAGGTCGCCAGATAGGAAACGTCGACGCCATCTAGTTAAAAAAAAAATATGAAAAAAACGACTTGTAAAAGTGTCTTAAAAGATCTATTTACAGAAATAAATATCATTTCATTTCATTTCATTTCATTTCATTTCATTTCAATAGCTAGGTGGTGCAGTGATAGCCTAGTGATATGACCATTGGACTGCCAAGTCAAAGGTCTCGAGTTCCGAATCCAAGGCACGCACCTCTGACTTTTCTCTGACTATTAATAATTAATTATCACGCGCTTAAACGGTGAAGGAAAACATCGTGAGGAAACCTGCATGCCTGAGAGATTTTCTTGACGGCGTGTGAAATCTGCCAACCCGCAGTAGGCTAGCGTGGTGGACTATAGCCTAATCCCTCTCGCACTGAGAGGAGACCCGTGCCCAGCAGTGGGACAATGTAATGGGTTGATGATGATGATGATGATGAAAATAGCTAGGTACACTCGGCTACAGGTCAAGCTATACATTTTCAGTTTAAGCTGGTCTCGCAGTGTATAATATGCTTGCCTTACAATACTACTAATTGATTTGTAGCCGTGCGTACAAAACATCGAGTGACTGACAAACAACAAATTATTTGTAACGTTTGAACAAAAAGGTTATTATGGAAACTTTATTTTATGGGATAATTTGGCAAACGAGCAGGCGAGCTACCTGATGGTAAGTAGTCATCGCCACCCATGGACTTCTGCAAAACCATAGGAGTTGCAAATACGTTGTCGAGCCTATTTAAGGAAAAAGGAGAGGAAGGAGAAAAGGAGAACGAAGGGGACTGAAGGAGAAATTGGCCCTCGAGCGCTCAACACTCACCGTACGAAACGCAACAGTAGGTATGCATACTGCATACTTGACGTCGATATTCTGTGGGAGGGTAGTACTTCCCTGGTCGTGCGGAGCCATTCATGCTGGCATGTCCACATGCCAGCAGACACTACTAATACAAAAACTATAAGTAACGTATATGTTTTTTTGAGTAATGATTTGTTATCAAGTATAAGTATTTAAAGATACCTCTGCATAACCCTCCGGGAAATACAGGCGTGATTGTATGTTTGTTCGTTTGTGCTCGTCATAAGTTCACCGTTCTAAACTACCACACTGGTATATTTGCTTAAATAAGTGTTTAATTACATAAAAATTATCGAAATTAGTACAGAAAATAATCACAAATGCAAATGCGAAACATAATAATATATGACTCCTATTGTCTTAAACCGACTTTTTCTATTAACATTTACCACTCCTAAACCAATTGCGCAGAACTTCGGACAGAAAATTCATTTTTTTTTTAAATTCAAATATCTTTATTTGTAGAACATAGGTATAATACATAAGGTGTTAACATAATTTTAGAGGGCGCTATGTCCAACCAAAAATGGAGTACAAATATTTACTTAATAATTAGGTACCTATTTAAAATCTATTTAACCAATGAAATTGCAACAAATAAAAACATGAAAATAATGTAACCACAAGTTTCTGAGTCTAAAATATAAAATTAAGATCTGTCGGATAGGTATTCATTACACGAATAATATGTTTTATTAATTAATAATTTATGCAAAGCTGTTTTAAAATCTCTTATATTACTTAATTCCCTAATTGGAGAAGGGATCTTATTATATATGCTAGGCGCCATTCCTAAAAAGTTTTTAGTGTAGAGCGCAGTGTTATGCGAATTAGCACATATTTCATTATTATGTCGTTTAGACTGGAGTGTTTTGAACAAATGTATATTTGATTTTACAAAGAAAGCTGTTTCTAGAATATACAAAGAAGGTAATGTAAGAAGTCTGAATTTTTTGAAAACAGGAATACAGCTGTCTGTTGGTTTAGGCTAAGTTATTTTGTAGAAACTGCACTAATTATACGAAAAATTTAATAACTCTTAAAATACAGTCGAGTGCAATGCTATTAATTCACAATCCATGTGACGTCACTGGACGTGCATTAATCACTCCCCGGCTGCAGCTGACGTCAGCGTGTCTGTTTGTCACATAGATATTAACGGGTTAACAATGTAGGCTTCACTATAAAAAACATAGTGGTGAATGTCGCCAATCGCATAGCCGTGAGTATAGGATAAGGAAAGGTGAGTGCGGATTTTAATTGGTAAGAGTCCAACATACCCTGCCGTTTCTCCAGGTAACAGAGGAACTATGAGAGTTTTCCGTTCTAAAAAAAAACATAGCACGATAGCCGTATAAAACGTGTTAGCCTTGTGATATGACCATAGAACTGCCATGTCAAAGGCGAGTTCAAATAAAACACGCACCTCTGACTTTTCGAAGTCATGTGCGTATTAATACTTAATTATCACGCGCTTAAACGGTGAAGGAAAATATCGTGAGGAAACCTGCATGCCTGAGAGATTTTCTCGATGGCGTTGGAGTCTGCCAACCCGCAGTAGGCTAGCGTGGCAGACTAAAGTCTAATCTCTCTCATTGTGAGAGGAGACCCGTGCCCAGCAGTGGGACAATATATGGGTTGATGATGATAAAAAAAAACAACCGCACGAAAGTTAAAGCGACGGTAGCCTAATGGCTAGGGCGTCGGACTGGCGATCATGTGGTTGCCAATTCAAACCAACTCATTGCACTACCGACGTGAACCCAGAGTATTTATTTTAGTATGAGGGGTAAACAAGAATACTAGTAATGTGCAACCCACATTGCTAGTAAGCTTACTAACAAAATCAATACAATGGTCGTTTATTCCATAACGCCTGCACATACCTGCGAATTGTGGGTATACATTTGTAGAACTCTGCCTATCCCTTCGAGAAACACAGGCGTGATGGTATGTTATTATTTGTTACTTACAAAATTATGAAAAATCTGTGACCTCTGATATATTTGTTGAGTGTACCATCGAATAGCCACATAATTTACCGCTAAGTAATAAGTGTTCACATTATTGATGCTATTTTCGTGTATATTTTCAAGCTTGTTAATAATATAGAACTTTTTATACAAAAAATCTAAAACTAGGCCTTTGTTCTAGTAAAAACTGAGGCTATAAAGTACAATAAATACAAACGAGACTTTACTGGCCTCGCCGTCGGGGACAAATTATTTTGTAGCCATACCAGTTGTTAGATAAAACTACTTTTTAGGCTAGTTTACTGCCTAGTAAATCAGGAAGGTACCTAATACGATGGCTCATCTGGGAGTAATATTATTCATAGTAGCTGCTGTTCAAGTAATTTGGTTAAATTTTGATACATAAAATGCGAAAGTTCTGTTGGTTTTTTGTCACGTTGTCACGCTAAACGACCGTACCAATTGTAATGAGAATTTGGTATTCGGATGGATTGGACCTTGTAAAAGAATATAGGTTATGGTGTGATGTTTCCAAAAATCATTTGAAATGTGAAGGAAAATAATCAGTAATATAAAATTTCAGGCCTAAACCGATGAAATATCTAATTCATTATAAAATTTTGAATTACACACAGGCTAACCATCACGCCTGTATTCTCGATAGGGCTAGTTAGAGGTGTATTAATGTAACCTACAGTTTTCTGGTATGTTTAGGTTCCATGTGATAGGGGGCGAGCCTATTGCGATTGACATGGCACAAATGAAACCATGAGCTGCTACAGCAGCAGGGCGGAGTTAGGATTTGTAGCCGGTTAATGGCAATGGGGACTTAAACATACCGGCGAAATGTGAATGTACACCTCTGCCTAGCCCTTCGAGGCAAACAGGTATGATGATACTGTGGGGACCGTAGCGGAGCGCCATTTTAAAATATTCGAATAAACCAGAGAGATAACGGTTTTCTTATTTTATTTATATTTTAACTTGGCGCTCCATAACGTATGTGTAAATGAATGAATGAATGTGTGTGTGTGTGTGTCTGTGTTTTGTACTCCTGTGTCAAAATGCCCGTCACTTCTGTGAGCTTATAACAAATTAACGCCAGAATTAAGCTATAAATTAGATGCCTAGGACGGACAAACGGAAATTTACATAACACTGAAACCTAAATAGGAATTCAACTAGGTCGGACAACAATTTCGTCTATTTTACGAGAACAATAGAGCTATGATTATAACTAAAAAAGACAAAATTTTAGGTACAGAATATGTACAAAATTAAAAGAGTTATAAACAAGTAGTTTTTTTTACATAATACCATCACACCGTATACTCTGAAGGGTTTTTTTTATTGCTGTATTGTGACTGTAACTGTCTATTGTGATCGCCACTTTTTAATTTAGAGTTCACCGCTAAACTCTGCGGCTGCTATAAACTGCAGGATTTTCTTAGGGGTGAGGTACCTTATTTCATCTGGGGTTAAGACGTGTTTCCCCTCCTACTCTGAAGGGTTAGACAGAGGTGAAACTTAATTAATACCCACAATTTTTCGATATGTTTAGGTCCCATGTAATATGGAGATACCTAACTTGGTGGTCGGTGGTATATATGCTAACTCTTCAAGAACCCTTCTGATTCTGAGAGAAGAGCCGTGTCCAACATTAGGCCATTAATGAGTTGTTGATGTTAAAGTTAATATAGAGACCGTTAGTTTTAAAAGAAAAGCTAAGCACGTATCAATATAAAAAAAGTAAATTAAAAGTTATACATTAGTAACGTGATAGTCTTGAGTTCAACTCCCAGGCCGAGCTAACTGCTATTGGGTTTTTTCTATGAAATTCTCAGTAGCAGCTCAGAGTTAAGATTTGTACTGATGTAAGCACATTAGCACTTACACCCCTGCCTAACCCCTCGGGGACTACAGACGTATTAATATGTAAAAAGAAGGATAACTATAAAAGTTCAATAGTACCTTCTAAGTATCGCATTTGGAGTAACTTTTCTTCCATCAATCTTTATTTCTTGAAGACAAACCATCTGTTTGTTTGTCATTTTGACAAGAAAACGAGGCCTCTTTAATGTAATCGCTACAACATCGTATTGAAATAGGGCTACATTATATATAAAACGACTCTAAATTATCACACACACACATACATGCATACAAACACATACACTCCAACTAACCCTCCAATGCGAAAAGCACCAACAATATCTATCAACGTTGTAACGATACCAATTTGAAAGAACGGCAGACGTCTTCATTTACTCGCCGTACCAAATTCAATTTATGTGACAACCTGTCTACGGGCAGAAATTCCATTTCCATTCCGGAGAATACGACTGTTTTCTGGCGTAAGGCATAGGTGCGGCGGTTGAGGGGTTGTGTCGGTTGAAAGAAATTTGAAAACAAACGAACGATGCAGATGATATATTTTACTCTCTCACGAGTCAACCCGTAATCATGGAAGCTCTGTTGGATATTTTAGGTAGCATAAGAAAACTTAGGTTCGGAATTCATAGGATTTTATTATGAGCAAAACACAAAACACATCATGGCGATGGCAAACCGACCGGAAAAAGGAAAGTGTCAAAAACAAATATGACAGTTGTCACTCTGACGAAAGAGGTTGCGTTTAAATAGTTTTATTACAGTTCTAACAAGCTCGAGGCCAAATTGCTCCCTCAGTCCCCTTTCTTTTCCTATCCCTCCCTTTTCCCTAACGGTAAGCAGCCGCTTTGCGTCGGTTGAAAACAAACTAACGATGCGGATGGTATATTTTACTCTATATATTTTACGCTCTCACGAGTCTGCCCGTGACCATGGACGCATGAGGTCCAATTGCTCCGTAAGTCCCCTTCCTTTTCCTTTCCCTTCCTTCCCTAATGGTAAGCAGTGGCTTGGTTTTCTTCGCATCGTCACGTCGATATAGCTGCCTGTCTGCTACAGTGAATCGTAAAAACAAATATAAAATTCGCTATCGCTTATAACATAAAACCAGAAACAGTCTTAAGTAAGTATACTTTCTGTTTTAAATGAAATGACTAATTTCATGTTTACTGGGTTGTTTGAAAAAGTATAGAAAGGGTATATATCAGTGGTATTTCGTCAATTAACAACTTTTGTCTAATTTATTTCCCACTTGTGAGGAAAAACATCTCTTTCAGACTTTGCTCGAATCAAAACCAGGCAACAAGGCTATACAACTGAGAAAACTATATCCAAGTTTTTGCATGATGCACGTTCAAATATATGTTGATAGACTAATAAAAAGGTTTGTATTGACTCCTAAATTGCTCATATAATTATTTTTTTGTTACCTGTTTCCTAACTTCAAATATCAGCCAGTTACAATTTTATTATTTAGTATAATATGATACATTTTACCCGAATACCAAGCACAATGGGTATCCATTATACATATATGTTTTCTTTGACATTTGGCGAATATAACGCCCACAGCGACCTTATTATACCTATAGCCATTACATTATATTTGATGAAAAAAAAAACATTGTCATTTAACAATTTATCTTCACACAAAAGCAATAACGAAAAAAAAAACTACAGACAAATGGCAACATTTCCCCGTTCTAATACATTATGCGAAAATACAGGCCTATATCAGGCCACTATGATTGGCTATATTGGCCAAATACAATAGACAACGCAAGCTTGCATTGGCAATAATTTTGTGCTTATATTTATGTCCACGTATCTGCAACGTAAGCAGAACGTAAAGTATCCTTTATCCTATCGACCACGGAGTAAGAAGAAATGGAGTTTTTAGTTGTATAAAAATTCTCCGCACGCCTAGGAAGAAATTCATGTTATACCAGCTTGCTTGGTGGTAGAAAAAACCTCCTTCACATGTTAGATAGATGTCATATTATAGTTCTACAGTGGCTTTTTACTGTGAGAGCTAGGCAAGAATGTATTTCATTTTCTCATTTTGCAACCTGATTTTGCCTTCAGTTTCTTTGCCACTATCAGCGATTTCCTGTTAATCAATACATATTTATATAACGGACCGGTGGTGGCCCAGTGGTAGCAGCCGCAACATACAAATTGTAGGTCCTAGGTTCGAACCTAGACAGGCGCTTTACTTAGTGTAAATTATTTCATCACCACTATTCCTAAAAACAATGACGGAAATATCTTGAGGAAACCGGCATGTCTTAGTGGATCACGGCTTACTCCCTCTCACCGAAAAGCTTGTCTCCCATTCAGATGCCGAAGTAATTCCTAAGCAATTTAGTAATATGATTTATCAAAATGACCAAATTAACTCTTATAATCTACAGATAGTTACCAAACGATCTTTTTTCACATGAAGATTATGGATACTCTCTTTTTGAGGTAAATCGGAGAGTTATCAACACTATTAGCTAAACGCTTCGTTCCAAGAATTCGTGCGGGTAGAAAATAAGCATCACTCGTAATCACTCTATTTTTACTAATCCGTGCCAAGATAGTACATAACTAAGGATAAGCATGAAATACAGACATACAAGGCTGTACTGACAACTATTTATTATTATAGCATCTGAAATGGGGACGCGAAGACCTCATGAAATATATATATGGGAACTATTCAAGAAATGCTTAATGCCTTTTATTGGGTTTCACCAGACAGCACAGTTAATGTTAATTAATACAATTTCAAAACCAGTTCAAATGTTTTTACATAACATAACATACCATCACGCCTGTATTCCCCGAAGGGTTAGGCAGAGGTATACTTAATGTACACCCACAGTTCGCCGGTATGTTTAGGTCCCATGTAATAGGGGGCGAGCCTATTGCCATTAACCGGGCACAAATCCAGACGCCGAGCTGCTACTGAGAATTACATAGAAAAACCCAATAACATTTTGCTCGACCTGGGGATCGAACCCAAGACCTCTAGCATAGCAGTCTCGATTGGGACCACTAGACTAACGAGGCAGTCAATAATTCATACAAATATTTTTAAATAGAAAGAATAGCAATAAAAGCGAAGCCATTATCTTTATTTTTGTTAGCTTGTCTGTATGTTTGTATGCACATCACGCTAAAATTACCAGGTATATGAAACCTGATGCGGTTTTCAGTTAAATTGCTCCAAGGTCTAACTTTAAATTGGATTCATCTTGATATGCCACCTTTAAGCCGACTTTATAGTAAATAAATACTTTATGGCGGCGAGCGAAATCGCGAGCAAACAGATAAATCTAAAGGCACAAATTCTATTTGTCTAGATTTAAAATCGATTTCACAATCGCCACAGCATCGCGATTCGATTTCGAATAAAATAAATCCTCGGTCTATCGATACCGATCCCCTCTCTACGGTCATCAGTGCCCAGCCCGGGGCTAAAAGTTGTCGACGCCATTATTGTAGCGGAAAATTTCCCAGGTTTGCCCGGGGCGGGGAGCAAGCTAGCTGTGATATTCCTTGTTAGATCTAGAGTTGTCACTAAGTAGATAGAGATTTGGCTTTTATAATTTACGAGAGACATTGTTTAATGTTGTATGTATGTCCATTAAGTCTCATTATTTTAGTGGTCCTAACCGCGACTGCTAAGGTAGAGGTCTTGAGCTTGATGCCTAGGTCGAGCAAAGTGTTATTAGTGTTTTTCTGTGAAATGTAAAAAGCAGCTCCAAGTTTGGATATATAGCCCGGTGAATGGCAATAGGCTCCCGCTGGCTATTACATGGAACCTAAATATACCGGCGAAATATGTATGTACATAAGTACGCCACTGCCCTACATTTCGGGGAATACAGCCGTTAAGGTTTGTAGATGTTCTTATTCATATTCATATCATTTATTCGCATTCCACAATGTCATATTTGATGGTACATATATAATTAGGAGCTAGGAACAATCGTGGACCCGGTAGGGCACAGCAAATTACATTATATTTATATATTATTAAAATAATTATATATAAGTAATACAATCAAATGTGAGATCAATCAATACTATATTTTAAAATTATTATAAATTCTAATTCGAATTACTATTATAATTTTGATTTCTTATAATACCAATATCAATATTTAAATAATTACTTAATATTTTTTTTTATATTTAATAACAACAATATTAACAATTTTATTATTATATCAAAAAAAAAAGAAGTATGGTTTAGCTATAGGTGAAGAGTGGGTAGGTAATTAATTTATTATTGTTTACTCAATGTATTTATCATTCATAAATTCATCTAATGTATAATAGTATTTTTTGATAAGTATTACTTTAAGATGTCAGTAAAACATTGTTAAAAATTGTGTTACAGCCATAATAAAACAAAAAGCATCACTTCTCATCTTTGTCATTTCCAAAAAAAAAAGCTCTTAACGATACATGCCTGAAAGCCTTCTTTAAAAAACAATTTCTAGTCTAAAACTTTTGGAGAACCGCTTCATCCCCGCATGCATTTTTTAATACGGCTAAGAGTATTTTACAACTCATCGCTCGATACAACTTTCGTGAAAGGAGTGGCCTTTCTGTGTTTATATAAATTCTAAAGAAGCGGTAACAAACCTAGATGAACGAAGAGGTAAAGAGGTCAGCGACGTTACAGGATTAAATGAGTACGATGTAACATAATGTATTAGTCTGCTGTTGGACTATAGGCTAATCCCTCTCGTTCTGAGAGGAGAACCGTGCCCAGCAGTGGGACAATGTAATGGGTTTATGATGATGGTGATGACATATAAGCCAAATACGATTAGAGCAATAGAAAGGCCTCAATACGATACTTTTTACTATATCTGCTATGTCAAAATATTTATTGTAATAGTTTTCGGGCTCAATAATTTATTTTTCTTAAAGAACTTGCAACAATTTTCTTTTGTCTTTTTTTATGCATTTTCCATTCTAAGATTAACTTTAATATTTACATGAATTACCGTAAATATTTGCCTATCATTAGTCATACACCAGTTGAATTGTTCGTAAGTATGGTCTGCAAAAAAATATTAAATTCCTGTTTATATATTTTTTAATATGTCCTAAACTGCGTTTGTTTTCACTTTTACAACTTACCTCAGAAATTGCCTGAGACTTAAAATTGTTCATTGCCCTACTATATACATAATGAAATATTGATGCCAATCGTAAAAATTAAAGACTAAAAATTAATAAAAAAATGTTTAGGACCCTTTAACACGTTTTTATATTTTAAACACCTGAGTGGAAATTTAAGATGTTTTTCAAAAAACGATTACTTATTTAGTTTTTGTATATTTCTTTTATACTTAATATCAGCCGCAACATAATTTTCTTTATTGTAGGATCCACCAAACAGCTTTACTGATTAAAATTACCTAAGAGTGAAACGGCCAAAGCTTATAATACTCTAAGGAGCGAATAAATAAAGCGTAAAAATACAAAACGAGAAAGTTTCAAAGTGCAAAATATCCAAAATTCTTAGTTATATATATTCCCCGAAGGTTTAAGTAGAGGTGTACTTATGTAAACAGCCAGACTTCGCCGATATGTTTAGGTCCCATGTAATAGGGGGCGAGCCTATTGCCATTAACCGGGCACGACTCCAAACTCCGAGCTGCTACTGAGAATTTCATAGAAAAACCCAATCACTCCGCGAGACCTGGGGATCGAACCCAAGACCTCTAGCTGCGCTTAGGACTACTAGACTAATGAAGCAGTTATAATTTTAATTATATTACTTAGGTAATATGGTGAAGAGAAACATAACATAATCTTCTCTTATAATGAAAGGGATTAGGATATAATTTACCATACTGACCTACTGCGGGTTGGAAAAATATTTAAACATACATTTTTTATTTGTGAAATGAGACTCAATTTCGACACTATATAAATTATTTATTCTCTATGCACAGGGGTGGTACAAAGGCGGTCTTAATGCCACTAAGCATTTTCTGCCAGACAACCTTGAGGTGTTGCAGAGATAAATAATACAGTAGTGCACTCGTAGAAAATAGAGTTTTTTTTAATGGGATAACTCGGCAAACGAGCAGGCGAGCTACCTGATGGTAAGTAGTCATCGCCGCCCATGGACATCTGCAAAACCAAAGGAGTTGCAGATGCGTTGCCGAGCCTATTTAGGAAAAGGGAGGGGAAGGAAAAAAGGAGAAGGAAGGGGATTGGGGGAGGAATTGGGCCTCCGGCCCTCTCGCTCACCGAACGAAGCGCAGTAACGAAACGCTACTACTCGGACGTCGGTCTTCTGCGAGAGTGTGGTACTTCCCCGGTCGAGCCGGCCCATTCATGCTGCGAACAGCGTGGCCCTACCACAACAAAACCTCAAACCACAACAAATTAATCGATTACAGACTAAAATACATTATATTATACAATGAACAAAAACAGATACACATACCTGGGTATTTACATCCAATACATAAATAAATATATATATAACTTATAAATATGATACATATATTACAATATGCAGATGGGTTAATTGAAGATGATGAATCAGTCAAAGTACAGTTGTGAAGGCTTCGCTCATTTTCATAGCTTCTGTATAAAAGAAATCCAATTATCGTATTTCTATCAGTATTATTTAGCCCTAAGCCCCTCTATTCTATGTGTATTGAACGTTAAATACGTTCAATACACATAGAATAGAGAAAGGACTCAATCCACACAATGGCCGAGTTAAATATGCCACCGTACTACTGTTAATATCTCGTAATGTATTGCAAAATATATCAATATTTTGATAGACAAATAAAATATTAAACTCTCCTGTCAATAATAAGGGTCAAACATTTAAAAAAATGTAACTTTGTGTTAGAGAAATCATAGCTGAAACTTCAATCACTCAAAAGTGACATTGTGTCGATTGAGTCCTTTCTGCTTAACTACATCCTATTAATTACTAGCTATGATTATAAAATTACTAGTTTGTCTCTCATTACTTCAAATCTATAAACAGACAGACGAAAACTTTTCAATACGAGCAGTATTGAAAAGTTTTATGGTTCATATTTTTGGGTCGAGTGTTAAAAAAAGAAAAACTCCGCATCACAAAATAAATAATTAATTCCACGATTTTAATTGGAATAAAGTTCATCAAGATCTCAATGGAATGGATGAAAAACATTCAATTTGATGTGTCAAATAGGCGGACGGGAGGCGTGGGCTACATTGATGGATGGCTCGAACTCGCTAGTGTGGACATTGCAGATTTTAAATGTTTTTTTTCGTATCGCACGCGTCCCAGATGCTATTTCGTGATGGATGCCGATTTATTTTCAATGTTGAGTATCCAGCATTAAAATTTGTAAGCAACCATGATAATATACATACATACTATCAAGCCTGTATTCCCCGAAGAGTTAGGCAGAGGCGTACTTAATGTTCACCCACAGTTCGCGGGTATGTTTACGTCCCATGCAAAATTGCCTGAGCCTATTGCCATTAACCGAGCATATATCAAAACTCCGAGCTGCTACAAAGTATTTAATAAAACACTCCGATAATACTGTTCAACCTTAGAATCGAACCCAGAACCTCTAGCGTAGCAGTCTCACTTAGGACTACCAGACTAATGATGCAGTAATCTTAACCCACCTTTGAAATTACTTATTAACTACATATTTTATAGAAACCCACAATGCATAAAAGATAACTACAAAGTACTTACCCCAAAACATCAAATATTGTTCTCGAAAGTTCTCGACAGGGGAAAGAACATACCAATACCTTGTTCTTGTATGTTAAAGTACAAAGTTACGTAAAGTTGTTCGACAGTTTGCGTAAATTCCCCAATAATAAATCGATAATGCAGAAACAAATTTTGTTTATGTAACATTTTCATTAATGTAATTTTGTGGATATGAATATTTTGTGATGTTATGTTAACACAACATAACATACTATCACGCCTGTATTCCCCGAAGGGTTAGGCAGACGTGTCCTAATTGACACCTACATTTCGCCGGTGTGTTTAGGTCCCATGTAATAAGGTGCGAGGCTAATATCATAATATATGATGTCATTTTATGTGATTATGAAGAGTTGGGAGAAGGGGGCACAATATCATCATGCCTGTATTCCCTAAAAGGTCAGGCAGAAGTGAACTTATGTAATGGTGAGCCTATAACTATTCACCGAGCAAAACTCAAACACCGAGCTGCTACTGAGTATTCTGAAGCAGCGGCGGTAGCTAATGGCTAGGGAGTCGGACCTGCGATCATGTGGTTGCCGGTTCAAATCCCACCCATTGCACTACCGACGTGAACCCACTCGTAACACAAGCATTTAGCTTAGCACGAGGCGTTAACAAGAATAAATTGCTATTAAGCTCTTTAAAAAAAATACAGAAAAACCGATAACACCACCTGCTGAGGGATTCAAACCAACCAACATTTTAGCATTTGCGTATAAATAACTAATATAAGTAATTAGGTACCAAGTAACCACAGAACAGTTCTAATTATCTCCTAAAATAAAACTCTAAGTAAAATTCTTAACCTTACCCAACATATTTCTGAAAAATGGCCGCCGTAAGCATGTGTTAACACTAAACCGCTGGGTCACTTCGACCTACATAAATATACCCAAGTATGTGCAAGTAATTGACCTAAATTTTTAAAGGTGTTTACAGGGCGTTCAAACGTGACCAAGCTACTTCTTATCTCTCCGAATAGTCAATTAAGGGGATGAAATTTTGTGATTTTTCTTGTGGAATATACTTTTAGTACCTACGTGATTTTAGATCGCTAAATGGTTTAAGTGTTTCTAAAGTAACTTTTTGTATTTTTTAGGCATTTTCCATGCAAAGATTATTAAGTTATTTTAGTGAAGGAAAAATACGACCGCGGGCAGGATTCGAACCTATGTCTTCTAGTTAAGTACACCAGATGCTATGACCGCTAAGTCTAAGTCTGCTTCTAAAGAAGCAAAAGGTTTAAATACTTATTCGAGTGAAAGACAAATACGATCTTACATATTTGATTATTCATTTTCTCAGACTTTTATTATCTTTATAGAAATTTTGTATTAATTAATGACAAAATATTATACGTATCATGACGTCACAAGCATGTCTTAACCCGTCATGAAGCATGAAATTAAAATACTTATTGTTTAACCAATTTTGTTTCTATTGATCTATTTATGCTTTATATTTTTATGATATCATCAAAAAACAGTCACTTAACAGACACAAAATACACTAATCTTCGCCAAATTTTGTCGTCAAAAATATAAATCATATCATATTGAATTTCATATTATTATGTTAAATTTTTATTAATAATCTTTAAGTGCATAGTATAAAATGAAGTCACTTCCGCTGTCTGTTCGCTTAGATCTTTTAAACTACTCAACGGATTTTAATACAGTTTTCAGCAATAAAAAGAGTGATTCAAGAGAAAGGTTTATATGCACATAATACATACATATTATAGTACAGAAAAGCCAAGAAACCACGCGGGCGAAACCGTGGGCGGGAAGCTAATAATAAATAAAAAGCCGTTTATTTTTTTGCATGTACTTACCTCAGATCAAATAAGAAGTTAAGATAGAATTTTGCGAACAAAGAAGTGAGGCCGGCTAAAACTACTCCTAACGGTGTACAGCACACAATTACACGCACATATGTATAAGTTAACTACGCCTTATCTTGTCAGTCGAGCTTTCGATACCTCGATAGCTCGACTGACAAGATAAGGCGTAGTTTCGATATACGTGTGTGCATGTAATTGTGTGTTGTACACCGTTAGGCGTAGTTTTTAGTTTAGTATAATAGGAACGGAGCATAAATGAAAAATGTTGCAAAATCGGGAAAAAATTATATGCAAAAAAGCTGAGAAACCACGCGGGCGATGCCGTGGGCGGAAAGCTAGTATGTAAATATACTTATCACTCATTGATTAAATAGCGAAATATGTATTATTCAAAATAATTCGGAGGAATGTCTTAACTACAAAGTTGGGTTAAACTCACGCCGTTCAATGTTGGAAGCAAAGTCATTTACATAATAATCACTAGACTACTAAGAGATTCCTGAAATTCTTGGTCCTGCAATCCTGAAAAACCGCCCATGAAATTTGGGAATGAGAATTTAAAATGCCGGAAATTTCGTCTCAAAATTCTATGTTGTATATTAGGCGGTTGTATTTGAAAGATTATTTTCTATACAAGAATCGCTCTATAAGTTATTTTAATGAAAAAAAAAAATGACGTCAGTCGTCAGTGACGCCTGTATTCCCCGAAGGGTTAGGCAGAGGCGTACTAAATGTACACCCACACTTCGCCGGTATGTTTAGGTTCCATGTAATAGGGGCTGAGCCTATTGCCATTAACCGGACACAAATCAAGACTCCAAACTAAAACTTTAATAGAAAAACACTTTCCTCGACCTGGGAATCGAACCCAGGACCTCCAACGTAGCAGTCGCACTTCGGACCACTAGACTAATGAGAAAATGGAAGAGAAATTCGATATCACAGGCAATGGTCTCGGTAGCTTAGTGGCTGAACCGTCCGCTGTACTAACCGGAGGGACACAGGTTCGACTCATGCCTGAGATTGAGAAATTCATATTTTCAATTTTTTATCATTTCATCGACACGAATAAAAATTATGACATTGCGTTTACAAAGTGATAGTCATGCAAAACGTTTACGAAGGCCGCGCATGAGCGATCCAATTTTAAACTTGTGACCCGCTACTAAAGTCCAATTTACAGTTGTGACAACATTTGGCTCGTTAATTATAAACATCTGCAGCAAATAGGTGACAAAACTAATAAATAGGTCATCTTCAACGAATGACTTAGTATCTATATTTCGGGAGTAAGTTTCAGGGTCATTTACGGAGCCAGTAATAAGCTTTTTTTCTACTTAGAGTGAAATCTTCGACCTCTTACCCTTTTCATAACTATGCATTAACTAGCGTCTAGTTTTCCCGAGCGCAACTGCTACACTAGAGGTCCTGGGTTCGATTCCCAGGTCGAGCAAAGTGTTATTGGGTTTTTCTATGAAATTCTCCGGATTTGTGCCCGGTTAATGGCAATAGGCTCGCCCCTATTATATGAGACCGTAAGATACCGGCGTGGGTGTTCATTACATTGTTTTATTTTTCAATTACAGTAGTTAATTAATTAATTAATTAGAATTAGAAAACGATTTAAATGATTAAATAAATAAATGATTAAAAGTTACATTTAAGCAATTATTAATCTCTGCATAACCCCTCAGCGAATACAGGCGTGATGGTATATTATAAATTGTGTAAAAGCAGAAGTTTTAGTACTCTATATAAGTTGATGTCGCAAGTTCTATATTCCTAAACCTAAAATGGGAATAGACGTACAATTTGCGCCTTAAAAGGCTAGTGAAAACAAAAATCTCAGAAAAAAATAATGTTGTAAATTAACTTCCCTTTTTCCTTAAACAGCCGTAACAATGATTCTTGAAAATACGACTAATTTATAAGACCAACAAAAAAAAGCGGCGGTAGCCTAATGGCTAGGGTGTCGCACTTGCGATCATGTGGTTGCCGGTTCGAACCCCACCCATTGCACTACCGACGGGAACCCACTCGTAACACAAGCATTTAGCTTAGTACGAGGGGTTAACAAGAATACTAATAATGTGTGACCCACATTGCTAGTAAGGTAGTTTGTAAAAAAAAAAATTGCGCCTTAAAAGCAAGTGAAAACAAAAATCTCAGAAAAAAATAATGTTGTAAATTAATTTCCCCTTTTTCATTAAACAACCTAACAATGATTTCTTGAAAATACGACTAATTTATAAGACCAACAAGAGAACTTTGACTGGTTATTCTCAAGAATAATATTATATTGCCCAACCCTTGTAAGAATTAAATAAATAAACGACCCCCAAAAACGAGGTTTTGAATTATTTACTTTGTTATGCATATAAATCTAACTTTCTTATGGACTATTTTGATGACAATTTCCGAAATATACTTAATTCTTTTGCTGTCTGTTGGAGTTCGTAAGATTTATGACACATGGCAAAAAGGAAAGGTTTATATGCACATAATACATACATATTATAGTACAGAAAAGCCAAGAAACCACGCGGGCGAAACCGTGGGCGGGAAGCTAATAATAAATAAAAAGCCGTTTATTTTTTTGCATGTACTTACCTCAGATCAAATAAGAAGTTAAGATAGAATTTTGCGAACAAAGAAGTGAGGCCGGCTAAAACTACTCCTAACGGTGTACAGCACACAATTACACGCACATATGTATAAGTTAACTACGCCTTATCTTGTCAGTCGAGCTTTCGATACCTCGATAGCTCGACTGACAAGATAAGGCGTAGTTTCGATATACGTGTGTGCATGTAATTGTGTGTTGTACACCGTTAGGCGTAGTTTTTAGTTTAGTATAATAGGAACGGAGCATAAATGAAAAATGTTGCAAAATCGGGAAAAAATTATATGCAAAAAAGCTGAGAAACCACGCGGGCGATGCCGTGGGCGGAAAGCTAGTATGTAAATATACTTATCACTCATTGATTAAATAGCGAAATATGTATTATTCAAAATAATTCGGAGGAATGTCTTAACTACAAAGTTGGGTTAAACTCACGCCGTTCAATGTTGGAAGCAAAGTCATTTACATAATAATCACTAGACTACTAAGAGATTCCTGAAATTCTTGGTCCTGCAATCCTGAAAAACCGCCCATGAAATTTGGGAATGAGAATTTAAAATGCCGGAAATTTCGTCTCAAAATTCTATGTTGTATATTAGGCGGTTGTATTTGAAAGATTATTTTCTATACAAGAATCGCTCTATAAGTTATTTTAATGAAAAAAAAAAATGACGTCAGTCGTCAGTGACGCCTGTATTCCCCGAAGGGTTAGGCAGAGGCGTACTAAATGTACACCCACACTTCGCCGGTATGTTTAGGTTCCATGTAATAGGGGCTGAGCCTATTGCCATTAACCGGACACAAATCAAGACTCCAAACTAAAACTTTAATAGAAAAACACTTTCCTCGACCTGGGAATCGAACCCAGGACCTCCAACGTAGCAGTCGCACTTCGGACCACTAGACTAATGAGAAAATGGAAGAGAAATTCGATATCACAGGCAATGGTCTCGGTAGCTTAGTGGCTGAACCGTCCGCTGTACTAACCGGAGGGACACAGGTTCGACTCATGCCTGAGATTGAGAAATTCATATTTTCAATTTTTTATCATTTCATCGACACGAATAAAAATTATGACATTGCGTTTACAAAGTGATAGTCATGCAAAACGTTTACGAAGGCCGCGCATGAGCGATCCAATTTTAAACTTGTGACCCGCTACTAAAGTCCAATTTACAGTTGTGACAACATTTGGCTCGTTAATTATAAACATCTGCAGCAAATAGGTGACAAAACTAATAAATAGGTCATCTTCAACGAATGACTTAGTATCTATATTTCGGGAGTAAGTTTCAGGGTCATTTACGGAGCCAGTAATAAGCTTTTTTTCTACTTAGAGTGAAATCTTCGACCTCTTACCCTTTTCATAACTATGCATTAACTAGCGTCTAGTTTTCCCGAGCGCAACTGCTACACTAGAGGTCCTGGGTTCGATTCCCAGGTCGAGCAAAGTGTTATTGGGTTTTTCTATGAAATTCTCCGGATTTGTGCCCGGTTAATGGCAATAGGCTCGCCCCTATTATATGAGACCGTAAGATACCGGCGTGGGTGTTCATTACATTGTTTTATTTTTCAATTACAGTAGTTAATTAATTAATTAATTAGAATTAGAAAACGATTTAAATGATTAAATAAATAAATGATTAAAAGTTACATTTAAGCAATTATTAATCTCTGCATAACCCCTCAGCGAATACAGGCGTGATGGTATATTATAAATTGTGTAAAAGCAGAAGTTTTAGTACTCTATATAAGTTGATGTCGCAAGTTCTATATTCCTAAACCTAAAATGGGAATAGACGTACAATTTGCGCCTTAAAAGGCTAGTGAAAACAAAAATCTCAGAAAAAAATAATGTTGTAAATTAACTTCCCTTTTTCCTTAAACAGCCGTAACAATGATTCTTGAAAATACGACTAATTTATAAGACCAACAAAAAAAAGCGGCGGTAGCCTAATGGCTAGGGTGTCGCACTTGCGATCATGTGGTTGCCGGTTCGAACCCCACCCATTGCACTACCGACGGGAACCCACTCGTAACACAAGCATTTAGCTTAGTACGAGGGGTTAACAAGAATACTAATAATGTGTGACCCACATTGCTAGTAAGGTAGTTTGTAAAAAAAAAAATTGCGCCTTAAAAGCAAGTGAAAACAAAAATCTCAGAAAAAAATAATGTTGTAAATTAATTTCCCCTTTTTCATTAAACAACCTAACAATGATTTCTTGAAAATACGACTAATTTATAAGACCAACAAGAGAACTTTGACTGGTTATTCTCAAGAATAATATTATATTGCCCAACCCTTGTAAGAATTAAATAAATAAACGACCCCCAAAAACGAGGTTTTGAATTATTTACTTTGTTATGCATATAAATCTAACTTTCTTATGGACTATTTTGATGACAATTTCCGAAATATACTTAATTCTTTTGCTGTCTGTTGGAGTTCGTAAGATTTATGACACATGGCACTAAACATGTCGGCGAAATGTGGATAGTGCACCTCTGCCTAACCCTTAAGGAAATACAGGTGTGATGGTATGTATGTAGAATTTTTTTTTATTTATAAATAATTTGGCCCGATTCCTTCCCCTTCCTCCTCCTTTTCGTCTTCCCCTTCTCTCTCCATTTCTCCGTCCCCTTCCTTCTCCTTTTCTCCGTCCCCTTCCTTCTTCTTTTCTTCGTCCCCTTCCTTCTACTATTCTCCGTCCCCGTCTTTGAAAGGGTTTGGGATCCTTTTTCTTAAATAGGCTCGGCAATGCATTTGCAACTCCTTTGGTTTTGCAGATGTCCATGTGCAGTGATGACTACTTACCATCAGGTAGCACACCTGCTCGTTTGCCGAGTTGTCCCATAAAAACAATCTGATTTGAAAAGAATTCGTACTCAAAATATCATCGCAAGCGGTGGTAGCCTAATGGCTAGACCGTCGGACTTGCGATCATGTGGTTGCCGGTTCGAAACTCACCCATTGCACTACCGACGTGAACCCACTCGTAATACAAGCTCGTAGTACGAGGGGTTAACAAGATTACTAGTAATGTGCGACCCACATTGCTCATCATCATCAGTACGAAAGGGATTAGGCTATAGTCCGCCACGCTAGCCTACTGCGGGTTGGCAGACTTCACACGCCGTCAAGAAAACCTCTCAGGCGTGCAGATTTCGTCACGATGTTTTCCTTCACCATTTAAGCGCGTGATAATTAATTATTAATACGCACATGACTTCGAAAAGTCAGAGGTGCGTGCCTTGGATTCGAACTCGAGACCTTTGACTTGGCAGTCCAATGGTCATATCACTAGGCTATCACTGCACCCACATTCCTAGTAAGCTTTTATTTTTAAAAACATAGTTTGCAAAATTTTCTGAGGATGATTCACACTACATTATTATTTAGATCAATTTTCCGCTATCAGCTTACTACAAACACCATAAAACCTATAGACCTAAGGTTCTATAACTAAGGGCAATAACTCATCAGACGCCGATAAGCTATATTTGATGTGAGCCCAGATAAGCACAGTTTAAATTGAGTTCAGATTGGAGTGTTATCGATTGTATATGACGTAGTAAAAAGCATTGAGCTATAGGTTGTTGGGTGTTATTTTAGTAAAAAAATATAATTAACATACACACGCGAATTCTCCGAAGGGTTAAGCAGATCTGTACTAATGTGCACCCACGGAGAACTTGAATGTTTATGTCCCATGTAATAAGGGGCGAGCATATTGCCATTAGTCAGGCACTATCCAGATTCCGAGCTGCCACTGGGAAATTCATAGAAAAACTCAATAACACTTTGCTCGACCGAGGACCTCTAGCGTAGCAGTCGCGCTTGGGACCACTAGACTAATGAGGCAGTCATTATTAAATTACAATTAAACATTTACTTATATAATTTACTTATATAAAGGTCTCAGAATGAATTCTTGTAAGTGACAAGTTCACGATTTTTTTTTAAAGCTTACTAGCAATGTGGGTCACACATTACTAGTATTCTTGTTAACCCCTCGTGCTAAGCTAAATGCTTGTGTTACGAGTGGGTTCACGTCGGTAGTGCAATGGGTGGGGTTCGAACCGGCAACCATATGATCGCAAGTCCGACGCCCTAGCCATTAGGCTACCGACGCTTCAATTTGATTAGTATGTATGTCGATCTATCAATGCATTTGTGAATTTGTTGTTGGAGTGCCATAAATAAAAAATATAAAAATAAATCTTCCCTATGATTCACATTAGAAAATTTATAAGTATCCTGGTACAAATTATATTCTAGGTTAGGGTAGGTTCCAGAGGAAAAGCCCGGTATCACCTAGGAGTTTTGGTTTGTGTCAGGTTAATGGCAATAGGCTCGCCCCCTATTACATGAGACCTAAACATACAGGCGAACTGTGGGAGTACATTAATTAAACACTGCCTAACCCTTCGGAGAAAATTATGTTATGTTATGTTGTAATTAATTAAATTAAAATTACTGCCTCAATAGTCTAGTGGTCCTAAGCGCGACTTCCAAACTTGAGGTTCACTGCGTTGGGTTTACCTATGAAATTCTCAGCAGCAGGTCGGATTTTGGAATTGTGCCCGCTATTGCTTGGGACTTAAACATACTGGCAAACTCATTCATTAGTACACCTTCACCTGAGCCTTCGGGGAAAACAGGCGTGAATGTATCATCATAATCATCAGCCTATTGGCATTCCTCATTCAGTCACTGCCAGCTGCCTTCCGCAAGTCGTCACCTTTCGTAGCCGGTGGGCGCCTTACACTACACTTGCAAAGACGAGGTCTACGCGTAATGGTATGTTATGTTATGCCCTAGAAGGACGTACACCGATCTTATCGGCGAGGTTCTCCAAAAAGGTCGGGTGCGTAGTACTCGCAACCGGCGTGTGTGTATGAAAAGATGTATGAATGTGGAAGAAGCGAAAGAGATATGCAAGAGTCGTAGCAAGCGGCAGTCCATAGTTTCTGCCTAGGGAAAAAGGCGTAAGTGTATGTATGTATGTATGTTGATTTTTTACATACGCAAAAACGATAGGGTGTTATAAGTTTGACGTGTCTGTGTGTCTTTCTGTGGCATCGTAGCTCCCGAACGGAGGGACCGATTTGGATTTAGTTTTTTTTTGTTTGAAAGGTGAATTAATCGGGAGTGTTCTTAGCTATGTTTCATGAAAATCGGTCGAGATATTAAGCAATTGTTGGGGGTTTTTTAAATTATAATTTATATAGATACCTCTGAAAGGGATGAAGTTATGACAGCGTGCAATATTTTGATAGGTGGCGTAAGAGTGAAAGAGTTTGTATATCTGGGCTCTATGTTTACTAGAGATGGTAAACATGAGAGTGACGTTGAAAGGAGAGCGAGTGAAAGGTAACCAGGTGATTGGGGCGCTACACACCTTCATGAATAGTCGGAAAGTGTCCGAAAAGGCACGGCTGGCTGTGATTGGGGGAGTGTTGGCGCCGACAATAATGTATGGTAGTGAAAGTTGGGTATGGCAGAAAAAACATGAAAGCAGAATAAATGCTGTAGAGATGAGAGCTTTGAGAAGTATGTGTGGTGTTACGCTAAAAGATAGAGTGAGAAACAGTGTGATAAGAGAGCGTTGTGGAGTGAAAGAAGATGTAGTGACAAGGATTGAGAAAGGTATGTTAAGATGGTTTGGTCATGTAGAGAGAATGGATGAACGGAGATTGACGAAACAAGTATATATGGTGAGTATGGATGGACGAGTTGGAAGGGGAAGACCTCGGTGAACGTACCGCAACCAAATTGCAGATGTTCTTAAAAAAGGCCAGGTTCCGAGCACCCTAAACCGACGGTCATGCATGAAGAGATTAATGAATGTGGATGAAGCGAAAGTAGTGTGCCAGGATCGTAGCAAGTGGAAATCTATAGTCTCTGCCTACCCCCATGGGAGACAGGCGTGACAATATGTTTGTATGTATGTATAGATACCTCTGATATAAAAACCGTGAAATTTATATAAATACTAATTATAGTGCCTATCTTCGGCAACTTTAATAAACACGGCTCATCCATTTTCAGCGTACACAATATAATTTATACACGTTCACAATAATCCCGTATCGCAATAATTATGATTTAAAAACATCAAAATTCTGCTGAATAACCCTCAACTCAGACAGGGTTTAATTTTAAGTGAATGGACAGGATTTAACAAGGTTAACGTTACATTATTTATATTTTAAAAATACATTAACGCCAGATATAATTATGTTTTTAATTAGAATACAATTTGTGCTACATGGTAAATAGAGTATTAGAGATACCAAATATTCATAATATTTGATATTGCATTATCGTCCCACTGTCACCGTGATCTTTCTGTTATAGGTATCACAGACAGCCCCCTTTGCAGAGCCTGCCTGGGGGCTGACGAGACAGCGGCCCACGTGCTCCTGCACTGTCCTGGTGTCGCCACATACAGGGCAAAGTACCTCGGCAACCCGATTACTCTCCGAGAGACCGTAGACAACATTGGGCGCTTAACGGCCTTTCTGGAGGAGTTGGGGTGGTTTGATTGAAATGAAATGAAATGAAATTAAATGATATTTATTTCTGTAAATAGATCTTTTCAGGACACTTTTACAAGTCGATTTTTTACATTTTTTTTAACTAGATGGCGCCGACGTTTCCTATCTGACGACCTCTGAGAAGAAACGTCGAAACAAACTCAGAGAATCATGGTCTCTTTTAAAGTCCAGACAATAGTTGTTGTTAGATATGCGAGTTTAACAATGTAGGGCAAAATCTGAACAGGCCTTTTGAAGAAAGAGCCATAGCAGCTTTGAGTTGACCTGTCCTAACTGACGGCACGCATACATCAGTCATCGTGTAGCTCAACCATTTTATAGGGAGCTCAACGACCCGTCGCACAACGATACCAGATCAGCAGGACATTTGTGTAGGTCATGTGAAATACTCAAAACTGTCAGAGAAGTTTATTATACATCTGATACGTGTTAAAGCTAACCTACATAGTACTCACATTTACATTTTAATATAGTACAATTAACATTTGAAAACAAAATAATATTATGCATGATTACTAGGACCTACAAGGCCACCCAGTCAACTTGTGAATTAAAAAAGGGAAAAAAATAAAAATAAATAAATATACATATTTAAGACACGATAACCAGCAAGTCGAAATTGAAAACCCAACATCGTCCCACCCACACGCAAAATACGCGCTTAGCCGTGGAGTTGCGGAAAAAAGCCCGCTATACCAATACCAATACCAATCGTCCCACTGTTGGGCAAGGGTCTATTTTCTGAGTGAGAGGGGTCAGGATATAGTCCACGACGGTAGTCTACTGCGAGTTGACGGGAAGTACCTACTACTCTGTAGCAGTATGCATACTGCTGCGTTTCGTATGGTGAGTCTGGAGCGACGGAGGCCCAATTCCCTCCTCAGTCTCTCTCCTTCTCCTTTTCTCTTTCCCCTCCCTTTTCTTTAAATAGGCTTGGCAACGCATCTGCAACTCCTTTGGTATTGCAGATGTCCATGGGCGGCGATGACTTCTTACAATTAGGTGGCATGCCTGTTCGTTTGCCGAATTATCACACAAAAGAGAAAGATGAGATATACATATTATATGATCCTCATCATGTAGTTGCTTTGTCTCGCAAATGGATGTTCTTTTTCCATTACAACTCAGACAGACATTATTGAAAATGATTGAATAGTTTCGATATCAAAAATACATTAATATGTCAAAATGTGATCCGATATCCGAAATGAGCGAGTGTGACAGAGACAGACAGCTTCAAAAATATGAAGTAATTCATGTTGGTTAAAGGACTAATCAAGATGATGGTGCCATCTGGTCATTAATACCATTTAGTGCCAAATGGTATTAATGACGTCATAGTTGAAAGAAGCTCAACGCAGCAATAATGCAGTCGAAGCTCACTTCACTTTACGCTCTGCGTTCGACTCGTACGCACACCGTGATACTATTACGCGTTTCTTTTATTATAATCCTACCTTTTTTTATAGTAAAAAGCTGCTTGATCCTGATTGATCCCTTGACCTTTAATTACAGCCATGGAATTCGTGACAAAACAACTGTCTCCTACCACTCACAATCTTTGTCACCTGTCAAATTTGTATCCAACCAAAGACGTTTTTAACGCGCGGATTTTAAATTGCTGGTGCAAATACATTCATATGATTCCAATTGTTACAGAATGGCGATAAAAAATCCACGCAATTATTCGCAGTGCAGGTTAAAACTAACTGTAAGGCCTTGTCCGCACTGCGAATTTTTCACGGCACGTTTTTTATTCTACCGTATTATATTCACTAATTAGGATTACACTTAATAAGCACTGTGAAAAAAAAATCTTTCGATTTTTTCAGTTCAATGCAGTTCCGAGCTGAGACGAACGTCTATGAATATTAAAATTCATAACAGAAAAAAAAATATCTACCTGACACTACGGCGAACAATAATAAATCTGCAACGCATTGTGTTCAATTTGCATCAAATCACAGATCGTTTCCCGCGTAAATTCTACACCGCCAGTGCGGTTCCTCCTACAAGATTCAGTGTTTTACAGAATTGCGAAAAAAAAATACTTGCGGTGAAATATCGCAGTACGGACAAGGCTCATTTTAAACGAAGGAGTCTTGAGTCGGTAGTTTTAATAATAAAACTAGCACACACATGGCTGAACTAATTAACTTTTTCACAACAAAATCAAGTAAGAAACAACACGCTAACATTTTTAATATGCTTGTCCGTTAATAATCTATCCTTGTCCGAGCAAATTAAAACTTGGGTGAACTGAATGAAAGTTCTTTTAATGAAAATTAATTACGGACGGATTATTTTATATACACATATTATACTGTTTTATTTAGCAAGACCTATGAATACTAGGTATCACGCCTGTATTCCCCAAAGGGGTAGGCAGAGCTGTATTAATGTACTCCCATATTGCGCCGGTATTTTTAGATCCCATGTCATAGGGCGCGAGCCTGATGCCATTAACCGGACACAAATCCAGACTTCGAGCTGCTACTGAGAATTTCATAGAAAAACACAATAACACTTTGCTCGACCAGGGGATCGAACCAGGACCTCTAGCGTAGCAGCTCCCGCTAGGACCACTAGACTAATGTCTAAGTCTTAAATGTTTTTTAGAGTACGTGTTTTAACTCCTGAATTTCCTATCTGACAACCTCTGGAAAAAAGACGAAACAAACTCAGAGAATCATGGTCTCTTTTAAAGTACAGATAGCAGTATTATCAGGTATGCGAATTTTACAATGTAGGAAAATGTTTGAAGAAAGAGCCATAGCAGTTTTGAGCTGACCTGTCCTAACTGACGGCACGCATACATCAGTCATCGTGTAGCTCAACCATTATTTAGGGAGCTCCAATTTATTAGAAAGCCCTCTTAATGATGCTCGATCCAGGAACTCACACGCTGCAGCTAATCTTGCGATAGTAAGTAGTCGCATTTAATTGGTGCAGTATTTAAAAAAACTTTAAATATTTTCATGACCTTCAATAACTTAACTTTGAAATAAAAGCATCGCAAGCTATGTATGCCTAATGAATCCATTCGCTGACTTGCAATTTATTACCAAATTTACTTTTTCCCGTGACTTCGGTCGTGAGGAAATTTTAATTATTTTATAACACAACATACTATCACGCCTGTTTTCCCCGAAGGGTTAGGCAGAGGTGTACTAATGTACGCCCATACTTCGCCGGTATGTTTAGGTCCCATGTAATAGGGGGCGAGCCGTTTGCTATTAACTGGGCACAAATCCAGACTCTGAGCTGGGACTGGGACTCTGAAAACGAGTCCTAACTGTCCAATCCCAGATATGCAGCTGTGATTTTTCATTTTTATTGCATTCATTTCCTGTGAAGGAAATCGATATCGTTCCTCTCTCACTTCCTCTCTCTTCCTGGATTTGCATTCCACATAGTGGTGGGTTCAGTCAGTTCAGACGGAGTGTGTCGGACTGCATCCATAGTGGGTTGCCTACTGATGCCATAAGGAATGAACTGGATGAACAGTTCAAGGGAAGTACTACCCTCCTACAGAAAATCGACGTCAAGTAGCAGTATACTTAAATGTTGCGTTTTGTACGCTGAGTGTGGAGCGCCAAAGACCCAATAACTTTGCAGTCCCCTTCCTTCTCCTTTTCTCCTCCCTCCGTTTGCTGAGTTATCTCATAAAAAAGTACCTTGAGGTACGCTAGGTATCGCTACAGCCTACGTCCAGAAGTGGGCGAAGATCAGCTGATGATGAAACAAATGTAGAGAGAATGAAATTAGCAGCTCTGACAAACAGACGAAAGATCTCTTTTATTGTAGTATAGACCTATGTCACTTTAAAAGTATTAGCTTAAACATTATTTGTTTTAAACACAATTTTATGTCACGTATTGTCCTTGCGACGTCTGAAGGTGAAAGCAGATCGATTTGATAACAAACTTAAATATAAGGTTCTCAGATGACCGCAAAACGACCGCCATTCACTAAGATATTAGCAATTTATATGCAAAACATATCGTTTCTTTAATACATTCATTTGCTGTGGGTTTTGCAAGATACTATAATATTCATACTAATAAATTGACGGCCTCATTAGTCTAGTGGTCCTAAGTGCGATTGCTACACTAGAGGTCCTGGGTTCCATCCCCAGGTCGATCAAAGTGTTATTTGGATTTTCTATGAAATTCCCAGTAGCAGCTCGGAGTCTGGATTTGTGCCCGGTTAATGGCAATAGGCTCGCCCCTTATTACATGGAACCTAAATACCGGCGAACTGTGGGTGTACATAAGTACACCTCTGCCTCACCATTCGGGGAATACAAGCGTGATGGTATGTAATATTTTAAATACGCTGCGCAGATGTGTATAGATCACAGGGGGCGAGCCTATTGCCATTAACCGGGCACAAATCTAAACTCGGAACTGCTACCGCTGCTGAGAATTTTCCAAAAAAACCCAACAACACGTTGCTCGACCTGGGAATTCAACTCAGGACCTCTAGCGCAACAGTCTCGCGGATAACCACTAGACTTATGAGGTAGTCAACAATTTATATTCAAAACATATAGTTTATTTAATACATTTAGAGACTAGAGGTTGGATTGGATTTTGCTTTTGAATATTCATCTATACTTCTATACTTAATATAATATTATAAAGCTGAAGAGTTTGTTTGTTTACTTGAACGCGCTAATCTCTGGAACTACGGGTCCGTTTTGAAAAATTCTTTCAGTGTTAGATAGCCCATTTATCTAGGAAGTGTATAGGCTCACTAATCATCACGCTAAAACCAATAGGAGCGGAGCATAAATGATAAATGTTGCAAAAACGGGAAAAAAAATAATGCAGAAAAGCCGAGAAACCACGCGAGCGAAGCGAGCCCGCGTGGGCGGAAAGCTATTATTAAAATAATAGAAAAAAAATACAAAGAAAAAATTTAATGTAAAATGTGACGTGGTCGGAGTTCCAATTCACACATAAATTCAAATATTACGGACCAGACATTTATTTTTACTTACATAAAAGAAATTGCCATAGGAAAGCAATTTTGTCACCAATGTTGGATAGAATAATTACTTATCAGGAAAAGGAAATACACTTCAAACATAATCAGATGTTCTTCATAAACAATTTATAGAACCGATAATCAGATGGATAATTCTGGTACCCACTTAAATAATGTTCTCTGTATTCCTAAAAGAGTTAGGCAGAGGTTTCCTAATGTACTCCCACACTTCACCGGTACCTATTTTTAGGTCTCATGTAATAGGGGGCGAGCCTATTGCCATTAACCGGGCACAAATCCAGACTCCGAGCTGCTACATAGGAAAACCCAATAACACTTTGCTTGACCTAGGGATCGAACCCAGGACCTCTAGCGTAGCAGTCGCATTTAGGACCACTAAACTAATGAGGCAGTCATTGCATGTCATTAAAAAAATTATATATTCTAATTTTAACCCACATTTGAAGCGGCAAATCTTATTTCCAGCATTAGCATTACATTTTTTTACAAGAATGAAAACTCATACAAAACTTATGTAAGTAATACTCGTATATTTAACGAACACGCGTTCCCGAAAATATATGATACCATTATGTGTCTGTTGGAAAACTTATCATACTTCTACAATCATAAAAGTTACTCGCAGAAGCTTTAATAGCGCTGAAAATGGGTATTGAATCTATAAGATTTTTATATCTGATCTGAGAATATGTCTCGTGAGAAATATAGTTCAAATTAAACTTTTAACCGACTTCGAAGATAGTATGACATAAAAAAATTCTGCTTCTTGAGTAAAATCAGTTGAATTTACAGTGAATTGTTTGCAACGGGCTCTGGCACAGTATTCCACCGCGGTTTAATTAATTTGTCCTATAGGCTATTGAAGCGTATCGAACTCACTTAAAAAAAACATAATGAGTGTTGGGGCTCTAAAACAGATAAAATAAATCTGTAAGGTTAAATTGCGATCAATATTTTTTCTATGGGAATACTCGGCAAACGAGCAGTCGAGCTACCTGATGGTAAGTAGTCATCGTCGCCAATAGAAATCTGCAAAACCAAAGGAGTTGCAGATGCGTTGCCGAGCCTATTTAAGGAAAAGGGAGGGGAACGAGAAAAGGAAAAGAAAGGGGACTAAGGGAAAAATTGTGCCTCCGGCGTAGGTACCACACTCACCGTACGAAACGCAACAGTACGCATACTGCTACTTGACGTTGATATTCTGTGTAATTCTAAGTAAGATGTAACATTACATCTTACTTAGAATTACACAGAATTAACTTCAAATAAACGTTAAAATGTCTTATCTATATACCTTATTCTTCTTCTCTTTATATACCTATGTAAAAAAATCAATTGCTGTTTCGTTAGTCTCGCTTAAACTCTATAACGGCTAAACCGATTTGGCTAATTTTGGTTTTGAAATATTTGTGGCACTCCAGGGAATGTTTAAACGGCAAATTTGGACCCGGTAGCTAGAGCCCCAATAACTCCCTCGGTCCCCTTCCTTTTCCTATTCTTCTTCCCCTCCCTTTTCCTCTTTTGTTTGCGCCAGCATTTCCTATCTGATTTGAAGGATGATGTAGGATACTTACATAACTCAAGTATCGCTTACCTGCTTCCTGATTGTACACATCTAAATCCTTGACAATGGTATTAGGATCAATTGCTGGTTCGAAACTCACCTATTGCACTACCGACGTGAACCTACTCGTAATACAAGCATTTAGCTTAGTACGAGGGGTTAACAAGATTACTAGTAATGTGCTAATCACATTGCTAGTAAGCATTTAAAAAAAATGTGGTCAGTCGCGCGCGCTATCCGTGACGAACAAAAGGGATTGCAGCTTCATGTTGACTGTGAAAAGAAATTCCGAAATCAACTCCATTAGTCATGGTTTCCTTTACAATGCAAACAGAAGTAGCGCAGTATAAATATGAATGAACATCACAAACGAAAAAAAATACAAAAAGAGTTTTCCCGTACCGGGAATCGAACCCGAGCCTCCTGGGTGAAAGCCAGGTATCCTAGCCACTAGACCATACGGGAGATACTTGTTAGTTCGAAATGGTCGTTCAATATAAAAATACTCAATACAACGGCTATCTTTTTTTGTCACGATTCTAATAATTCAAGGGCATTCAACAATAAAATGTTTTGAAGACTCGCTGCTTACGTATTGATGACGTCAGAGATATTTTAGTCATACCGTTTCGTAAAATCTTATAAGTATCTGCCTCCTTATGGTACATAAAAAAATTATAATATTAAATGTAAAAGATGTTAAATGATACTACCAACTTTTTGAATGAATTAAAATGTCAATTTGCCTTTCTAAATCTTTGTAAATCAAGGCCATTTGAACTGAAACCAGACTCAGTGACTTATTCATTGAAGTGAGGATAGGTAAGTATTTTACATATATAACTTTATCTTGATTATTTTAATAAAATTATCACGCCTGCATACCCCAAGGGGTTAGGCAGAGGTGTTGTAGAGTTTTATGGTAGGTACCTTTATTTCAGGTAAAGCCTCGCGCGACGCCTATTAGCAGTTTTTTGTAAAAAAATAATATTGAGTGCCAGATGTCCGGGGACCTGAGACTGCAAGTTTATTTAGAAATGTTAAAGATTATTACACTTAAGCCAGTTGTAGGTAGGTACAGCGCGCGCGCGGTAATAGGCACAGATTTAGTGACGTGTGGCTCGACCGGTGACGCCGAACGAAGTGCTGCCTTTTATCGATATTAAAACAAAAAAAAATATATTATTCTAAAAAAATTCAACCATAAATTAATTTAAGAATTATTACAATTTCATTTCTAGTCTTTTATAAATAATTACGTGGACGATATACTTAAATGGCACATTTGTTTAGAACCTAATAAAGACTAGGTAACATCCAACAATATTATACGGGCCAAATTAATTAATATAATAATTATTAATAATTAATAAGTATTACCAAAAAAGAATACGTACTAAAAGTAGCCAAAAAAAATAAGGTTAAATTAGGACAGATCCATATTACTATACACTGTAAGTTACGTGCAATCTTCATAAAATACCGACTGTAATCTATGCAAGGCCTAAGTAAACCAGTGTTAATGGTCCTTGCCCCGTTCTCGGTCCTAAAATAACAACATCCAACAGTGATTTGTGTGGAAATTGCATTTTTTTTACCGAAGAACAAAAAAAAAGATTTGCACAATTTTGAGATAGGTAATTTTATTCGGGTATACGGTTAGTGTTGTTTTTTAAATTTACTTGATGTGGGTATAGAGGTTATTGTGCTGATGTGTATAAAAATAAAATTGGAACACACAATTACAGCATTTCACCCCTTAGGAGACGATAACCCTTCTAGTATTTTCCCAATTATCAAATAGAATCTGGTTTAGATAAGATTTGTATTTGCCTTCTTTTCCGTTGCCGGTTCGAAACCTACCCATTGCATTACCGACGTGAACCCATTCGTAACACAAGCATTTCGTTCAGCACGAGGGGTTAACAAGAATACTAGTAATGTGCGACCCACATTGCTAGTATCTAAGCATTTAAACAATTTTTATTATATGTTGAATGGGTCCCATTTTCCCACTACTGCTACTTAAGATATATTTAAGAAATAAAATTTGAGCTGTCAATATTTATGTCTACATCGGTCAGTTACAATTTCATTTTATTAAAATTATTACACTGTAAACCACATTCATACAAAGTCACTATCTTTCTTTTCTGTGATCGTATTTAGTAGATATCTTCTTTGTTGCCTCACCGCAACTAATGTATCCCCATTTACTTCAAACAAATGTACCGAATCAACCTCAGTCATAATCAATCCATCATCGCCGAAATCGTAAAGATAAATGAACGCGCCATTGTGGAAGGTGGGGGGGATCGTTATATTTCAAAATTCCATTTGAAACAAATGCTCCAGTTATCTTGAGACGAAATACTTATTATCGAAAATCCTTAATGACTCGCTCTTGAGTCGACACCTATTAAATGGGCGATCGTTTGGGCGATCACCCTTCATTTCCTTGGGCCGATGAGATCATTTGCTCACCCTACTTAAGGGAGGGGCGCACAATAACAAATTTAATTTAAAAATGAATGTGACAGAATTACACTGTACATATACAGAAGCGGCGATAGCTAATGGCTAGGCCGCCGGACCTACGATCATTATGGTTGCCGATTTGAAACCCACCCATTGCACTACCAACGTGAACCCACTCGTAACACAAGCATTTAGCTTAGCACGAGGGGTTAACAAGAATACTAACAAAAGACTATCACGCCTGGATTCCCCGAGGGGTTATGCAAAGGTGTAGTAATATCCACATTTTTCATTAGGGCACAAATTTAAACTCCATGCTGCCTGCCACAGCGAATTTTATAGAATTGTTAGAGCAATTTCTACACTAGAGATCGCGGGATAGATTCCCAGCTCAAGCAAAGTGTTATTGGGTTTATCTATAAAACTCTCAGTAGCAGCTGGGAATTTGGATGTGTGCCCGGTTATTGGCAATAGGATAGCATAACATAGCATATTTATCTTAATCGGCCTATAATGTTCTCACTGCTGGGTGGGACACAAACCTCCTCTCGGTGAGCAGGAGTGGGCCGTAATCCACCACGCGGGCCCAGTATGGGTTGGTAGATATCACATATCTTCGAATTTTTGGTTCTAGGAAATGTCGGTTTCCTCACGATGTTTCCTTCAACGTATTGGAAGCAGTGTTGATGAAATAATTCACACAAAGTAAAGCGGCTGTCTGGGTTCGAACCTATGTACAATGGGCTAGGCTCTCCCCCTAGTACATGGACCCTAAACCTACTAATACTACAACCGGCGTAATGTGGCTGTCAATTGTTACACCTCTGCCTAACCCTTTTGAAAATACAGGCGTGATGGTTAATATGTTATGAAACAACACGATTTTGTTGTTGTTACCTAGACTATGCTAAGAATTTCCAGTAAAATAGTTCCGTCTTCTAAACTAAAAACAACAATGCACAATAAACTCTTTAATCCTAACTCTCAATACCAAACTTAAGCGCGCGTCCGCTCTTACGTTAAAATGACGCAGTTGCCAAGTTTTAAGAGGAAGTTTTTTCAGCTGGCAATTAAGGCACAACTTTATACTGAGATGAAGCAGATTGTTTTTAAATATCTCCAGTTTCTTAGCTTAGCCTTAAGTGATAGTAAGTTTTAGTTTGAGAATCTAGGGTTTAAATTTCTTTGAAACTAAAATACTTAGATTCAGCGATTAGCTTTAGATAATACAGTTAATAAGACAGTTTCTTGTAAACATACCATCACGCCTGTATTTCCCGAAGGATTAGACAGAGGTGTACTAATGAACACCCACACTTTTCCGGTATGTTTAAGTCCGGGCACAAATCCAGACTCCGGGCTGCGACTGAGAATTTCATAAAAAACCCAATAACACTGCTCGACTTGGGGATAGAACCGAGGATCTCTAACGAGGCAGCCAAAATCAAGGATACATGCTTAACAATATGATAAGATGACATTTAGAGCTGTAAATTAATTATTTAAAGCTTTCTAGCAATGTTGGTCATTACTATGTAGTGACTCTTGATAACCCCTCGTACTAAGCTAAATGCTTGTATTCAAACTGGGTTTACAGTGGTAGTGCAATGTGTGAGTTTCTGAACCGGGAACCACATGATCGCTAATTCGATTCCCTAGCCATTAGGCTACCACCGCTTCAAAAATTAATGTTTTATCGATTAATTATAACGATAAAATACCAGGATGTTAATAAATCGAAGTTGTCGGTTACATGCTTGTATCGCACATAGTAACATAAAGTCATTTAGACGTAAATACTTAAAGCAGCACCGTAAGTAAGGTCCCAAGTACCTTTTACCGGTAGCAATCTAATCAGCATTGGTTTCGAAATAGCCCATCTTGAGTGCAAGCTTCACTTGTTCCTGCATTTTGTTCTACCTTGCATTGTTAGCTTGCTATATGGAGCGCATCCAACGTCCCAGTTGAAAGATATTTGCGATGCAAAGCGATAAAAAAAAAAAATTTTAAATATAAAGATCTAATTAATTGCAGTAACATGAGTGGATTACAATACAAATATGCATGCAATGGTGTTAAAACATTTTTTTGAGCTACATGTTATTCCATATAAGGCGTACACATATTTTTATAATTTCAATGTGTAAGTAGTGATATTATAGTTGAAGAGAAAACCTAATCACAAGTCAGAATCTTTCATTTATGAATCATCAGTTTGGAGTTTATCAGTTGGAATTTATCAGTTTGGAGAAATCGTTGAACATACATTTAAAAAAAAACGTATAGTCGAACATAGAACCTCCTCCTATTTGGGCAGAGATAAAGTCGGCATTATATGGACTTTATGAGATTTTAACGAAACGAATGTTTAAGTCGAGCTAAGAGTCATTGGGTTTTTCTATGGAATTCTGAAGAGCAGCTCGGAGTTTGGATATGTTCCCGGTGAATGGCAATAAGCTCGCCTGATAAATGTGGGTGTACATTAAGAACAGCTCTGCCTAACCCTTCGGGCAATACATACGTGATGGTATGGTTATCACATTTTTTTCTCAATAGATTTTTTTTTTCAATCTCTTCAATATCCATCTTTTCTGTATCTCGATAATCCAACGTAAACTTTGCCTGTTTACAAAAACCTCTTACGCTAAAACCATATAAACTTTCATCAAGTTTTCTTCAATTTCCGAGTACACAAATCAATCCTGTGAGACGGCAGTATATCGAGGCTTTGGAGTACGTGTGAAGACGTTTGCGGGCAGATAAGCGATATCGGCAGGCCATTTGCCGCATAGCTGATAATTTCCGTTGCGCGATGGCGTCATTTACCCTCCGGAGACTTTGGGGTGGGGCTCCACTAGCTCCGTATAACTTTAGAATTATAATTAAAAAGGTGGTGATACTGTAGAAAAATGCATCTGTAAATTGATGATTGCTTAAGCATGCTGGAAGGAAACGGAAGCCGTCTTCCTTTGCGGAAGGTGGCTGGCAGCAACTGGATCAAAACACTAAAAGAAGCTTTCGTCCAGCAGTAGACGAATACGGGGTGATGATAATGATGATGATGATAAACAATATATTTTAAAAGAGTGTCCATGGAGTTTCTTGCCGGATTCTTCTCCATAGGATCAACTTTTTGGAACCGTGCAACTAGAGTCAATAACGTTTCATAAACGCTTGTAAAAGCTAATTTGAAATAAAAACATTTGATTTGATTTGATTTGAATCTTGTTCGCTGAGCGTGAGATTCGTTTATCAGCTTGAGCTAAGTATTAAGACCACAAAGCACATATAGATCATAGACTTTATAGAGTCATTTTCAATATGCAATAGTTGATATGAAGAGAAGATTTTACTTTTCTACAGACTGACTGCTATATATGCTTTATTTGCGACAATTTTGCTTGTACAATGAACTTTTCGTAAAACGTCACTATTTTTGGAATACGGGTAGAAACTATCAAACCAATTCTCAACTCTTTTGAGAATCGTGCTCAATAACTTTTAACGGTTCTCTTAAATTAAGCAGTGGACTAATATTAATAAATCTAAGGATGTAGACTGAGACCATGAAAAAAATAATCGATTAAAATACTTTTCCCTAGCTGGAATTCCCACCAGAATCATAAGGTGCATTTACAAACGCAATTTCTCATTTACACAAACATTCTGGCTTAAACTACTAACTGTAGGCCATACAAAATCGATACCTACGTGAATGAAACTCAACTAGTTTCACAAGCCGACTGTGCCGGTGGGTGCTGTTAAGTTTTTAAATAAGTATAACGAATATCGCCCGCTTACAACAACACCTCACCCTATGTCTTTAAAGCCACCACACGTTTTACACTCATGCTTCAACGTATGAAGTAATTTTGAGCTTTAACCCCTCACAATAAGGACCTCAAAACTTCAATCTTCAAAGCCTCAAACGAACTATTATATAAGTTAATATACAGAACTGTCTTCCACCATTACTGACTGTCAAAGTCATCTGAGACAGTCCCGATATTTGAAAAAGATAGTGGTGTTGATAAAATTCTATATATTGGTCTAGTGGTTGCAAATGCGACTATTTCTGTACACTACATCTCTTCGGAGAAGGCGTGATGGTATTCGGGTTGGGAAAACTCGACATTTTCTAAGTCCCGGGACGTCCAGCGACTTCAAGACTTCTCAGCAGAAAATTTTAAACGAGCTTATTTTGGCAAGATCTATCAATAAAAAAAGATATAAATTTGAGTAAAAAATTACATTTATTGAACACAGAATAAAATTTTAACGTCTTTTACGTTGGAGTATTGTGTATACAAGTAATTATTTGTTAAGGTCATTAGTCATGGCGCTTTCAATGACAGATTGCGGGAAGTTAATAAAGTTTATAATGTACCTTTTTCGAAAATAACATATAATACAATTTCAATAACCGTGTCTCGTCTCGAGTCTCGACCCGTAACTCTCATTACTCGAAACAACTTCTTCTTTTGGTGCCTCTCCAATCACTGAAGGTTGGCCATCCACTCTGTATATTTATTTTTATCTTTGGCGAGGTGGAACAGCTCAGCAGCACTCGTGATTCCGGTCCATTCGCGAATGTTCCTTAACCAGGACTTTTTTCTTCGGCCAACACCGCGTTTCCCCGCTGCTTTGCCCATCATTATAAGTTGCAGCAAATGATATCTCTCCTGCCAAAAGACGTGCCCGAGGTAAGCAACTTTTCTTTGTTAGACGACCTGTATGAGCTTGCGGTCCTGGCCAATTCGCCTTGAGACTTCGACTTTGGTGACTTTTTGAGTCCAGCTAATATTTACAAACAGTCCCGGGACTTCGAGACACGAGACGTCCCGAGACCAAAACCCTGGATGGTATATTATGTTTAAATTCAAAATAGCACACCCATCCATATTCTGGTAAAGCGCATCTCATATAGATGGGTATCTTGTAAATTGTGGCCCAATATTTCATGTAAAATGACACTTTTAGTAAGAGATGGGCTCTTGGATTACTAAATGCGATATGATGTCGATAATTTATATTTTTAAAGTGTTTAAGGAAATTCATGCCAGAAATCGATTTACTCGTTTATATCGTTTAGGCAAGAAACTTCACTTCTTACCTCTTCTTGGTTAGCTCTTAAATGCCATGGTAATATTTTTCTCTATTCGAAGGCCATTATTGATCCCAGTTTTTCTTATAGTTCAAATAATAGGTCGTCTTTAATTTTATTCTCACTTCGTTAGAACAAATCAAATCAAATGTTTTTTTTTCAAATAAGCTTTTACAAGCGTTATTGACTCTAGTTGCACGGTTTCAAAAAGTTGATCCTATGGAGAAGAATCCGGCAAGAAACTCCACGGACACTCTTTTTAAATAAAAGATTTTACATTATTCACTATGAATGTTATATTATGGTGATAACAGAGTGTGAGGACATTGGACAACCAAATTATAATCAACATAAATTATTTAAAAGATTATCTATAGAATTTCTTGCCAGCTCTTTTTCATCAGAACTCGATTGCAGCGCTATCTATCGGATCCAATTGTGAATCTAAAAATCTATGTATGAGAGGGAACAAAATTATATATTTACAGGATGCCGAATTAGTCACCTGAACCCATTAAAGGGGTTATTCTACCCGTCATATAGACCAACTTCCCCTATTATACTACTGTTTATTTGTACTAGTTTAGCGGCTTAGCGTAGTTAGTAGCAATGTATTCAATAAGTATATGTATTAAATCTGGTACCAGTCAGTAAAGTATTGAATCCCACAAACCCATTACAGGAACTTACGTGAAAAAAGAATGACTTTTCATAGGTGTCTAAAACGTGGTCTATTTTTGGATAGGAAGATGTATTTATTTTTCACGAATAGGGTATGGGTTTCATAGGAAAAGTTGTTAAGAGCGACGGGTAGAATCATCCCTTAAACGGGATGAAGTGACCATATCGGCAACCATCAACACTATTCAGATCTGTTTTAGCGAGAATAACGAACAGCAATTATTTTTTATACACAAGAAGAAGATTAAATTACTTCACTAGACATAACAACTGATTGTATTAAAGCCTTTAGGTATATTAATTTAATTTGCGACATAATTAACAGCTGCTGCGCTTAATAAATAAATCGCCTACCCTCAAACTGTACTGTTGACTACATTAAATCATTGGAGGATTTAATTAAGTGTAAGTAAATATTTTTATTTATATTATTAGCCGTTGCTCTTGATTTCACTCACCCAAAACAGCTTGTAGGTGACGTGTCAACATGAGGCATGAATCAGACTGTAAGTTAGGCCTCCAGAAATACAACTAAGAAAATCTCATCCAATGTCGTGCAGTAGTTTTGGCGTTATGCGTCTACAAACATACAGATAGTCAGACAAAAATTCTAAAAAAATGTTGTTTTGGCTTCTGATACTCTAACAAAGACCCCCGCGCCATATTAGTTTTTCTTTAATATATATACTTAATTTGACTGCCTCGTTAGTCTTGTGGTCCCAATCGCGACTGCTACGCTAGAGGTCTTGGATTCGATCCCCAGGTCGAGCAAAGTGTTACTGGGTTTTTCTATGAAATTCTCAGTAGCAGCTCGGGGTCTGGATTTGTGCCCGGTGAGTGGCAATAGGCTCGCCCCCTATTACATGGGACCTAAACATACCGGCGAACTGTGGGTGTACATAAGTACACCTCTGCCTAACCCTTCGGGGAATACAAGCGTGATGATGGTAGGTATATACTTAATGTACAAACATCGTTCTGTTTCAATTTAGTTTAGTCATTTTAGTTGTTAGTTTAGTTATTATATGTACCTACCGATAGATAAAATAAAGTAGATATGGTTCAATACTGGGCTCCAGTGACTGGATTAGGAATCCCGAAGATCAGGCTCTGTGGCGTTTACTAGCAGAGGCCAACGTCTAGCAGTGGAAGAGTATAGGCTGATGATGATGATATTGATGATGATAATGATGATGATGGTTCAATATCTAATGAACTATCTCACTGGTCTAGCGATGGAAAAAAAGGTTTTTAATTGCTATTTTCAAATGATACATTTTTCTAATTAAAATTTCTGCACTGTCAGTTCTAAGCACTTTATATATTGTTTAATTTGGACTTAAATTGGTGAATGTTTTCGAATGAACCAAATTTGATTTGGCAGATTTTGCGCGATAGGGTCCTGTTACAGGGGGATTAGAATTTCACAATTCTGGGCGATTCTGACGTCACGACTTACCTATCTAGTGATTTATCTTACAAAACAACCGTTTCAAAGGTTGAAAAGATTCAAAGAGTATGTATTTTTAACAAATTGGATAATTGAATCTATGAATGATAGACTCATTTTATTTAAAAAAGAAAACAAAAGAAGAAGTTTGACAATAAAAAAGTCCTTTCTGATTATATTCTACCTTGTTTTGTTTGACATTTGAAAATGCTCAATGCAATTACTTACGTGATAGCTGTCGTTCTGGAATCGCTTTTAGGTTTCGTGATAAAATAACGTTTAGAAATGTCCCTTGTCTTGCGATATATTGATGTAGGTACTAATGAGAGAAGTAATAGAGACTAAATCTAAACAAATAATTGATCATATAGGTACGGTTACATTGGTTTCAAAGCGACCTGACATTTGCATTGTGTTGCACTTTGTTTTATACTGGGAAGAACTTTTTTGATACTTGCCACTTTAAGCGAGGCAGCAGATCACAGTCCTTTTTTCGAGGCAGAAAAAGTATTATGAATAATCATACAAAATATGCAGTTTATCGAGTAATTGGTAAATAATGTCTATCTTTCAATTATTTATCATCTAAGGGTAAGTAAGGGGTATCTGTGCGTCTCATAAGAAAGCTCAAGGTCTCTCAGCTATGAAAAGAGCTATGCTTGGCATTTATCTACGCGAGCAAATCAGAAATGAGGAGATCCGTAGAAGAACTAAATTGCCGTGCCCGACAGGGTCCATGATTGATACCTACTAAATTACTGTGTAACACCTGTTAACATTGTGGAGTGCAATAAATATATTGAGTATTGAGTATTGAGAACCAAAGTTGTCGACATAGCTCAAAGGATTAGCAAGCTTAAATGGCAGTGGGCCGGGCACAGCTCGTAGAACTGATGACCCTTGGGCAAAAAGGTTTCGAATAGAGACTAAGCACCGGAAAACGCAGTGTAGGACGATCTCCAACGAGATGGACATACGACCTGGCAAAGGTCGCTGGGAGTCGTTGGATGCAGGCGGCATATGACCGGTCATTGTGGAAGTCTATGGGGGAGGCCTTTGGTCAGCAGTGGACTTCATTTAGCTGATGTGATGATGATTGATACGATGACCATCTAAGACGTATTCAATGTCGCCCATTGGCATGTGACCGCCCGTAATTTTCTGAATATTCATGGCAAAATATCTAAAATAAACTTTTGATTTACCTGTTAAAATAACACATAAACTTTTAGAAATAATAAACTGAATCCAAATCGATTCATAAATTTTGGAGATGTGTCAAAAATCGAAAGCAAATCTACCTAAAAACAACTTAAAAAATTTAAAATTGAATAACATGCCCCCCACCCCCCATTTTAAAGATTATTTCCGACATTTTTTATGAATATTCAGAAAATTCCGTTCGGTCACATGCCCAGGGGCGACATTGTATATTAAATTATTAATATTATGCGTTTATACACCAACTTTGTTATCAAATGGTCATCAGTAACTTTACTGCAACAGACATATAGGGGCGTAATTAATTCCGTTAGGACGTCTGCAACATGTCACGCCAAATGCATTGCATTGTAACTTGTTGAATACTGCGACTTAAATACTTGATACTTGGCACCTTCTTACGAGGCAATGTTGAGTTATAGCATTGGACTGGAATTTGGAACTTGTTGCTTTTTGGCGTATACTGAGTTTGTAAAATAAAGCATATTATTTTTAATATCTACATTTTTGTGTGCCTGCGTAAAGTATGGAATCAGCAAAAAATACTTTAAAATTATATAGGTAAGTATTAAAATTTGTACTTAATTACTTAATCATAAAAAAAAATGTATTACCCTTGATTCTTAAGATTTAATAAAATAATTAAAAAAATACTTTAACTATCTCCACGTTGAATATAATTATAAAATAATATAAAAATACTCTACACGTATATCATAATATTTTGTAATGTTTAACAGTTACAAGACTGTTTCATTAGTGCAAAAGTCCCAAGCGTGACTGCTATGCTAGAGGTCGTGGGTTCGATTCCCAGATCGATCAAAACGTTATTGTTTTTTTTTCAATAAAATACTCAGTAGCAGGTCGGAGTTTAGATTTGTGCTCGGTGAATGCCAATAGGCTCGCCCCTATTACATGGGACCTAAACATACCGGTAAACTGTAAGTGTACACCTCTGCCTAACCCTTCAGGAAAAACAGGCGTGAACGTGAGAGTGTCCACAGTCCATTTTATCCATAAAAATATTGGCCTTTCTGCTACCAGGAGTAGAAAAGCCAATGTTTTTATTTACATATTATTTGAAACCTACTTTCTTATTCTAAGAATCATCAATAAATATTTTGATTCGATTTTTTTTATATGTAGCTAGGATGAACGTACCTCCGTAATGACCACTGAACATTAAGCAACAAAGTGATCAATTTAATACCCAAACATAATCCTTTACAAACGCCCTTCAATATCCATCGAGCCATCAATAAGCACAACAAAAGTATCAACAACGCTTGATCCATACATTTCACGCCATGGAACGCGAAATCCCCAAAGCGTAATCGCTTCATTTGGCTGACATGTCATAATTTATGATATAAACGAGTGTTATCTTCAAGGTGATATATTAGAGTGGCAATTAGAGCCTTATTCTAACTGCTAATGAGTTTAAATTGCGTTTAAGCCCGCGATAGGGGGTTATAAAGAGGATAAAAGTACCTTCGTGTATGCACATTGTGATGGTACCAACTCGGTTAAGAGTCTAAATTTACGACTAGGAAGAGGCCGGTACTTTATCAGGTGCTATGACAGCCGTTTAAGAGGAGTGTCCCTCGCGAGTACGACAATGTTGCATTGTTCTCGCTGTCTCTATCGCTCTCTTTGCGATCGCGTGGCCGAGAGGTGAAACAACACTATTTCTGATTAAATGATTTAAATTACATGATTTTTTTTTTGTAAATGATAATTTTATATTACATGATACATTATCTTGAAATACTAGAATAAAGTTCGGTCGTTTTTATCGAATTTACCAATCTTTTATCTCGTGTAACTTTTTACCCGTATACGGAAATTATGTTTTAAGGCCGCGTATTTTGATGATAAGATTTTTACTGCAAAATTTCAAAGACTTTCATTGTTAAAAATCAAGATAAGACTTAATCAAAAAAAAAAGAAAACTACTTTTATATGGAGCCCGGGGCCGAGATTATCCTCTTCACTAGATAGTATAAAACAAAGTCGCTTTCTCTGTCCCTATGTCCCTTTGTATGTTTAAATCTTTGAAACTACGCAACGGATTTTGATGCGGTTTTTTTTAATAGATAGAGTGATTCAAGAGGAAGGTTTATATGTATAATACATACATATTTTAGTATAGAAAAGCCAATAAACCACGCGGGCGAAGCCGTGGGCGGAAAGCTTACATTTTTTAAAGACTCTGAATGGTTTTATTTCTGAAACGGCCTCATGGGTCTAAAGATCATAAATGCGACTGCTAAAATAGAGGTTCTGGGCTCTATTTTAGCACTATATAGCTCTATTTTAGCACTCTTCTCGACATGGGAATACCCAGGTGGAGAAAAGTGCAATTGGATTTTTCTATAAAATTCGCAATAGAAGATTTCGACCCGAATTAGGCTCGCTCCCTAGTACATGGCAACTAAACATACTGGTGAAAAATGTAGGTGTAAAATAGTATAAACCTGCCTAAGCCGCTGGGAATACAAACGTCATGGTAAGTTGCTTTTAGGTCTCTCTTTAATTTGTTGCGACAATTTTGTTCGTGTGGGGTCGATTACTCACAGTTATTAGTACGATTATGTTTCTTTTTTTATTGGCCTGTATTGTCCCACTCTTTAGAGAAGGCCTCTCCATTTTTTCCCACTCTATGATCATCATTGAAAAACCACAAAATTTCACTTCAATCGATCCGTTCTCAATCTCCGAGAGTCTCTCCGAGAGAGAGCGAGAGAGAGAGAGAAAAATCGTAATTCAAAAGAATACACATTGTCTATTAGAAAATTCAAAAGGACCAATTGGTCCTTTGATCCGGAATTCTCTATCAAAGCGCTGTGACAAACTTACACTGACTATTTTAGGCAGTGTAGGACCAAACGAGAACAATTAAGTGTGTGGTGTCCATAACCAGCTGGCTGCGGTGGACGCGGGCGCTGCGCGTGAACACACGGCAGCGGAATTAATACTGGTACGGATTTTCGGCAAGGTTAAGGTAGAGGCTGAAGCGAGATTTGTGTTAGGACAGTGCAGTATCATAATCTAGTAGAGACCATAGGTGGTAACTATCCACTACGGCTCTCACTCTAGTGAAAGGTACGGTGGCCAGCACATCAAGTTACCACAAAATGGCAAATTTTCGGTTTAAAATCATTTGGAGAATTTTGACAGTTTTGTATACCTTGACCTGCTGGCGACTGTACATGAGAATTTTCCAAACCTGAAAAAAAAAAGAACTAAGCGGACCGTCATAAATATAAATCAGTATTTGTAAACGGTTTACAATGTAGGTATGTACAGAATGAAATGTATGGTACAGAAAAAAGTCCTACAGTGGGACAAGGTTTCATTAGAAAAATATAATATTACAATAAAATTAGTACAAGCTCTTGCCTGTGGTTCCATTCACACCCTAAAGGTTTTTGAGACATCTCTGGGGGTATTTCTGTCTGTCGGGATCTACGTCCGTCTCCAAGGTCCAAATTGTTTCTCTACCAAAATTCGCATGTAGGTACAAAATTGGTATGGAAATGTATATGCTTTTTAATCGCTCAACGTTCATGACTCGCGCTCACGTGGTCGCAGTATTTAAAGCTGAGCCAGAGAGGAGCCTGCCTTAACGCTCGTTCCCATGTTGTATCCACGTTGCTACAGCTGTTTTGAACGAATAGAGCTTTGTGTCAGATAACATATCATCACGCCTGTATTTCCCGAAGGGTGAGGCAGAGGTCTTCTACCTACCGGCAAAGTGTATGTGTATATTACGCATACAGTCTGCGAGTCTAACAAAAACCTAAAACCGCCTTCAAAAATTGGCTTTAATTTGAGTGGATTTAATTTAGGTTATATTGTTTATATTTTCACTGTACTGAAAATAAAGTATAATTTTATCTATGTATTTATCTAATATCGAACATTTTTAGGTTGTTAGAAAGGGACAGCGCTATTTAACTTGAAGAGTGGCGTCCCTTTCACATAATCACAAAATTATCGCAATAACACGTACAATACAGCCTCAGAAATGTTTGATAATTACTTTCAGAATATAATAGTAAGTTCACTGAATTGTCGTAATACCGAAAACAATGTTCTAGAGAATCTAGACTAAACATTATAATAATGTAGCGACGCGACACTAAATCGGCACAGCCATTTACGCTTGTATTGATTAGGGCAACGGTTACTTTGCGCGAACAAGGACTAATCTCTTCGACTAATAATGATAAAATCCGGGACAGAATATTTTTTTTTGGGATAACTCTGCAAACGAATAGGCGAGCCACCTGATGGTAATAGTCATCGCCGCCCATGGACATCTGCAATACCAAAGGAGTTGCAGATGCGTTGGCGAGCCAAGGAAAAGGGAAGGAGAAAAGGCAAAGGGAGGGGATGTAGGGAGGAATTGGACCTCTCGCGGTCCACACTCACCATACGAAATGCAACGGTATACATACTGCTACTTGACGTTAATAATCTGTGGGAGGGTAGTACTTCCCCGGTCGTGCGGACCCATTCATGCTGGCACTTAGATATGCCAGCGAGACACTACTAGTACTAAACGGACAGAAATTCTATCGTTTACTTTTGCATTCACTAACTTTTACCATCATATCAGGCTGAACGAAAGCCTCCCCCATAAACTTCAACAAGGAACGGTTTTAGGCTGCCTCCATTCAACTACACCCGGCGACTAAAAAAGTAACAAAACTATTAACTTTGTTACATCCAAATAGGTATTCTAGAAATATGATAAATAAGTAACTAAAAGTAAACTATACAAGGATGATCCGCCCACGTGCGTCCTCAACTTACGTATTGCGTGGGATGCATTGAATATGAGGTACATGTTTATTCCAATTAATTTCCAAATATCTATGTCAACTTCAGAAAAGGGTAACGTTTTTACAAAAAATAAACCTTTCATTAAAAGTTCTGAACATAAACAATTACCATAAATAAAATAGGTATTTCTGCCACTAATAATCTCATAAACTTAATATAATATTATCCTACAGTGAATAATGTAACACCTTTTATTTTCAAATAGTGTTCATGAAGTTTCTTGCCGAATTCCTCTACGTGAGATCAACTTTTAGAACCGTGCAACTAGAGTCAATAACGTTTCATAAACGCTTGTAAAAGATTATTTGAATTAAAAACATTCGAACCAGGCGTGTAATTATTTATATGTGTGAATGAGTGTTAGATGCTAGAACATAGCTCAAAAACCACTAATCAGATTTTAATAATCGAAATAGCGGTTGATTGTTTGAATTTTTGGAAATCATTTTTCAACATGGCACGAAAAAAATTTAAAACGACGTCATCGCGCAAAGTAAACCCAGCTTTTATCGTGATTGGCTGATCCCATTGTCGGTAATAGACCACAAATCAAATGTAGATAGTTATATTAGACAGTATGGTATAATACATCTACGCGGGTTAATACTATAGTCCAACGCTAATCCAGTTGCGAGTTTAGTGAATAGTAATAGTAGCAAGTGATTAAACTTGTGCCGTTTAGATCACGAGAATTAACGGAGGGTCCGTGGATAGATAATATATCAAATTAATTTGAAGGTCAATACTTAAATAATGATTTGCATCGGATTGCCTGCGTATGCCGCGGTCAGGTTTTTTCATGGATGAAGTCGGCAAACCAGGAAACGAGGCACCTTATGATTGGAAGTAGTCATCGCCGCCCATAGACACCTGCGACACCAAAGGAGTTGCAGAAGCGTTGCCGAGCCAAGGCAAAGGGACGGAAGGAGAAGGAAGGGGGCTGAGGGAGGAATTGGGCCTCCGGCGCTCCACACTCCCCAAACGCGACGTAACAGTATGCATACCTAACGTCGATATTCTGTGGGAGGGTAGTACTTACCCTGTCGTGCCGACCCATTCATGCTGGCATGTAGACATGCCAGCGAGACACTACAACTATTAAACTTCGTTCACCATGGAACTAGAGAAGGCTTGTAAAGAATATAGAAAAAGCATGTCTAAATCTCTTAATCACTGCAGAAATTTTAATATATTCCTATTATTAAGTAAACACTTGGCTACACTATGATCACTATAGTTAACCGATGTGTAAGGGCGGCTCATTACCGCAGTTAGTAATAACTGTAATGCATAGTAAGTCTCCGTGTGCGGCGCGTAGATAACGAATGTAAACATACTATTAATTGTGACATACAGTGACGAAGGATGGCGAGCTTGTTGGCGAACGAAATGTAATAAAAGTAAAAGTTATGTTTTTGATAATAGATACAGACACACACAGATACAAATTCAGAATATATAGGCTGGTCTGGTATTGTAAACACTTTCGGTACAATGCGAAACTAGCATATACTTATTGGATTCGTAAAGCTTAATGTTTAGCGATGTGTTCATTGCTTCCTCTCTCCTACATTGCTGCGGCCAACGGGGTCCTGGGTAATGAACAATGTCCATCCATGTAAACTACATTGTGAAATGCAATAAACATTCAGAATTGAGTATTGAATTGTTGGAAGTCGAGCATAGTATCAAAAGTCAGTGTTTACGATACTTTAAGTTAAAGGTAGCTCTTTTTATGTTTATTTGGTTCAGAATTTTAGAAGCGAACCTTGTTAAGACGCACTTTTTTGGGTCGGCGACGCTGAATCGGGTATACTCGGCTTCATTCGTCAACGGGCGCGCTGAATTCAGTAAAGCTGAATCGTGTAAGAGTATATGTCGTATCTACTTTGCGTGTTTTTTTTTTGTAATATTTTCTTAACGTTCTTTTCTCGTGCGGTTATAAGCATATACCCGTTTCTACTATTGTCAAATAACTACTTTTTGTTCTATGAAACTTTGTGATTTTTTTCTAGTACATTAATCTATGGCTTAATGACTACCTTGATATTCCAAATCAAATCAAAATCATTTATTCGCTAGAGACATGGTATTATAAAAGCTGTTACATTTTCCGAAAGCACACAGATATCTCACCTTTATAAGGCATGCGAAAGTTAAATATTTACAATTACAATTTGAAGGGCAAGGACAGGGCAATCAAATACAATCGTGTGAATGAGAAAATGTCAAAATTCCAAAGTTCAAATGTTCAAAGAATCCAGTCTCCGTTCAAGTTTTTTTGTGCCTTACGTCAAACGTACAGTCGCCAGCAGGTCAAGGTGTACAAAAGTGTCAAATTTCTCCAAATGATTTTAAACCTTAAATTTTTGAAGATAAAGTTCAAAATCAACTGAGAAAATTTGACATTTTGTGATAATTTGATGTGCTGGCCACCGTACATAGAAATGTTTTTTGTTGGATGGTTGGTAAAAATTTTTCTTTATTTGTTATCAATTCTTTGCACCCGTGTGTACATTTTATAACTAGCCCTCCCACATGTATAACGGATTCATTAACATAATATATTGCAAACAGTTGCAAAATGTAGCGTTTACCAGATATATATGGGTTTTACGATATTTGTTTAACGTGTCCATGAAGCGGGAAATTATTTATAGCGGGAAACATACTCAATGTTCTAGTAAACAAGTAAATTACTGGGAATTACCAAAAAGCCATAGTTCGGTTGTTACTGTATCAAATTTCCTATTACCTTGAAATAAAAAACTACTTTTGCATGTTATTTAATTCCCGACGTTTCGGATCCTTTACAGCATCCATGGTCACGTGTGGTCAGTCCTCTCGTGGGTCGTGACCGTAGTTTTATTTCAATGTGTAATGATAAACTCGCGTAAGTGTGAGAAATTAGTATGTCCTATTACTTTATGTATCGTCATATTTGGCCCATAATGTTCCCACTGCTGGGACAGAGGCTTCTTCTCGGTGAGAGGGAGGGAGCCTTAATCCAGTACGGGTTGGTAGATGTTACATGTCTTCGATTTTTTTGGTTCTAGGACATGCCGGTTTTCTCACAATATTTTCCTTCACCATTTTCGAGCAGTGCCGGACTTCCCAATTCAATGCTAGAGCCTCTGGGTTTGACACTTTGCTGCGCCTTAAATTTGTTTAGTAGTAGTAGTGTCTCGTTGGCATTTCCACATGCCAGCATGAATGGGTCCGCACGACCGGGGATGTACTGCCCTGTCACATCAACATCAAGTAGCAGTATGCATACTGTTGCTTTTCTTACGGTGAGTGTTGAGCGACGGAGACCCAATCCCCAATAACATACACCTTTACAAAGCCCGCACTAACTATGGCAAAAAAATGCGATGAACGAAGGTGCCGCAATATACAATAAATTACCCAATAATATAAAAAATACAAAATCTACGCTCACCTATAAAAAAACTTCTAAAGTCATATGTTTTAAATAACGCAAGCGCACTTTGATGCATGCCACTTCCAGCCGTGCATGTTCCGTATGTATGCTTACGCCTCGCTCGAGTAGTTAAACGCTAAAATTATTTGCTTACCCACACTTGATTTTTTTTTGTTTACTATTTAAAAAAAACTGTAATTCTGTCGCATTTGTACGCTGATCATATATTTATTTATGTTTATGTGTTACTTTCTCATGCAAGTGAATTATAATGATTCTTATGGGAAATAAAGATATCTCAAACCTAAATCCCCCCCCTAATTCCGTTTCCTTTTCTTCTTCTTATTCCTTTCAAGGCAGGCAATGCATTTGTGACTCTGTTGGTGTTGCGGGTGTCCATGGGCGGTGGTAATCGCTTACCATCAGGCGCTCCGTCTACTCGTTTGTCTCTCGTTTGTAAAAAAACCTGTGAATCCAACCCAAGACCTCTAGCGTATCTAAGGACCACTAGACTAATGAGACAGTTACTGTCTACTTATTTCAAGCTTAATAATCACTAGCTTTCAGAACAAAGGAATAATATGAAACTGTACTGGGTCCCACTTAACTAATTAAACACAATTCTTAATTGGCACAACAATACTTTGTTAAAGCATAAACAAACTTAATTACTTTTTTCATTGCAACTCTATGTGATAATTTTGTTTAATTAAAATTGTTATTTTGCTAATAGCATTTTTATGTTAATGTTTTGATTGAATGTATCGTTTAATGGTTATTAGATTATTCCCGTGTATCGTTCCGTTCTCTGTAATGTATTTCCCGTAGGGTTAGGCAGAGGTCTACTTTGATACACCCACGCTTTGCCGGTATGTTTAGGTTCCATGTAATGGGGGTGAGCCTATCGCCATTAAACATGCACAAATTCTAAACTTCGAGCTGCTACAGAGAATTTCATATAAAACTCAATAACACTTTGCTCGACGGGGAATCGAACCCAAGAGTACCTTGGGACCACTAGACTAACGAGGCTTATTTTTTATTCAACGTAATTTAGTATACCACCATAGCAACTGGATGCGAAAAGCGTCTGCGAAAATTGACCACATTTGAGAAATCCTATAGCCATAGCTACATACAGCAGTTGACCAACATAGGCTGATGATAAATATACCAATACACCTGTATTCCCCGAAGGGTTAGGCAGATGTGGACTACTGTGCCCCCAGGTCTAGGGTAGGTCCCAGATAATTGGGGGCTGGCCTATAGCATTGCCATTAAACACCATTAGCGCTGGTCCTAGGGTACAGCGAGATGAACGGCCGCACTAGGCACCTAGGAATATGGACACATTGCCCCTTTCAGGTATTTTCTAAGTCTCATTAAAAAGCACCTATTCTACCAAAACCTTCGGAAAAAATAAGCGTGAAAGTCAATTTCTTTCAGCACAATAATTTAAAATTACCATGCCGCTCATGTCGTCTGCAAATTTGGAACAGCGTTTGTATTTCTTAACGGAATAAATTCATTTCGCGAGATGCATGCAAATAAGTATGTGTGTGAAAAAATTTGGGGCCTCAGCACACATTTTTTTTATTGATATGCGACGATTTGTGACTGTTTTGAAAGAAAGAATAAAATTTATTTACCACATACACATGAGACACCGTGGAACATCCAGTAACTTCCTAACTTTTATTGTTTAGTATTTTATTTATTGCTGTATCTGCTAATATGTGGGTATTACAACGAATATGTTTATTCACGCCTTTTTCCCACAGTATAAGTAGAACGCAACATAAGTAGAACTACCACTAATTATTGTCTAAGCGGTATCTACGTTCTAAGCGGCGGTAGCCTAATGGCTAGGGCGTCGGACTTGCGATCATGTGGTTGCCGGTTCGAACCCCACCCATTGCACTACCGACGTGAACCCACTCGTAACACAAGCATTTTAGCTTAGCACGTGGGGTTAACAAGAATACTAGTAATGTGCGACCCACATTGCTAGTAAGCTTTTTTTAAAAAAATGTCAAAGGTGTTCGTATAACAACCAAACCGACGGCTTTACGAGCTCCCCGGGCACAGAGATTCTCGATGTGTAAAGAATGGTCACCCATCCACATACTGACCGCGGTAGGTGCAACTTAACCTTGCAGATTTATTGATCAGCACAGTTATAACTTAGCCACGAGCCCCTAACCATCATTCCCACAATCATAAAGGTGTGTTAAAAAAAACATAATAATATTTTGATCGGGTTTATTTCATCATAATATAAGAACCTCCTGCTTTTAAATCGGTTAAAAAATCTTCAGTTGATATTCCGGTTCTCCTGTAGTCCGCAAAAATTAGCTGCATCTTTGTTGAATACTTCTTGCTATTTCCCAAAGCACATATTATTTTCGGATTGTAGAATTTACTCTTTTAGTTTTTTCCAATAGTTTCAACCTTCTGACGTTCAAATAGAATTGTTCTACCATCGCATCATGTTTGAAATAAACTCTTGAGTAATTCTAAAATTTAATAAACGTAAAAAAAATGAAAAGTGAGAGAAATATGCTAAAATGGTTTGGGCATGTCGAGAGAATGGATGAAAGGCGACTAACGAAGGGGATTCATAAAGCGAATGTCAGTGGAGCCTTATAAAGACATACACTGACCTTATTGGTGAGGTAATCGGCACGTGAATATAACAAGATGTATGAATATGGATGAAGCAAAAGAAGTAGGTATGCAAATAGCGTTCTGTATTTTCTGCGTTATATAAATAAAACCTGCCTCGTTAGTCTAGTGGTCCCAAAGAGATTTAATAATAGTGTATTAAATGTCTTTGAGTGGTCCCAAGCGCGACTGCTACGCTACAGGTTCTGGGTTCGATTCCCAGGTCGAGCAAAGTGCTATTGAGTTTGTCCATGAAACTCTCAGTAGCAGCTCGGAGTCTGGATTTGTGCTCGGTTAATGGCAACAGTCTCGCCCTTTATTACATGGGACCTAAACATACCGGCGAAACGTGGATCTACATAAGTACACCTCTGCCTAACCCTTCGGGGAATACAGGCGTGATGACATGTTATGTTATAAATAAAACCATAAACAACAATAAAATGGTATAAACTTAGAGAGCTCTATACACAGCAGTGGGTGGCTGTGAAAAACAAAATTTAAGAAATTTAGTCAAAATCACAGTAAAAACAATATTGAACAGATTTAATATACCCTACAAACTCTTCATTTGTAGAGCATACAAATATTTGTATTGTTTCCATTACAATGAAATATTAATATTACATCGTAAAAAAACCAATCGTGAAAGCGAAACTTTGAAATTGTAATCAACTTCAGAATACACACAAAATGGGTATTCAGAAAATTATATTGTACATAAAAATATTAATAAAAAATATTATCGTTTACTATCATATTGAAGATATCAGTAAATAAGTACATATTTGGATAATAAAGATAAAATATATCAAAGATAGAGTAAAATATTATGAAACTCAAATGATGCAATGAGTGATAAAATATAGACTACCTATACTTGTTGTCAAATATGACTTATTATTAATGTACCCTGACATTGACGAATAAACGAAATATGTAATACATCAATGTAAAAAGGGACACTTCATAGTTTTTGTACATTGATGTATTACATATTTTAGATTAATAATAACATATTTTAATAGGCAAACTCATCTTTGGTCAATAGAGAAGATAAAAATATATGGAAGGATATAGGCAAGACCTTTGCCCAACAGTGGGACGATACAAGAAAATTTCAATGATACCTTTGCTAATCTGGATTTCGAATCTAGGATCTCATATTCAGCAGTAGCTCTTTTGACCACTAAGCAGTGAGGCATTTCGATACTTGAAAATGAGTGATGACTGATAAGATTTGAAGAGCTCGGTGGATAAATGAAATGATAAGGATAAAAACAAATATTGAAAGTAAATATAATGGAATATATACCTATGTTATTAATTCAAACAGATTGCGGCCGCGTCGCCCTTTCCAAAACAATTCTCTGAACAAACACGGTATCACCATTTGGATTTTGTTCTTTATTCCTTTCCTCACAAGGTCTGTTTTCCTTCCTTCCTTCTTCACGTCCTCTATTCTCCTTATTGTTTGAGCAACAAAGTTCATTTTCGCGGTCATCCTGTCTCGCTGAACGATTGTAGGGACATGGTCTTCTATGGCCAAACCGAGGTCCAGCCCAGGCAAACCTCTGGTGATCGGGACCTCCCCAAGGGAAATCAGGAGGGCCACGACGGCCAAAGCAATGCCGATCAGGACTGTGTCTATCCCAGGGGTGAGGTCCATGACAAGGAGGTCCACGTCTGTGTCTATGTGGGCCGGGGCTTGGGCAACGAGGCCCTCCCTCCTGGAAGCCGTGAGGCCTGCGGCCACACGTAGGTCCATGATGACGATCTGGTGGTCCGTGGCAGCCTCGCTCAGGAGATCTACTGCGATGTCTGTCAGGAGATTCTTGATCACATCTTGGTGGTTCTCGTACAAAAGGACCACGATGGTCTTCAAAATGTCCATGTCTGTAATGCCCAGGTCCATGTCTTTCAGGGCTGTGATCGAATCCATGCCATCCAAAGGGTCCATGTCGAGGGCCGTGGTGGCCAGGGAAGTTACCACGGAAGTCCGGACATCCGAAGGCAGGCCTTCCTCGGCTGCAAGGACCAAATTCAGGACCGAAGCCTCCAAAGGGATTTTCGAAACAAATATACTCGTGACCTCTCATACTTGCGACTTTCTCGATTCAATATATCGATGTTCTTGTATTGAACGTATTCACTCGAATGCCCGCTATCGAATCCGATGTCTATATATATGAACTCATAGTGACGCAACATTGCGAAATCGATTCGAGTAGGGCTGTGCTGAATTTCCTAAGAAATTACAAATAAATATTGTGCTATTGATAAAAATATTATGAGTAATTTGTTTTTGCTAGGTTTTCTACTGATAGTGTTTCTTTATACGTTATTTCTTGGTTTTCGTTATGATGTTCCGTTGTTTTTAGGTTTAATCTTGCTTCACAGGGATTCTTGCGATTCATATTCCGTGATGAGACATTTTTTTATGGGATAATGCGACAAACGCGCAAGCGAGCTATCTGAAGGTAAGTAGTCATCGCCGTCCATGGACATCTGCAAAACCAAACGAGTAGCAGATGCGTTGCCGTGCCTATTTATGGAAAAGGGAGAGGAAGGAGAAAAGGCGAAGGAAGGGGACTGAGGGAGGAATTGGGCCTCGCTCCGGCGCTCAATACTAACCGTACGTAACGCAACAGTATGCATACTGCTACTTGACGTCGTTATTCCGTGGGAGGGTAGTACTTCCCCGGTCCAGCCGACCCATTCATCCTGACTACTACTAATACTACTACTCCTACTAATCACTATTGCCTCGCTCAAAGTCATTACCTCGGGAAAAATAAGTCGGTGACGAAACCTTGTAATCATTAGCCCCACCTACGTTTTCAAACTCTTATTATGACCAACCCTAGTTAATTTTTGACACTTTGGTCATTAACCTCACATAGTTAAAGTTAAACTGTCTAGTGACCGGAAACTGACAATTTCACGGGGAATTCTGACCTAGCAAACAATGACAAATTACTACTTTTTTATGTAATGACGTCATATGCCTTTAATCGGTCAACCATCAAAGCATAATGTACTTACATACATTAACATACCATCACGCCTGTATTCCCGAAGGGTTAGGCAGAGGTGTACTAATGTAACCCACATTTCACCGGTATGTTTAGGTTCCATATAATAGGGGGCGAGCCTATTTCCATTAACCGGGCACATATCCAAACTTTCAGCTGCTACTGAGAATTTCATAGAAAAACCCAATATCATTGCCCGAGCTGGGAATCGAACCCAAGACATCTAGTGTAACAGTCGCGCTTGGGACCACTAGACTAATGGGGCAGTCTTAGACTTACATATCTATTATTTATGTATAATACATTGTATATTTATCAAAATTGGTGCAGCATTTAAATTCTGCCTCATTATTCTAGTGGTACTTGGAGTAACTGCTACTGCATTAGGTCCTATTTTTATCTGGATGGGTTCTATTTAATAACACTATCAATAAGGGTTCGTAGGCAATTCGCACGAATTTAAGTCGCCCAAATGGGCGAATCGCCACCTTTTAAAATTAATATTTTTTGGTAGTAAATTTGCACGAATTTAGCCCACCAAATCCCGCCGAATCGCCACCTTTAAAACTTTTTTTTTGGTGAGCTCTCGCACGACGGCATAATTTTCTTTGCGTGCGAATTAGTAGTACGCTATTCAACCGAATTGTATTTTATGTAAAAAACTTAATAAAAAAGTACCAAGGGAGATTTTTTTTATGGGATAACTCGGCAAAGGAGCAGGCGAGCTACCTTATGGTAAGTCATCGCCGCCCATGGACATCTGCAAAACCAAAGGAGTTGCAGACGCGTTGCCGAGCCTATTTAGGGAAAGGGAGGGAAAGGAGAAAAGGAGAAGGAAGGGGTTTGGGGGAGGAATTGGGCCTCCGGCCCTCTCGCTCACGGAACGAAGCGCAGTAACGAAACGCTACTACTCGGACGTCGGTCTTCTGCGAGAGTGTGGTACTTCCCCGGTCAAGCCGGCCCATTCATGCTGCGAACAGCGTGGCCCTACGACCACAAAAAATGATAGGGGTAAAATATTTGCTTTTATGATACGCTTTCCCAAAAATAGTGATTTATGTCTAAAACAGTTTCGGAAGTCGGTCGTGAAAACCAAAGATCCACTCAAATTAAAACTAATCCCGTACATAAAAAAAAATCATAGAGTCGAACGACTAACCTCCTCCTTTTTGTATTTTCTGAAGTCGGTAAAAATACACAAGCAGGGTTGTCAAAAAGATGCAATAATTATTTTAATATTACTTTGAATATATTTGCCATATTGCACCACTTGTGCAATTCAATCGTGACGCCACACTTCCTTTGCACAGTATGGTACAAAAATATAGGGAAAATACATTGCGCCTAAAAAATAATAAAAGGATTCTCTCAGTAATATGTTTTTGAATTAGTTTTCTTCAAAAATTGTTGAAAATAAGGTTGTCAAAAATAAGCACTCAAATTATTAAAATATTTTTTGTCATTGCCATATTATTGCACAAGTTGTACAACTCGTTCGTGACGTCACACTTCCGGTTTCTGTGGTTGCACAATATGGTTCAACAATCATGAAAATTATATTGCAGTTACATTTGCAATAATTTAAAAGTATTGTGTCTTTTTATTTCAAATTTTCTGCAACTACAATTATACAATAATATATGAATTATGAATTCGAAAAAAATCTTTACCATACCCCATACCTATATCACTTGCATAACATCACCCCTAAGTTCTCAAAGGGTACGTTTCTAAGTTCTACTAGCAACCCGCTTTGCACTGTTATACACAAATATAATCATATTTCAACCAATTCACACAAAACAATAAATTTATTTTACAAATTAAAAAATTAATAAATAATTATACACCTAAACCATCCTTATAAATATTAAAATCATTTTGTATAATGTGGAAAACAACATGAAAATCAGTTCAGTAGTTTTTGAATTCATCGCTAACAGACTGAATTGAAGAAAAATTGACTAAATTAGAAAAGATTAAAACGATAAAAAATACTACTTTCAACAAAGTTTTTAACATTCCAGGTTCATAATAAAATCCGTAAAAATCAAAAAGTAAAAAGTCGTTTTATTTCAACACACATTTCACTTGTACGCTTTTGAATAGTGAAGCGAATTAGCCAGTATAATTCGCTTCACTATTCAAAAGCGTACAAGTGAAATGTGAGCAAATATAACCACAGATGCAACCGTTTCAACCTAATTTCAATTCATACTGGAAATTAGGCTGGCTTAGATAATTTCCAACTGTGCCCTGCTAGGCAAACAGTTGAGGGGGCTCAGCGCATAATGTGGCAATCTTGCGACTGGCTCCGGTAGAGATTTCTAGCCTGGAATTTGCCTGCACACGACTGATTGAGGTGCAATATTTGGTAGAATTTAATTTTGATGTCATTAATATTTTGGTATTTACGCACGCTTAATTATAGACTGATCAATAACGGTCTAAGTCCTAATCCAGAAAAAAAATAGTATCAATAATCGTATCCGGCATGTCCTAGAATCGAAAAATCTAAGACATGTGACATCTACCAACCCGGACTGGCCCGTGGTGGATTACGGGCAACTCCTCTCACTGAGAGCAGGCCTGTGTCCCAACAGTGGGAACATTATAGGCCATTATGAGCCTTGGATTCACACTTGAGATCTTTGAATTGGCAGTCCAAAGGTCACATAACACGGCTTTCCTGGTCAAGCCGAACCATTAATGTTGGCATGACAGTGACACAACCACCTAAAAACTACTCCTCTACACGCTTTCGTCTCTCTCCGTCCATCCATCTTCTAAATGCCCTAACCATCACAAAATACCTTTCTCAAGCTTTGTTACAAAATTGCACCCTAACTTAGCCAACGTATTGTAGGCCGGGTACCCAACCATTGCGGTTGTGTGTCCCGCCCGATAACGAGCTCCCAACCTATTGGCACCAACGCACTGATATAAATATTACTCCGAAATTTTGAGCTATCGGACTAGGTACCGATGTAAAGACAAACTCGAACTATCGGGGCATGCTTGCGGTTAGATTCAGGCAAAATCGATAATTCCTTAATTATGAGAGCGCATAAAATTAAAAGCAGTGTTATGTGTACATAAAATTAAGTGCAGTGATAGCCAATTGTAATATGACCATAGAACTACCATGACAAAGGTCTCCAAAGCATGCACCTCTTGCTTTTCGAAGTAATGTGCGTACCTATTAATTATCACGCGCTTAAACGGTGAAGGAAAACATCGTGATGAAACCTGCATGCCTGAGAGATTTTCTCGATGGCGTGTGAAGTCTGCCAACGCAGTAGGCTAGCGTGGCGGACTATAGCCTAATCCTTCTCCTACTGAGATGAGACCCGTGCCCAGCAGTGGGACAATATATGGGTTGATGATGATAAAATTAAAGTTAATGAGGGCTTTTGGCTAAGTAATCGTTATTCTGATTAATTTATCTGTATCTAAGGTTATGTTATGGTAGCCGCGGTCTGTCAATGGATGGGTGACTATTATTAAAAAATCAAGACCCCAATGTGCTTCGAAGTAAGTTGCTCCCAGTTGTAATACGAATCTATGGCAATCGTTAACTGTACCGGTGAAAATTTGTTATTTGTTATTTACAATTAACTGTGGCAGACGCAAAAAGGAGAAGGAAGGAAACTGAGGGAGGACTTTTAAAAAAAAAAGCTTACTTTCATGTAGGTCGCACATTACTCGTATTCTTTTTTACAATGATAAATGATTGTGTTACGAGTGGGTCCATGGCGGTAATGGGGTCGGTTTCGAACCGGCAACCACATGATCGCAAGTCCGACGCCATAACCATTGGCTACCGCCGCTTCAAACTGGGCCTCCAGCGCTCTATACTCACCAATCGAAACGCAACAGTGTGCATACTGCTACTTAACGTCGATATTCTGTGGGAGGGTAGTACTTCCCCTGTTCACGTAATGTTATCAATTTTACATTTTAACTCCTCAATTTTACACTATCATCATAATAACGACTTTTAAGCCAACGTTTAAAGTACTGAGTTGTGAATAACATAACATACTATAACGTCTGCATTCCCCGAAGGGTTAGGCAGAGGTGTACTAATGAACACCCACACTTCACCGGTATGTTTAGGTCCCATAGGGGGCGAGCCTATTGCCATTAACCGGGTACGAATCCAGACACCGAGCTGCTGCTGAGAATTTCATAGAAAAACCCAATAATACTTTACTCGACCTGGGGGCTTAGGATCACTAGACTAATGAGGCGGTTGTTGTAAATAAGTTACAGTAAATTTAACAATTTCTACTGCCTTCTAATGTGTTATAGACACACAATTTACCTTATTTGATTTTCTTTATATTAAAAAATACTTTACTACAAAGTTTAAAACACTTCTACTGAATACCAACGGCTCCACACTGAATTTAAGCGCCATTTATCCCAAACTATTATGGAAAAACTACATATGAGCCCAAGTTCTCTATTCCAACGCGAGCGGAGACGCTGACAAAGGCTAGCCAAACACGAAATTTACCCCAAATTTCAGACACCACCATTCAGTCAATATAACTTCTATATATTTAACCATAGAGTTGAATTTTGAGTGTAGAAAATGTAAATAAGAAGTCACGTAGGTCGTTACTTCCGCTAGTTGTCGCTACTGTTAGCGGATACGGGATATGTAGGGTGACCACGTGGTGTGGTATATGCGGGACAAGTCTCAGGATTTTGTGATTTGTATGGTCCCATGAATTTGTCAGATTGGTTATAGTGTGTGTTTATTTGCAAATATAGGTAACTTTGTGAAAAATAGAAAGCTCAACCTCCATAATAATATAAATATTGTATTATTGTATTTATTTTAGTCCCAGCGATTTTTAGCCCCATGATCAAGAAATGGGATTGGGTGGGTCATATCAGCCACATGCACCCCTGGGGAAGGGTCTCCACTCTATGGGTGCCTCAAGATGGAAGGCGCCGTCGAGGTCGGCCCAGAAAGAGGTGGTGGTGATGCGAACCGCGAGGGCGAGTTCGAGGTGGAACAAAAAAAGAGCTTTTGCCCAGCAGTGGGACAGTAACGGCTAGGGGAAATCAAGAACTACACTTTGCCACATACAAAATTGTTAGTGTTTTCTCAAAAATATAAGTATAACGTGTAACAGGAATAAGTCTAAAATTTATTGGAAAATAATATAATTTGGCAAAGTACTTTAGTAGTGAAGAAGTCACTTACTTTGGTATGAATCTGTAATATTCGAGGAGGGTTCTAAGGAAGCAGAGTAAAGCAAGCGTTCGACGCAAGAGTTTATTCCGCACTGCCTACCGGCACACGTACAAAATAACACGATTGATACCTACATGTTTAATATTACCCACACATATGCATAAGAAATTTAACATATACTAAGAATCATGACTTTTTAAGAAGTCAAGATTGTCCGATTAAATTACAATTCATCACAGTCACCCTACACACGCAAACTTACTGTCGCAAACTTTAAAGTGGTGATTTTCTAACGACTTCAAAATGGCTCCATTATGCTAGTTTATCCTCGCTGAAAAAGCTACAAGACTTTTTTTTAAAAGTCACTCACTTTATTGAAGAAGTCGGTTAGTGGCGTTAAAGTTTATTAGCGCTACAGTATTGAAGAATCAGCTCTTTTTGTGTTCAAGTTAATTTAATGTTTTTTAAGTTTCTACAAAAAGTATCTTAAAGTTTTTCTGACCTTTTAATGTTGTATTTGATTCTAAAGAAAACTTTGCACCTAATTTTAAGCTATTTATCAATATGCTACCGAGGTTTCTGTCCGTGTATAGCAGCACCTGGCGTGATGGTATACAACTTATAACATACTATAACTATAATATGCGCAAGACTTTAAAATAATCACAATCAAGTCAGAATCGTTTTCTCTTCTTCTCCTTTTCTTTTTGCCCTCTCTTTTCTTGAACAGGGTTGACGACAAATGAGTGATACCCTTGGTGTTGCAAGCCTCCATATAGTAATCGCTTACCATCAGGTGGGCTGTATGCTTGTTTGCTACCTAAGTGGTTTAAAAAAACCAAAGCAATAATTATAATATTTGAAATTATGGCCCCCTCAACGCTCTGTTGGTCGGAAAACGGAACTGTATGTTTATGTAATTCAATATTTGTCAAAATCACGCAACCTTGAACAGATTTTTGCACATAAATGCAATACGTAATATACCAAACAGTTTTACAAACCAGCTTAGATACCTGACGCGACAAAATATATGAGCAAATCTCTCACAGCTCCATACTTATTTAAATTTATTCAGCATAGCGAAACCTTATAAACTCAGTGAGACGAACTAGCTGTTACGTAGACGTTTCTACGGAAATTAAGGTATCTCACGCGGCCCTAAATTGCCCATTCAAGATACGAGTAAGAGGGAATTTGTTGGAAAATGGCGTGGAAAAAATAGGGTTAACCTTTTGTAAGAAAACCTGATCTTTATCGTCATGAAGGAATGTTTAACACTATCGTCATCAACCCATTACATTGTCCCACTGCTGGGCACGGGTCTCCTCTCAGTACGAGAGGGATTAGGCTACAGTCCGCCACGCTAGCCTACTGCGGGTTGGCAGACTTCACATGCCGTCAAGAAAATCTCTCAGGCATGCAGGTTTCTTCACGATGTTTTCCTTCATCGTTTAAGCGCGTGATAATTAATTATTAAAACGCACTTACTTCGAAAAGTCAGAGGTGCGTGCCTTGGATTCGAACTTTCGAGACCTTTGACTTGGCAGTCCAATGGTCGTATCACTAGGCTATCACTGCACTTACACTATACTGATATAATATACCATCACGCCTGTATTCCCCGAAGGGTTAGGCAGAGGTGTACTAATTGTACACCCACAATTCGACGGTATGTTTAGGTTCTATGTAATAGGGGGCGAGCCTATTGCCAGTTTCATTCCAACCGGGCACAAATCCAGATTCCGAGCTACTACTGAGAATTTCATAAAAAACCCAATAACACTTTGCTCGATCTGGGAATCAAACCCAGGACCTCTAGCGTAGTAGTCACGCTTGGGACCACTAGACCAATGAGGCAGTTAATATTACTACATATTTAATAACAAAATTATTAGTTCTACTCGTCAATGTTACACTAACATATTTAAAGCTAATCATTTAAGCGACGGTAACCTAATGGCTAGGGCGTCGGACTTGCGATCATGTGGTTGCCGGTTCGAACAAACCCATTGCACTACCGACGTGAACCCACTCGTAATACAAGCATTTAGCTTAGTACAAGGGGTTAACAAGAATACTAGTAATGTGCGACACACGTTGTAAGTAAGTAGTTGTAGTAAGCTGAAATTGTTTAGCATTTTCTATTTAAGTTATTTTTGTGCAAGAATAGTGATCGCGACTGCTACGCTACAAGTCTTCGGAACATCAACGTTGTGGTATGTCATAATTTATATTTTTCTTTTTCTTTTATAAGCTTTCTAGCAATGTGGGTGGCACATTACTAGTATTCTTGTTAACCCCTGTGCTTAGCCAAATTTTTGTATTGCGGGTGGGTTTACGTCGGTAGTGCAATGGGTGGATTTCGAATCGGTAACCACATGATCACAAGTCCGACGCCCTAGCCATTAGGCTACCGCCGCTTCTATACTCCGGAATTATTCCGTAAATCCTGTTAGATCTTATTCCTGTAAACTAGCCAACACTTGCGACCTGGCCGCTATAAAATAACACGAGTGTTATTCTTCCATTCTACCTTACAAGATGAATTTCCAGTCTGCCGAGATTCTAATCTTTAAATAGTGTTTTGAGCCTTGGCTACTTGGAAAGATATACATAGAAATTTTCTTAAGATTGATATGAATTTTCTAATGAAAGCAAAATTCGAACTCAGGCAGGGTTTGATCCTGCGTCTCTCTGGTTAAGTACACCAGACGCTTTACCAACTAAGCTACCGAGACCACTGCCTGTGATGTCGAATTTCTCTTCCGAATTTTACGTCTTCAGGCGACCTCGGCAACATCTATTGAAAACATTGCTATGTCTTTCAACCAACACGACTGCCTTTACAGGTAGTTCAATGTCGAACAATGTTGCCTTACCTATTTAACAATTTAACCAGAGAGACGCAGGTTCAAACCCTGTCTGAAATCGAATTTTTCTTTCATTAGAAAATTAATATCTTTGTGAACATTTCGCATTATTTACGAGTAATGCTTAAACAGAATAAAAAATTTGCAGTTTTCATAATATTTTTATTTTTTTCTTATTAGTCCAGTGGTCCAAGTGCGACTGCTACACTAGGATTCAATCCCCAGGTCGAGCAAAGTGTTTTTGGGTTTTTTCTATGAAATTCTCAGTAGCAGCTCAGAGTTTTGATATGTGAATAGCAATAGGCTCGCCCCTTATTACTTAAACATACCAGCGAAGTGCGGGTGTACATTGGTACACCTCTACCTAACCCTTCGGGGGATAGAGGCGTGTTGGTATGTATGTTTTTTTCTTAAAAGTAGAAACATATTATCTTTGAATAGTTTTTTTTCTATATACTCTAAAACATAGCTTCAATAATATGAACTGTCACATTATGTTAGGTACAAATAAGGTTGAGCGACCCACAGGCACGCCAAACGCGCAAGCATTAAATTACGCGTCGAGCATGTCCTGTACCCACGCGCCGTGAAATGCGCTTTATGTCGCGCATAACGCGATACATACGGATGTAAAGTCTGGCGAACAAAGGACAATGGAATAGGTATTTTTGGACCTACATAATTAATATACTTAATGGACTTGTGGTTAGCGTGGTCAGCTTTAGCCTTACTATATCCTGGGACAGTGTAATGGGTCAATGAACAGATATTTTCCGTAAGGGTAGGTATAATAATAATAATTGCAATAATATCTGCCTAATTAGTCTAATTTTACATTATCGACTTTCGATAGTCGATTCGAAATCGATTCGATTTTAATACTAAGGAGTGTCTAAGAAGTGCCTACGGATTTATGGCTGTATATTTGGAGTGATATCTACTGTCCTAAAAAATAACATAATATTTGAATAACTACTTGATGAGTAAAAGTATCTTTAAATAACAAAACCATTTGACACAACCATGTTCTAAATATTAAGATAAAGTTCCCACTATTTACACAAACTTAATATTACTTCAATACTTATCATATTTTAGGGTTCCCCAACAGTTAAACTTTATTACAAATACTTATCTCTAAACTACGCATTTAACGGTTATTACACCTTCTTACAACTCGAAAGCAGTTAATTTTAAATACTAAACTCAATTGTAAAAATTACCACTTGTTATTTGAAAGTCCGTTATTTTAAATTATGTACTTAGAAGGCTCATTTTATTTCTAAGTGAAAACTTTTTGTTGAGTAGATATCGTGAGATTTTTCTCTTTTGAAACTTGAAATAACAGTTACAATTACAGATATAACATTTGAATTGTATCAGAATATGTCATCCAATGAATGACAGTTAGATGAAACTGCTGTTAGGAGATTGATGAAGTTTTTAGGAATACCCGCCTATTCTAAAAGTAACATGCGTCGGTTTTGTATAAAAGACAAGCCGATACGTCAACTCACTCACTTTTGCTCGGAATCTCGGAGGCGACGGACATGTGTCATGGACGTAAAATTAGACACTGGTTAGCTAGTAATTGTGATTGTGAGGTTAAATCTCTGTCCGATCGTTACATGTGAATTATTGTGTGTTTGCCTTGAGGTAATCCTTGCTCTGTAAATTTTTATTCTAGCCTAGGGCCATTACATCTTTTTGAAAAACCACGCCCTGTCATAATTTCTAACACTGTGTATACACTGCACGCAACTACAACGGTTTAGGTGTTTCAAAAATTTTAAATATGGAATTCTTGATTTTTGACAAGTTGCATTTACCTAACTGTCAGTCATTTGATGACTTATTCTAATAAGATTTAAATGTACAGACTCGCGACCAAAGACATTTAAACTAGTTATAGACGGAGCTTCGGGAACAAAATTGCAAGGTATTACTTTTTGCTATTTAATATATAAATAAATGGCTGTCTCTGTCATATATCAGCCTGACAAAGAGAGAAAACAAATCAAATCGGTATCAAGATTTATGTAGGAAAATTTCCCAATGTCCCCTATTTATAATAGGGGATCGGACAGTAATCAGATTAAAATCTAAAATGTACTTAGACAAAAAGTTTATAAGTTTTAACGATTATACATCGAATATATTTGTTAAAATATTAATCATTACTATTTTCAAATATAAAATAAAGTTTTGATAATTACAATATTTTTAATCTGTTCCTCACCTCAACCGAAACACCAATCACAGTGCGTGACGTCAATAGTAAGTAAACAATACCGTACTGATACGTATCTCCACGATTTTTCTTAAATTATTAAAGTTTCTAATAGTTACCTGACTAATTAGGATACGGCAATCGATTTAAAAACTCTCAAGTGTTTATTCATCAGTGCTAACAATGGAACCAGGATTTACGAAACCCGAGAATCGAAATCTTCCCAGGGTGGATATTCTAATGATTGGCAATTTCTTTTCAAGTCATTCAGATTTTTGTGACGCTGAATAATTAAGAAATGTAGAAACATCTTTGTAAGTATTATAACTATTCATTATTTACCATATGTACTTGAAAAATTACTCTTGAGGAAACAAAGAAAACATAACCTAAAAAGTTTAAAGTTTCGGCGAATAAACTTAATATTACGTCTTTTTTGTCACGTTTGAGTAAAAATATATTTTATTCACTTTTTTCAGATCAGCAAGACAATCATACGGCAATAATGCTAACTTTGTCGTGATTCTGCCATGTGTACCATCAAATGCAGGGGGTGTCCGGAACACAAAGATTGTTCCAAATCAAGGTTCAAGTTGGTACTAATATTAAATACATTACTACCAAGTATCTGTATACTGTGAGAAGATAACAAACTACACAATATCTCCAAGAAGCAACAAACCAAGGTGTAACTTACTGCGAGTTATAAAACTACAATAACTGTAGGATGAATGACAATACATGGCTCAAATACAAGTTGAATGTATGTGACTTTGAAAATGACTTATTTTTGTGTTGCCGCCTATAACTTTGAAGTCACTAAATATTGTTAATAATGTGGAAATACTGCTGGTTAACTATGATGGAAAGTTTATTAACCCACTACATTTCAAATATAAGTACCTACTCAAATTTGGGAAAAAGTGTATACCCTAAATTATATGATGGTACAAAATAAAAGCAAAATTATTATACTCATTTGTTTTATTTATATAGGCAGTATAGAAACTAGCTAGCGGACATTGATTTTAACTGTAATGATTGGACTCAAGGTTGTTGAATTGATAAATTAATTTTGACTGGCTGCACAATGATGTATCACTATCAGATCTAACCACATAAGTTTCCATTGATGTTGGAAACACCTGGCACAGCTGGTTTTACATATTCTACTGTGAAGGGAGATTTTGACAATGTTGATGTCCATGTTTAAGATAGTGATGTTGCAATGTTCTTGGATATATACTCTTTACAATTACTTGATCTCCTTTATCCTGACTTTTTGGTTGATGTTATACCATAACTCCTGTTGGCAAACCTAAAACAAAGATAAAATATCTTTATTGTTAATCTGTCAAAATCTCAGGAGGGAGTAAATATATTTGGTTCTGGTAAGTACTTACTAGGTGACAAAGTTGTATATACTTCTCAATGTACTCTCTTCGAGAGGTTCCTGTATTGTAGCCAATCTTTGCAATATGGTAGCAGCAGGGATGATAAAGTTGATGGCAAACTTCTTTTTCTGTCACTTTACATTGAAATTTTGTAGGGAAGCAGCCAGGTTTTAACATTGTTATATCAACAAAGCCCATTACATGATATCGCATGTAATTTTCTATATCATTCGGCAGCTGAAGTAATAAGTGAAAAAATATATAAGCTCTCGTAAATATAACCTATATCATTACACAATCAATGTATACTTTTACCTACTACAAATAAAGTCATTGGCACACTGCATTTAATTAATTTGTAGTAAGCATTGGACACTGACTTCAAAATGATCTTCACCAAAGTAATTAGGTGAAGTTATAAAGACATACCGTCCCACTTTCTCCTTGCTAAGTCCAACCATATTTTTCTGCTTTTGGTGGCACATCAATGAATAATTTATTTGGAGTAGTTTTGGATCTATTCTTACATTGACACACCAACGATATGTTTTTCGTTCCATGTCAACAAATAAAGAATTTAAATATACGTATTAATCTATGATTTAGACGACGAAACAAAACTTCACGCAGACTTAGGCCACTTGCAGTTGTTTTGTTTACTTACTCATGACGTCACGCACTCTCAGATGACATAACGTGCCGTTTTCGCGGCATTTTTAAACAATTATTATTAAAACATGATTTTGAGTACTTAAAAAGCTTTATTTAAATAAAATTATATTTTTTATAGGAATAGGTATCCATAATGATTAAATTAAAATACTTTTTGAAAATTTGTCCGATCCCCTATTGCATATTAGCGACGCCATCTTGTCAGCCTAACAGCTGTCAACATTAGTTCATTAAAGGAAAAAGGGGCAGTCCGCTCAATTATTCAAAAACCATGAGTTGTTTTATTATTTGACTTAGCCTTTTCATCAACAAATACAATATTGTTTTATATTTTAGATATATTATGTATAGTTCTTTTGTAAATGTGCCTTGACTGTAACAATATAATACTGTCTTAACATATATAATAATATACATTAAACAAATATTGTATATTGGTTTGATGATTTTCACAGCCGTGTGTCACGGTGCCCAAGCTAATCGCAGCCCACTGCTCATTGCTGCAACTGCACATTGCTTGTACTGCACATATTGTAGAGGACACAGTGTCAAAGTCTTTGAACACAGTCAATTTAATAGAAAATATTTGACCTAAACATACCGGTGAAATTTGTGTGTACATTATCAGTTCTTTCACTTCTGCCTAACCCATTAGGAAATACATGCGTGATAGTATGTGTAGTGATTTCTGTTTGTTTTTTTAGTTAATTCAAGTGTTTGTTCCTCTGTCCTTTCAAAGTCATGTGCGTATTAATAATTAATTATTACGCGCTTAAACGGTGAAGGAAAACATCGTGAGGAAACCTGCATGGCTGAGAGATTTTCTTGAAGATGCATGGCATGTGAAGTCTGCCAACCCGCAGTAGGCTAGCGTGGTGGACTATAGCCTAATCCCTCTCGTTCTGAGAGGAGACTCGTGCCCAGCAGTGGGACAATGTAATGGGTTGATAATGATGACGATGAAGTGTTTGTTTACTTATTGTGAAATATGATTGTGTTAATTAATTTATCCCCAGCTCGTAACATTATTACCTATTCAATGCAAACATCATAATTAGTATAAGTATTCTTTCATCTACTAAATGAGGGTCAGCTTGCAACTTTACAATACGCGGCTGCATATTGAATGAGTATTTTATATGTTTCTCACTAAATCTCCGCAATCCAATTTCGTAATAATATCCTATCCTTATCCTAAGAATGCAAACGGGGCGGCTGATATCATGAACTAAACATACATCATTTTCGTCTATATCTTATACTGATAAATTGTGTGTACTCCACATTTTTGAGCTGCTCACCATTTTTTTTCTTTTTTTATTAAAAAAAAGCTTACTAGCAATGTGGGTCGCATATTACTAGTATTCTAGTTAACCCCTCGTACTAAGCTAAATGCTTTTATTACGAGTGGGTTCACGTCGGTAGTGCAATTGGTGGGTTTCGAACCGGCAACCACATGATCACAAGTCCGATGCCCTAGCCATTAGGCTACCGCCGCTTAAAAATTAAAGCACTTCTGAACTTCTTCACTAAACAACTTCTTGACTTTGATTTGAAATTTGACATACTTTAGTACATAACTTAAAGCAAAGGTACCATCACGCTTGTATTCTCTTAAGTTCGTAGGCATTATGAGCATAATGTCCTCATTTTTCAAGAACGCCATGACGTAATAAGAAGAAAAAAAAAACAAACAAACCGCTTCGCGAAAAATGGATACTAGTATCAGTATTCAAAGGCAGCGGTGTGCGCAGGGAATTTCAATCAACACCCACCTTATCGACTGCCGAAGAAAATATATGATTTCTCTTGATTTCAAAAGCTTTACAAGTTATGAGCTTGAGCGGGGCCTCTTTTTTTTATCTGCCCGGTTGATCCCACTGCTGGGCAAAGGCCTCCCTACCTTCCTGCCATTCCTCACGGTTTAAGGCTTTTACGGCCCAATCTCTTAAATAGGAGTCCAGTTCGTCCCGCCATCTCCGCCTGGGCCTCCCGCGTCGTCTTACGCCTTGTGGGCGCCACTCTGTAGCAAGTCTAGCCCACAAGTCGTTCGACATACGGCATACATGCCCGGCCCAGTTCCAATTCAAAGTAGCGGCTTTTTGGCCAACGTCAGCGATTTTTGTTTTGGAGCGGAGCCTTATCAACAAAATTGTTTTTTCGACTTGGAAATTGAATCCTCGACTTCACGCAGCTACAACCACTAGAATAATGAAGCATATTTTCCTTTTTATTGTAGGTTGAGTCTGATTCATACATATATTCACTCATGCTTTTTTAAGGTAAGCAGAAACTACAGAACGCCATTTGCTACGATTCTTGCATAGGCTTCGCTGTTTGCTTTTGTTTCGTCCACATATATACACCTTTTCATAAGCACGCGCCGGTTGCGGGTACTATTTTGGGAGGACCTCACCAATAAGGTCGGTGTTTGTCTTTCTAGGCTATCCGCTCCCGAAGGCTCCACAGACATTCGCTTTATAAATTATCTCAAATGATGGTAATCATAATTATGGTAAAAATAAAATAAAATTGTAAAAATATTGCCAAGTTACTTCGTAAAGTCGCTACGCTTACGTTTTGTCCCGTAACCTGCCAATTATTAAAGAATTTAAATGACGCCATTCACTCAAATCTAATTCTCTGTGATCCCCAAAAATCCTCTCAGAAATAGGCCTAGCTTTTGAGAAAGCGGGTAATTGGTCCGCTAAAGAAATATTATTTTTGTAAGATATTTGTAGTCTGAGTTTAATTTGAATTGGTGTCGTGATTGATGTGGTTTTATTATTAGAAAAGACTAGCTGTGATTTCTTGAAATAAAGAATAGAAGTTGATTGTAATAAGTGCGTTTGAGAAGTATACAGTATGGAGCAACTTCAATAGAGTGAGGAGTGTGATAATAAATCGTGGTTGAGCGAAAGAAAATTATAGTAATATAAATTGAGTAAGGTATAATACAATCTCAGGCAGGATTTGAACTTATCCCTCCGTTTAAGTACACCCAACGCTCAAGTCACTATGCTATCTATTGAATGGTGATTGACGAAGAACGTAGCGACTATCGATGGAAAAGTTAAAATAGCCCAACCTCGATAAATATACCACACTAAAATTGCAAACGTTAAAAAGGCCAGGTTAAGAGCACTTTCAACTGACAATCATTATGAGGACGATATTATAGATATATATATAAGTTTAATGAACGTAGATGAAGCGAAGTTGTGTATCATATCGAACTAAGTATCTAGTCTAAAGTCTCTGCCTAACCTAGTATTGAGGCGTTAAAATATGTATGCAAGGAGCTTAATACATGAACTTTAAAAGTAAAAAAGCATTGAAAACGAATGAAGATAAAAACAAAGTATTTTCGATACAACTCTCGGTTATATTCTGTTCTACAACTTTATCGATGTAGAGAAATTACATATTTAATAGAAACTTGGCCCGGTACACTTCCACAAAAGTTTTATTAAGAATGGTCCGATAACCCCGGTTTTTCTTTAGCAACTCAATAATCGGACCGGTTGAACTTCGAGCGGAGGGTTAAAAAAAAATAACTGAAAAGTTTTAAGTTATGATTGCAGCTGACTGAGATTTTACTTGGGACTTATAATTAGAAATTGGATTTTGTGATAATATATAAGTAGAAAGTAAGTAGGATAATAATATCTTTTTATTCTAATGGTATGGTGTAAACTTAACATACTATCACGCTCGTGCTCTGCCAAGGGTTCAGCGGAGGTGTAGTCACCATTGATTTATATGTAGTACATAATACATACAATAATACTAAATTTTGTCACCCTTTAAACATTCCCTGGTATACCACAAGTATTTCAAAACCAAAATTAGCCAAATCTAGCCGTTTTAGCAAGACTAGCAAACAGAAATGGATTTTTTATATATAAGAAGAAGAAAGAAGATAAAAGAATATTATTTTATTACCCTTTCCTCATTAGTCTAGTGGTCCTCAGTGCAACTGCTACGCTAGAGGTCTTGAGTTCAATCCCTAGGTCGAGCTATGGATTATATTGGGTTTTTCTATGAAATTCTCAGTAGCAGCTCGGAGTCCGGATTTGTGCCTGGTTAATATTGGCTTGCCCTCTATTACATGGGACCTAAACATACCGGCCAACTGTGGGTGTACATTAGTACACCTCCGCCTAACATTCGAGAAAACAAGCGTATGTAGTATGTTGTCAATTTTTACTGCTATTTGCTATGATGAAGGTTTTTTATATGGGTAGGTAGATAAAGTGTTATAGGAGTATGAATACAAATTGCGAAAAACAAAAGCAAAACATAAACATACCGGCGAAGTGTAGTTGTACATTAGTACACCTCTGCCTAACCCTTCGGGGAATTCAGGCGTGAGGGTACGCTAACATTATGGAGTCTAAAAAATGATCTCTTCTAGTAAAACTATTCACTCCTTGCCTCGTCTTCCTGTGGAGTACCAAGTAATTAACTATACGAAGGATTTTAATGAAAATTATTATTAATACCGCCTTGCAAACTGTTTGCATTTCATAAAGTTCCATTTAAAACGGGAACCTTATTTTACTATCCATTTTGATAGACACTGATTGGGGATTTTCTGTATAATTAAATTTTTCTGGGCGGTTATAAAAGTGATTGCGGAGGCTCTCTTTTAACCCCCGACGCAAAAATGACGGGGTATTTTAAGATTGACGTGTCTCTTTGGCATCGTAGCTCCCGAATGGATGAACCGATTTTGAGTTTGTATTTTTGTTTCAAAACTGAATTAGTCGGAAGTATTCATAGCTGTTTGATGAAAATCTGTCGAGACATAATGCAATTGTCGGGGTATTTTTAAATTTTAAATTTAATAGTTATTAGTAGTGTAGGTAATTAATATTCTGCCTCATTAGTCTAGTGGTCCTAGGCGCGACTGCTACGCTTGAGGTCCTGGGTTCGATCCCCAGGTCGAGCAAAGTGTTATTGGGGTTTTCTATGAAATTCCCAGTAGCAGCTCGGAGTCTGGATTTGTGCCCGGTTAATGGCAATAGGCTCGCCCTCTATTACATGGGACCTAAACATACCGGCGAAATGTGGGTGTACATTAGTACACCTCTGCCTAACCCTTCGGGGAATACAGGCGTGATGGTATGTATGTATCTCTTCTAGTAAAACTATTCACTCCTTGCCTCGTCTTCCTGTGGAGTACCAAGTAATTAACTATACGAAGGATTTTAATGAAAATTATTATTAATACCGCCTTGCAAACTGTTTGCATTTCATAAAGTTCCATTTAAAACGGGAACCTTATTTTACTATCCATTTTGATAGACACTGATTGGGGATTTTCTGTATAATTAAATTTTTCTGGGCGGTTATAAAAGTGATTGCGGAGGCTCTCTTTTAACCCCCGACGCAAAAATGACGGGGTATTTTAAGATTGACGTGTCTCTTTGGCATCGTAGCTCCCGAATGGATGAACCGATTTTGAGTTTGTATTTTTGTTTCAAAACTGAATTAGTCGGAAGTATTCATAGCTGTTTGATGAAAATCTGTCGAGACATAATGCAATTGTCGGGGTATTTTTAAATTTTAAATTTAATAGTTATTAGTAGTGTAGGTAATTAATATTCTGCCTCATTAGTCTAGTGGTCCTAGGCGCGACTGCTACGCTTGAGGTCCTGGGTTCGATCCCCAGGTCGAGCAAAGTGTTATTGGGGTTTTCTATGAAATTCCCAGTAGCAGCTCGGAGTCTGGATTTGTGCCCGGTTAATGGCAATAGGCTCGCCCTCTATTACATGGGACCTAAACATACCGGCGAAATGTGGGTGTACATTAGTACACCTCTGCCTAACCCTTCGGGGAATACAGGCGTGATGGTATGTATGTATGTGTGGGGGTTGTAGTGAGGTGGATGTTGGAATGAAGGGTCGTCACATTATATATAATACTTTACTGGTACCAGATTTAATACATACATTACTTAACTACATTACTACTATCGACCTAACTGATTGGGTGCGGGGAGACGACTGCCGCGCTGCGCTAAGTCGCTATGCTAGTACAGTGCAAATGTAATGCGTCAGCAGTGTCCCTACAATATTCCCCCCCTTTTACAAAAAAATGGTACATTTTTTAAATTCAATTCAAGTATTCTATTCAATTACATATAGTTACAATCTGACTCGTTAAAAGGAATTCATAACAAGGTGTTACTTATAAACAAGATATCATGTTACCTGAGCGCAATTCTCATAATGCAAGCTTAACAAAAATACAATACAATGGATTACTGTGTGGACTAAATAGAAATATAAATAGGTACAATATAATGAGACTACGATTAACAAATTAACAACAGGGCACTGTATTATTACTAAGACCGACACTTTTATCAATAAATCACTATTCACGTTACACTATGCTCTCCGTATGACGCTGATTAAAAGCTGCTCGTACGATGATGCAAATATATCTGTCAGGTGCCGTCCGCCAATATCCTCATGGGTATGCTCTTCCCTGGCCGTGTCCATGGAATGACAGGTTGCGCCATCCACCACCTGGAGCGGAGTTCTGTCGACGCCTCCAAGCGTGATGCGTTGCATACGACGCGCACACTGTGCTGTAGTGTCGCCGCCGTGTCCCGTGTCCTCCAGAGGCCAGAATCGTCGTTATGTGCCGCGAATGACCGCGTTACACCTCCACGACGTGTGCTAACTCCTGCAGAGCGTCCTCCCGAGACTATGATGATCACTGTGCTCGTCCCTGTTTACCTTGAATAATGCTTGATGGTGCAGTTAGGTCTTCAGCTCTCTTGACCCCAGCGTGAAAAGAGCGAGTCGCCTCCCATATTGCGTGTCCGGTTACCTCCTTATGCGTCTTCTGTTGCCACGCTGCCCATGCGCGCTTTTGCCACGCTGTCCATGCGCACGTGATGCGACGCCACGTTGTCCGCGTGCTCGTACTCCGATGTCCGGTATCATCTCCGAAAGTTGCGTGTTCAAATGTCGCGGGTCACCAATGTAGGGGTTTGTAGCCAGGTGGTTGTGGAGAGGTGGATGTGGTCGGGGTCACCAATGTTGGGTTGTGTGATGATGGTGGTTGTGGAATTAAGGTCGTCACATTATATATAATACTTTACTGGTACCAGATTTAATACATACATTACTTAACTACATTACTACTATCGACCTAACTGATTGGGTGCGGGGAGACGACTGCCGCGCTGCGCTAAGTCGCTATGCTAGTACAGTGCAAATGAAATGCGTCAGCAGTGTCCCTACATATGTATGTATGTAATTAATATTCTAACTGCCTCATTAGTCTAGTGGTTCTTATCGCAACTGTTATGCTAGACGTCTTGGGTTCTACCTATACCCATGTCAAACAAGGTATCATTGGGTTTTTCCATGAAATTCTCAGTAGCAGCTCGGAGTTTGGATATATGCCTGGTTAATGGCAATACGGTCGCCCACCATAACATGAGAATTTCTCAGATCAAATAAAAAAGTTAAGATGGAACTTTTCGAACAAAGAAGTGAGGCCGGCTAAAACTACGTCTAACGGTGTACAACACACAATTATACGCACACACGTATACCAAAACTACGCCTTATCTTGTCAGTCGAGCTATCGAGGTATCGAAAGCTTGACTGACGGCCGGCTACACTTCTTTGTTCGAAAAGTTCCATCTTAACTACTTTTTATTGATCTGAGGGGAATTCAACATACCTGCGAACTGTGGGTGTACATTAAATACGAGCCTAACGCTTAAAGAAAACATGCGTGACGGTATGTTACTCTATGGCGTTAAGGTATGTCATTTTTTTATTATTTTTTTATTTGGAACAACAAACAATTACATAATACGGGATACAAATAGTGATACTTAAAACTAACAATTATGTAATCAACAACGTTATTCACAGTATACATATATAAATTTATAACGCGCTGCAAAGAAAGTAGTAGTAACAATATTTTTTTTTATGAGAATATAAAGTGCAGTGATAGCCTAGTGATATGACCATTGGACTGCTAAGTCAAAGGTCTCGAGTTCGAATCCAAGGCACGCACCTCTAACTTTTCGAAGTTATGTGCGTATTAATAATTAATTGTCACGCGCTTAAACGGTGAAGGAAAACATCGTGAGGAAACCTACATGCCTGAGAGATTTTCTTGACGGCGTGTGAAGTCTGCCAACCCGCAGTAGGCTAGCGTGGTGGACTATAGCCTAATCCCTCTCGTAATGAGAGGAGACCCGTGCCCAGCAGTGGGACAATGTAATGGGTTGATGATGATAAAGTGTCCAAAAAATCTTAGTGATCATAATTTAATTATAATATAATTCTTATGATAGGGCTAAGAAGGTATCTGATTCTTTGATTGCTTTGAGCACGAAACTTCTAAATTTTCCAGGAGTTGCAAAGAATAAATCTTTATGAAGAAAAAGAATAAAGATGTTATGTTGTTTTATGATTTTAATTGTAATAGTGTCACGCTGGCATGTCTATATGGCTGCATGAATGGGTCGGCACGTCCGGGGAAGTACTAATATATCGAATATCGACGTCAAGTAGCAGTATGCTATGCATACTGTTGCGTTTCATAAGGTGAGTATGGAGCGCCGGAGGAACAATTCCTCCCTCAGTCCCACTCCTTCTCCTTTTCACCTTTTTTTTTTATGGGATAACTTGGCAAACGAGCAGGCGAGCTACCTGATGGTAAGTAGTCATCGCCGCCCATGGACATCTGCAAAACCAAAGGAGTTGCAGATGCGTTGCCGAGCCTATTTAGGGAAAGGGAGGGGAAGGAGAAAAGGAGAAGGAAGGTGATTGGGGGAGGAATTGGGCCTCCGGCCCTCTCGCTCACCGAACGAAGCGCAGTAACGAAACGCTACTACTCGGACGTCGGTCTTCTGCTTGAGTGTGGTACTTCCCCGGTCGAGCCGGCCCATTCATGCTGCGAACAGCGTGGCCCTCTCACAACAACCTTCCCCTCCCTTTCCTTAAAAGGCTCGGCAACGCATCTGCAACTCCTTTGATTTTGGAGAAGTCCATGGGCGGCGATGACTACTTACCATCAGGTAGCTCGCCGGCTCGTTTGCCGAGTTCACAGATATAAGAAAGCAAGTTGTAACTGCTTATTTTTTATTATATTTTAGCATTAAATAATGTTGGTTGAAACACATAGTAATGTCTTCAATTGATGTTGCTGACGTCGCCTGAAGACGTAAAATGTGGAAGAGAATTTCGACATCAGAGGCAGTGGTCTCGGTAGCTTAGTTGGTAATGCTTCAAACCCTGAGATCGAATTTTTCTTTCACTAGAAATTTTCTTTCATTAGAAAATTCATATCTTCGTGAAGCAAGTTATATTTCTATGACCGAATTATTCCATATTTTTTTTTTATAATTTACAGAGATCATTTCCAGTAACTCAATCACATTATTAATCCATAGACGAAGAAGAATTCAATAAATTTGCTCATGCGCTGCTTCTGCCAGCGCCACGTGACGTGTAGCAAAATGCAGCGCATTTCATTTAGACTAACGTTGCTCAAAATTATATGAATATGCCAGATTGTTCTAGATTCTTCCAACGAGTCCGTCACAGTAATGTCGCTGATGTGTGACTATTTTGGGTTTAATTAAATTAAGAATGTTGTGTATTTTCATGTAAGTTATTTACATTGGCAGTATAATATACCATAACGCCTGTATTCCTCGTAGAATTAGGCAGAGGTATACAAATGTATACCCACGTTTCGCCGGTATGTTTAAGTCTCAGTAATAGTGGGCGAGCCTATTGTCATTAACTGGGCACAAATCAAGACTCCGAGCTGATTCAGAGAATTTTATGGAAAACCTCAGTAACACTGCTCGACCTGGAAATCAACCCAAGACCTCTAGCGTAGCAGTCGCGCTTAGAACCACTAGACTAATGAGGCAGTCTGCATTGTATAAGTACCATTTTTAACGGTCTCATTGAAATAAAACAGTTTGACTTTGATTTTGATAAACACTTAATTAATGTCTGCAGGTAAACGAAATTTCATATACGGTCCAAAACTTGAATAAGCAAATTGGTCGCTCGGCAGTTACCCCTTTGAGGTACGTTCCGATCGTAAGATAACCAGAGTAATTATACAAATGGCTTGCACTAATGCTCCTGTTAATCTTGGAAATATACCTGTACGAGCGAACCCTGTACATATCGATAGTTTTAGTATTATGCTGACATGGACACACCGTGAAACGCATATAATTCATGTATTCAAAGTAACGAGTAGTAGTTGCATTCAATTATTTAGTTACATACCATCACGCCTGTATTCCCCGAAGGGTTAGGCAGAGGTGTACTAATGTAAACCCACATTTCGCCGGTACGTTTAGGTCCCATGTACTAGGGGGCGAGCCTATTGCCATTAACTGGGCACAAATCCAGACTCGCTGCTACTGAGAATTTCATAGAAAAACCCAATAACACTTTGCTCGACCTGGGGCTCGAACCCAGGACCTCTAGCGTAGCAGTCGCGCTAAGGACCACTAGACTAATGAGGCAGTCAGTCAATTATTTAGTTATTCGGTTATAAATCATTGTGAACTATCAATATATCATTTTAACTCTATCAGATTTATCATTTTAAATATACCTTACCCATACAATACCTATATGGTCGAAGCTAGGGCGGGAAGAGTGGGAATCGATTTACATACATACAAACATAATCAACCTTTTCTTTGATTGTAATTTTAATTTTAATTTTGATTGTGATCCTACTTATAAATTTGATTTTTATTTTATTAGTAGTTTTAATTGTTATTTGGATTGTAAATTTAATTGTGATTTTGATTTTATTTATAATTTTAATATTATTGTTTCATCATCATCAACTAATTACATTGTCCCACTGCTGGGCACGGGTCTCCTCTCAGAACGAGAGGGAATTATTGTTTCATATCGTATTAAAATAATTTGAATATCTATAAGTAATAAATCAATAATGTAAGTGCTGTTCACTGTATTTATCTGAAGTCTCTAACGTTAGAACCCTGTAAAAGTTTTTGTGAACTACATACACAGTTATTAGTGTACCATAATTAAATAAATCAAAAACGTATAATGTTCCCAATGCTAGGACACAGGCTAGGTGGGGCCATAGTCCACCACCCGGGCCCAGTGTGGGTTGGTAGACGTCACATGTCTCCGAATTTTCGGTTCTAGAATAAGCCGGTTTCCTCACGATGTTTTCCTTCATCATTAGCAATAGGCTCGCCCCCTATTACATGTGACCTAAACATGATAGCGAAGTGTGGGTGTACATTATTACACCTCTGCCTAACCTTTCGGGGAATACATGCGTGATGGTATGTAATGTATTGTGCAAACAGTAAAGCGCCTGTCTGGGTTCGAACCTATGACCTACAATTCGTAAGTCGCGGCCGTTGCCACCGCTCAAAACAATTACCACAAACTTTTTACCACATAATTTCCCACCTGCCTCTTAAACATAAGTAGAATCATTTCCATCGTATGAGTTTCAAAATTACTTGATACCTACGCACTCAGCATAAAATTGACAAGGCAACAACTTTCAAACTTCCTGTACGTAAATTATGCTAAAACGGCTGAACTTTGTTTGATAGCGTTTGCAATGGTGAATAATTATGTGCTCCATACACACCTTTATCGAAGTTGCTAACATAATTAACCTGCCACCTCAATGGTGTAAAGTTTGTAAAATAGGTCAAACCGTATTTTATTGAACTGCTAAGCGTTGACTGGGTTTTTTTATTAACTTACTTCAATTACTCGGCTTTTAGGCGGCGTATCAATATAAAACATGCACCACATTTTAAGTTAGGATGTCCAGCAATCTCTCTCTCTCTCTCTCTCTCATTTAAGAGCTCCGCTCTTGTCGGTGGAGCAATCGCCACTCTTCTCTATTCTCTGCCTTCTGTTTGACCTCTTGATACGACTGTACTCCCACTTTTTCCTTCACTCGTTCAATAAAACTTCTTCTAGGTCTTCCCCTTCCTCGATTTCCCTCAATTTTTCCTTCTAAAATTGACTTAAAAAAGTTGTCGTGTCGCATCAAGTGGCCAATCATCTTTCCTCACCTGTTTTCTATGTCTCCTAAGAGCTGTCTCTGCTCGCATTAATAAGACTTCCTCATTCGTTTTCCTTTCCGTCATACAACAGTGAAAATCTTATCTAATTTGGTGCAGTTATTTTTGCGTGATATGCCTACAAAGAATTATAAAAAAAAATTGTTGGCTTCTGTAGCTCTAATAAAGACTCCCATATTAGTTTTTCTTCACTATGATTATGTACAGACATCGGCCTGCAACAATTTTATTATATAAGTATATAGATAGGAGATTGATGAAGTTTTTAAGAATATCCGTCTTAAAGTCGTTCCGTCAACTCGGTCGCTTTTGCTCGGGAGCGTCATGTCAGACACTTGTCCCCTAATAATTAGGAACATGCATGCGTTTTTTTTATTTTTTTTATTAATTCTATAAATCATAACAACACAATAGAAGATATAATTATTCCCGGGAATGTTCAAATTTTTTTTTTAAATATTATTCAACATACATATCCAAAATTGAGCTGTTTAAACGCCAACGTTAATACTATCAGAACTACTCCCGATATAGTATTTTTTTCTTCTTTCGGTCATCGTATATAGTCTCACCACTGACGAAAATCGCTCAAGACACACAAATTAAAATATATTTCCAAGATAATTCCTCTTCTAGCAGCTTTCGACTATGTGATTAAATTCAATGTCGTGGCCCGTGACGTTTCATTTCGTTCGACCAATGACAGCGCGTTTTGTAAATTTGAATTTCGCTCGCATAATTAGCACTTTTTAATTATTATTTTATACAAATAAATAACAATTATGTAACAAAATGTTGTTACAATAATACTTTATGTATGTTTAAGATTCCGGAAAAAAATATATTAGGCAAATTTAAACTTCATGCATATTCCTAATTGTGACCTCGAATCTCTTATTATTTTGTGTTTGCCCTGATGTAATCCTGACTCTGTTATTTGTTACTTTGGTCATATTAAATCTTTTTTAAAAACCATGCCCCGTCATAATTTCTAATAACATAGGTTCGTTTCGTTGGGGAACTTTTCAGTTGCAGTCGTTGTGAGAAAATATTTTTTGGAGTAATTAATTTTGTGTCAAACCGAGTTTTAATTAATATTTTGACACGACAAACGCAGCTTATATACCCATGGCTCCTTTCGAAACATCAAACCTCTAATAGTATAATATATTCAACTCTAAATCAAAACTTTTAACAGTAAAAAAATCCAAATTCAATATTTAAATCTCAAGTCTTGAAGATAAGCTTCAACAACTTCAGATAACCTAAATTAGTCTTTCAATATTCCACCACTTAATACTATTAAGAAGTTCTAAGAATATTGAAGTTAGCATGATGGGTATTTGCATATTTCTTAAGGGGTCGTCGTGCATGTAAACTCAGCGCCTTAATTGGAATTTTACCATCGTTCTTCAGGGCGCGAAAGTTTTCGCGAAACGCGAGATCAATTTCCAATTCTGAGTATTCTATTCGCGTTCGCTAGAAACTTTAGGGATGGCGCAATATCGATTAAATTATATCGATACTTTTTTAGTGGAAATCCATAGTCTCTGCCTACCCCCATGGGAGACAGGCGTGACAATATGTATGTATGATACTTTTTTTTTAAACTCGCCATGGTCCTTTGAAAAGCTAAACGTAATATTCACAACAATATTACCTACACACATACAAAATTAGATAATTTTAACTGATTATGGAGTTAATTATAAGTCAAATCAGATCGTAATCCTCTACAGATGGATTTGTGTCTTGCATAAGCCGTTACAATGGATGGTCGATATCTACATTATCTTTATCATCAGCATGATGATATAAATTATGTATGTACCTACGATCACCAGCACATCAAGTTACCACGAAAAATCAAATTTTCACTCTCGATTTTGAACTTAATCATTAACATTTTAAGGTTTAAAATCGTTTAAAAATTTGACAGTTTTGTATAACCTGATGTGCTGGTGGCTGTACAAGATGGATTTGCTATCTCAATTCATTATTATAAGCAGGCTCTAATCTTACCTATTTAGATATAATTCCTTCGCCTTTTAAGACACTAATGGCTGGCCATTCACTTCCACTCCATTGGCTTCCAGGAGCCACAATAAACAATATTTTGATTTAAAAACAAGAAACAGTCAGAAAAACAAAATCACTCTTTAAATAAATATTTAATTAAGAGTATCAGTCAGTCATACACATATTATTATGGATAAGGGTTAAACAAGGCACCAGCTCTTCTCACTCCCACAGCAAGACCAGCCCAAGTTTCTCGGCACACCTGTTCAATATATTGAGGGTTGAGGTGGAAGCCTTCAAAACCTCCCGCAAGACCAGGCAGCTCGTAGGTATACGAAAGAGGAACTCCAATAGAGTGGGCGTAGTCTTCTGAAGCACCAGAAGCACCGTACCACAATACAAGAGCAGAGTTGCCAACTACATAAGCAGGGAAGTGCGGCAGAGCAACAGCGTCTATAGCTCCTGCCATGGCAACACCTACTGTGTGGAGAGCTAAAGCATTTGCAGAGAGACTGCCATCATGACCCCAAGGGTACAAGATCATGCTGCCATAACTATGCATAGTGATATAAAGAGCAATACGGGCCAGATGTTCTTCGAGGAGGTCCCTGACGACTTGGGTTTCGATTTCAGAGAAAGCGCGATTGCCGGCGTAGTTGTCAGCGCAAGGGCTGTTGCTGGTGCCGACCTGGTTCCAGAAGAAGTCAAAGTTGCGGTTTCCATCTACTCCTGGGCAGAGGGTACTGAGCGAGTGACTATCCGTGGAGCGGGTCTTGCGCCAGAAACGAGACTGGAAAGAGAAAGAGAAATTTATTGGAACCCAATGATATTTAATAAGTACAGAACCATTTGACTTTGTCTACCATGAAGACGTCGCTTTTCGATTTTAGGGTTCTATTTAATAGTGAATATGTGGCAGATTATGACAAGATCAGCTCTTTTGAGAACCTTGGAGGCTTTATTTGGGTTCCTTTTTCCAATAATGGTATGCTTTCTTGAGTTTGGACTTTATAAAGAGGATATACGAACGAAAATAAGCTATAATGTGATTGATCTTTTTTGAAATTTGGGCAATTCGAGTTCTCATTATGTTCATTTTATCGAAATATACTGCTGACAATTTCGTTCAAAAACATGTTGATTAAAATGTTTTTACTCATTCTCAGTTGTTATTCGCAGCTTAGAGTTTGGATATGGGCCCGGTCAATGGCAATAGGTTTGCCTGTTATATAAGACTTAAACATACCGGCAAACCCCTCGGGAATTGCATGGTATGATGGAAAAAATGGGAAGGTTTACCAATCATAAAAATTTTCCATACTCACGTTAGTAAAAGTAAAGTCATAGCCATCAGGGTTGACAACAGGAAGAAGAATCCAATCATAATCGTTAAGGAGATCAGGCTCAGTGACGTCTTCAGTCAGCTTCCTGATAGCCCAAGTCACAGTGGGGGGAGAGATCCATTCCCTAGCGTGGATACCACCATCGATGAAGATCACGGGTTTGCTCACGTCTTCGAAGTTAGTGGTGGAGATTTTTAAATATTTGATGGGACGCCCTTCAAAAGATGTGCCAGCTGTGACCTGGGTTACTGTATCAGGGAACCTAGCGGCTATGTCGTCCATGTAGGCGTAGATCTGGAAATAGTTATGGAACCTTTTAAATAATCCATTTTTTTTAAAGCTGAACTTGCTGCGGTCAGTCAGATGGGTGGATATTTTTTTAACACATTGACACTCCTCCTACTTTTAGTTGTTTACTAGCAATGCCCCGCGGTTTCACCCGCTTTGCTCTACTCCTAAGGATCGTAGCGCAATGTTAGATAACTTATAGTCTCCCTCATATATGTGGGTATCTAGTGGTCCCAAGCGCGACTGGTACGATAGAGGTCTTGGGTTCGGTTCCCAGGTCGAGCAAAGTTATTGGGTTTTTTTCAGTAGCAGCTTGAAGCCTGGATTTGTGTCCGGTTTAGACTCGCCCCTATGTCATGGGACCTAAACATCCGGCAAAATGTGGGTGTACATTTTAGTACCTACACTTCTGCCTTTTGGGAATACAGGCGAGATGGTATGTTGCAATGTGGGTCAAGCTTACTAGCAAATAGGAGTAGTACTTACCACGTCCAAAGTCTGATAGTTGTCGTAAGGCATATTCTTGCCTCCATACCTGGCGGAAGACGCCCTTGACCAGGCTGCAATTTGTTCATCATCAATGTCGAGTTTCCTGGAAAAAAGGAGTAAAAGTATAGTTAAAATATTTAATATTATGTTTTTGTACTTTTTGGCATTTTCCATGCAAAGATTATTAACTTATTTTATTTCGATTCGAACCTGCGTCTTCTGGTTAAGTACACCAAACGCTATGACCGCTAAGCCATCGCGAGTCCCACTCGCCAGGTCGAAATTTGCCTTTACATTTTTGAATTTACGTCTTTGAGGTGACGTCAGTGACATATGTTAAAAATATGCTTCTCAACCGACATGACATGCTTTACAGCAAGTACTATGTCGTACGATGCCACCTTACCTTTTAACTATCTTTTTGTATTTTTAGGCTTTTTAATAATTAAGTTTAATGAGTTTACAAACTGGATAAATTAACGTTATCGAGAACCACGGCCTATAGGCGCTTTTAATATCGGTTATATCACTCGTACGTTGTATCTTATTTGCCTACAAATTTCATTGTAAAACCTCGGGCAATGGGCTAGTAATTAAAACATTATTTTTTTCTTTAAAAAGCTTATTAGCAATGTGGGTCGCACATTACTAGTATTCTTGTTAACCCCTCGTGCTAAGCTAAATGCTTGTGTTACGAGTGGGTTCACGTCGGTAGTGCAATGGGTTGGTTTCGGACCGACAACCACATGATCGCATGTCCGACGCTCTACTACCGCGTTATCAAGAATAATAATCCCAAGTGTTATGTTCCGCTGTATTTGTTCACTATAATGTTATCAGATATATTAATACGTAGCTGATTTATTTATAAATGTCGAAAGCAAATCAATCAAACAGCTTAATGTCTGTCAATTACTAGATTATCATTAACAAATTACTTTGCAAGTTAATCAGAGATTATCTTAAACTTTATAATTATAAACGAGTTTTCATAGATACCTATCAAATAAAATTTGAATGGCATATGAAATAGTACCAGTAGTGTTTGCTTGCATCTCTACATGCCAGTATGAATGGGTCCGCACGACCGGGGAAGTACTACCCTCCCACAGAATATCAGTCAAATAGTAGTATGCATACTGTTGCGTTTCGTACGGTGAGTGTGGAGCGCTGGAGGCCCAATTCCTTCCTCAGTCCCCTTCCTTTTCCTTTACTCCTTCCCCTCCTTTTTCCTTAAATAGGCTCGGCAACGCATCTGCATCTCCTTTGGTTTTGCATGTGTCCATGGGCGGCGATGACTACTTACTATCAGGTAGCTCGCCTGCTCGTTTGCCGAGTTTACCCATAAAAAGTTCTAAGTGTTCTAAGGTGTACCCACATGGGGTTAGGGCCAGCGCTCAAAGTCGGCACGGCACGGCATGGCATGGCAAAGGATTTTATTACTAATCAAGTTATTTTGAATCTTGTTTCAATGAGTTTAGAGTTCATGTCACTTTATTTCGATACCACGATGCCGCGACGTGCCGCGAGATGCTGCGGCAGGACGCGTCATGCCATTGCATCTCGCGGGATGTATGGGTCACTTTTTGTCGAGGATTATGATTGCTTAGCTAGTTAAAATAAGTTTGTAAGTTGCGGAGCAAAACTGATTAATGCCAGAGTGGGTGGGCTTTCAGCAGAATGCAGTGAGCCCTTAGGATACTTACGATTTCACATCATCAGTGTGTATCCTGTATTTGATGTTGAGGTCTTCCAAGGTCTTGACGAAGCTCTCTTGGTATTGCGGCTTCACCAGCACGACTCCCTCGTGGTTCACGCGAGCTGGGCTCAGGAAGTCCAACTCCAAGTCACCAATCAGAGCGTTAACAGCCTGCACCTCTTCAACGGTTGTTGGAGCTACATAGTAGGATTTCCAACTAGAAAAAAACATTGAAGTAAGTATTCGGGACTGTGCACATAATTTATGGATATTAAATGAGAGTGAGTTTTTTAAGGGACTGCCTAATTAGTCTAGTGGTCTTAAGCGCGACTGCTACGCTGGAGGTCCTGTGTTCGATCCCCAGGTCGAACAAAATGTTGGGTTTTACTATGAAATTCTTAGTAACAGAGTCTGGATTTGTGCCCGGTTAATGGCAATAGGCTCGCCCCCTTAATAGGGGGCTTACAGGATGGTATGTATGTTTAGGTCCCATGTAATCATGGGACCTAAACATACATACCATCACGCCGGTTTCCCCTACATTTGTACACCTCTGCCTAACCCTTCGGGGAAAACAGGCGTGATGTATGTTATGTTTTTTTAAGGGATTTCTACAATATTTATGAGTTTATGTATAAAAAAAATCAGGAACTGCCGAACTCCTACCGACCAATAATTGAAGTTGTCATCCCTGACTCTATTTTCTAGGAAATTTAACCTACTGCTCCAAATTGTAAGACATTTTTTTTTGCTAAAAATGACATTTCAGTGACTCTTTAGCTACTTAGCTACCAAGATCACTGCCTGAGATATCAAATTTCTCTTCCAAATTCTACATCTTTATATCAACGCCACGTGACGTCACCAACATCTATTGAATACATGTCTTTCAACCAACACGTAACTAATAACTAACTTAATAAGGTTATGCGGAAGAAGTAGAAAAACAAAGAATAGAAAAAAAACAACGTGTCGGCATCTCAGAGTGAAGTACTACAATCGTGCGTTATCTTGAGAAATTGTATGTTTGTGATTGGGTTTCTCAAAGATAAGTACACTTCGTGTTCTGCAGTAAGTACTTGTTATATGCCAAGTAAAAATCCACATAATTATCTCTTGAATTCAAGCCAGAGATGTGATAATATAACAACGATCTTGCCGAAGCTAATAAACGACAGACAGAGGGGTTAACCTCATATATCATAATTATAATATCTATTTATGTGGGTCTTTATAAGTGACTAGCTTTCCGCCCACGGCTTCGCCCGTGTTTTTTTTTTCGGACTTTTTTTTGCTATAAACCTCACGGAGCCCGAGACCTTTCCAACGAATGCAAAACCGTGGAAATCGGTTCGTGGGTTCTGGAGTTATAGCGTCAGGAAGGAAAACCCGACTTATTTTGATATAGTAGATAAATAAGAATTAATTTAATTTCACCAATCTTTAGAATGTTTGTCTGTCTATACCTATGTGCATTCGCGCATCACACAAAATCAACATTCTAAATATGGCACGTGATAAAACTAACAGCCTATATATTTATAAAATAACATTGGTCAACACGATTTTGTTACATTTTCATAATTAGGTGAAGCAATTTTGAAGTTTATTTCGACCTTGAAAAAAAATATAAAAAAAATACGTAATCCACTAACCCGATGTATTCCTCATGCTTGGCATAAGCCACAGCAAGCAGGGTCGCCAATACTAAAAACTTCATCTTCACAAAGCGACGCACGCGCACTAACCAACAATTTTATAATATTTTGTATCTTATATTACTGATAACGTTCACAGATATTCGTATCTAGATAAACCATTGAAAGCGAATGAGATTAAATTAATTTTATTATAAATTGATTAGAATTTGTTAATCCATTAAGTGATTATGGATTATTGATTAACACGTGGATAAAATAAATCAAACATTAGTTATTAGCAAAAGAAGTATGCAAGACTGCATGAAGTATGAAAGAAGTATGCAATACTTCTTTTGCTAATAACGCAGATGGCGTTCTGTTGTTTCTGCCTACCCCCATGGGAAAAAGGCATGAGTGTATGTACGTAAATTTGTTATTAAAAAAAATTACAACTGCCTCAAAGGTCGCGTGGTCACAAGCGGGGCTGTTAAGCGTTTGGTCTTGGCTGCGATTCTTAGATGAACCAAATAGGTTTTTTTAAGTATTTATTATTTTTATTAGTGGTGTGTGACGTCTCGGATAAAACAGTGATAGCCTACTGGTATAAAAATTGGTTTGCCAAGTCAAAAGTCTCGAGTTCAAGTCCAAGGCAGGCACCTCTCACCATAGTTAATTATCACGTGCTTAGAATCATGGAGGCTGCTTCTTTAGTCTAATGGCCCTGAACGCGACTACTAAGCTAGAATCCCTAGTTTTGATTCCCAGGTCGAGCAAAGTGTTATTGTGTAATTCTCAGTAGCATCAGGGTCGGGCCTATTACGTGGGACCTAAACATACCAGAAAACTATGGGTGTACCATGTACATTGGTACAACTTTGCCTAACCCTTCTGGGAATTCAAGCATTATGGCATGAATTGATTTCAAAGGAATTTCTCAAATTTTCTAATGTTAATTATAATAATTATCAGTAACTAAAAACAGTCATTTCAGCCTAGCAAATAATGGCTGTTACTAAAATGACGTAAGTATAGTAAAAATAAACCCAACGTCATAACGGATATGGATAGCGAAATATTTACGTAAAAACCTGTTCAAACCCATGTAATCACGACATTAATGAGATTAAAGCCCAAAATTTCTTGTAATATTTTAAGCAGTAGATAATACTTCGATAAGAATGTAAGTTGTTACATGAAAACAATAATTATATTGAGGTCATAAGCCGTTGCCCAGTGGTTTGCTTTTGATTCCCCTGAGCCCCAGGGCCTCCCCTCAGTTACCCCCTCCCATATAGCAACCTACTGCTCTGCTCGTCGTGGACCCCCCATAATGCTCCACCGAAAAATAATGCATTAAATTTTAAGCATTACATTGGGATTCACAATCTATCGACAGTTTACAATCTCGGAAGACAGAATATGATCTAAAGTTGTTTTTTTTTTTATGGGATAACTCGGCAAACGAGCAGGCGAGCTACCTGATGGTAAGTAGTCATCGCCGCCCATGGACAACTGCAAAACCAAAGGAGTTGCAGATGCGTTGCCGAGCCTATTTAGGGAAAGGGAGGGGAAGGAGAAAAGGAGAAGGAAGGGGATTGGGGGAGGAATTGGGCCTCCGGCCCTCTCGCTCACCGAACGAAGCGCAGTAACGAAACGCTACTACTCGGACGTCGGTCTTCTGCGAGAGTGTGGTACTTCCCCGGTCAAGCCGGCCCATTCATGCTGCGAACAGCGTGGCCCTACCACAACAAATTTACGGTTTACACAACAAGTTTACAATTTTACGGTGACATATATGAGTATAAACATGCACCAGATTTTTAGTTAGGCTTTCAGCAATACAACTGTGAAAACTGCATCCAATTATATGCTGAATTTTTACTGGATTCGCATACAAACTGAAAAAATCTAAATATAATTATTTTGGCTTCTATTGTTCTTATAAGAACACTCGTATTGAAATGAAACTACTTTATTAATTTACTAAATTATCAACAGGTTCTTGCCTGTGGCCATTAGCCATCCAAAACTCCGAGCTGTCACTAAGAATTTCTAAGAAAAACTAAATGAGCTTTGAGACACTTATTTCTCACAAGAAGTTACATAATTATTACAAATACTTTTACATAGCACTTGTGCTCATTCAGACCCCGTATGTCATGTCGACATGTTCATCGAAATCGCGATCGATTTGCGATTTAGAGAAAGAGATGGCGCTCTACACAGAAAATAGTGCCTTCCCTATCTCACAATCTAAAAGTGACCGGTAAGACATGGTGGTACCACCTCAAACAACCTCTAGAGTAGCTACCACAAGAGAAAAACTACACGCTTTCTCAAAATCATATATTTCTGAATAAATCACCAGCTCTTCGCGCACCAACGATAATACCTTCCCAGGTCTCTTGGCAAACCTGTTCTATGAATCTTGGAGGCAAATGGAATCCTAATACGCTGCCGTAAAGTCCAGGCAACTCGAAAGTATACGAGAGGGGCACTCCAATTTGATGAGCATAATCTTCTGAGGCTCCTGCGGCAGCATAGTTCAAAACCAGTGCAGAATTTCCAACAACGTAATTCGGGAAGTTGGAAAGAGAGTGACGGTCAATAGCCGCAGCTATGGCAACGCCCACAGTGTGAAGTCCAAAAGCATTTTGAGATAGTGTCCCATCATGACCCCATGGGTACAAGATCATACTGCCGTAGCTATGCATTGTAATGTACAAAGCAATACGGGCCAAATGCTCATGAAGAATGTCTCTTACAACCCTGGTTTCAATTTCAGAGAACGCCCTGGAACCAGCGTAGATGTCGGAGCAAGGAGTCATGCCAGTCCCGACGGTGTTCCAGAAGAAGTCGTAGTTGCGGTTACCATCAACACCTGGACAGACGCCGCTAAGAAGATGCTGGTCAGTGGAACGGGTTTTGCGCCAGAAACGGGACTGCAATCAGAAAAGTATAATTAATATAAACACGACTCCTAAAAGTTGGTTTCATTCTAATTTATGAAGATGTACTGAAACAAAGGCAGTTCTAACGACCATGGACTGAGTCATAGGTCTCGAATGTTAGCTCAACACTGCTGATTCTTTGAAATCGTTTGCGTATTAATAATCTTGCTTAAACGATGATGGAAAACATGATGAAGAATTCTCCAGTCCTGAAACGTATTCTTGACGTTTTGTGAAGTCCGCCAAATTGCACTAGGCTAGCGTGGTGGAATATTGACCTAGATAAGTCCTTATTGGGGGAGACCCGTTGTCGAAAATGGGACAAGAAATGAGTATAACAAGCAATCAGAGGATTGTATTTTACAGGTTTACAATCTTTCTCGCTGATGTTGACTAATTCTATCACATTATTGTTATTATAAAAAATCCTCCCACTCAGATCCTTTGGCACATCGTGCAAGGAATAAATCTGGTCCTTTTTAAGATTTCAATCTTGTATCAATGTCCAGACCATCTTTTTTCTTGTTGAAATTAGATTGAAGACGTTATGGGGCACTAATTAAATTATATTTAGACTTGAACTGAAATTTTACGTAAGTTGGGAAACAAAGTTGGCTTGAATGATCATTATGAAATACTTACATCAGTAAAAGTAAATTTATAGCCATCAGGATTGACAACAGGCAGAAGGATCCAGTCAAATTTATCTAAGAGGTCATTTTCAGTGACATTTTCAACAAGCTTGTGGATGGCCCAGGTAACTGTTGGGGGAGATATCCATTCCCTCGCGTGGATACCTCCGTCAATGAAGATGACAGGCTTGCTGGGGTCTTCGAAGTTGGTGGTGGAGATCTTCACGTACTTGATGGGACGACCTTCGAAGGAGTTAGCAGCAGTCACAACGGTCGCGACTTCAGGGTATTCAGTACCGATAATGTCGAGGTAAGCATTGATCTGTGAATATTAGACTTTCTTAATGCCTGCGCAAATACAGTTGCAAAAAAAGAGTTCAGAAGCCAAAATATTGACAGTTCTACGGAACATTATCACGAACACAAAACATTTCTGTTCCCGACTGTCTTCTGAATTGCGTGAGTGGAACTGATACTACTAATATTATATTACGAGAGACTATTACTATTACTACGAATACTATTGCTCTTTAGGGGAAGTCTACATTCAGCAGTGGACGGCAATAGGCTGATATATTGAATGAGATGGGACGTGACGAAGCCCTCCCCTGAACGCCCATGCGCCCATCCGAATTTATCATAAAATTAACTTCTCCGCAACCACTTACGTACAACTTCATTTAATATTAATAACTAAAAAGGAAGGCTATAAACTGTGCAATGGCTTTGATCTCCAAGTAAAAGTAAACGACATATATTAAACAGATAATACTTTTAATAATACTAATAAGGAGAACTTAGTTCAGCAGTGGACCTCTTTCAGCTGATAATGATGATGACTAAAAACACGATATAAACGTGCAACGGATCTTTACATGAAAGTTTTTCAATATCATGTTTGATGTGCATTTTTAGATCAAAATATCTGGAGGTACTGTAAATATTTATCATAATAAGAATGAACAGTTAAGCATTATGACTCACTGCTTCGATTTCTTGGTAATTGTCATAAGGTAGTAAACGACCTCCATTCCTGGCCATAGATTCTCTTCTTTGCATCTCATTAAGCAGATCATCGTAATCGAGACGCCTGAAAATAAATTTCACATTAATAACACAATTCTTATTAAAATTAATCCTTAATCGTTAGTAGTAGTAGAAGTCCCTGCTGACATGGAAGTACTACCCTCCCACAGAATATCGACGTCAAGCAGCAGTATGCATACTGTTGCGTTTTGTACGGTGAGTCAGGAGCGCTGGAGGCCCAATTTCTCCCTTAGTCCCCTTCCTTTTCCTTTCGCAACGCATCTGGAACTCTTTCTGGAACGTTTTGCAGATGTCCATGGGCGGCGACGACTACTTACTTATCATCAGGTAGCTCGCCTACTCCTTTGCCGGTTTTTTTTATGGGATGTCATAAAAAAAATCTGTCAAATTAAGAGCAATACATTTGTAACATTTCCACGCGTATTTCTCTTTCCGAAATTTGGAGATTACTCGTTTAATACAGTTATTACGTAGAGTACTTTTTTTGTAAAAGGAGATTCATCATATTATCTGGGGATCCCATGAGTCAAAATGGTTTTGTATTGATAGATTACCATAAAATATTTAGCATAAACTTGGGTCGTTTTTATCGAAAATTACCAATCTTTGAGCATATTTAACTGCATTTTAACCGTATATTGAAACGAAGTTTTACGTACGGTAGCCAGCACATCAAGTTACCACAAAATGTTAAGTTCTCTCAGTTGATTTTGAACTTTATCTTCAACAATTTAAGATTTAAAATCATTTGGAGAAATTTGACAGTTTTGTATACCTTGACCTGCTGGCGACTATAAAAGGACCACGGATTTTAATGATGATGAGATTGTTACTGCAAAATTTCAGACAAGTAAAAATTCAATAAGTATAGGAATAAACTGCTTTTATATGGAGAGCAGAGCGAAGACTATCCTCTTAAGAAAGGGTAAGTCTCATGATCATAGCGAAAAGACCACAATCTCCAATCTACGGATGGGTGGCAATCCATAAGATTTGGAAATCGTTTATTTTAAAAGAGTGTCCATGGAGTTTCTTGTTGTATTCTTCTCCATAGTATTAACTTTTTGGAACCGTGCAACTAGAGTCAATAACGTTTCATAATCGCTTGTAAAAGCTTATTTGAAATAAAAACATTTGATTTGATTTGAACTGGGTTCCAGAATCATGTACTGTATTCATGGTAAGCGATTGTGCATCGTTCTTTTACCCTATAAATAAAACTATAAGAAGTATCTACTTAAACATAAATAACCACAAAGATATCTCAATATTTACGCTTTCACATCATCTGCGTGGATTCTGTAAGCAATTTTCTCAGCTTCAACATCTTTGATGAAGGCAGCATGATGCTCTGGCTTCACAAGTAAGACTCCTTCTCGACCTGAAATGGGATGACTTAGGACATCTAGCTCGTATTTTTCAACCATAGATCTGTAGCTCTTGAACTGCTCATGGCTAGATGGTCCAATGTAGTAAGATTTCCATCTGAAATTATATTTAAGTATTTTAATTTTGGTATAAGTAAGTATTTTAAATATTCGAAACTATTCATTTTATACTTTTTAGGCATTTTCCATGCAAAGATTAGAAAGTTTTTTTAGTGAAGGAAAAATTGGGAGGTCACCTCAAAGACGTCAATTCAGAATGTGAATGCAAATTTCGACCTGGCGAGTGGGACTTGCGGTGGCTTTGTGGTCATGGCGTCTGGTGTACTTAACCAGAAGACGCAGGTTCAAATCCTGCTCCTAGTCGATTTTTTTCCATCACTAAAATGACTTTATATTATAAACCAACTACAAGGCTAAGAAGATGATGAGTAAGTATTCTTTGTAACGTTCCCTTTAACGTTAATAAACATACCTTCAAGCCTGTAATTTCCGAAGAGATAAGCAGAGGTCTAGATAGGTTACCTATGTCTTACAATTAATAAGCTAGATACACTAATTAAAAGTATATAATTACCACACCATCACGCCTGTATTCCCGAAAGGGTTAGGCAGAGGTGTACACTCACATTTCGCCGGTATGTTTATGTCCCATGTAATAGGGGGCGAGCATATTGCAAGTATAGGTATAATTATTAGAAAAATACTATGATAAAGTGCAATTGAACTGCTAAGTCAAAGGTCTCAAGTTCTGATTTACGCACGCACTTCTGAGTTTTCGAAGTAATAGGTACATACATACATACATACACTCACGCCTTTTTCCCACAGGGGAAGACAGAAACTATGGACTGCCACTTGCTACGACGAGTTATGTGCGTATTAATAATCAATTATCACGCGCATAAACAGTGAAGGAAAACATCGTGAGGAAACGTACGAGTACATGCCTGCGAGAATTTCTTAACGGCGTGTAAAGTCTGTCAACCTGAAATAGGCTAGCGTGGTGGTCTATAGCCTGATTGTTTTCGTTCTGAAATCGTGATAAGCAGTGGAACGATGTAATAGGTTGATGCTGATGAAATAATTTATTATCACGCGCTTAAACGGTGAAGGAAAACATCGTGAGGAAACCTGCATGCCTGAGAGATTTTCTTGACGGCATGTGAAGTCTGCCAACCCGCAGTAGGCTAGCGTGGCGGACCACAGCCTAATCTCTCTCGTTCTGCGAGGAGACCTGTGCTCAGTAGTGGGACAATGTAATGAGTTGACATTGTTATGACGAAGAATAAAAAAAAAATAACATCACTAACCCTATATATCCTTCATGCTTAGCATAAGCCACGGCAAATAACGCCACCACAACTAACAACCTCATCTTGATTAAACATTGCAAGCTGAATTTTCATATTGTTTTATAACAATTCTTAAATGATAATATTATATCTCTTAGATATATTATCGGTACGTGTATCTGAAAAAGCTTTATATATTTCAATAACATTTAATTCACTCTGTTAATCCATGTATGTTTACTGATAAAGTTATAAGACGTATCGCTTTGCGTCATCGCCTTTTTCCCACAGGGGTAGGCAGAAACTATAGACCGCCACCTGCATCGACTCTTGCATATCTCTTTCGCTTCTTCCACATTCATACATCTTTTCATACACACGCACTGATTGCGAGTAGGTACTACGCACCTGGCCTTTTTGGAGAACCTCGCCGATAAGATCGGTGTACGTCCTTCTAGGGCGACCTCTCCCGACGCTGCTACTGACATTCCATTTGTTAATCATCTTTAATTCATTCTCTCAACATGCCCAAACCATCTTAACATATCCCTTTAAATTTATTAGGTAGGTACGTAAACTTTACATTTTAACAATATGGATAATTAGTTATTACATGAAATTATGTTATGTTAAAAAAAGTTTGTAGTTTTTTTATTATGCAAGCCAGAAAGCTCTATAATTCTATGTATCATCATGTTGTCTGAGATTCTGTAGTCGCCTACTCAATTATTCTTAGCAATATCTCTTAAAGCAAACATGCTAACAGGACAATTAAATTTAACATCCCATCACGCCTGTATTCCTCGAAGAGTTAGGCAGAAGTGCACCATTTTTTTTTTCTAATTATGTAGGTATATTTTTTAAAGTTTATGAAGGATTAGATCATTTTAATAAAAAGCAGTTAACCCATAAGGTTCAAGTGGCTTGCACCGAGCGTGCGATAACGGTTTTTGGGAGCACGGCCCTTATTTGGCATTTTGTTTATATTTCTGTTTGTTTTTGTTTCATCTGTGTTCTGAGTCCAAAAATAAAAAAAAGCTTTTCTTCGATCTTTATTAATTCGATAATTTTCATTTTGTTCGATTATCTTTTAATACCATGATAACGTATCTCCATAATTCCAAAAATCACCATATAATAAACTTGATCACAAATGGATCAAACGAACACGATTTAATCCGCACCGCGGCGAGAGCTCCATCGGATATCTATGAAATGTTTACATGCTATGCAAATGAAGGGAGCAGTTCTGAATCTGGTAATCAAATTCCTAGGAACCTATTCATTCCAATTAGGTATTCACAGCGGATTTAGTTGTAACTTCCAGAATTATAATTTAGATACTGTGTACTGAAATTTTATTGAAATATTCGGCGTTTTTTTAAAACAAGCTACGAAAGCGTCGTGCGACGGGTCATTTAAAAAAAGTTTACTAGCAATGTGGGTCGCACATTACTAGTATTCTGGTTAACCCCTCGTACTAATCTAAATGCTTGTATTACGAGTGGATTCACGTCGGTGGGTTTCGAACCGGCAACCACATGATCGCAAGTCCAACGCCCTAGCCATTAGGCTGCCGCCGCTTTAGATTCGAGTCATTGATCATCACCCCCTAAGTAATGATAGGGCCACAAGTTTTATATGTTTTCCTATGAAATTATTTCATAAGCAGCTTGGATTTTGGTTTTACGAGTATATAAGACTAGCTTTCCGCCCACGGCATCGCCCGCGTGGTTTCTCGGCTTTCCTGCATTTATATTTTTCCCGTTTTTGCTACATTTTTCATTTATGCTCCACACCTATTGGTCGGACCCGTAGTTCCTGAGATTAAGTAAACAATACTTGAACGCGCTAATCTCAGGAACTACGGGTCCGATTTGAAAAATTATTTCAATGTTAGATAGCCCATTTATCGAGGAAGGCTATAGGCTATATATCATCACGCTAAGACCAATAGGAGTGGAGCATAAATGAAAAATGTTGCAGAAACGGGAAAAAATATTCCTTTTAAATGCAGATAAGCCGAAAAACCACGCGGTCGAAGCCGTGGGTGGAAAGCTAGTAATATTATATATAGTATACATTATAATATTATATATAAATATATATATATACTAGTATAGATGTATCCTAATCATACCGCAAAGTGTGGATACACAATTATCACTAACACTGCCTAATTTTCTAGTAATACAGGCGTGATGGTACGTATGTTTATATTATGCAACATAAGTATAATCTTTGAAACTAGAAATATCTGCTTATCAATTTCAAAACTTCGAAATCGAACTAATTCTAATAAGATTTACTTTACAATCATATCTGTTATCATAATTAATCACAAATTAGAAAAGATTATTGAAAATGTTATTATTATCCGTTGCGTTATCTAATGCTCTTGCGCATAAAATGAAGTGATCGATCTATCTTAAAGTATTTCGTGGATTTGTGGTCCCTGCGCCACAATGAAGGTTTTATTTTTATTTACCTTGTGTTTATATGGAGTGTTGGCTAAACATGACATTTATGATGGGTGAGCATTATGACGTAATGTTGTTATTATAGTCTTACTTAACATACCTAGGCAGTATACCCACATTCCGCCGGTATGTTTAGGTCCCATGTAATAGGTGGCGAGCCTATTGCCATTAACCGGACACAAATCCAGACTCCGAGCTGCTACTGGGAATTTCATAGAAAAACCCAATAACACCTTGCTTGACCTGGGGATCGAACCTAGGAAGTCTAGTGTAGTGGTCGCGCTTAGGACCACTGGACTCATGAGCTTTTATTCTTATTCACATGATATTTTTTAGCTGTCATATCTCGCTACAGTAGTATTTCTAGGTCCGATTCTCTGTATTTCTAACATCGCGCTTGTATTCCTCGAAGGGTTAGGCAGAGGTCTAATTAATGTACACCCACAGTTCGCCGGTATGTTAAGGTCCCAAGCTCGGAGTCTGAATTTGTGCCCAGTTAATGGAGTTAACATGCCCTTAATGGATAAAAAGCCCTAAATAAGAAGATAATATATGGAAACAAATTACATAACCTTTCTTCTAAACAATGGTCTATATTGATATTACTTAATACGTAAAAAATAATAAGAAACTTCATCATGATAACAATATTCCTTTCAGCCATGCGGTGTACGAAGTAGATGTTAGGAATGTTGATGAAATTAAACTCATCAATGAACTAGAAAGCCAGTTGTACTTAGATGTGTGGTCCCATGCCATACCCGGTCACCCTGGACAAATTCTTGTCCCAAAGGACAAGAGAGATCTCTTTGAATATGCTCTTCAAAATGCTGGAGTTCAATACAAGATTGAGGTTGAAAACATTAAAGAGTGAGTAATAGATTATTTTAATTCTCTATATAGTATAGATAGCTTTGCCTCGCTCCTAAGGATTGTAGCGTGCCCAAGAACTGGGCTATCAATTGCAAAAATAATTTTTCGAATCCGACTTGGTAGTTCCAGAGATTAGCGCGTTCAAGCAAACAAATATAGATTATAGATAGATAAACAAAAAAGAAAATATGGAATGATGCAATTAAATTTGATCATTATAGACCATGAAACTTCGTAAGAGAACATTGTTGTGTGGTATATGTATTTACACTATCTACTAAAAGGTCTTCTTGAGACAAAAAGGTAGCCTATGGCCCAACAAGGTCTAATCTATCCTGATACTAAAGTCCATCAAAGATAGTTCAGTGGTTTATTCGTGATAACATAACAGACAATTCCGTTTGCATTATACTCAATACTACATAGCACCAGGGTATGTAATTTAAACCAAACTGTGAGAGATCATAGCAGAAGATAAAGACAAACAAGAATATTATCAATTCGTCAAAAACAATGATTACGATATTGGTTTCAGGCAGTTAGATTTAGAAGATGAGATGCTTGCAAGTGCTGCATCTAGAAGCAACAAGACAGGATCTCGCCTTTCATTCGACGCTATTCACACTTATGAAGAGGTAGGTAAACGATTTAACTTTGCAGAACTAAAAGGTCTATTTTTTACTTTATTTATTGTTAACTTGAATGCGTTTGACTCTAGTACTTTGATCTAATCACAAACAGGGTCTAAAATGGAAGACATATTAGACAAGCAACACAGTTAAGCTATTTGGTGGATTGTTAGATCCAAACACTCTCTTGAAGTGATGACTTGCCAAAACTGATGCAACTGATCTACTAAATCCAATTATGGTATTGCTATAATCACTTGCAATAAATATCAGTTTGTATTCTTAGAAGACAGAGGTGCATCGTTACACGTACGTACGTACGTACGTAAATGTTGCTTGCGCGATTTAGGATTTGTATCGACGTATTTCTAAGTAGCGTGACAGATGTCACTACAGACATGAATTCTCATTAACAGAAAAGTAATTAATTAAGTAGCCACCGCAATTGGTCTATACAATCCTCACTTTTATCATCTTTTTGCAGGTTGATGCTTACTTGGAAGACCTTGCCAGGTCTTACCCCAATGTAGTCTCGGTAGTAATTGGAGGCAGGAGTATTGAAGGTAGACCTATCAAGTACCTCAAAATCTCTACCACCAACTTCCAGGTAAGTTCTATTGATATGTATAGATTCATGAGCAATAAAAACACCTGTTAACTACCTCATTAGTCTAGTGGTCCTAAGCTCGACTGCTACGTTAGAGGTCCTGGGTTTGATCCCTAGGTCGAGCAAAGTGCTATTGGGTTTTTTCTACGGAATTCGCAGTAGCAGCTTGGAGTCTGGATTTGTGCCCGGTTAATAGAATAGGCCCCTTATAACATGGGTCCTAAACAAACCGGCGAAGTGTGGGTGTACATTGGTACACTGTCCCTTTCAGGGAATACAGGCGTGATGGTATGTCATGTTAATAACACCGATTTTAGGTAAACTTATTTCTAGATTGATTTTTTAAATTTAATTCCAGGATACCCGCAAACCGGTAGTCATGATGCAATCTCTTCTACACTCTCGTGAATGGGTATCCCTCCCTGTCACTCTATACGCCATCCACAAGCTGGTGATTGACGTCACTGAGTCTGACTTAGTCCAGAACATTGACTGGATCATCTTGCCCGTTGCTAACCCTGATGGATATGTTTGGACTCATACTAATGTAAGTAGATTTTAAATTGGGATCTTCATCTCCATCAACCCATATATTGTTCCACTGCTGGGCACGGGTCTCCACTTAGAACAAGAGGGATTAGGCTATAGTCCACCACGCTAGCCTACTGCGGGTTGGCAGACTTCACATGCCGTCAAGAAAGTCACGATGTTTTCCTTCACCGTTTAAGCGCGTGATAATTAATTATTAATTGGCACATGACTTCGAAAAGACAGAGGTGCGTGCCCTGGATTCGAACTCGATACCTTTGACTTGGCAGTCCAATGGTCATATCACAAGGCTATCACTGCACTTTAAATTGGGATAAATGGTCACAACTAACGAACTAGTGAAATGATTCACAACTAACTACCAAGGATACACCTACAGATTTTTATAAATAAAGTAGTTGTTTCTCACTCTATCCACTTTCATGACCAAGCCAAATTGTCCTGTGTTGTAAAACTCAAATATCGAATACTACTAGTACTGCCTGTACTTTAAAAGAGACCATGATTCTCTGAGTATTTTTTTGTCGTTTCTTCTTGGGGGTAGTCAATCAGATAAGAAATGCAAGCGTTACCCTATATTTGAATCCAAAATAGTTTTTCGTAAAAATGTATTAAAAAGGTCCTATACAGATATTTAAAAAAAGCCATAAAGAGTTGGGCTATGGTTATGTAAGGTAATGAGAGAAAACTCAAAACAGTCTTTGAAGGGTATTTCCCTAATAACTTAGCAATAGATTACGATTTTGAGATGTTTGTAAGATATTGACGATATAGTAACCATTTAATATAATCAATCAGCTTAATAAATATAATCTTTTTAAGTAGGTATTTTATCTGTTGTCGAGCTAGAGCGTTTTTTAGGAATACATCCAAACTAAAAAATTATAGTATGTACCTATTTACAGGATACGGATATAACAGATAGATTAGTGGAAGTTAGTAGACTTCCACTAAACTACTAACATCCATTAATTGGTGTACTTTTTCAAAATGTCTATACCTTAGTTCAGCCAGAAATGTAAACAGCGATGATACAGGTAGCTATAAAGGCTACATTAACAAATTTCGTTAGAATAACAATTTCCTAACGTGTTTAATATAACAATTCATCAAAGGGGCCTTTTCAGCCCACTAGACTTCAATTACTATTATGAAATTACCCGAAAATGCCACGCAAAATGTAACCAGTTACATGTTGATAAAACCGGTATTAAAAGTAAATATTGTGGGCGTTATTGATAACACAGAATAAGTGTGAGCGAAAAGGCTTATAGCACTTTACAAGAAATACATTATTACATTATAGTTGTATACATTTAACACCCACATCTATTTGAACGGAAAGGTGAACATATTCTTTTATGGATCGCACAAAGAGATTATATATATTTTTTAATGGGATAACTTGGCAAACGAGCAGGTGAGCTACCTAATTGTAAGTAGTCATCCCCGCCCATGGACTTCTTCAATACCAATGGAGTTGCCGAAAAGGGTGGGGAAGGAAAAAAGGAGAAGGAAGGGGACTGAGGGAGAAATTGGGCGTCCGGTGCTCCACATTCACCGTTCGAAACGTAACAGTATGCATACTGCTACTTGACGTCGATATTCTGTGGAAGGGTGGTACTTCCCCGGTCCTCCGGATCCATTCATACTAGCAAGTAGATATGCCAGCAGGCACTACTAATACTTGCCATATAGGCTAGCTTTAAACGGAGAATGAGTTGAATATACCAGTTTAACTACCATAGCTGAACTCTTACTTCTCTTCCACAGGCACGTTTCTGGAGAAAGAACCGCGCCACCGGCTTCATGATCGGAGACTTCTGTTCAGGCGTAGACCTCAACAGGAACTTCAACATCAACTGGGGCACTGCCTCCAGCGGCAGCGTGTGCATGGAAACCTTCCACGGCCGCGGACCTTTTTCCGAACCTGAAACTGCTGTGATCAGGGACATCCTTGCTGAGCACAGCAGACGTATGACCTTGTACCTCGACATCCACAGCTTCGGCAGCATGATTCTCTACGGCTATGGCAACGGAATATTACCTCCTAATGCCCTGTTCCTCAATTTAGTTGCTGTACAAATGGCGCAAGCTATTGACAGGGTAAAATGGCCTTCAAATCCGAACTACATCGTTGGCAATATCGCAATGGTTTTGTATGATGCCTCTGGTGGTGCCAGTGATTACGCCATGAGTGCTGGTGCAACATTGTCCTACACCTACGAATTGCCAGCTTATAGGAACAACCTTGGAACTTTGAACGGTTTCTTGGTGGACCCAGATTTTATCGAGCAAGTTGGTTTTGAGACCTGGGAAGGTATCAAGACTGCGGCTAGAGCTGCTGCCACTAGTTATAAGAATTCTGTTTAGGATGATATTGACTGATAATATTTATTTAATAAAATATTCTTTATTTCAGTTTCCATTGTTTTAGTGTACCTACTACTCTAGATAGTGAACCACTTTTATTTAAGGAGGCGTAATTTGAACATTTTGATTTTGGTATGCGATCTAGGCATTTTGAGGGGAAACCAATTTATTTTTACCATGTATGATCCATACAACCTAACCACAAACGTGCTACCTTCATCTTGTTGTCTATTTAATAGTTTATATATCTCGTAAAGACCCCACATACTTTTTCATCATCAACCCATATACATTGTCCCACTGCTGGGCACGGGTCTCCTCTCAGTACGAGAGGGATTAGGCTATAGTCCGCCACGCTAGCCTACTGCGGGTTGGCAGACTTCACACGCCGTCAAGAAAAGCTCTCAGGCATGCAGGTTTCCTCACGATGTTTTCCTTCACCGTGTAAGCGCGTGATAATTAATTATTAATACGTACATGACTTCGAAAAGTCAGAGGTGCGTGCCTTGGATTCGAACTCGAGACCTTTGACTTGGCAGTCCAATGGTCATATCACTAGGCTATCACTGCACTACACTGCATACTTTTTAAGTCTACTAAATCTCTTGTTGTTGGTAGTATCTGGTACTTGTCCTAAAGCACCTAGGTTAGTCTTTTTCTTGTACCTGCATTCAAAAAATGCCTTCTACCGTTTTTCAATATCTAATACCAAAATAGTTGATTCTAGTCAATTTTAAATGCCGTTAGTTCTCATGCTGTCACTTTCAGTTTGACTTAAAGTGATTGTTGGCGACGCGTAACACCACACTGTCGGTGGCGACGTGTGAAATTAGTATATTTTTTATAATAGTTTTTATGTCAATAAATAAAGAGGTTTTCGTGTTTTATTAAAAATAAATACAGCATGAGAGAGTGAGAGCCTGGCACACAGCCACAATATGTCAGGATTATTCTAGAAGAAATGTTCGAGAATTGATTTGAAAATCAATTCTGGAAACGTTCTAAAATTGATTTAAAATTCAAAAACAAAGGTTTCTTGTTTCCGAACGACCCGCAGCCGTTCAGTGCTTCACAACGCTCCTCAGAGAACGGCCGGTCACGGCTCGCGCTCTCTCGTCGGTTTTGGCTCGCAACCTGTGTTCCTTATTTCGTTTCCCTTATCCTGGCACCTACAGTGATAGAGACAGCATGAGACTTACCAACTTCTGAAAATTTAGTATCGTTTGAGTATTTCCAAAATAGATTCTAATTCAAATATATTCTTTGTATGAAATTTCTTTTCGTTATTTATTTTTTATGAGATAAGTCGGTAAACGAGAAGGCTAGTTACTTGATTGTAAGTAATCATGGACATTTGCAAAACTAAAGGAGTTGCAGATGTATTGCCGAGCCTATTTAAGGAAAAGGGAGGGGTAGGAGAAAAGGAGAAGGAAGGGGACTGAGAGGAAATGGGCCTCCGGCGCTCCCAAAAGTATTATTTCCCAAAATTTAATTATAATTTTTAATTAATTTATCGATATCGAGCACTTTCCATCTCTACGGCCGCGAAGTTCTCAACAACAAAATGGTAATGCAGTGTAATCCTAGCGTTGGAACTTTTCAATGAATTTAGAATACCGCTGCATCGCTGCAACTGAAGATTTTCCGACTTTTTTTAATTCGTTTTTATAATTGAATTTCATCTTTGTAGTACAGTAAACAGTACAGTATCGAATACAATTATGTGGTCTATTTAGTAGAGGAACGTGTCCTAATAAATTACGTTTTCCTGAAAATCTAACTTAAACTTATCTCCCAACTACTACGCTAGAAGTCCTGGGTTCGATTCCCAGGCCGAGCAGTAATTTTGGATTTTTCTATCAAATTCTTAGTTGCAGCTCGGAAATCGGATATATACCCTGTTAATAGCACTAGGATGTCCCTTATTACATGGGATCTAAACATACCGGCGATTTGTGGGTGTACACAGTTCTGCCTATCCCTTGTGGGACATACAGGCGTGATGGTATACCTTTCTTTCGTTTCTAGCATTCATAAGGTTTCTTCGTTCTTAACCTTATTCCAGTACCTATACCTAAAGCTGTTAATGTTTAAGAAAACACAATTTCAGTCTTTAACATGGATTAGTAAAATCCCTTTGGCCATACTTTCATTACACACACAAATAAAGAATTAGATAGATTCTTCAGAAAGGTTAGGTACCCACTACCGGCGCATGTGTACCTATGAAAAGATGTATAAACGTGGACGAAGCCAAAAAAGTATGCGAGAATCATAGTAAACTGCGTTCTGTTGTTTCTGCCTACCCCTGAAAGAAAAAGGCGTGAGTGTATGTATTTATTTATTTTTTGACTGTCCAACTAAATACACACACAGCGTTACATAAATGTATATATATAAAAATCAATGCCACTTCATTTATTACATTTTTACATACATAATTATTGTACAGGAAAGTCACGAAAGCACGCGGGCGAAGCCGTAGGCGGAAAGCTAGTATCTCATAAAATGTTGTCCTCGAGTGTATTTAAAGTAAATGTAAACACAGCATTATTATTATGTTGTATACATGGGCCATTACATTTTCAATTTTATGAATAAGAACACAAGAATCTTAAATAAAACATGACCAGGGTTTGTTGATAACAGTTAATCCACAAAATGAAATAAGAAGAAATATGATATGTATGTATAAATTAATATTCATATAATCTAATCAGACGTCAAATAAAACCAATAGAAAATGTCTCCAACTTACAAAACCAAACAAAAGTTTCTCCCAAGACCATATCGAACAGGAATCCTGCATTGTTTTTGCAATTCAGGTGTGCAATAATAGAAGAGAATTCGCTTCGGATAGCTCCACGTCTTTGTGGGGGGTTGGGGGGGAGGACACCGGGAAATATGGCCGCAAGGAGCGACGTGACACGCCGACGAAAGGTGGACAATAAGGATGTGTAACGAATGAACAGGAATTTAAAAATACTTGACTTAACAGGCCTGTATGCCTCGAAGGATTAGGCAAAGATGTAATATTAGAGGTAGAGTAACGAGTTCTCGATTCTCGACAGAAATTGTTTATATGGCTATTTTATATAAGCGAGAGAAGAGATGATTAGACGGAAAAGGCCTAAATATAGTCGAGAACCTAGTGATTACGACGTTGGACTGCCAAGTCTATGGTCTCGACTTCGAGTCCAAAGCTTCAAGTTTAAGCGTCATCAACTCATCATTAATTTATTAATACCATCACGCAATAGGTCCCATGTTGGGAGCGAGCTTATTGCCATTAGCCGAGCACAAACCGAAACTGCTGCTGAGAATTTCATAGAGGAACCCAATAACGCTTTGCTCGAGCTGGGAATCGAACCCAGGACCTCTAGCGTAGCAGTCGTGTTCTCAGATCTCAAATTTGGATTTTAACTCGATTAATGGCAATAGGCTCACCTCTTAATACATAGGACCTCAGATCAAATAAAAAGTTAAGATGGAACTTTGCGAACAAAGAAGTGAGGCCGGCTAAAACTACGCCTTGCGGTGTACAACGCACAATTACACGCTAATGTATTAGTTAACTACGCCTTATCTTATCAGTCGAGCTTTCGATACCTCGATAGCTCGATAGCTTGTAATTGTATGTTGTACACCGTTAAGCGTAGTGTTAGCCGGCCTCACGTCTTTGTTCGCAAAGTTCTATCTTAATTTTTTATTTGATCTGAGCATAGGACCTAAACATATCGACGAAATGTGGGTGTACAGTAACCTCTGCCTAACCCTGAAAAAGTAAAAGAGGTGCGTTGGTATGTTATATTGTAAATAATACTTTACATAAATGTTACAAAAATAATAATTCTTCTTAATTTTTTTTTTATAATAAGTCAGTTCCCCCTCTAGAGTATAACACAGCGGGACCTAGCAAATGTACAATTAAGCGACACAAAATTCACACAAAATCTTTCAATTACAGAGTATAAAATATTATTTTTAAACGTCGATAAAAAAATATATCGATATGGTAGTCACATCACTATTTCAGAATGCCTGTCTTGCCGGTACACGACGTTGTTGCCCAAGAAAATATGTCACACGTAAGATAACTAGGAAATTCTTATATTTATCACTAAATCACATTTTGAGCGTTTCTCCTTCACTATCGGTATTTTGTCTATAAACTGTTTATATTTTATGGGGTAAAAGAAAATGTATAGGTTTATCGATAAAACTGTTATAGCATAATTATATGACCAAGAATTGCCTAGTCACAGATCCAGAATAAAAATCTAAGGCAAGGAAGCGGCGGTAGCCTAATGGCTAGAGCGTCGGACTTGCGATCATGTGGTTGCCGGTTCGAGACGCACCCATTGTTCTACCGAAGTGAACCCACTCGTAACACAAGCATTTAGCTTAATAAGAAGGGTTAACAAGAAAACTAGTAAGCTTTTATAAAAAAAAAAAATTTTAAATCGTGTGCAAATACATAGATTAATTATCACAAGCTTAAACGGGATGCTTTGAATCCAAAGCATCCCGTTTAAGCTTGTGATAATTAATCTCAACTGAACTCAAGACCTTAGACTTGGAAGTCCAACGCCATATCACTAGGTCCTCAACTATACTTACTTAGGCCTTTTCCTTTCTTCTCCTTCCCCTTTTCTTACTACTAATATTATAAATGTGAAAGTTTGTGAGGATGGATGGATGGATTTTTGTTACTCTTTCACGCAAAAACTGCTGAACGGATTTTGATGAAACTTTACAGTATTATTGGTTATACATCAGAATAACATATAGGCTTTAATTTATAACGATATTTTGGGAAATTCCCACTGGATTGGGAAAAATCTATTCCACGCGGACGAAGTCACGGGCATAAGCTTATATAAGTTAGCTTATATAAGTTAGCCTTATAAATATTTTTTCTATAGTCAACAACGCGCAACTGATACTCCTGATGTTATAAGCGTCTTTAAGCAACGGTAACTGCTTACCATAAGGCGTATAATAAAAGGTCCACTCCCATTCCCAAATAAGGAAAAAACATTTAAATAAAAAAAACCGGTCAAGTGCGAGTCGGACTCGCGCACGGAGGGTTCCGTACCATTACGATTTATGACGTATAAAAAAAAAACTACTAACTAGACCTCTTTCAAACCAATTTTCTTTGAAAGTTTACATGTTAATGTTAGAAATTTTATAAGTTGCAGGGGGGGGCACACATTTTACCACTTTGGAAGTGTCGCTCGCGCAAACTATTCAGTTTAGAAAAAAATGATATTAGAAACCTCAATATCATTATTGAAGACCTATCCATAGATACGTCACACGTATGGGTTTGATGAAAAAAAATTGTTGAGTTTCAGTTTTAAGTATGGGAAACCCCCAAATGTTTTTGTTTCTTTCTATTTTTGTGTAAAAATCTTAATGCGGTTCAAAGAATACATCTACTTACCAAGTTTCAACAGCATAACTCTTATAGTTTCAGAGAGAAAAATCAGTGACATACGGACGGACAAACAGACAGACAGACATGACGAATCTATAAGGGTTCCGTTTTTTGCCATTTGGCTACGGAACCCTAAAAATGGAATACCTTAAAAAACCAATAAGAGATACCAAAATCAAAGGCCCGCCACGAAGTCTGATAAGCCACATTTTATAACAGATTACTTAAATAATCAATTTTTTATCATCTCAACCATATTAAATTCTCAAGGCGTCGCAGTGAGAATTTTTAAAATTAAATCTATCCATTTTTATCGTAATTCAGTCCGGGATCTGTTCCCAATTTGTGGAGATTGCCTGTAAAAATTTCTTGCGGGAAAATAAGTCAGTATTAAAGAAGTTATTGAAAGATGTAATAACGATGGCTTTATGGGAAATTTTGAACTGAAAAAATTTGAGAATGGAGTTGTTAGTACAATGAGTGTAGTGTACATGATAGTGGAAATACAAAACCAGTTCGCGCTGGCCTCTTACTGTATGGAAAGCCTTTACAATGCGAGATCAGCTTAAACTATAATAATATAAATTGACCAGTAGCAGTAGTATATGCTAACATTATTGTGTTTCGATTTAAAGGGCAGAGACAGCAAAATTACTGGGCATATAAGTTGCACAAGCAATACTATGATATGGTGATGCTGGCATTTTGATGTGTCCCATGCTAAGCATGTGTCCCATGCTAAGCTACCCTACGGCCTTAAGTCCGGTCGAGGAAAATTATATATGGATTCTATGAAATTCTCAAAGCATCTCTTAGTGTTATTTGAAGCTGGCTGCCAATAGGTTGATCAAAATATTAAAAATAAATGTGGAATATTCAAGGAATACACGCGTCACAATGTAAAATGAGAACAAATGGATAAATAAATTTACCGACGCAGTTCGAGTACAAATTAATAAGAAGGAACCTACAAAGAACAATGACATAGAAGACATGATACATAGGATTAAAAAGAATGACACAAAAACCTTTCAAGATTTTATTACACAAATATTAAAATTAGTAGCTGAAACGGTTACACCACAAATTCCTAGCAATAATTCATACAAAATATCACTAGTCGCTTTAAAATATTAAACATTCTATGCAGTCAACTCGATGTAGTATGTCATACACAGTCTCATCTTAAATATATAAACTAATCATTTCATTTGCGGCTACAGACACAGCTTTCCAAACATCATCCACTATATCTCCAATATTTTCTTCTGGTATTACAACTCCATTTTCACTGTGTATAACATCTATATTAAAAGTGTATAAAACATTTTTACTTCTAGCATAATCACTACTAGTGCCAGAGGCCCTATCGAAAATAATTGATCCCACATCCAGAAAATACGCCTGGTTCATAGATTTCACCATATCAAGTCCTAGAAGATGGTGTTGTCTGAACATTCCACTGGCTGCTCTCTCATAGTTCCAAGGGTACGAGATGAATCCTCCATTATTCTGCAACGATATGTACAATTTGATCCGGGATCCGTTTTCTTCTACGATGCTTTGAATCATTTGGGTTTCGATTTCGGAAAACGGTTCTGTTCCAGCGTAAAGGTGGCTGCAAGGACTGGAACTGGAGTCAAAGTTTAGCCAGTCGACGTCAAAGTTGCGATTGATATTGACACCTGGGCAGATGACACCGAGATTGCTTCTGGCGCTCCTCGTCTTTTCCCAGAGGCGAAGCTGAAAACCATTAACAAAGATCGTTAACATACCTAGGAAACATTCTCCTATGCCTATTTTTTATATAAATCAGAAATTATATTTATTTCTGTAAATCAATTCTTTAAAGACACATTTAAAAGTCGATGCTTTACTTTTTTAAACTAGATGGCGCCGGCATTCCTATTTGACAACCTCTGGGAAGAAACGCAAAAAGAAACCCAGAGAATCGTGGTATCTTTTAAAGTATAAATAATAGCTTTATTATTAGATATGCGAGTATTAAATGTAGGACATAATCTGAACAGGCCTTTTGAACTAAGAGTCACACTAGCTTTGACTTGACCAGTCCTAACTGACTGCACGCATACTTCAGTCATCGTATAGCTAAATTTTATTTTCGGTTGCTCAAACAATTTTTATTAAGTTATACATCAGATCTACTAAATTTACTGCTTTTTACTACCATATTTTCTACCTATATTTATAACTCGAATGATCCTCTATGATACAGTTATCTACGTCAATTATTTTATTATTGTCCATAAATTTAGATGATGACATAGTTTCTGAATTTATAATAATAATAAAATTGGATTTGTAACAGCGATAATATCTTGTTATTGATTTCGGACATTAAAAATTGTACATTGCAATGCTCATAAAAATAATGAATAGTCATAATTCATGTACTACGAATATTTTTATGCCAGAAATATATCACGTTAGTTATTTGCAATAAATGACAATTATTGACCACTTTTTAGCACGAGTTTTAAAAAACGACGCCACAAACATCATTAGTCTCGTGGTCTCAAGCGCAACTACGAAACTAGAGGTTTTTTTTTAAATTGCGCTGCAGTATTGCGTTACCAATTAGTTTAACTTTCAAGCAGGTTGGGATACCAAATACAATACTTACGTTTGTATGAGTATATTCATATCCATCTGGATTAGCAACTGGTATTACAATCCATTCTAGATCTTCCAGAAGTCTTTGTTCCTCCAAAATGTTTTCTACAATATTTAATGCTGAAGGTATTGTAATCCAATCTCTAGGGTTTATACCTGCTTCTACTACGACTATAGGTTTATCTGCCATATTGTTAGTATTAGTTAATTTTAGATACACTAAAGGCCTATTTTGATCTGTAACACCATATTCCACTAGTTCTACTCTTGTCATAGAATTTGTGTATCTTTCTGCTAACGTTCGAAGGTATGTTAGTATCTGAAAAATTATAAAAATATTGAAATAGTGTTATAGGAATATGCTAAGATGGTTTGGGCATGTTGAGAGATTGAATAAAAGACAAATAACAAATGAAATTTATAAAGCGAATGTCAGCGGCATCGGGAGAGTTTCATTCGAAACGTAATAGTGAACTGTGGGTAGACATTAAGTACACCTCTGCCTAATCCTTTGGGGAATACAGACGTGGTGGTATATCGAAAATCAATTAATGAATACTACAAATAGACAAACACGCCACAGTTACGAATTTCACATCTATCCTATTATAAGACTGTAAAAAACCTGTTTCTGTACCTTGAATATATTTAAGAGTATCAATAAACACTCAAGTTTATTTACTTACATCATCATATCTATGATAGCGTTTGATATCGAACGTGATTTCAACGTCATTATCATTCCTTGATGATCTTGTTTCTTTCATTTCTTCGTATTTTAAAAATCTGGAAAAACATACATTGTTGTCATTATTTTCTACTGTTGTAGCAATGTTATTTATTAACAGATCAGGCATAAAGATAATGTCGTAATAAGAATGGAAATTATAATTTGCTTTTCAGTAGGGAACTTGAGAATTCAACAACATTTAGTAAATCTAACAAACATTGGTCCATACAACCTTCGATCCGTTGCCAGAAGCCAATTGCTCGTTTGATCCATTCGAGTCTGATACACCTAATTTCGTTTTAAATATTCCAGCATGGTTTTCACATAATTATGACGTAGTAATTATTTTATCTAGGCTAATTACACGCGTCGATAATCTCAGCTCTTAGGTGAGTTTTATAAAATATTTATCATTTTAGCATTTTTTTGCGGTGTTACACGATCACGCTACACCCAAGACCGTGGGAATTTCCCATTAATCTCTTCTTACAGGATACCTGTTTTTTATTGGTCAAAATGAACTGACAAATCACCCCGACCTGAGAAATGCTACGAGCCATAAGCTCGTACGGACTGCAGACTGCTAAAGTCTGCCAACCAAGGGAGAACTGGCTCTCAAGTGCCAAAGTCAAAACACATACCATGGTCCTTTGCGACAGACTCCAACTTAATGGTGGTCGTTAGCCAGTCATACCCAAAGATGTCTTACCACAGAGCAAATCAGATATTTTCTTCAGTGAGAAATTGTATTCTAACACGTCCTGACACAGAACCTTCTTTGTGTCTACCTTCGTATCTAATTTAATATTTCCATAAATACTGTTAGGCGTGCAGGACATGTCGTTCAACCAATCAGAGCGTGAGGTGCGTTCCATTACATGCCATTTCAAACTTTAACGGTTTCACTACGATAGATTATAATCTACATAAAAAATAATGCGTTTAATATAACTAACTCATAAACATCTTCAATGTACACATCTATGTCTATCCCCAGTTCTTCAAGCTTCTCCTCAAACCAGTTGAAATGAGAAGGTGGCACCATCGCTTTACCGACAACACCATACTTGTAACTTGGTCTCAGCCAGAAGTCTATCAAATCACTCTTCAATAGACCAAGGTTGTTTTGTTGGTCTTCTGTTTTTATGTCGATGCTGTAGACTTTGTACCTGAAAAGACAAGAGACATTACGTTTTTTTTTATACAACTTAAGTAGCAAACAAGCATACCGTCCGCTAGATGGTAAGCGGTTACCGTAATCTATGGACGCTTGCAACATCAGGGGTATCTCTTGCAAGTTGCCGACCCTGTAAAGGAAAAAAGAGAGAAAGGAGAAGGAAGTTGACTGAGGGAGGAATTGGGCCTCCTGCGCTCCACAGTCACATTGTTATTTTGTGTCATGTATAAATTAAATCAGATGGTTAGCTTAAAAAAACTAAGGATCAATTATGGACCCTGTTGGGCACAACACAGTACGAGTAGGGGACATGTACCTATATATTGATAATTTAATTTATATTTTATAATTAAGTTTAGGTATTTTGCACTATTATATATTATATTATTTTTTTATGGTATAACTGGGCCAACGAGCAGGCGAGCTACCTGATGGTAAGTAGTCATCGCCGCCCATGGACATCTGCAAAACCAAAGGAGTTGCAGATGCGGTGCCGAGCCTATTTAAGGAAAAGGGAGGGGAAGGAGAAAAAGAGAAGGAAGGGGACTGAGGGAGAAATTGGGCCTCCGGCGCTCCACACTCACCGTACGAAACACAACAGTATGCATACTGCTACTTGATGTCGATATACAGTTATTATTGCACTATTTATATCTTAATATGTATTAATTAATATATTATTATTTTATATTAAGTCCTATATTTTTTATGTATAAACATTGGAATACGAATGAAATAGCACCTATGGCTACTGCATTAATGGTTTCTTTTATTTTGTTGAAGGCTAAAAGGGATGGATGAAAGAAGCGTCTAATTATTGTTACAATTAATTTGGTAACTTTTTTTTCTTTAAGATGACAAATACTGCTAAGTGTTTTAAAACAGCTACAATGTAATATTTCCCCCTCATTACTTTTCTCGGGTTGAAATGACAAAAAGATAGACTGCCTATATTAAGTGCTTATCTCTTTCAAGTCGTTAAAGTTAATGATCTGAACTAAAAGGGTATGAAGACTGGGAATTTAGTATTTTACCCTTAAGGGGCGGAACTTGTCGCTAAGTCATAACTACGCTGATCAATCGATCTGCAAGGTTAAGTTGCGCTTGTCGAGGTCAGTATGTGGATAGGTCACAATTTTTAAGACATCGAGAATTCTCCGTGCCACTATATTTTAATGTCTCATATTCACGTAAGTCGGACTGCCTCGTTAGTCGAGTGGTCCTAAGCGAGACTGCTTTGCTAGAGGTTCTGGGTTCATTTCCCAGGTCGAGCAGTGTTTATTGAGTTTCCTGTGAAATTCTCTGTAATATCTCTGGAGTCTGGAATTTGTGCCCGGCTAATGGCAATAGGCTCGCCCCCTATTACATGGGACCTAAACATACCGTCGAAACGTAGGTGTACATTAGTACACCTTTGCCAGCCCTTCGGAGAATACAGGCGTGATGGTATGGTTATATTCGCGTGAGTATAAGAAACCTATATGTAGGTACATGAGCCTATTGAAATACAAGTAACTAAAATATTTTAAAAAATGTGTGATATTTTTATGTGCACCATTTCATCTATAGTTTTGTATCTTTTTCCACGAACACATAACAACAAATAGTTTAGAAAACTCACCCCCTATACGCTTCATTTTTCAAAGCAACTGAATAACAGAACAAAACAACAGAATACAAATACAATAACATTTTTGAGCAAATAACTGAGCAACTGGGGACATAATGGATTAATTAATTTATTGAATTCCAAGCATTTTATCTTATCGATATGTAATCCTCGGAGTAGATAAGCGATATTATTTAATTGCATGTTTAACACGCTTTGACAGCTCTATTTTTTAGTTCTGATATTAACGTGAATATTAGACAAGATCTATTATTTCCGCTACAGCTCGTGGGTTCGTACAACAAACGCGTACGGATTTAGTGTTTTTTTTTAGTTTTCACAGGTTTTCTTTCACTAAGCCATACTGCCTCAGTAGACTAGTGGTTCTAAGCGCAATTGCTACGCTAGAGATCGTAGGTCGAGCAAAGTATTATTGGGTTTTTCTATGAAATTCTCTGTAGTAGCAGCTCGGAGTCTGGATTTGTTCCCGGTTAATGGAAACAGGCTCGCCTCCTATTACATGGGACCTAAACATACCGGAGACGTGTGGGTGTACATTAGTAGGTACCTATACCTTTGCCTAACTCTTCAGGGAATACAAATTTTATTCGTACCAATCTCTTGGTGGTCCTGTTATTACTTCGCATAATTAAACCTTATCAAAAGATTATAATTAAATAATATATCAGCGTTCCTTCTTAAAAGTCATCAGCTAGGTTATACCGGCGCCATCTAGTATTTAAAAATGTAAACTAAACTTGAAACGTTTAATTTGTGTACCCGACAGAATTCATAATGATCTGATTTAAATATAGTCCACATTGGAATGCCATAAATTATTGAGTATTGAGTTATTAGTACACCTCGGTCTTACCTTTTAGGGAATACCTATTGGCTGGGATGTTATATGGATTTTTAATTTCATAAAAATGTCTACAAATTTGTTCTATGTCATCTAGGATAACAGATGGGTTTAGAGCAAACGTTTCAGACAATCTATAATCACTAATGCACTAGCGCAATCTATACGATAGAGGTATTCTATATGTCTTTACTTATAGAATTGGAAATTTAGAAAACAATTTTTTTATTGGATAACTCGGCAAACGAACAGGCGAACTACTTGCTGGTAAGTAGTCATTGCCGCCTATGGACATCTACAAAACCAAAGGAGTTGCAGATGCGGTGCCGAGCCTCTTTAAGGAAAAGGAATGAGAAAGGAGAAAGAAGGGAACTTAGGGAGAAATTAGGCCTCCGCCGCTCCACACTCACCGTACGAAACGCATCAGTATGCATACTGCTACTTGACGTCGATATTATGTGGAAGGGTAGAACTTCCCCGGTCGTGCCGACCCATTCATGCTGGCATGTAGACAGGCCAGCGAGGCACTACTACAACACTACATACACTACTTATTTCTTGAGTTAATAACATAAACATACCATCACCCCCGTATTCCTTGAGTTAACTATAAAACCCTATCATAAAATTACATACGATACCATCACGCCGATATTCCCCTAAGGGTTAGGCAGAGGTGCATTCAATGTGCTACAGCAGTTTGCCTGTATGTTAAGGTCCAATGTAATAGGGGGGCGAGCTTATTTCCATTCACCGGGGACATATTCAAACTCCGAGCTGCTACTGATGCAATTTCATAGAAAATCCCAATAAAACTTTGGTTAACCTGGAGATCGTACCCAGGACCTCTAGCGAAGCAGTCGTGCTTAGGACTACTAGACTAATGAGGCAGTCTCAACAGGTACATTTAAAATTTTATTATTTCTAATGAAATAAAACGTTTTAGTTTCACATCTTTTATCAAAAAAACTCTATCGTACCATTCTCATATTTGATAAGTTTGGTCGTTTACTTGGTTTAATAGCAATACGCTAAGACTATCTCTGCGAAGATCTGCGAATTAAAGATTAACATCAACACACTTATGTGTATTTCAAGCTCAATGGTATGTTTTAGACACTAAAGATATAAAAAAAGAAACTGCGTAATTATCAATTTATTATAAAAATAAATAAATTATTTCCAAAAAAATACATGATCATCGATTTTCCAGACTTCAAAACAATTGATGTAGTTTCTACTTCCTAAAGTTATCACGGACAAATCTGGCCCCAGTTTTAATACCTTCCCAGGTTTCAAAACCGGCCTGCTCAATGAAGGCAGGGTCTACTAGGAACCCTAAAGCACCAGCACCGAATCTAAAGCCAGGTAGTTCATAAGTGTAAGAATATGGTACACCAACAGCGGTTCCATAGTCGCCGGCGCTGCCTGAAGCCTCATACAAAACCATAGCTACATTACCCACGATATAATTGGAGTTCCAGCTCATTTTGACGGCATCAATCGAATTAGCCATGCGAACTCCCAACAAATTCATCATTAGAGCATTTGGAGGTAAAACTCCGCTTCCATATCCATACAAGATCATGCTTCCAAAGCTATGGATGTCCAAAAAGAGCTCGATTCTGTTACTGTATTGGTCGAAGATGCTTCTGATGATGAGAGCCTCGGGTTCAGAGAAGGGAGCAGAACCGTGGAAGGTTTCCATGCAGACGACGCTGCTAGAGGCCTGGGACCAGTTGATGTCGAAGTTTCTATTGAGGTCCACGCCAGCGCAGAGGGGACCGTAGTTGGTGTTGCGGTTCTTGCGCCATAGACGGAACTGGAAAATTAAAATGTTTGGTGTATAATTGTCAAAATTTTGAGAGTGATATATGAGTGAAAAAAGTAGTGACAGTAATGGATTTTACCGTTGATCTCAAATTGATAACAGTATTAATTGATGCAATGTTTAGTATGTTGTAGCTGTAGACGGCTGACATGGAGCATAAAACTAAATGAGGTTAAGTTCTAATATTACTAACAGATAGCCTAGATATGACCATTAAACTGTTAAGTTGTAGGTGTTCAGTTCGAATTCAAGTCCACGCCCTTCTAAATTTTTGTTATCATAAAACATAGTATACTAATGCAGAGATGTACTAATGTACACCCACAGTTCGGCGGTATGTTAAGGTCCCATGTAATAGCATATATCATCTTTCAGTCCGCAACGTTCTTTAATCACACTATTTCTCCGTCTATCATTCCTAATTATGTTATTTTTTGTCAATATACAAGACAATTGTCGTAATAAGAATTATAACAATTAATTATAGTTTTAAAAAAAAATTACGCTATGAAACTGTTGTAATTTGATGAAACTGTCGTCTGTTAATTGATGTTAACTCGCGGCCACAGCCGCTATGAAAAATTGCTTCCGTGAAATTCGTGAAAAAATAAAATTATACCCCGAAACTCACACGTCATGTTATTAAATTATTGGCCAATTAAGTGACCGCGGACGATGTGAACTGCCAACATATTGGAAAAATAAACTGAACTGAACATTGAAATAAAACTACTTTTTACGGATTTTATCGCGTTATATTGATATTTTAAATTCCCGACGTTTCGGATCCTCTACAGCATCCATGGTCACGGGTAGATTGAGGTGTTGGTCATCCTAATGTCAAAATTATCAAAAGATACCCTACATTTTGTTGATTAATATTTGTTTGGGTCACGCAGAATGAGCTCACCGTATCCTTAGGTCTCGCAGTCTTGTGCTTGGATTTAAATTAAATCTAAATCCAAGCACAAGACTGCGACTCTAATATTCGCGTAAGTGTTAGAAACCAGTATGTTAAGCAGATCTGAATCTGGATTTGTGCCCGGTTAATGGCAATACGCTCGCTCCCTATCAGGGACATAAACATACCAGCGAAATGTGGGTGTTAGTGTTACATTAGTACACCTCTGCCTAACCCGTCGGGGAAAACAAGCGTGATCCTATGTTATATTTTCATAATAAAAACAATTACCTCTTCATGCGTGTGCACATATCCATCAGGGTTGGCGATGGGCAGTATGATCCAATCAATGTCCTGCACCAGGTCCTGCTCCGTGACGTCAATCACCAGCTTGTGGATGGCATACAGAGTCGCAGGGAGAGTGATCCACTCGCGAGCGTGGAGGAGCGACTGCATGAACACTATGGGCTTCCTTGAGTCCTGGGAATGAATTAAATTTTATTTTTGTCGTTGCCGGTTCGAAACCAACCCATTGCACTACTGACGTTAACCTACTCGTAACACAAGCATTTAGCTTAGGACGAGGGGTGGTTGCCGGTTCGATACCCACCCATTGCACTACCGACGTAAACCCACTCGTAACACAAGCATTTAGCTTAGCACGAGGGGTTAACAAGATTACTAGTAATGTGTGACCCACATTGCTAGTTTTTTTTTTATTACAATACGTTTCTTTTAATTTTACGGAATAATATATAGCCTTTGTCTTGTTTTGAGAAATAATTTTCAAAACCGGTTCAGTAGATCCAGAGATTACCCCCTAGAACGTCACAAACTCACAAAATTTACCTCTTTATAACATTAGTAGGTATAGACTAGCTGATATAATAGACGTTATCCTGTCCAAATACATACATCTTCCTCGTGTTCTTTTCCCAACTATATTGGGGTTCTAGGGTCTATGTTGCATGATCGGCCTATTAATGTTTCCCACTGTTGGGACACAGGGCTCCTCTCAGTGAGAGGGAGGGGGCCGTAATCCACCACGCGGGCCCAGTGCGGGTTGGTAGATGTCACATGTCTTTGATTTTTTGGTTCTAGGACATGCCGGTTTCTTTTGATATTTTCCTTCGCCGTTTTGTTGTTGTAAAGACCAGGTCTGTATTCAAACCTACAACTCGTAATTCGCTGCCGTTACTACTGTGCCACCACCGCTCTCAATAATAAATAATAACAATATTTGCTAATCTATATTAATCCGGCTAATTGCTTCCGATAATATGTTATCTACGCTTATAAGATAAAAATATATATCAAAAATACGTACGATGAAACTAATTAATCATTATTATCTTTTTACGTGACGATCTACTAATAACTATATAATTTCATGAAAGCTGTGTTTGTTATTATGTTTATGTTGATCGAATCGACCCTATTGTTGGATAAATTCAGCCTATTGGTGAACGTGTGGCGCCTTCATACACACACAAACACATGCACGTACAAATACCCACCACTCACACACCACACACATTAACACACAGATATAAACATACAAATACCCACACTCTTATTCACATACACACACTCTCATACACATACCCACACTCACACACATATACCCACACTTACACACAAATACCCACACTCATACACAAACACAAGTCAATAAATATAATGAAAGAAGAGCATGTTTTGTATGAATTATACCTCAAAGTTGCCAGTTGAAATCTTCACGTATTTGATATCCCTGCCTTCGAAGCTTTTGCCAGCATTCACGAGGGTGACGGTATTAGGGTATGCCTCCGCCAACATATCCAGGAACTGGTCCACCTAAAACATTAACAACTTTATGTATATTGTAATAAGGTTTTTTATGGGATAACTCAGCAAACGAGCATGCAAGCTACCCGATGGTAAGTAGTCATCGCCGCCCATAGACATTTGCAAAACCAAAGGAGTTGCAGATGCGTTGCCGAATTTTAAGGAAAAGGGTGGGGAAGGAGAAAATGAGAAGTAAAGGACTGAGGGAGGAATTGGGCCTCCGGCGCTCCACATACCCCGTACGAAACGCAACAGTATGCATACTGCTACTTGATGTCTATATTCTGAGGGAGGGTAGCACTTCCCCGGTCATGCCGACCTACTTCTAATAAAACAGGCTAAGATCGGAAAACCCTTATGACTGGATGAAAGTTAACGAGTCATCCATACATACATACGCTTATACCATCTTGCCATACAAGGTTGCGAGTATTATGCAGCTGACATTAAAAAAAATACTATGATCAAGGTGGATCTCCAACAAAGGCAAATTGCAATACAATAAACCAGGATTTTCAGGAATTATCCTTATACCAACCTGATGATAAGTGTAGATCTGAGTGAATGGGAGAGAGTCCAATCTCAAAGCGTTGTCGGTCTTATTAGCTCGAGCAAAGAGACTGTCTTCCAAATCCAGGAGTCTGTAAATGGTCAAGATTGGTAAAATAAGAAATTATCTTTTTTGTATCTTTTAGGCATTTTCCATGCAAAACTTATAAAGTCATTTTGAATTTACTTCTTTGAGGTGACGTCAGTAAATCCAAAATGTGAAAGCAAAATTCGCGGTGGCTTAGCGGCCATAGCGTCTCGTGTACCTAACCAGAAGACGCAGGTTCGAATCCTGCCCGCAGTCGAATTTTTCCTTCACTAAAATAACTTTATAAAATTAGAAATTACGAGGAATTAAGCATCAATTGATTACAGCATTTTTTTTTAAACAAGGCAGCCTCTTTAGTGGAATGGTCGTAAGCACGACTGCTACGCTAAAGATCTTGGGTTCGATTAACAGGTCGAGCAGTGATTTAGGTTTTTCTATGAAATTCTCAGCAGCAGCTCAGAGTCTGGATTTGTGCCCGGTAAATGGCAATAGGCGCCCCCCTATTACGTGGGACCTGAACATACCAGCAAAGCGTAGTTGAACATTAATACGCCTCTGCCAAATCCGTCGGGGAATACATGCGTGATGGTATTAAAAACATTCATACTATATTCTACTTACTCTTTAATGTTATCAACTTCAACATTAAACTCTACGCCAGCGGCTTTGAGTTCATTTTGGAATTGCTCCTTCTTCTCTTTAGGTACCATCACCTGTCCGGCACGACCTGGCAGCGCATGAGACCACACATCCAGTCCCAAAGCATGACTGAGGTAGTTGACCAGCTCAGTTTGATCCGTCGACGTCACTGTGACTTTATATAATCCATAACTGAAAGAGAGGTCAATGATATTTATTTCTTTAAATAAATCAGAGATATTTTACAATTTAATGTTTTACTTTTTTACGGCTAACTAAACCTAATTATTTATTTATTTATTTACGTTAGGGAAACAAACAGCTTGTACTTATCTTAATAATAGGTTACAAAATATTAAATAAAATTATGGTCTCTTTTAAGGCTGGCTAACGTTTAGCCTCAGGCACCAAATTCAATTTATTTTTGTTTTTTCGCAAAATTTTTTTTTTTTAATTTAAAATTTAATTTAATTTATCGCAAACTTTTTTTTTTTTTTTTTTTCGGCTATAAGACATTCTAGGCACGCATAGCTACACGTCCACACGATATAAATATCCAGTTTTTGCTGGCGTCTTATTTTGTGAAAAACCTATACAATGCGAGATCAGCTTAAACTGGTCTTGTATAGCTTGATCTGTAGCCGTGTTTACGTGGCATTAAAAATCGCGACATCAACAAACAAACAATGACTTGAGAATGACTTTACCGATTAAATTAGTCTTTATTTAAATATCTTAAAGTTGCGCAGGAAATTGGGAAATATCAGAAAACTTAACGACTTCAGGCAGTTTTTTTTAATTGTACTTAATTTTAAATAGGTATTTAATACCTATACAGGAATAAATTTAAGACAAGGCAACGTATGTTGAGTCTAGCTAGTATGCTAACACATACATACATACTTACATACACTCACATCTTCTACCCACAGGAGTAGACAGAATCTATAGACCGCAACTTGCTACAACTCTTGCATATCTCTTTCGCTTCTTCCACATTCATACATCTTTTCATACACACGCGCCGGTTGCGAGTACTATGCACCTGACCTTTTTGGATGTAGGTTAATAAATTACATAAAAATCTTGTATGTATTTACTATGTTTCCCATACAAAACAATTAATAGATACGCTAGCGTCTACCGCTCACTAAGCTTCTCGTAGAGCTATTCTTAAACCTCTCAAACGATAATATCTACATGCTCACCCCTCATACACCTCGTGTCTGGCTAAAGCCAAACCTATGAAAACGAACAAACAGACTGCTTTCAACATGGCTACTTCACAGACTGACCACGAAAAAATATTAAACAATACAGTAATTTAATTAACTATTTGATTACACTTATCAGAATCAGAGAGCTATCTGGGTAATATTATTGATAAAAGAGTAATATATAAAAAAGCTGAAGCGGCGGTAGCCTAATGGTTAGGGCGTCGGACTTGCGATCGTGTGGTTGCCGGTTCGAAACTCAACCATTGCACTACCGACGTGAACCCACTCGTAATACAAGCATTTAGCTTACTACGAGGGGTTAACAAGAATACCAGTAATAGTAATAAGTAATTAAAAAAATAAAACTTACTTGTTGACTTATCATATTAACGCTTGGCTCGCTGTTCAAGCTTGAAACCACTTTCCGATTTGTAATTACTCTTCGAAATTTAATTTTTAATCACTGTTTAATCCTGAAATCGCTGTTAAAATTTAAAATACTCTCAAAATCTTGAAATTATTCTTCAAACTTGAAATCGATGAGTCGTACGAATAAAAGACAAAAACTCCTTTAATGGTTATGAGACAACTTCTACTTCTAATGTGGCATACCTACTAAAAAAACAATAAATACAATCTGACTAACAAGCCTACCTCAACAGCCTAATAGGTCGTTAATGCGACTGCTAGGCTACTGTGTTCGATTCCCAGGTTGAGCAGTTTAACTGTATTTTTTTTTCTATAAAAGCTCATCTCAGCTCATTATTAAGATTTGTGCCCGGTTAATGACAATAGGCCGTCCTATTACATGAACTGTGGGCATTAGTACATCTCTGCCTAACCCCTCGGGGAATACAGGCGTGATTATTTGCTTTTATAATCATCATCATCCACAGCCTGATTTCACCCACTGCTGGGTATAGGCTTCCCCAAGTTTGTGCTATCCACCACGGTCACGTGCCACTCTCATCCAAGTACGCCCAACGACGTAAGATATGTCGTCAACCCATCTTGCTGCTGGACGCCCGACACTCCTACTGCCCTCCCTCGGCCACCATTCTGTCGTTGCCTTACTCCACCTGTCGTCACTCCGTCTCGCCAAGTGTCCTACAGCCCACCTCCACTTTAGTTCCATGATCCTTCTTCCAACGTCCTGAACCTTAGTTCGTTTCCAGATCTCGATGTTTGGAACACGATAACATAGTTTGATGCCGAGCATGGCACGCTCTATGGCTCTCTGTACAACTCTCATTTTGTACACAGCCTCCTTAGTAAGCGTAGTTATTTGCTTTTATATGTTTATACAATAGACAGTCCACCTCTTTATCAATCTATTGATCGACTAATCTTCTGTTATAAACAAACAGACCACATTTGCTCGAAATACATTACCTACCTTTCTTCACAATCGGTTGAGTAACAAAACGGCGGACATTAATAAAATTTCGATATTAATTACAACATTTGATTGTGATATCGTATCATCAATCATGCTTGCAATATCATCTGATAGTATTATCTCAACTAATTCTTAAATGACATAAGATTTGATTATCCTAAGTGAAGTGAATTGAAACACAATATGCATTGTATATAATTTCATACATATCATCTCGCCTATATTTTCGAAGGGTTAGGCAAAGGTGTACAGATGTACACCAATTGTTTGGAAGTATGTTTTAGGTTCCGCGTTCAATCTAGGGTTGTCTACATTTTTTCGGCCTCTAATAGTATTTTTCCGAATAAGCAGTAAAAATCATCATCACCATGATATTCCCACTGCTGGGCAAGCGTCTCCTCTCAGAATAAGAGGGATTAGGCTAGAGTCCACTACGATGCCCTACTGTGGGTTGACAGACTTCACACGACACCAAGAAAATCTCTCAGGCATGCAGGTTTCCTCACGATGTTTTCCTTCACCGTTTTTAAGCGCGTGATAATTAAGTATTAGAAAAGTCAAAGGTTCCTGTCTTGGATTCGAACTCGAGAGCTTTGACTCCAATGAGCACACCACTAAGCTAACACAATCACAACAAAAAAAATAACATGGTGCATTAAAAAAATATTTTATGGAATGAGCGAGTCGACTGTTTTTCTAGACGCCCTGGATTCGATTCCCATACTGTGTGTTTCTAAGAAATTGTCAGTAGCAGCTTGGACTCGGGTTTGTGCCCGGTTAATGGGAATAGGCTCGTTCCCCATTACATGGCACCTAAACATACATACTCTGCCTAACCCTTCGGGACATACAGACGCGATGAAACAAAATCAATTAATAAATTCGGTACTTAAAATTTCCGCACTATTTAAAAAACAAGCATATTTCATATTCAGCAATTCCAACGCTTTAATTTTAGCTTTCAAAATTAATGTAGCTAGAATAAAATACAAATCACTTTATTAATTCCTGCAGCGGCTGGCGCTTGCTGCAGCGCTATTTATCTACGGACCGACAGAGTTTTAATTATGTTGTCAGTCTGAGATACGCTTATTTATGTTGCATACTGTACTTTATTTTAAGGAAAGCAAAGACGAAACTAAAAAAAAACAAAACACTACCTACTGTCATCAATAAAAAATGAAATTAATTTGTATTATTAGTAGTGTTCGCTGGCATGTCAACATGCCATTAACCGAGCACAAATCTAAGCTCCCAGCTGCAACTGAGAATTTTATAGAACAACTCAATAATAACTCTTAGCTCGACCTGGGAATCAAAACCTTTTTTAGTAGTACAAGTTCCATGAATGGGACGACGCACGACCGGGGAAGGTACTACCCTCCCACAGAATATTGAGCAGTATGCATACTGTTGAGTTTCGTACGGTGAGTGTGGAGAGCCTGAGGCCCAATTCCTTCCTCAGTCCCCTTCCTTCTCCTTTTCTCCTTCCCCTCCCTGTTTTTTAATAAGTTCGGCAACGCATCTGCAACTGCTTTGGTATTGCAGATGTCCATGGGCGGCGATGACTATTAATCATCACGTGGCTTGCCTACCCGTGTGCCGAATTATCCCAAAAAATAATAATAAAATAAGATGACCATCATATCCGCCGCACAATGGTTATATTTTCTCAACGCCGTGTGAAGTCTATAATAGGGTAGCCTAATAGCATAGTGGACTATATCTTAACCACTCTCCAGCTGAAAATGGACCGATATCGAGCCGTTGAACAGTAAATGGGTTGATGATGATGAAAATATAACATAACATACCACCACGCCTGTTTCGGTTTCGGTTTCAAGATTCTTTATTTATTCAAAGAACATAGTTCGCTTACGAATAAATACAATATTATAATTATATGTATACGTTCTTAAGCTATCCGGTGGTCATTACAGTAATAATTTCAGTACAGACGCCAGCAAGCCAAACCTATCCAAAAACCGCCGAACTTTCCCAATTGAACATGAGTCTTATGGTATTGTATTAGAGTTGAGAGTCAATCAAAGAAATTCGACAGAATGTGGAAGCTCGACGTGCTGCCCACCGTACTTACATTTTAACTAGTGTTAGTGTTATACATGGGTGGATTATTATTTTAAAACAATAGTTTCGCCGAAGGGTTAGGCAGAATTGTACTTATCGTACACCCACAGTTCGCCGGTATGTTAATGTCCCATGTAATAGGGTTTCGCCCCCTATTGCCATTAACCGAACAAAATTCCAAGCTCCCAGTTGCAACTTGAAATTTCGTAGAAAAATCCCAACAACACTTAGCTCGACCTGGGAATCGAATCCCCGATTTCCAGACCATCACCTGCTATATCGGCGAGGGACTTTTTATATCTGTCTACGCTTTCTATTTGTTCCAAGTCACGCTGCAGAGCAAACGAGGCACTAGCGTGTTTGTAGTCAACATTAACTTGTATTATATTAAATAACAACTGCTTATTACCAGGGAAATAATAGTTCCATTACAGTAAATTAGATTTTAATAAGACTGGGGAATTCCGTTGTTGCTGTTTTTTTCTTAGGGTTGGGACACACGCTGTATAGATGTTTTATTTATACCTAATATGACGAATAGTCAAACGGGTCGGCTGATGGTACGCGGCAACTACTCATCTCAACATCACTAGCTCGTTGTCATCTTAAGACCACAGTAGAAGTCTATGGTTGAGCTACACGATGACTAATGTATGCTCGCTGTCAAGTAACTCAAAGCTGATATGGCTCTTTCTTGAAAAGGCCTGTTCATATATATATTGCCCTACATACATGTAAAATGTTAACTTGTAAAAACGTATTTAAAAGATCTATTTACAGAAATAAAATTAAATATTTATTTTTGTATTTATTTATTATGGCAAACCAATTAAATACACACAAAAACATTCATGGCATTTATCATTTACAATAAGATAGAATTGCATGGATCTAAATTAAAGGAAAGCACAGCATTTTTGTTTTGATCTCGCTTTACAATAATAATAAATTTATTATATTATAATATACTTATAACAATTAAATTAAATTTAACTAAATAAGATAAGATAATTATACATTATTAGACACTATTGAGAACTACTTATTATTGAGGAAAATTACAAATTATTGAACACAGCTCTTTTAAACCTCTAAAAAACCTCTAAACCTTTTAAAATATCATTAATATACGCCAGAATTACCTAGCGTATTATCATCTGGACAAACCATTACGTCTATATTCCCCGAAGGGTTACCCAGAAGTGTACTTATATACACTCATAGTTCACCGGTATGTTTAACTTCTATATTTTATTATTTTGCGGGGCCCTCTGCCAGTGCAAGAAGACGGTCGCGAGGCCCACCCTGGGTCGCGAGGCCCACCCTGGCTCGCGAGGCCGTAGGCGGTGGCCCACGTCGCCCACGCCTTACGCCGCAACTGCTTCCATGTAATAGGGACCTTCCTCATGGATGTGGCTATCATATACAAAAAGAATTTTACAAATCCGACTAGCAGTTCCAGAGGTTAGCGCGTTCAAACAAACAAACTCATCAGCTTTATTATATTAAGTATAGATTTTTGTAAAGTAACAAGTTCGATGCGCAACTCGGACTCACACTTGTAATGTTTTTGGTATATTTTTTATAACCTGCGAATCGAACTTAAAACCTCAAGCTCAGCAGGTGAAAAAAAACAATAAAAATAAGTTAACAGTGTGTACAGACCCTATTATAAATCCATTGCTAATTATTTGCAACGGTGAAAATTATACAAGCTGAATGTTGTAATCCATTACTATTAATGTTATGACCTCATACTAAAAAAAAGAACATAACATCACACCTGTATCCCCTCAGGATTAAGCAGAGATGTACACTCATAATTTACCGATATTTTTCTGGGTCCAATTTATTAGGGGGTAAACCCATTGGCATGAAATAGATACGAATTGCAACTTTGAGCTGTTACTGAAATAAAAAAAAAACAATATACCTACTCGGAATTTAAAAAAAGATTTGAGTAAATCGGTGTTACTTACCGAATTATTGCTGTTTCTTCAGAGATTAAAACAACCAAATCAACTAATTTACGTGATATTTTATGGGGTAAAGAAATCTTATAACGCAATTTGACAAGTTAACATATAAAATCTTTAATATAATAAGAGTAATAGGATAGGACCATCTGATAAATAATAATTTATATAAAAAAGGTCTAAATCAATTCTTAAACAAAGACGCTATGAGCGAATATACATAAGAAATAATTTGTGGAACTCCTTTTATGTAATCGGGTAGCCATATAAAAAAATCATTTTTTCTTTTACTAAGCATAAGGTCATAGGTATTTTGTATTACATTATTTTTTTATATTAATATCAACTTGTAAAACAACTAATTATTAGGGACACAATAGTTAAATAATTTTGTTATTCAAAGCTGAAGTCCGAATTAATTAACAATCTTAGCGGATAACAAAAATACCTTTCTACTGACATCAATATACGCAATAATATTATGAGAATTATGAGCCAGTAGATAACATTTCAGAATAAAAATTAATTCAGGAAGTTACACATCCAAACCAACAGATGGCGCTTATACCTCTATTTTTCTCAGAAAGATATATTTTATAGTCACATAATTAAACCAGTCATTAATATTATTTTATGATCAACATTTAATTAAGAGCAAAGGTTTCCTTCAGGTTTGCACCTTCGGGCTTGCTCAGCCAAAAATATTGTATGTATGTATGTTTGTTAAATAATCATAGTAACCGCTCTACGTCTTATGCGATTCGTGTGAATGAAACCATAGTGCGATCTAATTCGATCCCAACGCCATCTATCGAGCGAAGGGGAACTAAATTTGTATTTAATTTTTTTAATATGGAGAAATTGTTAGAAAATGAATGTGCAGAAGAAGTATAGTTTCCGAAATAATTCTTTAAAATGGGATTCATAATGTTATCAGTGATTAGATAACAAATTATACCGCTTCAACTGAGGTAATCTAATTCTTTTTATAGTCGAAACATAATCGTCCTAACCTTTTCTTAAACATATTGGAGACGGTTTCCAGTCTAACCAGATGAAATGAAATTATATTTATTTCTGTAAATAGATCTTTTATGACCCTTTTACAAGTCGTTTTTTTACATATTTTTTTTAACTATATGGCGCCGACGTTTCCTATCTGACGACCTCTGAGAAGAAACGTCGAAACAAACTCAGAGAATCATGGTCTCTTTTAAAGTCCAGACAATAGTTATATTATATGCGAGTTCAATGTAGGGCAAAATCTGAACAGGCCTTTTGAAGAAAGAGCCATAGCAGCTTGAGTTGATCTGTCCTAACTGACGGCACGCATACATCAGTCATCGCGTAGCTCAACCATTTTATAGCTCAAGATGCGGCTGAGTATCAGTGTTTTACACAAAGCTACTGCCACAACATCTCCTTAACCCAGTTTCTGGGCAAGACTGCTACTAAGGACTGTCTTGGGAGTTCGAATGACAACCTGACAGTTTAACAGTTTAAAGAAAATTTCTAGTGAAAGAAAAATTCGATCTCAGTCAGAGTTTGAACCCGCGTCTTTCTGGTTAAGTACACCAGACGCTTTACCAACTAAGCTACCGAGACCACTGCTTGTGATGTCGAATTTCTCTTCCACATTTTACGTCTTCAGGCGACGTCAGCACCATCTATTGAAGACATTACTATGCCTTTCAACCAACATGACTGCCTTTACAGGTAGTTCCAGTAGCTAATAATATGCCCTCCAAAGCACACAGGAGTATCTATCTGTAAAGAATGATCACCAATCTATTGGCTGACCGCGGAAAGCACAGTAAACATAGCCGCAAGGTCCTCGTACTATTTTCCTTTACTTGCTACGGAGACATTTCTAAGCCATTAGCAGCAGTACCCTTGTTTTTTTTTTGCCGTAACCGGCAACAATCGGTTACACGCATCATTTGGCAAATGTCGGGCAATTTTGCCGAGGTGTTTCTACTTTTAACCGACTTTATAATAAGGGGGAAGTTCACTATTGGTCGGAAACTTTTTTTTATATAGACTTGAATAAATTTTTATCCTATTATATTCTATTGTTTATTTTCCGTGATTACTCGAAGACGGCTGGATTGATTCGGGAAATAACTTTTTTATTTGAATGGGTTAGTTTCCAGACAGTCCCATTTAAATTTGGTGAAGATCTGAGTAGTAAAAACTTAGAAATAAATTAAGTTATAAGTAACAAAAATATAAGGATAGTAATTTTAACATTAAAACGTTCAAAACCTCAGTCTACCCGTGACCATGGATGCTGTAAAAGGTACGAAACGTCGGGAATGAAATAATATTATCTATTATAATGCGCTAAAATTCGTAAAAAAAAAAGTTTTAAATTTCAATTCACGTTAATTAGAAACTAGTATATAAGTTTTAAAAAATAGTTAAACCGCCTAACCCGCTTAAAACAATAAAAAAATATGTTATAGGAAAAGCGATTTGAGAAGTTGGTGCCGAAAAGAAAAGATCCAACCAAATCCGAAGCACCAATTTCCAAGACAATTTTTCATATAAAATCATAGGTATTTTGTTTATACTATGTATGTATAAGAAAACGTAGCCTACATATAGCCTAGTGATATAATAGAGGAATATGACAGTCGACCTTAGTTTACATAAGGAAATCTTATAAAAGAAAAGTTGCAAAAGTAAATTCATAAATTATTTTACATTATTTTTAACACCAGTGCCTAAATCTCGCACAAGGCGTTTTGCCTCGACATTTATAGTGTGGAACTCACTGCCGGAATCTTTTTTCCCCGAGACATACAATTTTGGTGTCTTCAAGACGCGAGTGAATAGGTTTCTTCTAGGCAAGCGCGCTCCAATATAGACCAGATCAGGCAAGTTGTGGTCAGGCGCCTATCAGTGATAAAAAAAAACACCTTCAAAAACAATCTTATTGGAGCGCCTGTGAAAAATTACATAGCCACAAAATTACAGTTGTGTTGAGTATGTAGCTATTCTCAAAATAGGTAAGGCGTGATCGGTATATACGATAGATATGTATTTAGTTTTGTGTATAATATCCTTTCAAATGACACAATAAAATACTGAGTGCCTACTACTTTTAAAATTGTATTCGTCCAATATGACTCAAATGTGTAAAAAACGTGAACGTTTTTCCACCTAAATAATGACGCCAATAAACGCCACCTAAATATTTGGAACTGACATTCCAACATTGGGAATTTTCCACGAAATCTTGTGTTGAGCAAAAATGATTTCTTATTTCTCATGAGTGTTTTTTACCGCCATCTAGTAGAACATGAATAACCTGATAAAATACAAGAACTTCCTCTTCAAAGTAATAATATAAGTACAGTCGAGCACTTAAATATCTACTACCCTTATAATTGCATACATATATCTGTTTAGTAAGAATGTTATGATATATGATTCTTATTTCTTTAAATAATAATATGTAGATCTTTTAAAGAAAAATGTTATAAGTCAATGATTTAATATTTTTTTAACTAGATGGTCGTTATGGCTTTTTCCCAAGCAAAGTTGATTTATATTTCGACTAGTATTATATAGGTAATTACTTTATGACCTAATAAGTAGTGCAATAGATTTTTATTACCTACCTTAATAACATGAGGTACACACGACTATAGGCCGACCGTCTAACTCGCGTATCGCCTGCGCGGTAAGAAGGGAGTACTACTACTAGTAGGGATACTTATTATTTTATTCTTTACCAACAATGTCTATCTCGAGATAAATCTTTGGATTATTGACTCCGTGTGTAGCGTTACCCGCCCCCGCTCCCTTCTTACCGCGCAGGCGATACGCGAGTTAAACGGTCGGCCTATAATCATCAAGCTATACAAAACCAGTTTAGACTGACCTTCCATTAAAAAGGTTTTCCACACAATTCAAGCCCTGCCTATACTGGTTTTGTATAGCATGTTTAGCCATAGCGTTCCATACAAATAATGATACGTAAAATAAACAACAATAAAAAAACATAACAGAACATTGCAGTTAAACAATATTTTAGAGACTTCTATTCGCGATTGAATAGGTAACTTGCTTCCAGCAGTTTCCGGCAAGCATGCTCAACCGCATCAGTTGAAATAGTGGTGATATTAAGTGACATTCAATCAATAAACAAATTCCAACCTATAATTCCTACATTGCAATTTGGATAATTGAGTTATAAATTAAAATTTAGAAAACCCCCGACAATTGCATTATATCTCGTACGATTTTCATCAACATAGCTAAGAACACTCCCGACTAATTCACCTTTCAAACAAATAAATGATTTAGTTAATCAAAATCGGTTCATCCGTTTGAGAGCTATGATGCCACAGACAGACACACACACCCGTCGTTTTTGCGTCGTTAAAAAGTAAAACAAATTGATACTGTTTTTTCTACTTTATTGCACACAATATTTTCATAGGTATTTTAAATCAGGGAAAGATTTTCAAGACGTCAACAGTACCCACATCGGTGTAACTCAGGACCCAAGTTCAAACGACATATTCATATTAAAATTTATGGCTGAACTTTAAATAGTTACGGCTAGCGATGCAATATAAGTTTCATTGTTACACTTAGCAACTTACCGGTTAATGGGTGCCGGTATTACGCTGTAAATATTACGGGAAATAATGGCAGACATTGTTATTTGTTGTGATGCCAAAAGTTGGTAGCGGTGGTTATATGTTGCGTTATTAAATTTGGAGGACTAGGAAGGGGATCGCAGCTTTTTTTAAGTCATAATTTATTGTCATTTCCTTGTCTTTATTGTATTTTAGAAATCGCCTTGTTTGTTAAATGTAGTCGACATCTATTTTTAACTTTATCGGAAAGCAGATATGGAGTTGTGACTTTGCGATCTCAATACAGAAACTTGTTACGCACATGTAGAGTAGTGCTTTGCTGAAGAAAAATGTTTTTCGTATGGCGCCGACTATTTTTAACCACATACCCGATTCCATAAAAATATTCTAATAAATAAGTATTATTATTCCGTATCGGCTTTTCTATGTGATACATTTTAATTATTATTATTTTTATTTTTTTTAAACTTAATAGCAATGTGGGTCACACATTACTAGTATTCTTGTTAACCCCTCGTGCTAAGCTAAATGCTTGTGTTACGAGTGGGTTCACGTCGGTAGTGCAATGGTTGGGTTCGAAACGGCAACCATTATGATCGCAAGTCCGACGCCCTAGCCATTAGGCTACCGCCGCTTCAATTGTGTTTCTTGTGTACCTACGTATGTTTGATGATAAAACTGCATCAATGTTTGCATGCCAATTTGGTAGAATGTACAAGGATTCTTTAACCTTTTGAACGCCAGAGTATAAACGTATCGCCGTACCCCTGACGCCGGGCCACTTTTTCTGTCAAATTCCACAAAGTAGTGAAAACACACTAAAGTAATGATTAAATTGTTTATTTCATAATATGGTGCGACGTATATTTGTCATATATTTGTAACGTTGGCGTTCAGGGTAAGATTTCGTTTGTCACATATATGTGACAATGGCGTTCAAAAGGTTAATATTATTGTTACCACCCTATTGTAAATACCTACATTCTGAGCAAATAAATAAATTGATTTATTTATTTATTTTTTAAATTATTCACAGTAGTAGATGAGCAAGCCAAGCCCACCTGATGGTAAGTGACAACCGTCGCCAATAGACCAGCTTTGTTCTCTTAGCATTGTATTCCCCGAAGGGTTAGGCAGAGGTGTACTAATGTACATACACACTTCGCCGGTTTGTTTAGGTCCAATAGGGGAAGAGCCCGTGCCATTAAACTAAAGTAAAACATCGGTATCGTAATATGTACCTATCATACTATCACGCCTGTATTCCCCAATGTACAGCCACATTTCGCCGGTATGTTTAGGTCCCATGTAAAAGGGGGCAAGCCTATTGCCATGAACCGGGCACAAATCGAGACTCTAAGCTGTTACTGAGAATTTCATAGGAAAACTCAACAACACTTTGCTCGACCTGGGGATCGAACCGAGGACCTCTAGCATAGCAGTCGCGCTTAGAACCACTACACTAATGAGGCAGTCATATCGTAATCATGTTTTTTTTTTATTTTTTTTATTATTTTAAATTACTCAATAGCTTAGTTATTTAGTCTGACTTTAAATTTATTGATAGATTTGGTAAATTAGGGAGGTTATTTTGTTAAAAGGCAATTCACATGCATTAAAAAAGTTAAAAGTTTTCATCCAATTTATTTTCTACTAAATATCATTCAGCCACTAAACACAGTGGAGGTAGAACTGCGTATTTCCAATTCCCCGGGACTCCAAGAGTAGTGAGCATGCCACCATTACCGTGCCGGAAACGCGGCCATTTTTCCAACTCTCACTTCCTGTCGCCGACTTGAGTTAGGGCGGGAAGTGCAAGCCTTGAATTCTAAGCGATTTATGTAACGCATTAGTTATTTTGATGACCCTAGCAACAGTGAGTACGTGGAGACAGTTTAAAGAGAATCAAAGAGCAATTGTGAATGCCCATGCGTATTTTTATTTAATGTAAAATGAAAGCGTCTTTAGATCAATCATTCGCCGTCACTTCCTGAGATTATGTCTTCAAATTTTTCCCACGGAGGTCAGGAACAATTGTTGTTATGAAGTTTCGAAGTTTTGCAGGTCATGAGAATACATTCTTTATGAATACAGCGGCGCCATCTTAACAAGTTTGACAGCTGTCAAGTCATTATTTTCATATTTGACAGTTCAGTGTTGCTATACCATTTATTTTATTGTATTACAAGACAATATAATTTACAAAAATTTAAAAGTAAACCTTCATGATTATTTTATATTGTTTCAGGATTTTTGTTTGAGTTACTCTTAAGACTTAATACTATAATTGAATTATATCTTTAACTATAGGTACGCAACAAAATACAGTAAAACTGTTTTTTCCTTACTCAATTGAAATAACAATAATAAAATGGTCATACTAAGAAATGGAATCCAATGATCAAAATCACAAAATCAATTATGTTTCCAATAAAATGCCGTATGATAAGCTGGTTTTTACTAATTATGATGTTTAGTTGATAAAATGTAAAAAAAAACATTTAGATACATTTCATAAAAATGACATTTCAAGTCGCTCAAAAAATTATCAAATAATATTTCACCATTGTTCTTTATTAATGTGTTGTTGGGGAAACAGTAGGTACAGAAGTTTAAATATATAATAATAAATACATAATTATATAAATCTTACTAGGTATATTGATTCAATATGCTAATAAAATAAACGGTATATAAATAGTATATACAAAACAATAACCATAAAAAAATAATAATTAAGAACATAAATAAAAAAAATAAAAAAAACTAAAAAAAGTAGTAGGTATAACAAATATAAAAATAGAATGCCTTCCTCCTCTCTCCTAAATTGCCGTGCCCGACAGGGTCCATGATTGATACTAAATTACTGTGTAACACCTGTTAACATTGTGGAGTGCAATAAATATATTGAGTATTGAGTAAGTACAACTCTACCGAATCCTTCGAGAAATACAGGTTTTCGCTTATTCGGCAATTTTAAAAACACATACCTAGGTACATATCATCACATATCTTAATGATATTATTCTGCATTCGTACGTGTATTAATGGAATTGACTTTGATTTCAATCGGTTATATTCATCATCATCATCAACCCGCATTACATTGTCCCACTGCTGGGCACGCGTCTCCTCTCAGTACGAGAGAGGCAATAAAAAGTACTAAAAAGTTATAATGAACAACTCTACCGCTTACCTGCTGCACCAACACATTAGTGCAGATACAAGAATTTCTTTAAGAGCAGAATTCTAAACGAAATACTATTCATAGCGGCTAGAAACACGGAGTGGTTCCTGGACTTTTTAAAATATGGACGAAAACTTTCCATTTGCGGTTGTTTTTTGGCTTTCAACTCTCTTAGGTTAATAAGAAATATGGTCTACAAAGACCGGGCAAATACGTATTTATTATGTTTTGGATAACAAACAGTTACACACAAAATCTTGGTTATAAAGTGATACAGAGCGAATATAGCCCATATTTAACTAATATTATAAAGAGAAAAGATTTGATTGTTTGTTTGCATTGAATATGCAAACATATTCAAACCTTCAAGACAAGAGCGTACTCCCTTTTAAAAGGCCGGCATCACACTTGTGACTCCTCTGGTGTTGTTTCCATGGGCGGCCGGTAATTGCTTACCATCAGGCGTTCCGACTGCTCGTTTGTCTCCTACCTCAAAAAAGAAATATGTACCTCTGAAAGCCTGCCTCTTTAGTCTAGTGGTCCCAATCGCGACTGCTACGCTAGAGGTCTTGGGTTCGATCCCCAGGTCGAGCAAAGTGTTATTGGGTTTTTCTATGAAATTCTCAGTAGCAGCTCGGAGTCTGGATTTGTGCCCGGTGAATGGCAATGGGCTCGCCCCCTATTACATGGGACCTAAACATACCGGCGAACTGTGGGTGTACATTAAGTACACCTCTGCCTAACCCTTCGGGGAATACAGGCGTGATGGTATGTTATGTACCTCTGAAAGTACTAGACTGATTTGAAAAATTCTTTCACCAATAGAAAGCTACATTATTCCTGAGTGACATAGTCGACGTCAGCAGCATCTATTCATTGACGTCGCCTAAAGACGTAAAATGTGGAACAGAAATTCGACATCACAGGCAGTGGTCTCGGTAGCTTAGTTTGCAAAGCGTCTGGTGTACTTAACCAGAGAGACGCAGGCACCCAGCCTGAGATCGAATTTTTCTTTCACTAGAAATTAACTTCATTAGAAAATGTATATCTTTGAAAGCTAGTATTTACATAATTATATCCTCATCTAAGCTGTCGTCACCATTGCATATGGCATTTAATCTTTCGCCGATCAAATCTCTTGCAATTAAATGATTTTAAAGATGATTTTGACTTTGACTTTGATGCCATCATGGATTCTAACATACCACCACCCCTGTAGACTGCCTCATTAGTCTATTCGTCCTAAGCTGACTGCTACCCTAGAGATCCTCGGTTCCATCTCAAGGTCGAGCAAAGTGTTATTGGGTTTTTGTATGAAATTCTCAGTAGCAGCTCGGATTTTGGATTTGTGCCTGGTTAATGACAATAGGCTCGCCCCCTATTACATGGGACCTAAACATACCGGCGAAATGTGGGTGTATATTAGTACACCTCTGCCTAACCCCTCGGGGAATACGGGGAAGGAAGGGGACTGGCGGAGAAATTGGGCCTTCGGCACTCCACACTCACCGTACGAAACACAACAGTATGCATACTGCTACTTGACGTCGATATACTGTGGGAGGGTAGTACTTCACCGGTCGTGCGGACCCATTTATGCTGGCATGTAGACACGCCAGCAGGCACTACTATTACTAAACTAACTAGTACTTTTCTTTTCTTTTGGTGTACAATAAAGTATAATCTATCTATCTATTCTGTTTCAATCATTCTTAATTTATTGCCGATGATAAACTTGACTCAAAGCGTACCGCAATGTCTACTTGAGTTGCCAACAACATTGTCTAAAACCAGGGCTGACAATATCATCCATATAGCTTGTTGTCACTCTGCACTTTAATTAGGACGCAGTTAACACAGAGGTATAACTTGGTCCACCAGTAGGGGCGACTGGTGAGTTGAATTCATCATTAACAATTTCTCTGTCCCACCGCTGGGCACGGATGTTCTCTCGGAGAGTGAGGGCAAAGGCTTTAGAACACCACGCTAGCCTACTGCGGGTTGGTTTCACACGCCTTCGATTTGGGAAAAAAAATACTGACTTCAGCCATATTTTAAATGGTATCTTATATTAAATTTATGTCCTGTAAGAATAAGTTTTAATCGACGTCATGTTTTTGAATCTTTTTCTTCTTTACCTTCCTTCTTAAAAATAAACCAATGTACGCATAATCACCTACTTATACACAACTTTTATACGGGAAAAAGTCTTAAGACTGCCTCATTAGTCTTGTGGTCCTACGTGCGACTGCTACGCTAGAGGTCCTGGGTTCGCTCCCCTGGTCGAACAAAGTGTTATTGGGTTTTTCTATGAAATTCTTGGTAGCAGCTCGGAGTCTGAATTTGTGCCCGGTTAATGCAATAGGCTCGCCCCTATTACATGTGACCTAAACATACCGGCGAAATGTGGTTGTACATTAGAACACCTTTGCATAACCCTTCGGGGAATACAGGCGTGAAGGTATGTAGGTATGTATGTAAATAAAACTAGTAAACTATTTATTCTTCCACTCGTGTACCGAGGAATACGAACATCAAAGAGTTAAAAAGAATAGAAGTGACTAGGGTTGGGTTACACAAGTGCGTTGTTGTTGCTTTGTGACGCAGGGTCAAGTTCCTACTCTCAGCCCTACTTATGTAACAGTTACTTTTTGTTTCTTCTATTAAGTCAGTATAAGACCCTCCTCATTCTCCTCCATCCTCCTCATCCCCAGTTCCCAGGTCGAGCAGAGTTATGGATTTATGGAATTATTTATCGGATAGAGTCTAGATTTGTGCCCGGTTAATGGCAATAGGCTCGCCCCTATTGCATGGGACCTAAAAATACCGGCGAAGTGTGGGTGTATATTAGTACACCTCTTTCTAACCCTTCGGGGAATACAGGCGTGATGGTATATTATAAATTTTATGTAATTAGGTTGAATTTTCTAGAAATGCAGAAGTGTTAGACCGTTAGACGTTAGCTGTGAATAGCAGCCGTTACACTTTTTTGTTAATAAGAAAACCTTCAAAAGGCCGGTCTTCGGGGATTAGGCCGAGGAAAGTGATATTCTTACCCACAATCCGGGGCACGGTGTCCTCTTAAAATACTACAAGGGAGTCTTTTAAGAGGACACTGTGCCCTCGCCAATGCAACGCCTGTTAGGGCACATCCCTGGAGAGCCCGCAATAACTAACTACCATAGTTTCATCATTAGTTTAGCGGCAAGTGAAGCATACACCCATACCTCTGCCTAACCCTTCAGGGAATACAGGCGTGATGGTATGTTTAATTCTTGTTTTGCTGGATTAGCATTTTTATGGTATTTTGCCAACATGTAAAATACGTGACAAATCAGCATATACTTGTGTAACACAGAGCGTTGTTTAGGCACCTCGCACAGTTTAATCTGGAGAACGATGTAATTACAAAATTCTTAGTATGGATACGCCTTTATATAAAATATATGCATTTAATTAAAAGATACCGTGATTCTCTGAATTTGTTTCGGCATTTCTTCTCGGAGGTCGTCAGAAAGGAAATGCTGCTGGCATTTCCATCAAGTTTAAAAAAATGAAAAATATGGATTGTAAAAGTTTCTTTAAAAGATCTACATATTTACAGATATAAATATCATTTAATTTTATTTATTTCTGTAAATATGTACTTGTTTATAACTGCATAATAAACTGACTGCTGTTGGCGTTTTTCACTAAATTTTTGACGCGTGTTATGGGTTCGATTCCCACCCGAGGAATGTACTAACTAAAAACCGCACTTAACCGTACTTCCCTTACCTTACTACATAGTCACGGCCATGAGATTTGCGACATTCACCACGTCTATGTCGGTATCGAACCCAAGACCTACAAGACAAAGATAAGTTTTACAATCTTATCCAATATCTTTACATAGTATAAAATGAAGTCGCTTCCGCTGTCTTATCGCTCAGATCGTTTAAACTACTACAAACAGATTTTTATGCAGTTTTAAGCAGTAGATAGAGTGATTCAAGAGAAAGGTTTATATGTATAATACATACATATTTTAGTACATAAAAGCCGAGAAAATACGCGGGCGAAGCCTCCGGCGGAAAGCTAGTTAATTTATTTTAAACACGCAGTCTTATCCACCCTAAGCCTCACGCTTCCGCGCTGTATGTAATTTATCAAAGTCAGGGCAGAACGTCGCAGCGTTAATTACCGTGTGTCGGATCACTCATCGACGTATCGATACACCATCTATTTACGTCGATGTTCAAAACTTTTCGATGGAATTTGAAATAAATGCGTGAGCTGTTTGTATCGTGAACGTACAGCGCCTCTAGCGGTAAACGTTGATACTAAGATTTTCAATACAGAACTACGCTTGCCACAATCGCTTATTGGCTACTTGACTATTTCTCTGGCCTTATATTTTTTTCAACCGACTTCAAAAGGAGGAGGTTCTCAATTCGCCTGTATGTTTTATTTTTGTATGTTTGTTACGCGATATCTCCGTCAATAATTGATCGATTTTGATGATTATTTTTATGTCGGGTAGGCCTTACTTCAGAGGTGATCCCATTTAAATTTTATCGAAATCGGCTTGGCGGTTTTAAAAGAATCAACAAAAACAAAAAAATGGTTTACGTCGATGATATTATCGTTTACTCCGAAACATCGCTGTCTCATTGGAGCAGTGCGTTAAGTCGGCTTACAAGCCTCCTTTTTGAAGTCGATTAAAAAAGTAAAACCGCCTTCAAAAATCGCGGAAACAAAATAATCACTCAAATTGAAGTCACCGACTTCCCAAACTGTTTTAGACAAAAATTAATTTATAATTTTTTGAAAGCGGTTTTACTTTTTAGTTAAAAGTATTTTTTACAATGAATAGAGCCTAGTAAAATCGGTTAAAAATTAAGGAACTTATATAGCGTAATATAGTAAGTTGTTACACTAACAGGAGAAACGGGACAGAGCATCCCCTCTCAATCCCCACCTCTGAAAACTTTAAACGTTTACATCTTAGAACATTATATGCCAATTATTATTTTTTTAGGTACTATTTACTGTCATCTGTACTGCACGAATATAATAAAGCTATAGGGCTTGTTTGTACGCGCTAATCTCTGGAACTACCAATCGAATGTGAAAAAATATTTTTGTATATAATAGCCACATTCATGAGGAAGACTATAGGCTATCTAGCATCACACTGCGATCCTTAGGAGCTGGGCAAAACGGGTGCTACCGAGGGTCACAACTTATTTTGAAACACATTAGGACTACAAAGAACTGAATTTTCTAATTAAAGAAAATTTCTAGTGAAAGAAAAATTCGATCTCAGGCAGGGTTTGAACCTGCGTCTCTCTGGTTAAGTACACCAGACGCTTTGCCAACTAAGCTACCGAGACCACTGCCTGTGATGTCGAATTTCTCTTCCACATTCTACGTCTTGAGGCGACGTCAGCATCATCTATTGGAGACATTACTATGTCTTTCAACCAACACGACTGCCTTTACAGATAGTTCAATGTCGAACGATGTTGCCTTACCGTATTATGCTTATTTTTTTTTATTTTTTTTTTTTTGCATTAAATATTGCGAAATTTTCACAAAGAACTGAATTTTCTAATTAAAGAAAAGGCACAGGCAGTGGTCTCGGTAGCTTAGTTGGTAAAGCGTCTGGTGTACTTAACCAGAGAGACGCAGGTTCAAACCCTGCCTGAGATCGAATTTTTCTTTCACTAGAAATTTTCTTTAATTAGAAAATTCAGTTGTTTGTGAAAATTTCGCAATATTTAATGCTAAAAAATAATAAAAAAAATAATAATAAAAAACATTGGGACTAGTTAACTACCTTATTCCTAAAAATTACCACATACGCCATCCTTTGTAGCAGGTCATGACGGCCGGAATAATGCTTAGGTAAGTACTTATACAAAGTACCTAAGCCTATCTTGAGTACTTCACCACATTTAGCAAATCGGAAACGAATAACAATGATATTTTATTGTGATCAAAGCGTTTGCTATAAAAATATACTTTTATCTTTTTCAGACTTTCATAAAAAATCCAATAACACTTAGTTCGACCTGAGGATCGAACACAGGACTTCTAGCGTAGCAGTCGCGCTGAGGACCACTAGACTAATAAGGCAGTCAAAAGAAGTGTAATTCTTTACTTACTGTACTTTTACTTTACTTCTTTACTTTACTTTTTCTTACTTTCGAACTAAGTGTTATTGGTTTTTTTATGAAATTCCCAGTAGCCGATGTCTGGATTTGTGCCCGTTTAATGGCAATACGCTCGCCCCCTATTACATGGGAACTAAAAATATAGGCGAAATGTGGGTGTACAATTAGTACACCTCTGCCTAACCCATTCTGGGAATACGGGCGTGATGGTATGTTATGTTATTTCTTCAGTGGTGCCAGAGTAGTGATAGCCTAGTGATATGACCATCCAAGTCATAGGTCTGTCTTCAAAACGCCATTACAAACTGCATTGTGACATAGTGATACTATTATGCCTGACCAAGAATCGTGGTCTGGATTTTTAAAGAGACCGTGATTATTCGAGATTTTTTGACGCTTCTTCTTAGTGATCGACAATTAGAATCAGCGTCATCTAGTATAAGAAATTAAAACATTGATACGTCAAACAGATTTTTAAATAATTACATTTATAAGTTTACTAGCAATGTGGGATGTACATTACTAGTATTCTTGTTAACCCGTGTTTATTAACTTTTTAAAAACAATCTAGCTTTATTAACTTTTTAAAACAAGAAAATCTAATTCAAGCATTTTTTTGTGTATGTTCAAAATTAAAAAAAAAAAAACACAAATAAAAAAATTCTAGGAAGTATATTATATAAAAAAATACATTGAAATCGTTTCACGGTCGACGACGATATTGGCGAAAAAACTACCGTCGAAATTAGAGCCTCCTCCTCTTTTAAGAACTCGGTTAAGAATAGCATTATATCATTACTGTTCCGTAGTACATTATAACTCTTACTAGTATGTTGTAGGTATGTTTTCACAGAACTTATGTACATTAAATCAATTTGGGAAAATGTTCCAGTAATAAATTACATTAATGATTCCAAGAGCAAAGTTGTTTTAGTTACACTACATAAACTTAGGAGTTAAGTAAAAGTTGTGTATCGAAAATCGGAGAAGGTTAGATACCTATATGATCTATATGCAAGTATAGATTGTAAGAAAACTGCATATGCAGGGTTATTTTTAAAACACAACAACAACCTTCCATGACTATATTACTAATAATATCACAAACAACAACTTTTGTTTAATAACTTTTTATTAAACATAACATAATTATACCTAAAACAAAATTATATGACAAAATAAAAAAAAGAAATCAAAAACGTAATATCATTCGATAACCAACGAATTCACAACAAAATATTGCGGCGCGGGGCACATAATATTGATGAGCCATTTCACAATTTCACGATTTTACTTCGATAGATTGTGATCTACCGAAAAATAATGCGTTAAATTGTAAGCGGAATTATTATTATCATTAGTGACGGAAAAGAAAAGGCAGGATTCGAACCTGCGTCTTCCGGTTAGATAAACGATGCGAGTAAAGTAAAATAACTTTATAATCTTTAACATGGAAAATGCATAAAAATACAAAAATGTACACTGACAGTTTACAATCTCGCGAGGTAGATTAAAATCTAACGGTGCTTATTTACAATTTTACGATGACATATATTATGACTTACAACCTGATGAGCAGTTGATTCAGGTCTGGGTTTATGCAATAATAGTGTTTTAAATACCCCCACCTTACAGAATGAATAATAAATAATGATTGTTTTAAAATCGTTGTCCACTTATTTTTACAGCAAACCTCTGATCCTCAAAGCAGTCCAACCACAATATAATTATTCTAAAACGATAATTAAATACCATTTTATCCATCTTCAAAGTTTACCGAGTGGTAGCCAGCCGTTCCGCAGATTAAATGTGGATTATAAATCAAAAACAGTAGAAGGGTCCCGAATTTTATCCAAGCTCTTCCCTCTAAGAGGGGAGGACCGCCGGAAGTGTTAACAGATGTATGTCTGTTATCACTCCCTCCTTTTCCTCTCGAGAAATAGTATAGGAGTGCCGAGTGATTTCTGTGGGGCCAACATGGTTGATTTGGCGAAAAAGTAGGGTAAATCTGATAAGAGGTACTTTACTTGAAAGGGTGATAGAGAGTTTTTAGAATATAACATAACATACCATCACGCGGATATTCCTTGAAGGGTTAGGCAGAAGTTTAATAATATATACCCACATTTCGCCAGTATGTTTAGATCCCACATAGGGAGCGAGTGCAATTCCAACGCCAAGCTGCTACTTAGAATTTCATAGAAAAACCCAATACTTAATGAACACTTAGCTCGACCTGAGGATCGAACCCAAGACCTCTAGCGTAGCAGTCGCGATTGGGACCACTAGACTAACGAGGCAGTCCTAGTTTTTGTCAATAAAAAAAACACATTTGCGGACTACGTAAACAAACCTAAAGAAAATCTCCATTTACAAAAGCGTTGTTTTCTCCGGCCGCCATCTTTAAAAGACAAACTTAATTTGGCGGGTAAACAACGGCGGGCTTCCATCTATCAAATTAATGAGTCCTGCCAATAGCAGACGACCTCTCCCCAATCTGGGCTCGCTACCGGATGTATTGCATTCACGCCCAAGATTTTGAGGTTATTCCGATCTTTAATATGAACTAGCTATGTGCTATGGTTTCACTCGCTTGCTCGGCTCTTTAGGGTCGTATCATGATGATAAATAGCCTATAAATTACTTTAGAGTAATATAATCTGACTGGTAGTTTCAGAGCGCGTTAAAACAAACTCTTTAGCTTTTCTTAACATAATATACCATGACGCCTGTATTCCCCGAAGAGTTAGGTAGAGGTGTACTAATTACACCCACACTTTGCCGGTACGTTTATGGTCCCATGTAATAGGGGGTGAGCCTATTATCATTCTATTCTCTGAGTTTGTTTCGACGTTTCTTCTCAGAGGTCGTCAGATAGGAAACGTCGACGCCATCTAGTTAAAAAAAATATGTAAAAAAACGACTTGTAAAAGTGTCTTAAAAGATCTATTTACAGAAATAAATATCATTTCATTTCATATTCACGGACACAGCTACACAATGTGCCAAATTTCCATTATAAGATGCACTTTAAGTGTACCAAAAGCTTATACAATTTGAGGTCAGCTTATACTGGAGCTCATCGTGTAACCTTGGATCTAATAATAATATGTATTGTAATACATAAATAGTGACGATTTAAGCCCTCCTGATAACGCAATAGGATCTGCCCAAATCACACGACTCGGCTCGATCCGGCGATCCGACGATCCGCCTCGAAGGACCAAAAAAAATATATATTTCATACTTATTGTCCTACAGGTACATCTGCCGGTGGTCCTATTGTTACAGTATACACTACAATCTAGTCTACTTTATCGAATAGCTGAGCATTATTAGCTTTAAGTAAATGAATACAATATTCAAAATGGCGCGGGTCATCAGATTTATAGCGTGAATGTCGAGGACGTTTGTGGATGAGCAGCGGTTGCATTTCTGTACTCCAGGCTCGGATGTGCGGGTTTCATGGGAAATCTTTAGAGCTTGTACCAGTAGTGTGTCAACGAAGATATAGATATTATAAAACTTGTGCAAACTAGTACTTTTTGATCGTTCGTATTACTTAAGAAAAAACGTTTGTCTTCGTGTACAATCAACTCAAATGCCTTTGGCGTGAATACTGTCTCCAGAAACGAGATATATAAAAATAATGTTTAAATAATATCAAGATTGGATAAAATCCGAAAAAGTTGTTTCATTTTTTATTTTTTTTAAGAGAACTGTCATTTTCTCCTGCATCGAGGATTAACAATATGAATTACATTCACGAACACCCAGACTTTTTCTTTTTTTTTAAATTAGGGCCACAAAGCGGTGGGCACATAAATAGCAGTTACATAAATAAAACAATAATGCCTCACGACAGTTATTAATTCAAAACATTTGCATGTTAATTAAAAAGGTTTTGAACAATCGGTATTAACAGCTCCTGCAATTTCCACAACCAGTGCAGACAACTACATGAACCGTACAGCTCGCAATTACCCCGACACAGCTTTTGTTATCGCTCACCGGTGATTGGGCTCATTCAACTTATCGCATTGCCATCCTAGTTACAAGATAGGCACAAATTCAAAGAGTATTTCTACTGTTTTTTTTAAAGACAGCTCTTGCACTATGGCATGAACCCCCTTGCCACGGGGACTTTAAAAACATGGACACAAAAAAAAGTTTATCTTTTTGAAGTATAAATTATATCACGCTTGTATTTCCAGGAGGGTAAGGCTAATGTAATGTGTGAAATAGAGGGTGATTAACTGGAGACAAATCTTAACTCCGAGCTGCTACTGTAAATTTCACAGAAAAACCCAATAACTTGACCTGCGCTGCACCACCTGGGATTAGGTTAGATTAGGTTAAGGTATGCTTTACTATACAGAGGGTCGAAGTAAGTTTAATAATACAAAAAATCACACAGCAACAAAACATTTCATAAAGGCTCACACAGATTACATGCGCATAGCTAGAGCGTAGGATTGGGATTATGCGGTTGCCGGTTCGAAACCCACCCATTGCACTACCGACGTGAACCTACTCCTAATACAAGCATTTAGCTTAGCACGAAGAGTTAACAACACTGTAATGTACGACCCACATTGCTAATAACCCTTTTTTTAATACATTTTTTAATTGAATTTTATAAACTTAAACGCTAATCAATTTTCAGACACTGTTAAGTCTTGTGCTGTCTCTGTCAGATTGACTTAGAGTGATAGAGACAACACGAGACTTTACGGCTTCTTAAAATCCCTCAAAATTTTGTCAGGCCATTTCAGGATAAAAATTCATGGTTGTTGGCCACGGTGTACTCCAAGGCTGATCACCACAGCTGCTAGGAAACTCCTTAGGACACTCTCTGTCAAATTGTGCTATTGCCTTTTTTTCAGGAAAACTCTCGTTCTTGTCGCAAGAAAACGGCTTAGCACAACCTCTAGGTAGATTATCTCCAAATATAGTACAGATCTTCTTAAGGTACCAAGAGTCCTCTACTCCAAAAACGGTGCTTTTCGGACCTAGTTCTATTATTGGCGTGATCTCTATGCCTAATTGGGCGAATTTGGCTGAAGCGACACTAGCCAAGGGACCTCCGGAAGCGACGCATTGTTTGAACTTTTTAGGGTCTATGCCAGTCTCACAGAGGCAATATTCGCTTGGATAACCTGTAATATACAAAAAAAAACACATAAAAGACTTTTATGAGAATCAAATCTATATTGATATAAATTTGGTTGAATAAATAAACTACAAACTGGTGAAAGATAAACAGAATACGAATATTTTTCAGAGTTTTGTAAAATGCGACACATCAAAACCCCAAAGTTGACCCTCAACTCGAGCTTGATGCCTAACTTTTTGGAAAAGATTCGTTACATATAATGACGCCTGTATTTCACATATAGGTGAGGCTGAGATAACTGATCTAGACTAACAAATTACCGTTATACTTTTAAGTCCCATGTAAAAGGGGGCGAGCACATTACTATTGACTTGACACAAATATCCAAGCTGCTGCAATGACGAAATTTAAAAAATATAAATAACTTAATAATTTTCTCACCTTGAGCTTCGCACTTTAAATATTGAGCTTGGAGAAATGTATTCAACTTTAACTCCTGCAAAACACACATCTGAGGCACGGTATACCTTCCACTACCCATCATAAAATAATCCACGGAAATTTCCCCCCCAATGTTATCAATAATCCAAGGGAAGGTTCTATTAAAAAATTCTGCGTCCTTAAACACATCCCCATAAACGGATATGACGTATGCAGCGTCACTAGTTGCGAAAATTGTTGCTATTATTATGAACAACATTTTCAATAAATTAATTTATTTTAAGAGACACTAAAATACAAGACCATTAAAGTACCCGGCAAATAAAACTGTTGTTTTTTGTAATAAATGTTGTTTTTTATGAAATTTTGTTTAAATACGAACTCTTTATTGCAATACTCATGATAAGACAGGAATTTTGTAATCAGTTATAATTAAAAACATGTTAATAGGGTAATAACCGTTAATATTATCAATACATTGTCTTTGTGTTATGGTTGAAGAATTATTTGAATTTGTAGGTACTAAATTCCAAACATTACGGCTGTAAGCAGTGACCAGTGAGAGATTTGACTACTCTTGTACATAACATACCATCACTCCTGTATTTCCCGAAGAGTTAGGCAGAGGTGTACTTAATGTGCACCCACAGTTGGTATATTTAGGTCCCATTTAATAGGGCGCGAGCCTCTTGTCATTCACCGGGTACATATTTAAACGCCGAGCTGCTACTGAGAATTTTAGAGAAAAACCCAATAACACTGCTCGATCTGAGAATCAGCCCTAGACCTCTAGCGTAGCAGTCACGCTCAGGACCACTAGACTAATGAAGCAGTTCTTATACGAAATACCTAATCTTGTATATGCCACCGTATAATTGTAAATAACGTTAAATTAAATATAATCTATGTCGCGACATTTGAATCTGATTTTAGGTGTTATGTTATAAGGACAAGCCTATAAATCGTTCACTGCATTCAAATCTCCTACTCCAGATGGTTACTAAGAATACCCTAATAAAAACCTCTCAACAATACATTACTCAACACGGATATTGAACTTTTCTTCAGCGGCTCTTGGGACCACAATACGACGAAAATAAAATTAAAATTGAGTGTCCTCCATTCGCATTCGGATCTGTAGCTTTATAACCACTGCATATTCAGAGTCTGAATATAAATAGTTTTTTAGAAAAAAATACCGCGGATAAATTCAAAATTTTTGAAATTTACGAAAAAAACCTACAAAATGAGTGTAGCGTACTCACCGATTAACTATGTTGGCTGTTGTAGTGATGGGACGATGTTTATCGATAAACCCGATATTCATACCACGATTTTTTTGACGCGAGAAACTGAAAATCGTTAGTTACGAATCATTCTTTATATTTATTGTAATCCCATACCTTACCAAGTATTTTATGCCTCTGATATTAATCATTTTACAATTATTTATTTATATATACTATAATTTTATTGTCGTTAAAGAAACCGTCATCCTTAAAGATTTTACCTTGAATTTGTACTATTTTGCTCTCTGATTTAATGTATATGCTATGGTACGGGCGACTTCTATATAAAAGAGCTGCTGCCAATTATATATTCATTTATTTTATTTGGATCAACAAGGAGAACACTTTAAATACTAATTATACATAGAATATTTGAAGTTGCCTTGTGTCCTCTCAATTTAAGGAGACCACAACATGCAAGTTAAAAAAAGAATAAAAAAAAAACAATATGATTAATTAAACTGTTAGACATTGAAATAAAGCTACCTATTCATAACGAATATTTTTGCGTTATATTTCTGTAAATGGACTGAAACGGAGAGATAATATCAATAAAACTAATATCTTAGATCAGTGTACTTAAAATGACATCATTAAATGAGTAATCGATAAAAAATTTGCCATGACTATTTTTGCGTGAAAGAGCGTTTGGCATTTGACCCAATCCCGAGGACAACAATAATTTACATGCACCCCGAGGCCCGCATGCACCCCTCCCCTTGTTTCACCCTCTTTTACCCCCAACACAAAATTTTATCACAATAAAACAGTTTTTTGCGACAAATTGAACAGGCGGTTTGTTTCCTACAACATCAAAGATTTTAATAATAAAATAAAGATCTTTGAAATCCGTTGCCAAATAGGGGATTTGTGGTAATCTAATATTTTTTTACGTTGTTAAAGATACATGAGTAAACATTATCTGGTGTGATTTTTTTAAAATACCTAATTGATTAAGACTATGTTAATTTACGCATAGTGAACCAAATTAGTGGTTTCCAAAAACAAACGTTGAAAATGAAATTTGTTTGTAGGAAAAACATTTAATATAGGAGAATTTTGTCGATTTAAAGAGAGTTTGATATGATAATCCTTTTGGGTGGTCATGGGTCTCGCTAGAGCGTAAAGGGTTATATCGGACTGTTATCAACTGAAAACATAGCGACGTTGTATGACGGGTCCCAGGATGGCCAACATGCTCCGTGCGACATAATTATCACCACCTAATCTCGTCTGATGATAATCAAAGTCAAACCTACTTTTTGAACTATTTCATTTTAACAGTTCTCTAAATGCAAACGCTTCACCATATCCTAGTGTTTTTGCTGGGATGAATCGGCGTAACAGATATCGAATAGAACCCACTTGCGTTTTGGTCCTATAGTCCTATGTGTGGTCCTTTGATACGTCCTAAAAATATACTTAATAATGAAAAATAAAAGGTTATAAAAACTTTTTAGTGAGGCCTAAACTTAATGTAGGTTGTAAATGTTTAACTAACCATCTTTATTATCTCCACTGAAGTTTACGTCTCAGGCATTGCATAATATATTGTAAGCAGGTCTTAACAGTGGGCTTATATAATAATATTAAAAATTACGTAATAGAACAAACATGTTTTCCTAAGAATGCACTTAGCTTGCAAAATTGTTACTATAGATTACAAACACATATACTGTTTAAAAAAGAGTTTATACTATAGAAATAATTTCAAGATATACCTATAGGCCGACCGTTTAACTCGCGTATCGCCTGCGCGGTAAGAAGGGAGCGGTAGGTAGTAAATAAATACTTAAAAAAGATACTTATTATCTTATTCTTTACCAACAATGTCTATCTCGAGATAAATCTTTGGATTATTGACTCCGTGTGTAGCGTTACCCGCCGCTGCTCCCTTCTTACCGCGCAGGCGATACGCGAGTTAAACGGTCGGCCTATAGTTTATAAGACACAAAAAGAGGTTTCATAACCTGTCTGTGAGGCTCCTATAGCTTCTGAATATACCAATACTATCCGCATTTCATACTAACGACATCTGTGTAAAATATCTAAAATTATTGTTGTTAAATAAAAACTAATTCTCATCCTCATGACATTAGGTCCTTGTCTTGTGAATTGGAGATGAAACTACTCCCGCCATCTAGTTTACGAACGTCGTACTATAGCTATTAAAAGTTGCCAACAGATGGCAGTGTTATTAATTATTTACGGCGCTGTAATTAAGTTTTTTGAAACATAAAGCCTTCAGCTATGTTTTTTGAAAAGTCGTGCAACTTTGTAATCTGGGCAAAACACTGTATAGGCTGGGTTTTGTAAAGTTGGTAATAGCAGGTCAGTCACGCACGGAAAGTTTGTCGGTAATTTTCATGATGCTGCGTTTAGACGACTAGCTACTCGACTGGATACAATCACAATAAAAAAAATACTATCTACATGACAGCATCACATCAATTAACCTTTATGTATTTAAAAAATAAGGTGACTCGTTCTCCTAGCCTTTTCCCAACTGTGGTCGGCTTCCAGTCAGAGGCGGCTGAATATTAATATTTTAGTTGTAGCTACTGCCATCAGACCTCAACATGCAACCCAATTTCTGGGAAATTATGGTGGCTTTTTATTTGTAAGCAAGTAAAAGCCTTTATTCTCACATTGCAGACATATTATCAAGTCGTTGATAATTAGTACCTACTCGTATACATATATCTCACTGTCTTTCAATTTTGCTGATGTAACCGTTGGGTGGTTGGTCCTAGATCAAAGTAACTGCTTAAAACTCAATAAAAACTATCTAATGTTATTAAATTATCATGTAATGTACTTAGTTATATTGTACAAGAGCTATTGGACAAGAGTTCTGTTTTTGAAACCGATACACCAGTAAAACGGCAAGTATACTCTCCTGAAGGAACGCGCCACCGTCCTTGACAGCCGTGCTAATATTCAACTCCCGCTATCTTTCATTCAATTCCCCTTGAAATTACAAATAGCTTCTTAGGGCGTTCCCAACAATTACATTCGAAACTTAAGGCTATTTCAAACAATTTATGATAGCTCTGACTTTTGAAAGTCGATTTGGGAAAGTTCTCAAAATAATTGCGCAGATTTGTCGACGGTTGTAATGTAGGTCAAAACGGATCCGAGATGGGTTTCCAGTGTGCGTGAATAGCGATAAGAAATCATACGTTTTTCATACGAACATAAAAAGCTTTGTATATTAATCTTATCCTTGATCTGACCAGATTTACCCATTAAGCATAATCAGCCTATAATGTTCCCACTGCTGGGACACAGGCCTCCTCTCAGTGAGAGGGAGTGGGACATAATCCACCACAAGGGCCCAGTGCGGATTGTACTTTTACTCCAAAGACTTCTTGGAGTCTCTTCTTGGAACTTTGAGAGTCGATTTCAATTATTTAATCAGTATACACGTATACCATACCATCACGCCTGTTTTCCCCGAAGGGTTAGGCAGTGGTGTACTAATGTACACCCACATTTCGCCGGTATGTTTTAGGTCCCATGTAATAGGGGGGGAGCCTATTGCCATTAACCGGGCACAAATCCAGACTCCAAGCTGCTACTGGGAATTTTATAGGCAAACTCAATAACACTTTGCTCGACCTGGGATTCGAACCCAGGACCTCTAGCGTAGCAGTCGCGCTTAGGACCACTAGACTAATGAGGCAGTATACGAATTGATTAATATTTTACAATAGGACTTTTAAAAATCAAACACCAATTAACTACTGTATTGTAAGTGTGCATAATTACACATCTGCCTAAGTCTTCCGTAAATACAGGCGTGATGATATGTTATATCAAGAGAAGGGGATATTTCCGCCGCTGCCACAAAGACCACAACTTCAACAACAAATTCATACATTTCGTTATAAGATGAACGTTTCACAAAATGGATGGTCTGGTACGATTGACCCAAATTGTTTTTGTAACCATTAATTTGAAGTACCTACTATTATTATTTTTCACGCCTAACTAGGAACCATTTGAAATTGAAAATAGTTGAAAGAGAAACTGTTTGCTGCAAAAAAAAAGAAAAATGATATATTGACCCAATCACGGTCTTTAATTAAATAGTTTTCCGCCTGCGTCTTCGTCTGCGTGGCCAATACGTTTCTTTTTCATTTCATGGGATAATATATAGCTTATGTCACTCAGGAATAATGTAGTTTTCTATGTTTTTTTTAATCGGTTCAGTAGATCCAGAGATCTACTTGTCCCTGCGTCACAAACTCACAAACTTTACCTCTTTATAATATTAGTATAGATAACTTATAAACATAAAAAATAATTGTGTACCCCACTGCTGTGTCCAAATGACCCAATTGAGTTAAATCTGTTAATATCATCATCATCAACTGTGCTGGGGTCTCCTCTCAGAGAGAGACAGATTGAGGAAAATCTATCAGGCAGGCAGGTTTCCGCACGATGTTTTCCTTAGACGTTTAAGGTAAATTATTCGTCCGTAACACATTCTAGGTACATGGCAGTAGAAATTGCAATGATAACAATAACTTATTCACAATTCACATTATAAAAACTTTTGCTAAAAAATCGTTATCGCAGAAGATTTTGGTGTCTAATGTTAATTTTGACCGACTCCTTTTTTTACACCAAAGATTTTAAGCAAAAAGAAATTAATATTTTGGCGCCCAGCGCTGAACGTTTAGCCTTAAGTGAACTCATTTATTATGTGTGACACACTAATATTTGCATCCGCTAGGCATCGAACCCATGACACGCGGCGCTATACCAAAGTGCAATCAAACGTGTTATTGGGGAACAAAATTAAACCTCCAAATACATGCAACTGTGCCCCCCATATTGAGTTAGTTCTAAAATAACATAAACATAACATAACATACCATCACGCCTGTATTCCCCGAAGGGCTAGGCAGAGGTGTACTTAATGTACACCCACAGTTCGCCGGTATGTTTGGGTCCCATGTAATAGGGGGCGAGCCTATTGCCATTCACCGGGCACAAATCCAGACTCCGAGCTGCTACTGGGAATTTCATAGAAAAAACCTAATAACACTTTGCTCGACCTGGGGATCGAACCCAAGACCTCTAGCGTAGCAGTCGCGATTGGGACCACTAGACCAACGAGGTAGTTCTAAACTGATACTAAAATAAAACACCATAATACTTGTTTTCGAATATTAGACATTGAAATAAAACTACTTTTTACGGATTTTATCGCGTTATATTGATATTATTTAATTCACGACGTTTCGGATCCATGGCCACGTGTGGACTGAGGTGTTGGTCGTCCTGATGTCAAAATTCGTCGTATATATAAATAATACGTCGGGAATTAAATAAAATCAATATAACGCGATAAAATCCGTAAAAAGTAGTGTTATTTCAATAAAACACCATAATATTATATAAAGGACATTTTCGTTAGGCCCCGCCCGTGCCGGTATCTCTCTCTTATACGAAGATATTTATTTTCTTTCAATATACCTGCATTACGTTGGCCCGATTCCCTGAACTTAAATAGTGGTGGGACGTAGAAAGGCATATCGATGTCGATATACATACATACATACATATTTATTGAATACTATTTTCCATTATCTGTCTGCTCGCAAAATAAAAGTAAGTCATGACTTTCATATAATAAAAGGTACGTAGCTTTATATAATTATCTATGGTATGGTATACAATAAAGCATAAATAAATACGCAAAGAATAAAAAATAAAAGCGTCGTAGACCTACCTGCCTGCTATCTACTAAAAGTTAAACTGATGTCATAAGGATAAACAATATCGTATTTATATATATTTGTTGTTGAATAGTGAAGGTTAATAGATATAATGGCTGATTTGGATTGTAGATTATTTAAAAGAGCATTTATGGACTTTCTTGCCGACATTTTTACATAAAACACACTATTTGGAACTGTGAAACAATCCAATTTTTTGATATTTCAAGAGTACTTTAATAACGGTCTTATTTAAATAAAATATTATATAACACAGACATAAATATAATATAATAAATAGAAATAATATATTAACTTATCGTTACGGCATTTAGAATTTATTATAAATTAAGCTTAGGACATTTGGAATAAATTTATAGTACCTATAAATGCCAAAACATAGAATACTATTGTAAGGATGTTATGTTAAGTACAAAATTTTCAATTAGATTAAAAAGTTTTAGAGAATGCAATTAATATATCTAATTTAAGGACCATTGTTTACACAGGACCCTTTAGCATATGTATATGTATAAATCTTCATTGTAAATAAGTTGTTGGTGTGCCTTTTCAATAAATAAAAAAGGACCTTATTTTATAATATTAAAAATGTTTGCTGTGCCCTAACAGGGTTCATGTTTGGTACCACCACTATCATATACTTACACCAATATGTAAACAACATGAATTCAAAATAAATGAATATGAATATGAATATTTATTTAGAAGATGGGTTTGGTAAGTACACATATCCAAAGGTCGAGTTGTGACTCAGAAATAATAACAAACCAATATTGATTACTAGCTTTTCGCATAGTTTCTCAGCTTTTCAGTACTATGTAATCATTATACATATAAACCTACCAGCTAGGCACCTCTTGAATCACTCTATCTATTGCTGAAAACTGCAATAAAATCCGTTGAGTAGTTTAAAAGATCTAAGCAATCAGACAGCGGAGCTTGTTAAATTGCCCCGTCAAAACAAAATAAATCCGAGATGGCCTAAAAACGAGAAAAAAAAAGAGACAGTAATTTCACAACGTCCAAAAGTTAGGCTTTAAAATTAGGTCCTGACGTACAGACAGTTTGAGATAAAAAAAAACTTTCTTAAGAACCGGGTGTCGAGATAAAATGTTACCTAACTAATAATATCGATACAAGTATTACATCACTAGTCGCCTTTGTAAGGCAATCTTCCTATTTACGGGCGTGCAGCGGTGCAGGCTCTATTAAATCGACGCGACGGCGGCGTTGTGTCACCTAAATTAATATCGATTATGGAACAACACTATAATGTTATCAAAGAACGGGGACTCATTAGTTTGTTTATATTTAAGAAAACGAATTTCAGGAAGGGGTGACCTTGCAGGTGTTTACATCTCAAAAGTTTTGCAAACAGTAAGGCTGCCCGCCCACGTCAGACTTTTTGTAGGACAGATAATCGGGCCGCTTTTTCCTCCGATTCTTAGGACCGATTTTGTGGTCAACTCAACGCCTACGTCAGTCGCTTTGTCTGTGGCTATCGAGGGAGCAGCGCGTTATGAATATAGGGAGAGAGGTGGATTTACAGAGGAGGGTTTGTCTTTGGCTTTTGAGGAACAGAAGAGAGAAAAGGAAGTTCAGGATGCTATTTTATTTCTGACCAACTTTTTGTAGGACGTATGCGTTTCACTATTGCTATCAGTGTGTTCTATTTTTCTCCTACAAGAAATCGGTCACCGATTATCGGACGTGGGCGGGTAGCCTAAGTCCTTATTAATAAAAATAAAACAATAATAAACTTAGTGTTATTTCGCTATCGTTAAAAACGTCACATACGTCGTCATAAGTGCAAAAGTATTTCTCAACAACTTTTAAGGCGCGACTTGAAAGCATATGATCCGTAAACACTCATGAAAAAATTACTCTCGAAAACAAATTTAAAAAAAGAAATACTGCATTAGTCTAGAGGTCCTGATCACGACTGCTACGCTTGAGGTCCTGGGTTCGATTCTCAGGCCGAGAAAAATTTTATTGGGTTTGTCTATGAAATTTTCAGTAGCAGCTCAGAGTTTAGGTTTGGGCCAAGTCAATGGCAATAGGCTGCAGAATGCAGCCTGGCACGGCTCCTAGATTTTTGTTGCTCTGCATCCGTGGCTACACTCGAACTCTGGGCCTATCAGGATACCAGCGCTGTAGCAATTACCCTGTTGCAGCACCAGCTGAGATAGGCGCCATTTTTTGACCTTGCGAAGCCGTTTTTTCTTTATAAGTTTTTAATAAGTATAATTTAGTTTTTAAATTTAAGTGTTATATGTTTAAATTTCAGTGTTATTTATTTAATTTGGCTTTAAGGTTCAACAATATTTTTTTTTTCTTTATTTCTTTCTTTATTCCAGTAAAATGAGGATGTGCATTAGTATTAAAACAATAGAATAACATATTTTGACTGTCATCTATTGATAAACTCGACAGGCAGGTAAATTCAAGCTCTACACTACATAATACCTCAATTTCCCATCACAACAAAATGTCAGAACTTATAAGCAATAACCGTTTCCCTGAAATGGCTCTGAAGAATCGACAGTTTTGTGCGCAAACTTTGATTAGTTCAGCCCTTTCAATGGCTCTCGATTGTGCATTCTGTCGATTCTAAATAGAGGAAGATGGGAAGAAGGTTTTGCTATATTCAAATAATACATTCTTCGATCGAGCAGATCGAGCATATTTTGTTCTATTCGAATAATACATTCTTCGGTTGCCTCATTCGTAGAGTTCCTGGATTTGATTCCCAAGTCGCGTAATATGTTATTGGGTTTTTCTATGAAATTCTCAGTAGCAGATCGGAGTCTTGACTAAGTATTACGTGGGACTAAGACATATCGGCGAACTGTGGCTGTAACTAAGTACCTACACCTCTGCCTTATCCTTCGAGGAACTCAGGCGTGATGGTATGTTATCGGTACTATTATAAATTCGGATATAGCAATCGCGGCTGTGTCTATACAATGAAGATATTTAAAAAAACAAGTGAGTTACGAGTATATATTAAATTGTCTGTTGTATGCAGACATAGACTGCCTCATTAGCCTAGTGGTCCTACGCGCGACTGCTACTAGAGGTCCTGAGTTCGCTTCCCAGGTCGAGCAAAGTGTCATTGGGTTCTTCTATGAAATTCTCAGTAGCAACTCGGAGTCTGGATTTGTGTCCGGTTAATGGCAATAAGCTCGCCCCCTATTACATGAGACAAATCAAATCAAATATTTTTATTTCAAATAAGCTTTTACAAGCGTTTATGATACTTTATTGACTCTAGGACCCAAACATACCGACGAAGTGTGGCTGTACATTAGTACAACTCTGCCTAACCCTTCGGGGAATACAGCCGTGATGGTATGTATGTATATAAAAAAATAACCTATTTGGTTCATCTGAGAATCGCAGCCAGGACCAAACGCTTAACAGCCCCGCTTGTGACCACACGACTATTGAGGCAGTTGTAATTTTTTTTTAATAACTAATGTACATACATACATACACTCACACCTTTTTCCCTTATGGGTAGGCAGAAACAATAGAACGAAATAAAGAAAGATCTAGATATAGAAAGAAGTTATCACTGTTCTTTACTGATTAAATTGCCGAAGCCGCTTGCAAAAGCTAGTATCTAGAATAATTCCAGCATACTTCAAAGTATTTCTTGTTTATTCCATCTACTTAGTCCCAAGCGAACAGTATTCATATCTTGCTGTCTTCATGAAAAGTATTCTTTGCTAAGAAATGTATGCTGTTATTATGCAATGGGAAAATTTATTCCCTTTGTTGCAGAAAGTAGTTTCATGCTTAAACTGATTCATAACTTCTTCCTTGTTTTCCCAGAAGAGATAGGCAGAGGTGTACTTATGTGCTTTTTATAGCCCAATTCTTGAGGAAGATATGTTTTTTTTTAATGAACATAGATCATATACCCATGGACATAAGCGACATTGTAGCTGTCACCACTGCGTTGCCGGTGTTTTAAATATGTTATTATCATCACGCTACGAGCCTTAGGAGCCGAGCAAAGCTTTTTAAGCACATTGCGTGACGAAGGAGTGTGAGGTTCGGGCTAGTTAAAGTTCATATAAAGAGGGAGTGCATAAAAATATTGCGGTCGAATTTAAACCACTAATAATAGAAAATAAATAGATATAACATAGAATATAATGGTAGGTCATAGAAATACAAGTAGAAAATAATGGTAGAAAGTTGTAGATTTTGTACCCATGACATGGCGAAGTAAATACACACTTAGACACAGGTACAAATCGCCAAAGTCCTGTATTTCGTTCGGAGCGGGAATCGAAGTAGCCTCCATCGCGACATAAGCCAGTGTAGAAGTACACATATTGTACAGTAGAAGCAATTTACTTTTTAATTTTCAATGCCTTAACAATAGCCTTTTGTTCAGTATAGTCTTTCTTACATGTAACGAGCTCCAACAAATAGCTATCTAAAACCTTTTTTGTTCTACTGTTATTAAAAAGTTTTTTCCCTTAAAAATTCTTACTAATATCTTGGATATTGGCTAGCTTCTTGCATTATTTTGCGTAAAATTTTCAACTGTTGCTTTTTGTTCCAAACTGGGGCTAAATACGGGGCTCGTGGCTAAGTTATGACTGCCCTGATCTGCGAGGTTAAGCTTTGCAAGCCGCAGGCAGTATGTGACAGGCAGGGCGACCGAACACAGCGAGACCGCTCCATGCCTGGGAGAACACGTAAAACCATCAGTCCTGGGTACAAAGATTACTATTTCAATTTTTTACATTTTTTTTTTTTACGGGATAACTCGGCAAACGAGCAGGCGAGCTACCTGATGGTAAGTAGTCATCGCCGCCCATGGACATCTGCAAAACCAAAGGAGTTGCAGATGCGTTGCCAAGCCTATTTAGGGAAAGGGAGGGGAAGGAGATAAGGAGAAGGAAGGGGATTGGGGGAGGAATTGAGGGAGTGCCATGCGATGATGGAAAAATATATATAAAAATTAAGTTTAAGTCTTAAACTATGTTTTTATTTATATTTTTCCATCATCGCTGTTTATTTCAGCACAAAATAAAACAATGAAATGGCATCATCTTAAAAGTGACTTTTAGGACTTAGTGAATTCATGAATTGTGCCATCCAATTGCAACCGGCCTTCTGGGTACCCTCCCGGCTGATAGCGATGCGAGTTTTATATGCCCTTTTTTATTTTATTTATAATAAAATGTTAAGTTAGTCTAGTTTAATTTTAATGTCTTTTTTCTGTGACGAATAATTATTTTAATAAAAATTTACGAATGGAATTTATGAGGCGAATGTTAGTGGCAGCGTCGGGAGAGGTCGCCCTAGAAGGACGTACACCGATCTTATCGGGAGGTTCTCCAAAAAGGTCAGGTGTGTAGTACTCGCAACCGGCGCGTTTGTATGAAAAGATTTATGAAGGCGGAAGAAGCGAAAGAGATATGCAAGAGTCATAGCAAGTAGGAGTCCATAGTTTCTGCCTACCCCTGTGGGAAAAAGGCGTGAGTGTATGTATGTATGTACGTAATTAATTAACAATTGATGTTATTAGTTATTAGTTGTTGTCTTGTTGACTTATGATAATATTGTTTCTCCAAGAAATTGTATTTATTCACGTCAATAAGTGCATTTTGTTGTCACCGTCAATGTCAACGCGTTGAATGACATTGGAACAGTGCTGCCAGGTTTAATTGTTATTAATATAGACATTTGTTTTGTTTAATTATTATGACAATGTTTTATTTCTAGCTTTCATAGTTTCCAGTTTAAATTGAACTTGTTATTATTAAAATTAGTAGCAGCTCGGTGTCTGGATTTGTGGCCGGTTAATGGCAATACGCTCGCCCTATTACATGGTGATCCAAGCATACCGTTGTTATTTTATTTCATAGGTAGGAACAATAGTAACAATAATAAAATTTATTTCAATAAATGGAAATGAGAAAAGGATACAATACAAAAATGACCATATTTTATATAAAATATCAGTTTTCAGTATCGATATAGTACAGAAGTCGGTTTCTAGATAGAATCTTAAACAAGTTATATTTTGGTTCGCGTATTTGTTGAATCTGTTCTCCGCGAGCCAACTTCTATTTGATCAGGTAGCGGATGCATTTATGAGCGGAGCGATTTAATATTTCATATTTACATGTCATGTGTCTCATAAATAATTCTGTAGGCAAGCGAAATCCTTGCACAAACGCCATGCTTTGGAGACACATAGACGAAAATTCTACAATGTGAAGGCAAATTTCGACCTAGCGGGCGGGACTTGTGTTGGTTTAGTTGGTCATAGCGTCTGATCCTACCTATCCGATCTAATCCTGCCCGCAGTTGAATGTTTCCTTCACTGAAATAACAGAAAATTAATATTTTTATATTGTCGCTCGCTTTCGCTCATCACTCAGTCCGCTGCCTTGCCACTTTGTTTTCCAATTTGTTGTAAATACTGTAAGCGAGTTACAGGAACTTTTAAGTAAACACTTAGAGGAACATGTTTAACTTTATAGTACACAAAATACTAAGGAATACTTACCTACTTTTACCAAGAGAACACTTGTATGCTTATTCGTAGTAAGTACCAAAGCAGATATGAAAGCTTATATGTATACATTTTCATATTCGCCGGTGCGTTTTTTGTCCTTTCATACTTTCATACCATCACGCCCGTATTCCCCGAAGGGTTAGGCAGAGGTGTACTTATGTAAATACACCCACATTTCGCCGGTATGTTTAGGTCCCATGTAATAGGGGGCGAGCCTATTGCCATTAACCGGGCACAAATCCAGACTCCGAGCTGCTACTGGGAATTTCATAGAAAAACCCAATAACACTTTGCTCGACCTGGGGATCGAACCCAGGACCTAGAGGACCTGAGAGGTAGAGGCGTAGCAGTCGCGATTGGGACCACTAGACCAACGAGGCAGTCCTTCCAGTCCAGTTTTTTGTCCTTTTCCCACAAAACGAGTATTAGTATAAAATGTATATGACGTACGTACCGTTTGACGTCACAACGTGCTTACTGTCTCTGTCTAGCAATAAAATAAAATGCAAACTTTCTCATTTTTGAACCAATTTTAATTTCGTTTTTATTGTTCGCCTCTATTTAATGTTAAATGTTATTTAGGGCCAGTAAAATAATCAGTCATATACCCCATTGTATAATCTCATTATAACAAATCTTATAATTCACCGCCATATTCCGTTCAGTATTGCCATCTTCACGAGACCACTTCCATTCATTCATTGCAGTTACATTCATTCAATGTAACTTGGAACATGAAAAACTCGCTCTTGAATGTGACACGGTATGCAGAGTAGCTCAGCGACGCGTGAGTAGCACTCGATAGCTTCCGTCGAGACAGACAAATGGTACGAGGTGGCATCTTAAAAATACAGTTCGTTCGAAATAACTGTAACGCGTCTGAAGCTTCGTATTACCAAATAGGTTTAATCGCTCAATTATGTGTTTATAAACGTAAATATCAAAATTAGTATCTATATATTAATAAATATCTTAATATTTGCGGCCACAATTTCTTTACATGGTACTTATTGACCACTGCAAACCTCTTCAGATAGCTTCGCACAGTTATTGAGATTAGCATGGGGTTAGTTGCAATTACAGGTCGAATAAAAATAATAATAATAAATAATATATTTGAATTTTTTCGGAGTTTGGATTCCTGGCAAAAGGCTACTCACCGATGAATTAGCTTTTCAAGCAGTGATTGATTATATCAAAATAAATAGTTATTAATCTCCCAAAAATGAAATGAGAGAGTAAGTATGAGATTCGCACATTAAACGAGAATGAGGTGTCAAATATATCCATAAACTAACCTGTTGCAGTTATTGTAGTCTACCTAAAATTTAAAAAAAATCGGATATAAAAAATATTCAAGTTCCTCCACTTCTTAATACATCAATGTTAAATTCATACGTTCAACCACTGAATTATTCAGCCATGAATATTCCGATAGTGAATCGAATAGAAACGGCATCGATACATCGCCGAATATTCGATCAATCGATGTTTAGTTACCGAAATACACATTGGATTTTAATTAACTGCTCTATAGATTTGTATTTTCGGACGTGATTGAATGATAATACTAGGACTGAATGGGTTTCAGACTGCAGTTATAGAACAACTTTATAGATAGACTACTGTTTTTTTAAATTATTATAGTAGCTTTCCGCTCGCGGCTTCGCCCGCGTGGAGTATACGTTTCTTGTCATTTTATGGGATAATTATATAACCTATGTCACTCAAGAATAATGTAGCTTTCTATTGGTGAAAGAATTTTTCAAATCGGTCTAGTACTTTCAGAGCCTATTCAATGCAAATAAACAAACAATCAAATCTTTCCTCTGTATAATATTAGTTTAGATATGACACAACGGTCTCACTCGGATCCCAAAAGGATTTCCTTACTATAATTCGGTTTTAGGCGGCATATCAACATGAAACATGCATCAGATTTTAAGTGAGATATATCAACACGACAGTGAAAAAACCATCCAATTTCGTGCAGTAGTTTTTGCGTGATGTGAGTACAAATATACAGACAGACAAAAAAATCTTAAAATCGTTGTTTTGGCTTGTGTAGCTCTAAAAAAGACCCCAGAAGTTACAAAAAATTGTAACAGGGTGTCTGTATATTATAGATATTAAATAAGATAAAGGTGGAAAATATTATTAAATTCTGTTGTGGCAGGGCCACGCTGTTCGCAGCATGAATGGGCCGGCTTGACCGGGGAAGTACCACACTCTCGCAGAAGACCGACGTCCGAGTAGTAGCGTTTCGTTACTGCGCTTCGTTCGGTGAGCGAGAGGGCCGGAGCCGGAGCCCAATCCCCTTCCTTCTCCTTTTCTCCTTCCCCTCCCTTTCCCTAAATAGGCTCGGCAACGCATCTGCAACTCCTTTGATTTTGCAGATGTCCATGGGCGGCGATGACTACTTACCATCAGGTAGCTCGCCTGCTCGTTTGCCGAGTTATACCATAAAAAAAAAGTTTTTCTTCAATATCTATAATAGGTATATCTACACATCGGCTTGTAACAATTTTGCCTGCCTTGCCTCGGATTCGAACTCGAGAGCGACGACTTGGCAGTCCAATGGTTATCAGTAGTATTGTTACTGCTTATTATATTTTAGCATTAAATAATGCGAAATGTTTATATTTTAGCATTAAATAATGCGAAATGTTCAGAAAGATATGAATTATCTAGTGAAAGAAAATTTTGACGTCACCTGAAGACGTAAAATGTGGAAGAGAAATACGACATTACAGGCAGTGGTCTCGCTAGCTTAGTTGGTAAAGCGTCTGGTGTACTTCCCCATAGGGACGCAGTTTCAAACCCTGCCTGAGGCCGAATTTTTTTTTCACTAGGAAATTTTCTTTCACTAGAATATTCATATCTTTGTGAGTAGTATTCTTTTTAACCCCTCGGACTAAGCTAAATGCTTGTGTTACGAGTGAGGTCACGTCGGTAGTGCAGTGGGTGGGTTTAGAACCTGCAACCACATGATCGCAAGGCCAACACCTTAGCTATTAGGCTACCGCTTAACACTAGTACTGCAAGTGACATTCATGATAGAATAAATTGTTTTGTAAATCTGTTCATCACTAAACAATTTACTTACAATCAATATTGAAATATGTTTGCGTGTCTCACGGGATGTATTCATCACAATTATGACTAGTTTTGTAGTCGTAATCGTTATAATAGTTTCGTGAATATTAATTTAATAATATTCGCGGTTTTCCTACTGTAAGCCTGTTGCTTTTTCTACATAACATAACATACCATCACGCCTATACAAGTGTGCCTGCATAACCTTTAGAGACATAATTATGTTAAAAAATCAAAATCGGTTCATCCATTCGGGAGCTACGATGCCACAGACAGACACACACAAAGACACGTCACACTTACAACACCATGTCGTTTTTGCGTTGGGGGCTATAAAGAGCTTACCTAACACGACACGATATCTCTATTTTTTCAAGAATCAACCAACATTGCCCTTCAAACAGATCGGTTAAACCAGTCTATACTATTTCTAGCTTATCGGAACCATTAATTCTAAACGCAATTAAGACAACCGGTTACTTAACATACAATACTTACATTAATAATTAAAGTGAGCGAACGCTAGTCTAAACGATATAATAAAATTTGAAAAGAGACAATTTTAAACTGTGCTATCCACTTGTATTCCCTGTAACGTTAGGCAGAAGTGTGCCAACGTGCACTCACAGTTTGCATATTTAAAGCAATGGGGGGAGGGGCGAGTCTATAGCCATTAACCGGGCACAAATCCTAACTCCGTACTGCAAGCCGTTTAAGGCCAAAAATTACAATTTACACCTAAATCTCCTAAAATAAGTATTGTTAAGCAAAAGTTTTAATACTCAATTGTGTACCTAGAATGTTTTATAGACGACCAATTTGCAAAAAAAAAAAATTAATTTGGCTCCCACGGCTGAACGATTAGCCTTAATGATTTGTTTTTTTTTTCAGTCGTCCCACTGCAAGGCAAAGGCCTCCCTACTCTACTTCCACTCCTCTCGGTTCAGATCTTCTGCGGCCAATCCTTCCAATAAAGGTCTAGTTCATCCTGACATCTCCTTGAATGATTTCATAACTACATACCATCACGCCTGTATTCCCCGAAGGGTTAGGCAGAGGTGTACTAATGTACACCCATTCGGCTCACCCATTTCCCACCCATAGGGGGCGAGCCTATTGCCATTAACCGGGCACAAATCCAGACTCCGAGCTGCTACTGGGAACTTCATAGAAAAACCCAATAACACTTTGCTCGACCTGGGGATCGAACCCAGGACCTCTAGCGTAGCAGTCGCGCTTAGGACCACTAGACTAATGAGACAGTCAAATGATTTCATTAGAAGGTGATTATAATTTAACTCCTTTTAGGCGTCACAACACGTACTGCCTCATTCAACAATGTTATCACCGTTTGTTTTCACGAAATATTGTAGGTACATTGAGTCGGCGCCTGCGCACTGAAATGCGATTGTTCGATATTGCGCGCGCATTAGGTCATCTGATACCTCTCACTCTTAAGCTGGCCTTTTCACAGCTGTTTGATTTAACCCCCGACGCAAAAACGACGGGTGTGTCTGTGGCATCGTAGCTCCCGAGCGGACGAACCGATTTTGATTTCGTTTTTTTTGTTTGAAAGGTGAATTAGTCGGGAGTGTTCTTAGCTATATTGATGAAAATCCGTCGAGGTATAATGCAATTATCGGAGGTTTTTTAATATTTTAATTTATTATGGGATAACTCGGCAAAGGAGCAGGCGAGCTACCTGATGGTAAGTAGTCATCGCCGCCCATGGACATCTTCAAGACCAAAGGACTTGCAGATGCGTTGCCGAGCCAAGGAAAAGTATTATTTTGGGAGCTCAATGACCCAGTAAGTGGGTTGTTGAAGATGAAAGTCCCTTTTTTAGTTGTATAGCACCGGAAATAGCCCTAGTTTTATCCAGTACAGTTGTGTCCATCCAAAATTTGCCTGGAAGAAATGGCCGCCATTGTATGTATCTTATACAAAACCTCTGTACTTTCATTAATTATTTTTCGTGTACAATAAAGTATATATAATATAAATAAAATAAATAAAGTCAGTAGATATAATCAGATATTGTCCAATAACTTGGTATCATCCAACCATTAAGAATCGATCATAAAATATAATATACCATACCATCACGCCTGTATTCCCTGAGGTTTCACACTTCGCTGGTATGTTGTTGATATATAATAGAGGGCGAGCCTAATACCATTAACCGGGCACAAATCCAAACTCCGAACTGCTAGGTACTTAGAATTTAATATAAAAACTCAATAACAATTAGCTCAACTTGGGGATCGACCCTAGGACCTCTAGCATAGAAGTCGCCCTTGGAACCACTAGACTAATGAGGCAGTAATAAAACAATAACGTAATAAGATCACTAAGTCACCGCAGAACCTTATCACTTGATTGTCTCTAGACGTATACATAGTGAGCGACTCGTGCGCAGAGCTCAGTGCCAATCCGCGTCTCGATAAGACAACATTGTTAGTTTTAGATTTAGTGAAATACCGGAATTTATAGTAAGTTTAGTTTAATTTTATTATTAAAAAAAACTAAATAATAACTCAGATATATATGTAATTTCAATGTGGTTTCAGTCGTATACTAAGTTACCTAGATTATTTTTAAATATTTTCTCGTAAGTTAAAATACATTAGTGTTCATTTTAAATATAATTTAGTCATGTATTAGTAAGCGTCACGTTAAAACCCGTTTTTAAATAAATTAACATACCGTCCATGTCTTTTGAAAAAAATATCATAAAATTAAAAGCATTCAATTTGAACAAACCTGATTTACCAAAATTAGGTTATTTCAATTTTGAAAGCGAATTAAATATAAAAAGAAATAAATAAACATTTAACTGCTATAAACAGAAAACAAACAACGACAAATACTTATAAAAGACAAACAAAATAATATAACATACCATCACGCCTGTATTCCCCGAAGGGTTAGGCAGAGGTGTACTAATGTACACCCACACTTCACCAGTATGTTTAGGTCCCATGTAATAGGGGGCGAGCCTATTGCCATTAACCGGGCACAAATCCAGACTCCGAGCTGCTACTGAGAATTTCATAGAAAAACTCAATTACACTGCTCAACCTAGAGATCGAACGTAGGACCTCTACCGTAGCAGTCGCGCTTAGGACCACTAGACTAATGAGGCAGTCATACTACTATTATGGTATGATATTTATTACTAGGTCATGTAATAAAAACTCACCTGCTTATTCATGAATTTTACCCGCATTTATTAATGGTAGAATACCCAGATAGCAAAATTGTATGAAATTTAAAAAACAAAGTTTCCTCTTATATGATAATAGAGATGGGTTTATGTCGACGTGTTAATAATAGAACTGCCTCATTATTCTTGCGTTCCTTAGCGGGACAGCTACGCTAGAGGCCCTGGGTTCGATCTCCAGGTCGAGCAAAGTGTTATTGGGTTTTTCTATGAAATTCTCAGTAGCAGCTCGGAGTGTGGATTTGTGCCCATGGCAGAAGGTTCGGCCCCTATTAAATGGGACCTAAACATACCGGCAAAATGTGGGTGGTCTTTAGTACACCTCTGCCTAACCCTACGGGGAATACAGGCGTGATGGTATGTTATGTTAATAATAGAAATATGATTGCTCACGAAAACTTACCTTTCTACATTTTTATAAAAAGTAAGAAAGAAAACAATATATTTCAGATTCGCACAGATGATAATTAGTTACATAAAAATATGTAATACCTAGCTTTCCGCCCGCGGCTTTGCTCGCGTGTACTATACGTTTCTTTTCATTTTACGGGATAATATATAGCCTATGTCACTCAGGAATAATGTAGCTTTTTATTGGTGAAAGACTTTTCAAAATCGGTTCAGTAGATCCAGAGATTATCCTCTACAACGCACAAACTCACAAACTTTACCTCTTTATAATATAAGTATAGACTTCCTTTCCGGCCACAGCTTCACCCGCCTGGTTTCTCGCCTTTCTGTACTATAATATGTATATATTATACATATAAACCTTCCTAAAGAACCACGCTATCCATTGGTGAAAACAGCACGAAAATCGGTGCAGTACTTTTTGAGTTTATCGCGAACAGACACTCAGACGCAGCGGAGGAATTTGTTTTATAATATGCAGTGATAATGCCCCAATGCTGGTTTTTAGGACAGGTAAAAGCTAGCTAATATTTATTTTACTTTACTAAAACTAAGTATTCTTCCTTCTAAATCACAGTCACAGTTGTAAATACCTATGGTATTTCCACCAGTCAACCAAGAAATGTTGTATTTTCCTTGTATTTTTACGAACTGAGTGACATAAGTCTAGGTATACTTAAGTACTATATACAACTGCCTCATTAGTGTAGTGGTTTCAAGCGCAACTGCTATGCTAGAAGTCCTGCGTTCGATTTCTAGGTCGAGCAGTGTTATTGGGTTTGTCTGAGAAATTTTCAGTAGCAGCTCCAAATTTGGATTTTTGCCTGGTTAATGGGAATAAGCTCGCCTCCTATTCATCATCAACCCATTCCATTGTCCCACTGGGCACGGGTCTCCTCTCAGGACGAGAGGGAATAGGCTATAGTCCACTACGCTAGCCTATTGCGGGTTGGCAGACTTCACATGCCGTCAAGAAAATCTCTCAAGCATGCAGGTTTCCTAACGATGTTTTCCTTCACCGTTTATGCGCGTGATAATTAAGTATTACATAGGATCTAAACATAGCGGCGAATTCTGGGTGTACATTAAGGATACCTCTGCCTAACCCTTCGGGGAATACAGGCGTGTTATGTTATGAATGTTTATTTACTTTTATCAAGATATATGGAGGCATAAGGGAGAGCAGTGATTCAAGAGCAAGGTACTAACGTTAATAATACATGAATAATATAATGCAGAAAAGCCGAGAAACCACGCGGGCGAAGCCGTGGGCGGAAAGCTAGTTTTACAATAAAAAATAACGGTAAAATAAAAAAACCTTAAGTGGTCGTATCGATTGCTAAAATCCATTAAAATTCGCTAACCAGCGATCAAAACAGGTCCATAAATATACCGATTTATACTTAATTATAGTAAAAAAATGTTGCCTCATTATTTAAACTCATTTAAAAAGAGCAACGACCGTAAACCAAACATAATCGGTCATCGAATTGAGTCCGACAAATGACAAATAGAAGTCAGATTAGTGTGTCCAATTTTCTATCTGCCGACAACATATTAATTATCACGCCTGTATTTCCCGAAAGGTTAGGCAGAGGTATACTAAATATACACCCACAGTTCGCCGGTATGTTTAGGTCCCATGTAATAGAGGGCGAGCCTATTGCCATTCACCGGGCACAAATCCAGACTCCGCGTTGCTACTGAGAATTTCATAGAAAAACCCAATAACACTTTGCTCGACCTGGGAATCGAACCCAAGACCTCTTCGTCGAAGAATCGCGATTGAGACCACTAGACTACAAGGCAGTCACAATAATCATTCATAGTAGTTTAAAAAGCAACAAATTTACTGATTCATTTGAATGTTAGAATTTTTATCTACATATAAGAATGCAAAACGACAAAACAAAACGTCACTGAAAATCTATAACATTGATTAGTAAACATACTCGTAGAAGTTGTGGAATTCTTTCAGTTAGAAAACGTAAACATCACGCTTGTAAACATCCCTGTTGGCGACGCGTGGCACCGCTACAGAGTGGTGGCGACCCGCGGAACTAATTATAGTTTTATAAAGGTTTTATGTAAATAAAGACGAAGGTTTTAGAGTTTTATTAAAAATAAATACAGCATATGAGAGTGAGAGCCTGGCACACAGCCACAACATGTCAGATTTCTTCTAGAATAGTCCTAGAATTAATTTGAAAGGCCACTTGTTTCCGAACGATCCAGAGCCTTTCAGTGCTTCACAACGCTCCTCAGAGAACAGCCGGTCACGGCTCGCGCTCTCTCGTCGGTTTTGGCTCGCACCCTGTGTTCCTTATTTCCGATTCCCTTATCCTGGCACCTACAATCCCATCATCTGAGTGTTAATTTGATCGTATGCTAGACTACCTAGTCATAGCCTTACCTATCCCTTGAGTCCATCCAAAGGTTATCTGTAAGAAATCGCTTTTTGCAATAAGATCTGTAGTGGAGTAGTGTCTCGCCGGTAATGAATGACAGGGGAAGTACTACCCTCCCACAGAATATCGACGTCAAGTAGCAGTATGCATACTGTTGCGTTTCGTACACGTACTTTCCTTCCCTTTTCCTTAAATGGGCTCGGCAACGCATCTGCAACCCCTTTGGTAACAAATGTCTATGGGTGGCGACGACTACTTACCATCGGGAAGCTCGAATGCTCGTTTGCCGAGTTATCCTATAAAAAAATCACCCCAGAACCTACTTGGCATATCCCTGGAGAGTTAACAGCAGCATGTAGACAGCAACATCAATATTCTAGCGCGTTGTCTTAAGACCTCACTTACTAAGTCTCATATGCTCAGTAATTTCACTAGCTACATTCCTCTTCAAACCGGAACATCCATTGCTGGCACATTGCTTAGCGGCAAAATACTTAATACTCAATATATTTATTGCACTCCACAATGTTAACAGTAAATAAAATACAGTTTATGTAAATATTGGCAGGTAGCAGGCAATGCGGTAGTACCACCTCACTCTAGCCGGAGTCCCACCACCCAAAAAACTTACATTTTCAAAAGTTCCAAGATATTAACTAAGTATTAGTCTCAGATCAAATAAAAAGTTAAGATGGAACTTTGCGAACTTAGAAGTGAGGCCGGCTTAAACTACGCCTAACGGTGTACAAAACACAATTACACGTACACACGTATACCGAAACTACGCCTTATCTTGTCAGTCGAGCTATCGAGGTATCGAAAGCTCGACTGACAAGATAAGGCGTAGTTAACTAATACATATGTGCGTGTAATTGTGTGTTGTACACCGTTAGGCGTAGTTTTAGCCGGCCACACTTGTTTGTTCGCAAAGTTCCATCTTAACTTTTTATTTGATCTGAGGTATTAGTATTGTCCGTTTACTTTGGTCGCATTGTTTGTTCCTTGTAAAATAATTTTGGTGTGTAATAAAGCGTATAAATAAATAAATATTAGTATTAACTGATTGTATGTTCTTGTTATGTATCTTAATAACTAGTCCATTCCACTTTATTTTGATCGTACTAACTGCAATCTGATATATGTAAGTAATTCTTACAAGGCCGTCGATAGAATGTCTATTAGCAAACAGTTAGGGCATTGTTGTATTTATCCGTGTATTTATCCAACGTTTTAAATTTAATGAACACACTCACTTTTTCCAATCGACATTATGCCATCTATACATTTGAACCAAAGTGACTAGACCTTTCATTAATGATACTAAGGATCTTTAATGTCTTACTCTTAGAGCTAGCATATCTAACTTTAGCCTAAAAAAAATAACGCAAAGTGAACGCGTCAGATTATCCTTGATGACATTGATGAGGCCTTTGAGACCCAATCAGAACTTCTTTCTTCAATCTTTTTGTATTTTTTAGGCATTTTCCATGCAAAGATAATTAAGTTATTTTAGTGAAGGAAAAATACGACCGCGGGCAGGATTCGAACCTGCGTCTTCTGGTTAACGTCGACTGGTGACGTCGCCTCAAAGACGTAAATTAAAAATGTGAAGGCAAATTTCGACATGGCGGGTGGGAGTCGCGGTGGCTTAGCGGTCATAGCGTCTGGTGTACTTAACCGTATTTTTCCTTCACTAAAATAACTTTCTGTCTTCAAAATAGAGATTAGAAACTACAGAACCCCACATGCTAAAATTCTAGCATAGCTAATTGTTGTGCTTCGTCCACATACAAACGTTATACGCACGGGCCTATTGCAAGTACTATGCACCTGGCCTTTTTAAAGGACTTTACCAATCTGATCAGAGTATGTCTAGAGTGCTTACTCGCTTCTGCTGACATTCACCTTATCCCTTCGATGATCATATCGATTCGATGTTCATTAGTCGCCTTACATTAATTCCTTCAATAATTTATTTATTTATTTATACTTTATGCACCGTCGGTACAAAGGCGGTCTTAATGCCATTAGGCATTTTCTGCCAGACAACCTTAGGGTGATGCAGAGAAATATAAAATAACAGTAGTGAACTCGAAATATAAAGCGAAATAAGCGTAGACTAAAATAATTATATTAATAAACTATACGTAAACAAGTAGGTACATTCGATACATAAAACAATTATATATATAACTTATACATAAATATATATATAAATACATATTTATAAAACTATACAGATAGGGCAAATTCAAGATGATGAATTCGCGAGGGTACAATCTTGGAGGTATTTACGCAATTTGTGTTTAAAAGATAGTCGAGTGTTTGTCATCCTGATTTCGGTTGGGAGAGCATTCCATAATAAAATAGCCTGGACAAAGAAGGTAGAGTGGACAAAGTCAGAGCGGTGAGAGGGACATTGAAGAAGACGATTATTTGTAGATCGCAAATATTTCGTATGGTTAGTACATAGATATTGGAAGTGAGAAGTTAAGTACGAAGGATTTACCTAATTCATCTGTTTTATACTTCTCAATTCGTGCCACTCCGTCGTCTTGTAAAGTGAAACATTCTCTTATCACCATATTTCTCAATAAGTCCAAAGTTTTACAATATTCACTTCAAGATTACATGAACTGTACATAATGTTATTAATGTATTAATGTTATTATGTCACAATCTATTCTATGTCAGCTATTTTTACATCACAATTCTTGCATTCTATATTCGTCAAAAAAGAAATCGATTGGAATATCTTTGAACAATCTTAACTCGATTCTCTAGTTAAAGGAACATAATTATTTTTGAAGCGGTGGTATTCTAATCACTAGGTCGTCGGACTTGCAATCATATCCAATGGTTGTCGATTCGGAAGCCACCTATTGTACTACCGACATAAACCCATGTGGATGTGGATTGTCCATTAGACTTAAAAAAAAAAGGAAAAATATAACATTTACGCCGTTTTCTCATAGTTGTAAACAGAAACAACGCGCTTTCGCTATCTTACAAACTTCTAATTGAGAAGGAACTAAGAATATCGCTCAAAACAACCCACAAAACAAGGTACTTAGATAAGCACCAAGGTCTAGAATAATGATTTCCTGTAATAATAATGAATGGTAGGATTACTTATTTGAATAACCATAATCATCAACCCATTTCCTGTGACATTGCTGGGCATATGTCTCCTCTCCTCTCTTATATTTTTTTATGTAGCCTCTTTTGTGTCCCACTGCTGGGCAAAGGCCTCCCCTAACTTCGTCCAGGGTTGTTTATCCTGGGCTTCTTTATACCACGTTGGCAGAAACCGATCGAGATCATGCCGCCAACGTTTCCTCGGCCGACCTGGTCTACGAATGGTATTACGTTTCCACTCAATACTCACTCAATACTCAATACTTTATTGCATTCCATAATGTGTACATTAGTTGGTAGGTATGTTAAACATTGGATCAATTATGGACCCTGTCGGGCACAGGGTACTCGGTAGCTAGCCTCGCCCACCTGTCCAGTTGCATGCGGGTGACGTGGCCAGCCCGTCGCCACTTCAAGCTCGCAATTTGGACGCCCAAATCCACTATACGCGCATAGCATATACCTAATTATTAAAGAAAAAGTAATATTGGGGTACCTATTAGAGAAATGGAGAAGGAAGAGGAATGACGGACGAATTGGACCTCTGAGGCTTTAAGTCACCGTACGTCGATATTCTGTGGGAGGGCAGTATTTCCGCAGTCCTGCCGACCCATTCATGCTGGCATGTCGATATGCCAGAGAGACACTACAACCACAAAAATTTACGCAAGTGAAACCTGGGGCTACGGCGAGTATGAAAATTAAATCATGTAGGTACCAACATACCATAATCCATCGCAAATAACATTACGACTAATTTAAGGCATTGTAATACAAAAAATACACTTAATTATGTTCAAAAATTCTGTGTTAGGTCACGCTGTTTTTTTATTTGACAACCGCGTTCAAATGTGTGACGTCCTTATCTGATTGTATCGAATTACGAACGGTATTAGCTTCACAAATTGAATTTGATACAGTCTGTGATATGTCTGTACTAATATTATAAATAGGTAAAGTTTGTTCGCTTTGACTGCCTCATTAGTCTAGTGGTCCCAAGCGATCGTTCGATCCCCAGGTCAAGCAAAGTGTTATTGGGTTTTTCTATGAAATTCCGCTCAGTAGCAGCTCGGAGTCTGGATTTGTGTGCCCGGTTAATAACAATAGGCTCGCCCCCTATTACATGGGACCTAAACATACCGACGAAATGTGGGTGTACATTAGTACACCTCTGCCTAACCCTTCGGGGAATACAAGCGTGATGGTACGTTATGTAAAGTTTGTGACGTTCTAGGGGGTTATCTCTGGATCTACTGAACCGATTTTGAAAATTCTTTTACCAATAGAAAGCTCAGTTATTTGTGAGTGGCATAGGCTTCATCGCCCAACGAAGTAGGCACGGGTTAGCTAAATAGCTAGTAGGTTAGTAGGTAGTACTTGTTGCACCGGTGCGTTCATTTTAGATCTCGAAGCCCCCCTCCTCTTTGTGCTATGGATGACCGTGTATTTTTAGTCGGTAGGAGTCCGACATAATCCTCCGCTTTTTCTTTTGAGAGGCGGAGGACATCCGTGAGGACTTTAAAAAAAAATAAGGTAGTACTTGTTGACCTATTTTTTTTTAAAGTAGTAAGTAGTGTCTCGCTCTCAAGTTTATACACTAACACGTCAATGGGAAGTACCCTCCCACAAAATTTTGACGTCAACATACATACTTACTGTGCACTGCGTTTCGTTCGTATCGTCGAGATCAAATTCCTCCCTCAGGAGCAAAAGAGTAAGAAGGGGTTCTTATTTCTTTCCTTCCCTTTTCCTTATCAGCAAGCAGCGGTTGGGTTATGTTTCCTTCGCAATGCTTAGACAAGAGAAAATACAGCCAGTGTATGGGTGCCACTTGCAACTAGGGTTGGGGAAGTCTCGACATTTTCAAAGTCCCGAGACTTCAAGACTTCTCAACAAAAAAATAGAATCGAGCTAATCTTGACGAGATCAATAAAAGAACAGACCTTTTGGAATTAGCATTATTATAATACTATTTCAATAACCGCGTCTCGTCTCGAGTCTCGACCCGAAAGCACAAGAATAAATTATATTCATGTGCCTAAAGTCTCGAGACTTGAAAACCTAAACCTTCCTACCATTAGATGGGACGCAACACACATTAATTTATCTGTTAGAACAAACATTAATTTATCTTTAAAATACGCAATTATACCCGGGATATCAAATCCCGCCAGAATAATTAGAAGGAAAAACAAAGAGAGATGATCTAAGCGTTATCATTTTTTTGCTTAACCCATATCGTGGATGGGTCAGCAAAATATCGATAGTTCATCCATTTTGAAGACACGTGCTGGTTATCAAGAGTATTATTTTTGAAGAGCGATAATATTACGTCCACAACAATCTAAAGTTCAGTATAATGAGGCGCTTCCTAGGCCTGCGCACGCGTCGATCACGTGGTTCGCCGCGGAACTAAAAAGACATACACACAATCACACATACACTCAAACATTTTTCACATACAGACAGATATCGTAGCGTCATTTAATTTATTCCGTAAGATGATTTAGAGGGGTCGACAATGTCTTTTGTTTTTAGTTAAACTCAAAAATAATATAATGAGGATCTTCATAGGAGGAAGATTAGAACGGCAGGTATTACGATTTAAAGATATTTGTCTAAAAAGGCCGCTTTGGATAGATCTTTGTTTTTTAATAGTTTACTAGCAATCTGGGTCACACATTACTAGTATGCTTGTTAACCTCTCGTGCTAAGCTAAAATGCTTGTGTTACGAGTGGGTTCACGTCGGTAGTGCAATGGGTGGGGTTCGAACCGGCAACCACATGATCGCAAGTCCGACGCCCTAGCCATTAGGCTTCCGCCGCTTCAAAATAATATTATGACAATAACTCTTCACCCGCTTTGCCCCGCTCCTATGGATGGTAGTGAAAGGCTAGATAGCCTTCCACTTCTATCCATCCTGTCTTCCTCATTTTTTTTTTTTTGGAATAACTCGGCAAACGAGCAGGCGAGCTACCTGATGGTAAGTAGTCATCGCCGCCCAAGGACATCTGCAAAACCAAAGGATTTGCAGATGCGTTGCCGAGCCTATTTAGGGACAGGGAGGGGAAGGAGAAAAGGAGAAGGAAGGGGATTGGGGGAGGAATTGGGCCTCCGGCACTCTCGCTCACCGAACGAAGCGCAGTAACGAAACGCTACTACTCGGACGTCGGTCTTCTGCGAGAGTGTGGTACTTCCCCGGTCGAGCCGGCCCATTCATGCTGCGAACAGCGTGGCCCTACCACAACCTCATGAATGAACAAACAAAAAATATAAAAAAAAAATTTTAGACTGAAAGAGCTTCACAAAATATTGCCTTCGCAATAAAATAATAAAGAACAAGTGCAACCAGAAAAAAAAAAGCGCATCATCATCATCGTGTCAGCCTATTGCCGTCCACTGCTGAACATAGGCCTCCCCCAAAGAGAGCCAACCATCCCGGTCTTGAGCAGCTCGCATCCATCCGCTGCCAGCCACCTTCTTTTAATCGTCGCTCCATCGTGTCGCAGGGCGTCCCACATTACGTTTGCCCAAACGCGGTCTCCACTCTAGCACTTGTCTGCTCCAACGAGTTTATCTCTCCGTCTGTAGACAATGCCGGCCCACTTCCACTTGAACGTGCTTATTCGCGCAATGTCGGTGACTTTAGTGCTTAGGTAAATGACTTCGTTACGAATTCTATCCACCAAAGAAACTCCGAGCATTGCTCCCTCAATTGCACGGTGAGCGACCTTGAACTTGTGGATCAGTCCAATGGTGAGTGTCCACGTTTCGGCTCCGTAAAGTGCATCATTATTTATAATTAAGCAAAAGCACTATATTCATTTAACCCCACTGCTATCGGTTCTCATTAAAAATATCTCTGGCCAATTATTGTCATAATTAAAAAAATCTAAATGGGATTTTTACGATCGACAAGCGAAACCGCATGCAAAACCTGTTCGTTAATTTGAGTTGATTTTCAGTTATAATTTAAATGATACCTAATATTAATTATTACGTAACTAACAAAAATCTAACAGCGCAAAATTTGTTTAGTTTTTTTACCTTATCTTATGTTATCATTAAATTTAACATTGACTCCTTATTTATTAGGTCAAATATTAAATATTTTAATTAGAATCGCGATTCACTTGTCATTTCACTTTACAAATGTCATCTTATTGATACAATTGACATTCTGTGACAATGACATGGCAGAGATAAACTTTGTCTTGCTATTAATAATAAAGTATTATTAGTAATAGTTAATAGATGTTATTATTACTAAAACTGATGCGAAAAGAGTGGTGTTGTTTGATTTATGCCTTGATTGATGCGTGTTTGTTTTTTTCTACATAGCAATTAACGACATAAATAAGATTTATTTGTATTCTGATCGTGATTTTTTTCTAGCCGACTTCAAAAAGAATAAGATTCACAGTTTTTTTTGTGTGTCGCGAATTCGCGATATCTTCACCTGTAGGTATACATTCCTTTTCATAATTAAGAAGGTACATCCTTTTACAATAAAATAAAATAATAATCCCCTAGTGTCTTTATTATGGAATACGTAGACAACATTTTATTAAAACATATTTAATCCAATAGATATAATTGAAAATACTTATTATCCTGAAAAAAAAATTAATTGACTAAGAAAGTTTAAAGATATTTAAAGCTCTTAAAGTTTTAGGGGGGATTGCGAGGGGTTATTGCTTTTCCCATCAAATAAAAATAAACTTATACCTAAGGGAACTGTACATTGTTGGCATCGTGTCAAAATGTGTCATTATTATCGATAGAAAAAACGCAAGCAGCTAGCGCAGTAGATAATGAATACTTCGCAGATGAAAAAACTTGACACGTGTCGTGTCACCCGCACGTGTAAATTATCATCTCAGTATAACAAATAAAAAAACACATCCTATACATTTATATGTATTTCATAATAATATATCCACGATTCATTACTTATAAATTAAAGTCTTCGACGCGGCAAGTTTTAATAGTTAGGAATAATCTCAGAAACCACTGCACACATTCTCATGCGGTTTAACCAATAGAAAGACGGATTGTCTAGAAAGTTATATGATAAAAAAAATATGAACATACCCGAGCGTAGCTGGCAAAACAAGTACTTGTAGGAAAGTCGAATTTTTTTTGTGGATCATCTCGTTTTGATCCAAAGCTCAGACGTTTTGATGGGCCTGTTGAGATCGCATGATGGTATGTAACGATAATGACATATATATTCTTGTTTGTTCTAGATAATGTTCCGGTATATAGTTTTAGTATACTTCTTGGTTATGTCTGACGTATCCGGCGGGAACCCTGTCAGTAATGAAGTAATTGAAGACCGAGAACTGATGATGGCTGTTGTTGTAAGTACACCTTCATTGGTTATTTTCTAAACTAATATTATAAAGAGTTTCAGATCAAATAAAAAGTTAAGATGGAACTTTGGGAACAAAGAAGTGAGGCCGGCTTAAACTACGCCTAGCTGTGTACAACACACAATTACACGCACACACGTATACCGAAACTACGCCTTAACTTGTCAGTCGAGCTATCGAGGTATCGAAAGCTCGACTGACAAGATAAGGCGTAGTTAACTAATACATATGTGCGTGTAATTGTGTGTTGTAAACCGTTAAGCGTAGTTTTAGCCGGCCTCACTTCTTTGTTCGCAAAGTTCCATATTAACTTTTTATTTGATCTGAGTAAAGAGGAAAGATTTGATTGTTTGTTTGCTCTGAAACTAAAGGTCCGATTTGAAAAAATCTTTCACCAATAGAAAGCTACATTCCTAAGTTACAAAGGCTATATTATCCCGTAAAATGACAAGAAACATACAGCCCACGCGGCCAAAGCAGCGGGTGGAAAGCTAGTTTATTATATTTTGGCATTACATAATGCCAAAATATCTATAAAGATGCAATTTTCTAGTTTAAGAAAAATACAATCTCAGGCAGGAGTCGAACCTATGTCCTATGTTTATGTACACCAGTCTAGATAGCTTAGAACCGTAGGGACGCAGCTTCGACTCTTGCCTGGAATCGTATTTTTATTTCATAAAAAAAAACTATCTTTTTTGCACCTATTTTATCATTGTTTAATTAGCCTTTTTAATTGGGATACCCGGTGGGAATTTCCCACAATCTCATTGTAGTTCTCACCTCCGTTATTTATTTCCGCGCTTATTTCTTATGTTCCGAAATTTGGAGATTACTCTTTTAATATAGTTATTACGTAGATTATCTTTTCGTAAAAGGATATTCATTATATGATCTGGGGACCCCATGAGTCAAAATGGTTCTGTATTGATACATTATCTTGAAAGACTACCAAAAAGAAGGGCTTTTAAAAAAATAAAAATTACCAATCTTTGAACTCGTGTAACTTTTGAATCGTATATTGAAATGGAGTTTTACGTACAAGGAACACGTATTTTAATGATACAATTGTTTCTGCAAAATTTTAATAACTTTCGTTGGTTAAAATTCAAGATAGGCCAAAACTACATTTGTATGGAGCGCGGATCGGTGACTACGCTCTTAGTTCTTCACGACACTACGTCGCTTGATGCACGTATGCTATTAAATACTATTCTATTGTTGTATTTTCCTTGTTTACACTATATAAGCACGTAGTAAAATTATCATATACTTCCAGGTCACGGAATGTGGCAGATAGATAAGATTAATTATGATTTTTAAAGTAGAAGGAGGATTTTAGTAATAGAGGACTGCCTCATTAGTTTAGTGGTCCTAAACGCGACTGCTACGCTAGAGGTCCTGGATTCGATCCCCAGGTCGAGCAGTGTTATTGGGTTTTTCTATTAAATTCTCAGTAGCAGCTCGGAGTCTGTATTTGTGCCCGGTGAATGGCAATAGGCTCGCTCCCTATTACATATGTAGACCTAAACATACCAGCGAAATGTGGGTGTGCATTAGTACACCTCTGCCTAATCCTTCGGGGAATACAGGCGTGATGTTATGTAGAAGAAGGATTTCCTCTTGCAAGGAGAGTGCATTTACAAATATAAATTCACATGCACAGACATCCAGAAAAACTATCCGTGTACACACATCAAGCTACACAAATCCAGTTTATACTGACCTCATATTGTAATAGTTTTCCGTACAATTGAAAGCCAGCCCATACTGGTTTCTTATAGCTTGATATGTACCATATAAATATTTATTCGGTGCGTGTATTGAACTTGCGATCCCGACCATGCAGGACCCGAATGCTCCATTTTCCAAATTTAACATATCATCACGCTTGTATTCCCCGAAGGGTTAGGCTGAGGTGTACTAATGTGCACCCACATTTCGCCGGTAGGTTAAGGTCCTATGTAATAGGAGGAGAGTCTATTGCCATTAACCGGGCACAAATCCAGACTCCGAGCCGCTACTGAGAATTTCAAAGAAAAACCCAATAACACTTAATGCTCGACCTGGGGGTTGAACCCAGGACCTTTAGCGTAGCAGCGTACTTAGGACCACTAGACTAACGAGGTAGTCTATTTTCCAAATTTATTTTTTAATATCATAACATAATACCACGTCTCAATTCCCCGAAGGGTTAGGCATGTATTATTATACACCCAGATTTCGCTGGTACGTTTCATTCCCGTGTAATAAGGGCCAAGCCTATTGTCAGTCACCAGGCAGAGATCCAAACTCTGAGCTGGTACTGAAAATCTATACTTTTTTATATTATAAAGCTGAAAAGTTTGTTGTTTGCTTGAACGCGCAGGAACTACTGGTCCGATTTGAAAAATTCTTTCAGTGTTAGATAGCCCATTTATCGAGGAAGGCTATAGGCTATTCATCACGCAAGACCAATAGGAGCGAAGCATAAATGAAAAATGTTGCAAAAACGGGAAAAAATATTCCTTTTAAATGCAGAAAAGCCGAGAAACCACGCGGGCGAAGCCGAGGGCGATAAGCTAGTTTCATATAAAATCCCAATAACACATTGCTTGATGTAGCAGCAGTTGCGCTTGGAACTTATATACTTATTTGGCAGTACTTTATAGTACTAGAATATCATACTACATCATTATACAATAATGTATATAGATGATATGTTGTGTTTATGTTTAGCTGATGTTGTTTTAAAAAATCCAGTTGGCGATTCTGACGACCTTAATGTCTTTAAGATAACCTTGTTTATTTGTATACGCACTTTTTTTATTCTTATTTAATGTACTAGCTTTTGAATTCAAATAGAAAGAATTATCTCTTCGTTGTATGGAACTGTATAGATCTGAGAGGTCAAGCTCTATATCAGGATTTGTTTAACTAATTGAGATAGGCGTACCGTGATCAATATAAAAATCGGTTCAGTTTTCGCCAACCCCTACAGTATGGCATAGCGGCCTATTTTCCGCAACTCATAATGGCGAAAGGCTCGCACACTATATCATAAAACCAAAACATACCAGCGAAATGTGGGTGACATTAACATTAGTACGCCTCTACCTTTCAAGGATTACAGGCGTGATGTTAGATGGTATGATAATGATATATTTTTTTCATTTCTCATACTCGGAAAGTAGTGTTTATTTGATCTGAATAGCGGGTGGAAAATGCTACTTCCCACCCTTGGGCGGGAATAACTCATAGTAATTACTTTCCTCCCTAGGGTGGAAAATAATTTAAAAAATAGAACAAAATTAGGTTAGGCAGCTGTAAAAAATCTAACATAATTAAGAAAAAAAATGCTGCGGTCTTGTGTGTTTATAAACGGCCAGAATGAATTTAAATAAAACGCGTGCGGCTGAGGCAGTGTCGTGGTGTGTTCCATAATATAAATATTTACAAAAATCTACTATTTTTTACTTTCCTTATATTCGAAACGAAAAGTAGAGTGCTTAACTCGGGTGAAAGACATAGATTCCTACTCGGACTATAGCCGCCCTCGCTGCGCTCGGGCGTCTAAATACCTCGTATGGGAATTGATTCCTTTCCAACCTTGTGTAACAATCTACTATTTCTATCTTTTTGTATTTTGTATGCATTTTCCATGCAGAGATTATAAAATTATTTAAGTGAAGGAAAATGTGAAGGCAAATTTCGAGTAGGCGGGTTGGACTCGCGGTGGATTAGCGGTCATAGTGTCTGGTGAACTTAACCAGAAGACGCAGGTCGTATTTTTCCTTCACTAAAATAACCATATTTTTTTCTTTTCGCAGCTAAACAGACACGGGGAGAGGTCACCGGATTCTGATGAGCTGTCGTTGTCAGATCAGCAGGAGCTGATTAAAAACATGACATATATAGAAGGACCAGAAGGTCTGACTAATGTAAGTATTTAAAGAGATTGTCTAACTAATGTTCGTCAACCTTTTTAGTATCGTAGCCTCCTTAATGCTAAATTGTGACCCCATAACATTTTCCCACCGCTGGGCCTAGGTTGCTTTTTTCTTTTTTTTATGGGATAACTCGGCAAACGAGCAGGCGAGCTACCTGATGGTAAGTAGTCATCGCCGCCCATGGACATCTGCAAAGCCAAAGGAGTTGCAGATGCGTTGCCGAACCTATTTACGGAAAGGGAGGGGCAGGAGAAAAGGAGAAGGAAGGGGATTGAGGAAGGAATTGGGCCTCCGGCCCTCTCGGTCACCGAACGGAGCGCAGTAGCGAAACGCTGCTATTTGGACGTCGGTCTTCTGCGAGAGTGTGGTACTTCCCCGGTCAAGCCGGCCCATTCATACTGCGAACAGCGTGGCCCTACCACAACAATACTATGCAATTACATCATATACTTCTCAGAACGAGAGGGATTCAGCTAGGTTTGCCATCCGTCCGGGTTTTCCCGGATTTATCCTAGTTTAGAGGGCATCCAGGACCGTCCGAGCGGGGCTTCATTCGTGGTCAGGGTTAAAAGTAAATGGTCCTGATATAAATAAAAATAACTTTAAAACATATCTGTTGATATGTCCGGGTTCTAAGCTCCAAAACCCGGGGTTTTCACGCTTCTTGTCCTGTTTGCCTGATTTTAGGGATGGCAATTGGTAACAGCTACTAACTAAACGCTAGCCTACTGCGGCTTGACAAACACGCCGTCAAGAAAATCTGTGAGGCATGAAGGTTACCTCACGATGTTTTCCTTCACCGTTTAATAGCGTGATAATAATTAGCTGGAACCTGTAGTAATGTAAATGTTTTTTGATCGAACTATGTGGGTCGTACATTACTAGTATTCTTGTTAACCCCTCGTGCTAAGCAAATGCTTATGTTACGAGTGGGTTCACGTCGGTTGTGCAATGGTTGAGTTTCGAACCGTCAATCACATGATCGCAAGTCCGACGCCCTAGCCATTAGTCTACCGCCGCTTCAAACGAACGATATTTGCGAAAATAATCTTTTTTTTTTCAATTAATTTACATGAGAAACAGGGGAAATGATAACAGTAGTTATGGTGATTACCCCAACCTTGAATTCTTGTGTCACGGCCACGGCTCGTAATCTCGAAACTAGACGCTTCCTGCACTTTTTACAATTTGTCTGGCTATGTGCAAACAATCTTCTCGGTAATACAGAGCAATTTGTGACGTCACGTCTAGACAAACAGACATCACTAAAAGATATTTCATAATGATTAACTGACTTCAAAGCAGGAAGGAAATGTTCACAAAGATATGAATTTTCTAATTAAAGAAAATTTCAAGTAAAAGAAAAATTCGATCTCAGGCAGGGTTTGAACCTGCGTCTTTCTGGTTAAGTACACCAGACGCTTTACCAACTAAGCTCCCGAGACCACTACCTGAGATGTCGAATTTCTCTTCCACATTTTACGTCTTCAGGCGACGTCAGCAACATCTATTTAAGACTTTCACTTGAAATTTTCTTTAAGTAATTAGAAAATTCATATCTTTGTGAACATTTCGCAATATTTAATGCTAAAAAATAATAAAAATAAGGAAGAGGCAGTTTGAAAGTGGCGCCAATGACAGAAAAGTTAAAAGGGTATCGTTTGTCTTGGTATGGGCACGTGATGAGGAGGGATGAAATGCATGTAAATAAAAGAGTTATGAGTATGAATATATGGATGGAGGGGTAGAGGGAGACCAAAGAAAAGATGGATGGATTGTGTGAAGGCAGATATGATGGAAAAGGGATTGAATGATGAAATGACGACTAACAGGGATGAATGGAAGAAAAGGACAGGCTGAGTCGACTACAAATAAATTGGGAAATGGGCAGGGAGATGATGAAAAAAGGTAGAGGTGGGTTCACAATACAAATGTATTTTGTGTTTATATTTCGATGTTCTTTTTTTATTGAGTGGGGTCTGACCATCGATTATGAAGATAACATACTATCATGCCTGTTTTTCCCGAAAGGTTAGGTAGAAGGGTACTAAAATACACCCACAGTTCGCCTGTATTAAGGTCCCATTTAATAGCAAACCTATCGCCATTAACCGGGCACAAACCCAACTCCGAGCTATAATTGTGAATTTTATAGAAAAACCCAATGTAACTTTGGTCAGCCTGGGAATCGAACCGAGGACCTACCTAAAACATACCAACGAAATGTGGGTGTACACCTGTACACCCCGGTATGTCGTCTCGACTACATTACGCAGTATTGGAATTTGAAGTCTGTGATACGCTGTATCTAACCGTGTAAATGGCGTGGGAAATGTGAAATATTTCGTATTAATGTTAACCTTGACCTTTGACCTTAAGGTTAAAGAGCAAATATCAAGGTGAAGTGTTATGTAACACGACCGCGCTGTGCTTTATGAATGTCATAAAAAAGTTAGCGTACCATTGTTGACATTTCTTTTCTGTTTCAAATATGGAATTGTGTGACCAGTATTTTGAAATCATTAACGTACTTATTGCTTCGATTCCATTTTTGTTAATAAAATATTTGTATTTTTTTAAACAAAAAAATAGTGTGACCGGTATTTTGAATTAATCAACGTATTGATTCGATTCAATTGTCTTAATAAAATAGTTGTATTTTTAAACAAAAAATATCGTCGTCATCCGATAAAATTCACAATATCCACAACTTTATTTCACAAAAGTAATGTACCTACTGAAACAATTTCTTTGTTTTATTTAGTTTGCCTATTTTTTGTCCCACTGCTGGGCAAAGGCCTCCCCTAACTTCGTCCAGGATTGTCTATCCTGGGCTTCTTTATACCAGGATTCCTCGTTTCCTTGGCCGACCTCGGCTAGCCCATCGACTCGCAATTTTTTTTTTTGGACGCCCACATGCACTTTGCCCTACATAGTATAAAACAAAATCGCTTCCGCTATTTGTTCGCTTACATCTTTAAACTACGCAACGGATTTTAACCCGTCAAGCGCCATATTATGAACAATGCAAAATCTATTGTTTTGCCCTTATGACTGCCTCGTTAGTCTGGTAGTCCCAAGCGCGACTGCTACGCTACAGGTCCTAGGTTCGATCCCCGGGTCGAGCAAAGTGATATTGGGTTTTTTATGAAATTCTCAGTAGCAGCTCGGAGTTTGGATTTGTTATCGGTTAATGGCAATAAGCTCGCCCCCTATTACATGGGACCTAAACATACCGGCGAAGTGTTGGTGTACATTAGTACACCGCAGCTTAATGTAGTTTTCAGCGATAGATGGAGTGATTCAAGAGGAAAGTTTATATGCAGTATACAGTGTATAAAGCGTGCGAAGCCGTAGGAGCAAAGCTAGTTATTTATAAATCGAAACATTGCAACTGTCATGGGTAATAGTTTCTGTTTTTTTAAATTGCTAAATAATATATTTTTATTTTAAAAATTACAAAAAAAAACTCATTAAAACTTATGACCGCCTCTTTAAATAAAAAATACAAACTTATACGGAAACATAATTATCTGTAAATGATAAACAGTACTAACATTTATATAATTAGCTTGTTAAATTCCGCCTAGTAACTGAAGTTTAAAATTACTTGAATATCTATTTTGTATGCATTGTAATATTGTTTTGCGCTCATCCGTCATCAGTTGTAACACCGGCAGGTGAGACAAAGGATTTTAAGTTCATTAGATAAACAACTCTTTGAAGACTATATCATACCATCACGCCTGTATTCCCCGAAGGGTTAGGCAGAGGTGCACTTAATGTACACCCACAGTTCGCCGGTATGTTTGGGTCCCATGTAATAGGGGGCGAGCCTATTGCCATTAACCGGGCACAAATCCAGACTCCCAGCTGCTACTGGGAATTTCATAGAAAAACCCAATTACACTTTGCTTGACCTGGGGATCGAACCCAGGACCTCTAGTGTAGCAGTCGCGCTTAGGACCACTAGACTAATAAGACAGTACATTATCGCCATAATGTACAGTCACCAGCACATCAGGCTATACAAAACTGTCAAATTTCTTCAAATGATTTTAAACCTTAAGTTGTTGATAATAAAGTTCAAAATCAACTGAGAAAATTTGAGATATTGTGGTAACTTGATGTGCTGGCCACCGTACCATTGAATAATGTATTATTTAAAAAAAGTGTCTATGGAGTTTCTTGCCCGATTCTTTTCCATAGGATCAACTTTTTGCAAACGTGCAACTAGAGTCCTAGATCTAAGGTCCTGGGTTCGATTCCCAGGTCGAGCAAAGAGTTATTAAGTTTTCCTATGAAATTCTCAGCTGGGAGTCTGGATTTGTGATTGAATGTTGATAAAATTTTCAGTAGCAGCTCAGAGTCTGGATTTGTGCCCGGTTAATGGCAACAGGCTCGCCCCCTATTACATGGGACCTAAATATACCGTCGAAGTGTACGTGTACATTGGTACACCTCTGCCTAACCCTTCGAGGAATACAAGCGTGATGGTATGTTATTGTTACAGGTCGGAAAGCGAAGAGCGTTCCAGATCGGCAAGTTCTACCGACAGCGGTACGGCTCCCAAGGTGAAAAGCTGATCTCTTACCTCTATCTTCGCGACGAAATAGCCATCAGGAGTACGGATAAGGAGAGGACGAAGATGACTATCCAGGTGGCTATGGCGGCTCTCTACCCCCCAGAACCTGACCAGCAATGGGATGACGGACTCGGCAAGGTTTGGCAGCCGATCCCATACTCTGCAGTGCCTCTGTCTGAAGATTATGTAAGTTAGAATTTTTCGTTCACTAAAATAACTTTAAGCATGGAAAACGCAAAAGAAACTACAAAAATATAGATTATGTAAGTTATTATGTGAACTAGGATATAACTACCTCAGTCTTGTAATCGTAGCTACTCTAGAAGCTCTGGGTTCGGTTCCCTGGTCAAGCAAAAAGGTTATTGGTTTTTTCAATGAAATTCTGAATAGCAGCTCGGAGTTTAAATTTGTGGTTACCGTACATAAACCCAAGCTATGGCTATAGGCTCGCCCCTGAATGGAACCTAAACATAACTGTGAGTGTACATTAGTTCACCTCTGACTTTACCTTTGGGAAGTACAGGCGTGAAGGTATGGAATGTTTATTTTGTTTGTAAGTACATAGTAATAAGAGTGCAGGCTTTACAAGAACACTTTTGTAGGGGAAAATCTCTGGATTTGCTGAACGGATTTTGCAAATTATTTTACCAATAGAAAGCCACGTTATTTGTGAAAGTCATAGGCTATATAGCCCAACGAAGTGGGCACGTGTTAAATAAACTAGAGAGTACTAACTACTGAGTCTTCCGCCTAAGTGCAGTCGCACATCAGGTTAGACATTCGAGCAATTATTAAGTTCAAAATCGTCTGAGAAAATTTGACTTTTAGTGGTGACTTTAAATTATATCTGTTTTACTTGAAGACTATCACAATTGCCTACAAATTAAAATCAATACAGTTAGCTAAGACTAAAGTTGAATTATTGATAATGACGAGTATTATGTAACAATGAACTTGAACTGTTTGTTTTATCAACAGTGATACTGTTATTATCTGTGTTTTTAATATTTATGCGACATTATTAAACGTTGTAGGCTGCATAGATTTTGAAGTTATCATTGATTTTTGTTAGTTTCTTAATTTGACACTAGCAGGTTATCTACTTGAGACTTGATAAGCTGTTAAGTTTCATATGCTCAGTAATTTCCCTAACCAAGTAACCCTCGAAACTGGAACACAATAATGCCAGCTTATTATTGCTTAGTGGAAAATGTGGTGGTATCACAAAACTCCAGCAGAGCAGTCCTACCACCATTTAAAAACTATATCATCATCATCATCATCAACCCATTACATCGTCCCACTGCTGGGCACAGGTCTCCTCTCAGAACGGAAGGGATTAAAGGGGGCTATATTCCACACGCTAGCCTACTGCAAGTTGGCAGACTTCACACGCTATCAAGAAAATCTCTTAGGCATGCAGGTTTCCTCACGATATTTTCCTTCACCGTTTAAGCGCGTGATAATAAATTAATAATGACTTCAAATTAATATGAATGACATGACTTCGAAAACTCGGAGGTAGGCCTTTGACTTGTCAGTCCAGAACCTATGTACTTACACGAAATTAATGAATTTGAGTCCAATGGTCATAATACCATTAGGCTATCAATGCACTTTTTTTAAAAAAAGAAAAGCTTACTAGCAATGTGGGTCTCACATTACTAGTACTCCTGTTAACCCCTCGTGCCAAGCTAAATGCTTGTGTTACGAGTGGGTTTACGTCGGTAGTTCAATTGGTGGGGTTCGAACCGGCAACCACATGATCGCAAGTCCGACGCCCTAGCCATTAGGCTACCGCCGCTTTTACTAAACTTGAACTATATTTATTAGGAAACGTTATATATTACTAGTGCATGGAAATTTTTCATTACAAGCATCCATATAATCAGTAAGATGTCTTCTAATACATTACGTGTATACAAAGATATTCTTCCTAAAAGCTTCACAGAAAATCTAAGATCCAATTAGGTTAAGATAGATTTATTGCAACCGCGCAAAGGTCGAAGCTTACTACTACAAAGTAGATTCGGAATTTAATTTAAGAGCCCAGAATTCTCTTCCTGGAATATCTTAGCATTATTTTTACCACGGAAGAGATAAATAAGATTGGAATGGCCCTCGCTGCTATTTTGTACTAAGACCAGTGTCGCCGCTTTAGTCCCACTATTTCAATTCTCAAACATACGCAACATTATCTTTACAAGTTTTTCGCACACAATCAAATCACACACACATAAATCTGTGGGCAGCAATTTGTTCACACACCAGCACCAAGCTCCCGTAGGCATTAGACACACACACGCAACAAGCATACGCTAGTGCTTGAAAAGCCGAATGAGAATTTATCGATATTTTTATCGATAAATTCTCAGTCTGTTATGTATTTTTATATTGAATGGGGAAAAGGGGAACATAAAAATCAAGAACTATTTTCATTTAATAATAATTAATTTAAAAGAATTACTGTCTTTGGAATAAAACGTAATCATTAAGCAATTGGGGGAAACCTAACATAACATAATAGAGTTATAACATAACATTATTATAATTAATTGCATAATATGTCGAATAGAATCAAATATTAAAATATATATAAAATAGGTAGGTATAGTATTTGACTTAGATTTGACTAGACTATATTGTATCGATTCAGTATTAAAATCTAAGTAAAATAAAATGGTCTACATGCCGCTTTATCTTCATTCATTCAATCATTCGTATAATAAAATACATCTAACTAAAAATATACTCTCATCAATTAAATACATAATATTTCATAAATATTTTTTGTTAAACGTAAATATAGTTGAAAATTCTATCGATGCTTTTATTTAACTTCACGGTCACCTCGATATCGATAGATGTACGCCGTACACCACTCACGGCCAACCCCGGCCAACGACGAACAACGGCCATGTTTGAGGTGTAGAGAACGCAATGCATGCAGTACATTGCAAGCGGACTAGGTCATCGCGTTGATTAAACGAGAACATATCGGGCAATGTATTTTATTTGTAACTTGTTGCAATAATATGAATGATGTTTGGAATTTCATAGTGATCAGTATATTTTTATGTTTTTATCAATTATTGTGTAAATAAATGCTATTTTTAACTTACAGATGGAAAGATATACCTCCTCGCTATATACTGGAGGTCTGACTTTTTGTCTATCACGTAAGAATAACACAACACGGCATTTTAAAGCGGAGCTCTGTTCTCTGAAATAGTCCTAGCACACTAAACGCGGCGCATGTATGATTCGGTCGAGTTATGATTGTCTAATCATAACTGTGGCGCGCCTGCCCCGCCCACATGGCCATTCCAACCTTATTTATCTCTTCCGTGATTTTTACCTACCTAATGTGTATCTATTCTATTCCACTTAAGATATCACGGTGAAGAAAAACATATCCCTGAGAGATTTTTCAGCAGCGTGTAAAGTTATTTTTAGTGAAGGAAAAATACGACCGCGGGCAGGATTCGAACCTGCGTCTTCTAGTTAAGTACACCAGACGCATGTGAATTTCTACTAGGACCCGCCTAGTCGAAATTTGCCTTCACATTTTTAATTCTCGCGGAGGGACTCGCGGTGGCTTAGCGGTCATAGCGTCTGGTGTACTTAACTAGAAGACGAAGGTTCGAATCCTGCCCGCGGTCGTATTTTTCCTTCACTAAAAATAACTTTAACTAACATAACATAACATTTTTAATTTACGTCTTTGGGGTGACGTTATTGACATCTGTTGAAAATATGGTTATCAATCGACATGACATGCTTTACAGCAAGTACGGTGTCGTACGATGCCACCTTACCTTTTAACTATCTTTTTGTTGTAAATACACGTACGTACGTAGGTACGTAGGCTTTACGTGTACAGTCTACCATCCATGGAATAAAGCCTAACCCCTCTCACTCTGAGAGAAGAATGAGGAGACCCATGTCCATTATTGGGAGAGTAAATTCATTGAAAAGGGCGATGCACCAATAGTGGCCAATAATTAGCTCATAACTGCCACGTAAATGACTCTCTTTTAAGAATAAAATTAAAGATGTCAGGGTATAGGTCTCTGTTCCAGTGAGTGTTCGCTGGTTGTAAGGATTTTGTCCAAAAAAATATTTCTTAGCGGCTTCATTAGTCTAGTGGTCTGAAAGGCACAACTACTCCACTAGAGGTTCTGGATTAGTTCCAAAGCGAGTGAAGTATTGTGTATTTTTCTGTTAAATTGTCAGAGAACAGCTTGGAATTTGGACTTGTGACAGGTTTATGGCAATAGGCTCGAAATGACATGGGACCTAAACATGCCGGCGAAATGTGGTTGTCTCCCACTTCCATAAAGAAGTTTTAATTTCTTAACCTTCCTCTTACGGACCAAATAATATTATTCTACCCTCTTTCTTCCAGCTTCGCTACTACTCCAACTGCAAGCGCTTCAAGAACTCGATGACTGAAGCCAAGGTGCAGTCCATGACCCAGGAGTTTGTCCCCTACATGGATCTCATACCTCTCCTTTTCAACAAGACTGGACAAGACTTTACTGAAAACCCCCTGTTGTTCGAGACGCTGTTTGACCTGTTCAGGAGTTTGGTAAGAGAGCAAAGTAATGGAACTAAAGAGGCGACGAGGGTAAATTGATAGAGGTGCAGTTAAGCTACGGATGGGTTACTCTTACTCTCTTACTAGAGTAAGAGTAACCCATCCCACCTATCAGTGGAGATAGATCTCCATTTAATAATAAATGTTTTTAAAGACATTGTCACACTACAGACTACCTCATTAGTCTAGTGGTCCTAAACGCGACTGCTACGCTAGAGGTCCTGGATTCGATTCGCAGGTCGAGCAAAGTGTTATTGGGTTTTTCTATTAAGTTCTCAATAGCAGCTCGGAGTCTGGATTTGTACTGGGTTAATGACAATAGGCCCGCCCCCTATTACATCTATCTCGGATCTAACAAACCGGCGAAGTGTGGGTGTACATTAGTACACCTCTACCTAACCCTTCTAATACAGAGAAAGTTTTTTTAATACAAAGAAAATACAGGTTTTGGACAACTTTAAAAAATATTGTTATTCACTGCGGTGCACCAATGAACTGCACAATTAGACTCAATCATTGGTTGTTTCATTTCATCCTTAACTAAGACTACTGATATCTAACTACTATGAAACTAAAAACTAATAACATTCGTGTAACTCTTGACATTTACACGGCTGCAATCAGTGAATGCATGTCCATTTTTTATCGATAGTTACAATCGATACTTTCAAAACTTCAAGGTGAACCGTCTGTTTCAGGTTGGCCTAGGTCTTGATATTCCGGAATGGGCTAAGCCGCTGCTGCCTAGGCTGAGTGAGGCCGGTAGACTGGCCTACAGACTGTACTTTAGGACTGATGAAATGAAGCGAATTGGTGGTGGTGAGTGTAACAAAGATTATGTAATGAAATATTGACAAACATAGAGCTACTAAAGAGTAATCTTTAGTAGCAGTTGTAAACGCGATTCTTATTAGGTCTTTATATGAAACTCGTATAAGCAGCTTGAAGTTTGGATTTGGGCCCGATTAATGGCAATAGGCACGCCTCCAGTTACATGGAACGTATAAAAATAATGCCTTATTAGTCTAGTGGTCCTAAGCGCGACTTCTACGCTAGAGGTCTGGTGCGATTGTCAATTTCAGCAAAATGTTATTGGGTTCTTCTGTGAAATTGTCAGTAGCAGCTCGCAGTCAGGATTTGTGCCTAGTTAATGGCAATAGCGAGTCTATTGCCATTCCTCTATTACATGAAATCTAGAAAAATACCGTTGAAACGTGGGTGTACATTAGTAGACTATTGCCTAACCGTACGGGGAATACAGGTGCGGTAGTGTATGGTATGTTATGTTTCTTGGGGTGTGAAAAAAGTCATATAGACTCATACATAGCTATGAAAAGCCACATGACTATGAAAGGCTGTGCAAGGGAGATGTATGCTTAAGTATCTTCCATAATCTCCAGGTGTCCTGCTAAGCCACTTCGTCCAAGCCGGCGATGACTTCATAGCCGGGAAACCAGTGTCCCAGCGACTTCGTTTGATCTCCGCCCACGACTTCAACATCGGAGCTTTCATGGATGTAGCAAATGTGCAGCACGAGCACGTGATCCCAGAATACGGAGCTGTATTCGCGCTGGAGCTGTACCGGTCCAAGAGTACTGGTGCTTATAGCGTGCTGGTGAGTTGGCTAGTGTTTTTAACAGTTTTTGTATTCCAATAAGGGTTACTGCAGCTTATAATTGCTAGAAACACCAGTAGTGTTATTAGCTCCTTGTCATCTTGAGACCCCATTTTTTAAGCCTCAAACTAAACACAATAATGCTATGATATTATCGCTTAGCGGCAGAGTATTTTTTATGGGATAACTCGGCAAACGAGCAGTCTAGCCATTTGATGGTAAGTAGTCGTCGAAACCCATGGACATCTGCAATTACTATTTAAAGAAAAGAAAGGTGCAGGAGAAAAGAAGAAGGGAGGGGACTGAGGTAGGAATTGCATACTCCAAGGAGTATATGGCAATGCGTCTCAAAAAGAAAAGAAAGAGATTCTCTCAAAGAAAGAGAGACAGACCAAGGAACACTAACGTCTCTTGTTTAATAAACTCCTACTAAGGTATCCAAGCTTTGTACCTAATCAAGATCAAAACCATAACGAATATCCACAACTTTTCTTTCTCTTCCCAGCCGGTCTACCTCCCGCAAGCAGGCGAGTCATCCGCCCAGATCCTAAGGATCAAAGGCTGTGGAAGTTCTAGTCACTGCCCCTTTAGCAAGTTCAAGGAGATGTCCAAAGGCTTCTTGCTACCGGAGAGGGAGTTCTACACACTGTGTGGCATCAAGACAGAGTTATAGTTTACATTGAAGTATTAGAGTTTATTTATATTATAGGTAGGGGGTGGTGGTGGCCCAGTGGTAACCGCCGCGACTTACGAATTGTAGGTCGTAGGTTCGAACCCAGATAGGGGCTTTATTTTGTGTAAATTATTTCATCACCACTGCTCTCAAAACGGTGAAGGAAAACATCGTGAGGAAACCGGCATGTCCTAGAACCAAAACTTCGAAGACATGTGACATCTGCCAACCCGCACTGGGCCCGCGTGGTGGAGCACGTCACACTCCCTCTCACCGAGAGGAGGCCTGTATCCCAGCAGTGGGAACAATATAGGCCGATTATGCATTATTATGCTATAGGTAGTGGTGTCGCTTCACTAAGTGTTGCGCGCGCGCGTCATACTGGTATGACGCTTGCCAATAAGAATAGTTTTGTGCAACAGCTATCAGTCTCTTGCCATCTCTTTCTCGCATAGTACTTTTTTGTTTACTGTGCGAGAGAGATGTCAGCTGATTTTTTGTTGCAGTAAATTATTATACTATAATGGTGCTGATTAAACTCACTATTCTTGAAATGAAAAGACCTTGACGGTAATCTAAAAAAAAACCTGAAATGAGTGACTGGTTTGGTATCTTTGTAAGTATGTTATTGGATGTCAGAGTCCTTTAAGGTCAATTTTAAATTCAAATTCAAATCATTTATTTGCCCGGATGTGTTATTCTTACAGGTATTTTGAGGTACCATAAATACTGTCTATTATAAGGCGTCGAAATTAAAATGGTTACAAGTAAATTAAAACTATACAACTTACATTAAGAGCAAGACCTGAAAATTGTTTATTCAGAATCGACTAGGTACTGAATTTACTAATGAGTTTACTATTTCCTCATGGCAGAATAGTGTCAATGTTAAGCGGCGGTAGCCTAATGGCTAGGGCGTCGGACTTGCGATCATGTGGTTACCGGTTCGAACCCCACCCATTGCACTACCGACGTGAACCCACTCGTAACACAAGCATTTAGCTTAGCACGAGGGGTTAACAAGAATACTAGTAATGTGCGACCCACATTGCTAGTAAGCTTTTTTTTTTAAAAATAAATAATTGACATACATTTACTTAATTATTTTTAAACTTCCTACTTAATTACAGTGGAGATTTTTATTGTATTGGTCTGTCTTGCTGTCTATCTAAAATATCATGGCTGAACGTGACAAGTGTCACGTTTTTGAAGTGTCACTTGTCACGTTACATAAGCAAAGAAGCGTTTTGTCTAAAATATTTTGTTCTATGTCTTCACTATGCCGTAAAAAACATTTAACTTTTTTGTGTTGATTTTAAATTAAGAGTTATTATCTCATACCTGCGTCAGAATATTTTTTCGGTCATGTAAATTTTAATACCTTTGCTCAATTTTGGCTCCATTTTGCCAGAACAATACATAACATAACATACCATCACGCCTGTATTCCCCGAAGGGTTAGGCAGAGGTGTACTTAATGTACACCCACAGTTCGCCGGTATGTTTAGGTCCCATGTAATAGGGGGCGAGCCTATTGCCATTCACCGGGCACATGTCCAGACTCCGAGCTGCTACTGAGAATTTCATAGAAAAACCCAATAACACTTTGCTCGACCTGGGGATCGAACCCAAGACCTCTAGCGTATCAGTCGCGATTGGGACCACTAGACTAACGAGGCAGTCACAAGAACAATACATATAATAGAATAAAAAAAGTACTTATGTTTATAAATATTCACACAAGGAAGTTCTTATCTTATGAGACAATAATGACAGTTTTTTTATAAAGGTACATAAAATAATATTCGAAATCTTGGCGGCGGGCGTTTATATTTTGTACATCGCCACGAAGACGAAGGCACTCTACCGTCGTTCCTCCAAACTTTTATATAACTACGTATGTTTCAAGTAGATCTTTTTATATTCAATAGATGGCGCTGTATAAAATATTATAACTACTTAAGTCGTAGTAGAACAATTGTTACAAACGGGTCTGTTTCACCCCAATAAGGGGGAGCGTGAAGTTAAAAAAATAACTTTGACTGTGATATTAACGAATGTACGTAATTTTCGTGCAAATAAATACTTAATAAGCGTATTTTGTGTTTTATTTTTTACATTAGGGCTAAAAGTTCAGCCCTGGGTGCCAAATAAATATTTTTTTTATGGTTTTTCGCAAATTTTTCGTCTATAACACATTCTATGTACATGGCAGTTGAAATTGCGACGTTAACAATAACTTATTCACAATTGAGCATTAAAACTTTTGCTTATAAATCGTTATCGTAGAAGATTTTGGTGTAAAATAGAGTATTCGCCCAAAATTGGCCATTTACAATGGTATTCATTTATACCTCATGCAGTAGACGAATAAGGGCTAACAATTGTTGGAAAAAACTTTCATTGTTTCAATTATACTTGACTGCCTCGTTGGTCTAGTGGTCCCAAGCGTGACTGCTACGCTAGAGGTCCTGGGTTCGATCCCCAGGTCGAGCATAGTGTTATTGAGTTTTTCTATGAAATTCTCAGTAGCAGCTCGGAGTCTGGATTTGTGCCCGGTTAATGGCAATAGGCTCGCCCCCTATTACATGGGACCTAAACATACCGGCGACATTTGGGTGTATATTAGTACACCTCTGCCTAAGCCTTCGGGGAATACAGGCGTGATGGTATGTTTGTTGTTTCAATTATATGTGATAATCTTTGATCACAGAATATCGACGTCAAGTAGCAGTATGCATACTGTTGCGTTTCGTAGTCAGTGTGGAGCGCCGGAGGCCAAATTCCTCCCTCAATCCCTTCCTTCTCCTATTCTCCTTTCCCTTGGCTTTTCCTTAAATAGCTCGGCAACGCATCTGCAACTCCTTTGGTATTGCCGATGATGATATTCATGGACGGCGACGCCTATTTACCATCAGGTAGCTCGCCTGCGCGTATTACCATTTAAAAAAAAACCTAATCGCAGCATAAGTAGTTAATTAGACCTCAAGGCTTTTCTCCGAATTCACATTATCCCATCTCATACTTCAGACAGCTTTATCTAAGCTTTCAGTGAAATCCCGAAACAATAAACAAAAGCTTTCATCCTGAGATGAACAGAAAGCTTTTATTCTTTGAAATTAAAAATTCTTCGCACTTTGTAACGCTGAGAAGCTTTTAAGCTTCGTACCTGAAAAAGAACAAATTAAGTTGCAGTAAATAAGAAATCAGGTTTATAGAAATATTCCTAACTATCATATACCTACTTTAAGTTATTTTAGTGAAGGAAAATGCATGAAAAATGCCTAATAAATACAAAAAGATAGTATAGTATCATATACTTACTTAAGATTGATTAAAATTAAAGGTACTTATTAAACATAACAACATACCATCACGCCTGTATACCCCGAAGAGTTAGGCAGAGGTGTACTTATGCACACCCAGACTTCGCTGGTAAGTTTAGGGCGGACACTGGATTTGTGCCCGGTTAATGGCTATAGGCTCACCCCCTACTACATGAGACCTAAACGTACCGGCGAAGTGTGGGTGTACATTTAGTACACCTCTGTCTAACCTTTCGGATAAAACAGGCGTGATAGTAAGATGTTATGTTATTTTAGTTTAGGTTTAATCATGAAACTACATTTTTTATTATTTGTTTGTTTTCTATGAAGGCTACACAATTTGATTAATGTCTCATGTAACACACACACACACACACATAGACGGGCCTGTATACACACAATACACACATTTGTGTTCGTCCCGTGACAAATGCGGTAGTAGGCCTAAAGAATCCTGTGATTGATCCTTCGGGTTTAAGGGAGGGGTCATGTTAAATCTCTTACACAAATAAATTAAATCTCTTTCACAATTTTTTTTATATTTTGTTTGTTCCCACTGCTTTCTCTTCTCCTTCCACTGAGCTATGTTAAGTGGTATCTGAGGCCAATCTATCCGGAAAATGTCCAATGTCCAAATCCGCGTCCTGTCCGCGATTTCTGAGCCTTACCCGGCGTCGACAGCCGTTTACAGGCAATTATTGGGTTACGACCACGACTTACGAAATTGTAGATCGTAGGTTCGAACCCAGACAGACGCTTTACTTTGTGTAAATTTCATCCGCACTGCTCCCAAAACTGACTGCCTCATTAGTCTAGTGGTCCTAAGCGCGACTGCTAGGCTAGAGGTCCTGGGTCCGATCCCCAGGTCGAACAGTGTTTACTGGGTTTTTCTATGAAATTCTCAGTAGCAGCTCGGAGTCTGGATTCGTGCCCGGTTAATGGCAATAGGCTCGCACCCTATTACATGGGACCTAAAACATACCGGCGAAATATGGGTGTACATTAGTACACCTATGCCTAACCCTTCGGAGAATACAGGCGTGATGGTATGAATTATTTCATCACCACTGTTTCCAAAACGGTGAAGGAAAACATCATGAAAAAAACTTGTCCTAGAACCAAAAATTCGACTTTATGGGACATCTACCAACCCATACTGAGCCCGCGTGGTGGATTACGGCCCACTCCCTCCCACCGAGAGGAGGCCTGTGTCCCGGCAGTGGGAACATTATAGGCCGATTATGCTTATGCTTATTGGGTTAGGATGTGGGCCCATCTCTCCGGATGCATGCGGGATAAATGTCTCGCCCAATCCCACTTTCAAGAAATGAAGGATTTAAAATCGCTGCTCGCTCCGCTTAACGTAACGTAGTCTAACCCTATCCACATCCCGAGGGTCAAATTCGACCGTAATTTACGTAACGTTATGGAAAATGTAGATATTTCGCATAATTTATGCTTTTGTCTACATAAATGTTTTCAAAAACAAACAGATGGAATAATTTACATGTATTTATACTACTTAATTATGTATTTTTGCATTATTTTATTTGTACTTACATAATAACTTAATTATTTATATTTCCGGATAGTTAAACATGTCAACGTTAATACCTATCTACAAAAGCAAGGAATTTAATTCAGGGCTTGGAGGGAGGAGCTCAGAATAAAATTAATAGTAGGTAGGTAACTACCTAACATTTTTACTTAAAATTAGAGTTATCAGGCTTGTCAGGCTGTTGCGGCTTCCACCACATAGGATCCCAGTCATCCCGATGGGGGTAGTAAATAGCCTATGCTACTCGCGAATACTCGTAATGTAGCTTTCAAATGGTGAAACGATTATTAAAATCAGTTCATTACTTTCATATTTAAACAATTACAAATAACCAAATATTTCCTCAATAGTCTAGTGGTCCTAAGCACGACAACTATGATAGAGGTCTTGGTCTCGATTCCCAGGTCTAGAAAAGTGTTATTGGGGTTTTCTATGAAATTCCCAGTAGCAGCTCGGAAACTCGGAAGCTCGGTGTTAGAAACCAGTAAGCAGCTCGGAGTTTGAAATTGTGCAAGGTGAATGACAATAGGCACGCCCCCTATTACATGGGACCTAAACATACCGGCGAACTGTGGGTGTACATTAGTACACCTGTGCCTTACCCTTATGTTAGAAGATATACAAAAAAATTGGCTTTCAGTTCTCAAATATCGCCAACTAAAGACCGCGAAACTGCAAACGCAATATATCTTATGTCTTGCATCACGGTGCCATTTAGAAGGCGTAATGCTGAATGGGACTTACTTCCCAACAAATTTTATGTGTTTTCCTCTCATACAAATTCACATAACTACTTTAAGTGGCCTAGATTTTTATTGGGTTCAGCTCAGCTGATTTGGCCCTCGTTTATCTAGGTTATCTGTAGTTGTGACAGATATAAGTACTTAGTTTTTTTTAGTATCTACTTACGTAAGTAATTAAGTTTTATTTTAAGTACGCATTGTCCGGACATAAATTAAGCAATATAAGTTGCAGTAAAAACTCATTAACAGTCAAAACTATTTTTAACAGCGAATCATTCGGAATTAAATAGTTTTGACTTATTAATGACATCGGTTTTGACTACCATAAGAGGTTTAACTATTACCCCTATTTTTCCATTAAATGTCTGTTAATGAACTAATTTAGAAGATGATGACTCAAGTTTCAAGAAAAAAAATACCTGATGGCATTCATGCATAAAAAAAATACTAAAAATCGAAGGAGATTTTCATCAAAACCAAAACATTTTTGGAATAGGAATATAAATTCTAAGTAAGTAGGTATTTATTGTTTATAAGTTATTGATTAGGCAACGTACGAATACATATAATTTTATTATTTTCCAACGATTTGCCGAGTAAAACGTTAAATACTTTATAATAAAGCACTTAACCTTACGTAGCTGGTCGTAATAATGCTATTCGGATTCAGTCAGGCGTTAACCTGTTTTATACTTTATTTTGTTCGGAGTTTAATGTAAATCAGAATCCAATATCTTGGCAGGTGGCGCCATGGCGAAGATTCTAAATTTAAAAAAGACGCCTCCTGTGCTCCTTTTAACAGTGTCAATTTGGCAACAGATTCACGCATTGACAAGTCTTACAGTGCCAACAAGTTCGAAGTCATCCAGTACTTAAGTCAAGATTTACTGCAATTACAGTTTGATATGTAGACAGTTACAAGCCATAACAATCATTGACTTTGACTTAAAAAATCATTAAGCTTTGACATCTGTCATTAGCATCTGTAGCAACTAGCAAAATGCTTTCTAACTTTTCAAAACGTTCGAAATTCAATCCATTTGGATTCCATATAACAAACGGAGTAAAAATTTTAGGTATCAGTGTCAAAAATAAATTTCATTCAATACTTTCTTGCATTCAATTTTATACCTTTTCTCGGTACATAAATCTCTTTTTCTCATTCTCAAAATGGCGGAAACGGGCCACTCCGTACGAGACACGAATTTAAAATCTTGTTTTACATTCCATCGCCATATTTAGGGGTCTGTTTTGAAATAAGAAATCGGTGAATTTCCATTATTCACCATTTTTATGATACGAAATTGACTTCAGCTTTTAATTGTAAAGCCAGTTGCCAACCTCAGACTAGTAAAATAATCTGTGTTGCCAACAATAAAAATAGCTATTGAATTCAAACAAGATATGAAATCCCTTATATAGGAGATACTTGTATTTTCTAATGATTGAGTTCACACAACCATGCATAATCTGAGTAACTGGTAAAAAAACAAAAACCTATTTAAAGGCATAAAACCTCTTTTATGTTGTCAAACGCGTGCTTGGCATTTTTTTTTATTACAGCAGTACCATCCATTTCCACGATGACAGGGGAATAGAATAGAAATATACGTAAGTATAATAGATTTGTTCTATACCACGTAAGTTGTAAGTCATAACACGAATATAATACGTAAGGCCGGAATTAGGCCGTTTCCTATCGAATCGTAAGAACAAATGGGTCCAAGGTTTCGGAACTTCTAAGTTTCGGCCGGACTAATGACCTCCATGAATCTTGCGCAGAAGGTAACGAACTTAGCACAAAACTTTATTACTAGGTTTCTAGGAATTATGGTCTAAATCTAGGAAGTTTAGTGAGTAATAAATCCTTTACTGCAACTTATAGGTACCCTAGAAAATATAATAGGACAACTAGCGATCCCCCCGGCTTTTCACGGCTTTAAAGTGAGTGTGACGTAAGTCGTTTAACTACTTATACAATTTTCATCGTTTGCAAAATAGTGATGGGATGATCATTGTCTTATTAGTTTAAACGTTCTAATTGTTACTGCTACGCTAGATGTCATCGTTCCGATTCCCAGGTCGAGCAGTGTTATCGGGTTTTTCTATAAAATTCTCAATAGCAGCTCGGAGTCTGGATTTGTGCCCGGTGAATGGCAATAGGCTCGCCCTCTATTACATGGGACCTAAACATACCGGCGAACTGTGGGTGTACATTAAGTACACCTCTGTCTAACCCTTCGGGGAATACAGGCGTGATGGTATGTAGAAGTGATAACACTTATCGGGTTTTTCTATAAAATTCTCAGTAGCAGCTAGGTGCCCGGTGAATGGCTATACGCTTGTCACCTATGGGACCTAAACATACTGCCGAATTGATGGTGTACTCTGCCTAACACTTCGAGGAATGCAGGCATGATGGTATGCTATGCTATAGTACACATTATACCTTCTAAAAAATAAATCTTAATGATAATGAATACCGTATCAAAAATTGTTGTGTGGTTTGGAGTGGTGAAACAAACAGACAAAAACAGTGATAGCCAGTTTATTCCTTGGATTCCAGTAATATCCAGAAATTAGGTTAGAGGCTGGATGTTCGGAGGCGATTCGCTACTGCGCTTTGTTCGGTGAGCGAGAGGACCGCAGGCCCAATTCCTCCCTCAATCCCCTTCCTTCTCCATTTCTCCTTCCCCTCCCTTTTTCCTAAATAGGCTCGGTAACGTATCTGCAACTCCTTTGGTTTTGCAGATATCCATGGGCGGCGATGACTACTTACCATCAGGTACCTAGCTCGCCTACTCGTTTCTCGAGTTATCCCATAAAAATAAAAAAAATGTTCGCTTCGATTCAAATTAAGGTATCTGCACCAGGTTGTACTGGAAGCCGTTGACATTTTTGGGACAAGGTGATGAGTCAGTGACTGTAATAACCATAATAATGAAAGGAAGCCTAATCTAAATAAATAATGTACCGGTATACCTGCATTCTCCAAAGGATTTAAGTCCCATTAAATTATTACAAATTACTTAATATTATGTTTCTCATTAAGTAATATTGATTGTTAATTTCTTTTGAGTAATAAAGATTCTTTAAACATATGTTAACGGAAGGGGTGGGGGTCAAAGAGCTCATTAACATCAATCAGGTAAAAATTTAAACCCTGAGCTACGATCTTGGAATTGAACTCAGGACCTCTAGCGTAGCAGTTGCGCTAATAATCACTAGACGAAAGAAGTACTGTAACACAGTTCGCCGGTATATTTACGTCCTATGTAATAGGGGACGAGCGTATATTCACCGGGCACAAACCCAGACTCCGAGCTGCTACTGAGAATTTCATAAAAAAAAGGCAATAATCATTTGCTCGATCTGGAAATTGAACCAAAGACCTCTAGCGTAGCACTCGAGTTTACAAGCACAGGACTAAAGAGGCAGCTCTATTTTTTTTAAATTTATTATTCCTTTATTTTAACTTGGTTTTGGATGCCGCCATACAAAATAACCGTCATTTTATCGTACAAAGCTCATTACCAAACATGGCTGATTAATTAGGGTCTGTTATGTTTTGACGTTGGTATGTAAACCATTACCGCACAGTGGGTACCTTCCTGAATTGGACAAATATTTTGAAATCTGTCTAAATGAGCAAACATGGGCACCGCAGCATATAATAACATAACATGATAAAGACAAAAAGCAACTTTGCAAAACCGTAAAATTTGCAAACTAGTGATGGGACTTCGATTGATTTCGTAACAAAAATTAAATTAAAACCGTAAAAAAGTATAGTCTATAATAACAAAATGTAATGGTACCTACATTTTCGCATGCCACCTTTTAGGCACTCTAGATTGAGACAACAAAAATTTGAATACCTTTTTCCTCAAACGTTGAGTCCAGTTTTATTTATATGAATAGGTATAATTCTTATTCCTACAACTTGGCCCCGAAATGTCTGAACTCAAAACAGACACGCCCACATTTTAATGAGCTTGTATGCTTGAGAAGTGAGTTACGGTTTTTTTGTTATGTTGGCAAGGATATTTATAAATTTAATATAGTATTGTTGTAACAAGGCAACGTCTAACGCCATTGAGGTGGTTTTATGAACGGATTACTACGTTTTTTTGTGCTCTTCCGAACACAACATGAAGTTTATTTGTGAAATACCTAAGGCCACATCGTCAACCCATTTTCTGTCCTACTACTGAGAATGAGTTTCCCCTCAGAGTAAGAGGGGTTAAGCAGGTCCACCACAGGTGTAGGTTGGTTTTTTCTAAGCAAACGCAGTCCATGATAGTTCGCTCATCATCAGGCGAACTGGCGGTCAAGCGTAAACCTTTCAAGAATTAAAAAAAACACGCCAGACCACTGCGTATTAGCTAACTGGAGATACGGCTTATCACTCATAGTGCTATATCAACGGCGATGTATCAATAACTCCCTAACTGACAAGGCCAAAATTAACACTAACTGGAAAAAACTAAACTAAACTAAAAAAAAATTATTACGTTTATTAATTTAGAATTAATAATTATGTTATACTTTATATTATGTTGAATTAATACATTTTATAATAAGGCGAATAACGGTAATAAAATCAAAATTATAAAAAAGTGAATTTCTCGACAAATGTCAGTTAGGAGGTATTGGCACTTCACCGTCGATATATAAAAATTTAAATCCCTCGAATACTATACTATTGTAATTATATAATTGTTTACCTACCTAATCCACTAATACATTATCGCCTAATAAATCAAATAATAAATGTCTATTGCCCTCTCCCTCAAGTAGTAACACAACATTAGCACAAACTAATTGCCGTAAATTGCAATCAGTGATCTATTATCAGGTCACAGCACAATACATAATGTATTGTTAATAGACCCAGTACTTATACGATACCATGTGTCACAGACATTTCTGCTGTTTCATCATTAAAACGATTATTTTGGCTTAAATGTGTTGTTAAAATTACAGGCATAATGAGATTATAATACTTATCTTTACCTCAGAATGATATATCGTGGGTCAAATATATACAATCGTCTGATAAAGTCTAGACTTTGTGTTTAGTGATCATCAATAAGTGGACAAGATTTATATTTTAACTAGCTTTTTCCCGTGGTTCCACTTGCATGACATAGACTTTTTGAGACTATGAGTAGTCTATTTAGTCTAAAAACTAATCTATCTGCATTTGTTTATGGGTTAGGGGGCAAACGAGCAGATTGTTCGCCTGATGGTAACTGATTAGCGCCGCCCATGGACACGACCAGAGGAGTCACTAGTGCATTGCCACCCTTATCTGTATACCAATATTCATCAATATTGGCTTAAGTGTAAAAAAATATTAATCAAGCAGACAGACAGATAGTGTTACTTTAAGATAATAAATGAGTATTGATATAGAAAATCAATCAATACAAACATAGTTAATCTATGTTACTTACGGGAAAATTGTGGGATCTGTCTTAGGTTTATATAGCATTAAAAAAAAATAACTTACTTACTTGTAATCTCTACTTATGTGTTGTTAACTTTATTCTAGCTAGAAGTCAGTAATTGAAGATTATTTCCTTGTAGAGTACGGTCGGGCGGGGTATTTCTACAAACCAGTTTGAAGGATACAGCAATAAAGTAATCCCTTGGACAAGACAAAGAGATAAATCCTACGAGGTCGACATCTGCTAGTTTAACTACTCTTTGGAAATAAGCTTTAAGAGTTAGTAACCATTCATGCAAAACAAAAACAAAGCGGTGCCCCAGTTGCAATGAGTGAGTATCGTTTATTTTCCGAGAATAAAAATAAAACAAGAATAGTGTTGTTTTTTATCAAATAAATTCATAGAATCTCTTAATCACAGTATAACCCGTATTGTAAAACTTATGTCACTGATATGATTTGTGTGTATTTTTTTAAAACAACCATTGTCAAGGGATTAGCCTAACTAAAAACTGTAACAAATAAAAAGAGGTCTTGATTAAAATAGTTGGTTAACCTCAAAGTTGGTAAAAATCAATGATGATGGTATCATTTGCGGGATTTAGAAATAATGTTACGCACTAAACTACATTTATACTTATTTTTATTTACTATGGTCATCTAAGTTGTATTAAAAGAGAGATAATAAATCATGATACAACAATCAAACTGTAAAAGCCCTTATATTTGAAATTATAAAGTTAAAATTACAAAGTTTACAACAGAAAAAATATAGTTTCTACGGAATCTACGTACCTAGTGCCGTATCAACAAACGAATTTGCTATTTAAGCAATTCCCGCTTCGTTATAATTTAGTGCCGCCATACCTTTTATATCGACAATTTGTTCAACTTTCTACCTAAGTATCGACGTCACGGTGAAGACTATGGAAGGCGAAGTTTTAGAAGTCCATATAAACTCACAATGCAATCAAACTTATAGTTAAGTATTTAATATGTAGTTAGTTACCAATGCGCCAAAACGAACCACGGTAACACTTTTTGACATAGATTTCGCCACAATAATATGATTTCTCTACGGTTTTGCAAAATGGAGGCTAAAGTTCAAAAAGAGTTACAAAACGTTATTAGACTCGCACTTTTTTATGTTCCTAATGGGTTTTGATGTGAACAGTTTGTCCAACATGACCATTGTAGCTTCTATTATAATGTTTTAGACACTCTAGGTCATACATATAATTGATGATGATTCGCCAAATAGCCCATATTTTTTATAAAGTTGAATTCAGTAATACCCGCTTGAGATTATATTTTGCACAGTAAATTTATTATTATAATTCATTATTGAGCTCCTGGTCATTTAAAAAAACAAAAATACTGTGGGTCTAATTATCATAGACTTCTTAATTATATTATTGTGTTACATCATATAAAATGAACACTTCATTAATTTTGGCAATGTAGATTTGCTATCTGAGAGAACCACAAATCACGTTCTGATATTAAGTGGTCTACATATAATTAGAAGCAGTTAGTATAGATGAACGCTATCATTGCAGTCTGAGTGAGACATGAGATACCTACTATTAAAGGTAAACAAAAAAAATATTTCGTTGTTAATCACTCGTATCTACGGTCCGTTATTGTTCTTCAAGAAATGATTCCATTTCGATTAAATTGTACATTCACTAGATTCGATGATTAATACAAGGAAAACTTAGGTACTGTAATTCAATTACCTACACTTAGGTTCACAACTAGGTACGCATAGCCCACGATTCTTAAAATAGAAAATAAAATAAGAAAACTTTAACGATTTCATTTTCTTGTATTCTTACTTTAATTTTGCCAAGATATACCTATTAGGAACATATGAAGGCATTAGATGGCATAGAACTACTATGCCATCAATATAGTACCTGGCTTCATGAAATATAAAAAAATATATATCTCGGTAGGTACCTACTTGTATAATCTGCATAAATCAACCAACATATAACAAAAATGCGTCACCGTAAGTAATCTTAAATCTAAGTTAAACGTGCAATACATAAATTTATCAGCTGCCGTTTCGACTTCATTATTGTACAAAAGATGACTGTTAATTTTTTGTTAAAAAAACCTCGACAAAAAACCGGTTACTCAGGTAAGTGTCCCCTCCCTAGCGCATGATGTGAAGTTAGTTACACTTTCTGTGCGCCCTGTGCAACAAGAAGAATAGCGCGAACTTCAAGCATATCGCAGAGCGCGCAGCGGCTTGCGCGTTCGCTGTTCGTGACTTTAAACAAAAACAAACCATTTATTGACGTACGAAACCAAGTTTTAACACGCACAGCTCCGTAATTTAACTACAAAACCAAAAACAAACGTTAACAGTGAATTGTAACGTTACAACAACTCGAGAAGCAAAGTTTTTCGACTTTTGTTTATAGTAATCGCGGCGGCAACCTGGCCGAGTTACGGAGCGCAACAGTTTGTTAGTCGTTTACACGCGCGTCGCCTCCTTCGATTTTGTTAGGTTATACTTCTATGTCAGTCGTGCAGTTAAAGACAGGGTGGCACGTCGCGTCGCTGTCGCGTGCGTTGTTATCGTCGAAAACTTTTAATCTTGAGTTGAAAATCGTCGGTAAATAGTGCAAAATCGATCCGAAAACGAATATTGTTCGAAAAAAGTTATGTTTTAAGTGTTGAAGTGATTAATAGTGGTAGTTTTAGTGTGATATCGAGTGCATTCTTCGGTGATTCATCTCGTGACAAGGAATTGTGTACCTATAGTGTGGCATTGTGGATGTATTGGTAAAATTATGTGTGACAAGTACCAGTGAACTTTGATTTATTTTATCGAAGAAAGTATGCAGAGGAATTTTACTTGAGGCCGATAAAATAAGGTAAGTGTCTAGTAATACAAACGCTATTATGAATAAGTCATCTTTTGTTCTATATTTTATTGTTTCCCGTCGTAAATATGCAAGGAATGTTAAGACGTTTAGAAATCATGTTTCTTTAGGATAAGGGCGATAATACAACGCGTACTAACACGCGACGGTGGTACAATCGAAAAAATAAGAACGCCGATAAATTTCTTCATTTTGCTAATTAAAATTTAAAGCAAATCATAGAAAAATACATGTATAAGTAATTTTTTTTCAACGATTTGGGTTGTACTTCTATTTAAATTGAAACCTTTACAAAATATTTGTGTGATAGATACTCTTGCTGGCTTCACAAGAGTGTGCTTTTCCTGAATTTATCAAGCGAAAGCAAAAGTATAATTTTACATATATGTTATTACGTAAAGTTTGATAGAAAGCTTTGTGAAATACCTTATAAATTTTAACACCTACAATATTTGACACACTTTTAGTTAAATGAAGTAAAACAATAACAGATATTAATGTAATTCGTAAAACTTTGCATATGGCAATACAGTTTATTTGATCTAGCTTTCTACCTTTGACTAATTCTACAATTTTAGTTTAATATGCTCAAGTTTTTTTGCTTTATGTAACAATAATGGAAATAAATTAATACTAATAATAATAATGGTAGCTACGAGGTAACATCTACTTAAGGCGATCCGCTGCGAGTCTGCCTTAATAATAATGTCTAAAAACCCAAAAAAAAACAAAACAGTAAGAAAACTTTTTTCAACTGGAAAATTAGTTTTTTCAAGTCTTATTAAATCAATTCTTATAATCATAAATAACTATAAATGGGGGAGTCCTACCATCCTTATTATACTAAATGAATGACTGATATAATACTACCTACCTACTTACATAAAAAATACATGATAGAAGTTCCATCAAAAATAGAAAACTTGCTTTAAATACAAGGGAAAAAGTAGTGAGTAAAAAAATATTTTCATGGCAGACAAAATTTGTCATGTTAAGCTTCCTTAAATCAATATTGATGAGGAATATCTAAAGAGATCCATCTATGTAACTTAATTATTTTGTTTATTAAAATATTTGTGTCCATAAAAATTAAATTTCTGAGAACTGCTCACGCCATGTGTATCCAATAAAAAAAAGTAAATTGGGGCCGAGTAATAAGGCGACTTTGACTAAACGTTGGCTGTACTTAATTGTCTACGAATAATTAAAAAAAAACGGAACTTGACTTCCGAGGTCAATATGTAGGTGTTCCTAAGCTAAATGTCAAATTAGGTATACCTACCTACCTATAAACGGTATAATTGTAATAGGTACGAATGGGACGGTATCGTGTGGCCGTTTATATAAAAAAACAGGTTGGTTTTAGGCAGTTTATAGTCAGGCACAATAACTTGTTTCCTTTGCTTGATTCATGCCTAGTAGCGCGGGTGACGGATGAGTCGGATGACAGGCAAGCAGCTGATGAATAAAATACCTACTATTAAAATAGGTAATGTTAATTGTTGTTGTAATTAAATCTAGGTAAACTAGGTATATTTTTTTTATTAAGAAGATAGGTACTTACCTAGGAAGGCATATCCTCAAGGATCGTCTGCCATCTTGGGTGAGGGCAGGGTAGGATTTTCTTAGGGGTGAGCTCCCTTATTTCATCTCGGGTCAAGACATGTTTCCCCAGATGTGCATTGCGCTTGTGTATTAGCGGTCCGCATTCCCCCAGAAGGTGAAGTGGCGTTTCATCAGCCTCTTCACAATATCGAGGGCAGGGTAGGTAGATAGGTTGCAGTTTTTAATCGGTAAGAGTCCGAAATTACGTAGGTACGGTAGGTAACTATGTCGGATAAAAAACTGCACTTGCACACACACAACCGGACATAGTTAGGCTTTTTGATGGAGTACCTATTCCTCTTTCAGCACCAATTTTTTGAGCACCTAAGCTATTCCACTTACAGCTCCAATAGGTATATTTGCTTTGTGCTCAATGTGCTAATATATAGGTACCTATTGGTGCTGTAAGTGGAATAGCTCATGTGCTGAAACCTTAGGTGCTCAAAAAATTGGTGCCGAAAGAGGAATACTTCTTTTTGATTGCGTGTCCGGCCAAAATAAACGGTGTCCGGCTTGACCGGCAGCAGGCGAGTCGACTGTCGACTATTGATGTATTTTATTAGAATTTAACAAGATTAATGTTAATACAAAAAAGCTTCTTTTTACATAAAAAAAATAGTCATACACCTATTAATACTGATGTTACACCAAATCCTCAATAATGCAGGGTGTCCGGCCTTTTTACCCAAATAACATACCATCATAACATACCATCACGCCTGTATTCCCCGAAGGGTTAGGCAGAGGTGTACCAATGTACACCCACATTTCGCCGGTATGTTTAAGTCCCATGTAATAGGGGGCGAGCCTATTGCCATTCACCGGGCACAAATCCAGACTCCGAGCTGCTACTGAGAAATTCATAGAAAAACCCAATAACACTTTGCTCGACCTGTGGATCGAACCCAAGACCTCTAGCGTAGCAGTCGCGATTGGGACCACTAGAGTAACGAGGCAGTCGTTTTACCCAAATGTCCGGCCATGGTGGCTGGTCTGTCTGGCTATAAGGTTTGGCGACCTGGGGCCGTATTACCACGTATTAATCCCATCATTTTTAGGTTGTGAGAGAGGGATGCCGCTCTACAGGTTAAATAGTGGCGTCCCTCTTTCACAACGTAAAAATGATGGGATTAATAATGTGTAAATACTGCCCCTGGCAACCCTACTTGCACTACTGTCTCGGCCATGGGACCTAAAGGTATGACGACTCTCGAATGAATAACTACAGTTTCCCATAAAGGCTACTTTCCTAGCCTATAGTCTGTCTAGGTACGGTCAGCAACGAAAGTTGATGAACACCGCCAAGTTTTGAAAACAACACAGCACCAATACTTTTTAATAGATTCACTTAGGAAAAAAATGATGGTCCAGTATGTAGAAACACGTACTACTTACCACATCTCGGGTCAGTTAGTTTTGGATAATAAATATGTTTAAGCGTTTTGAAGATTTCATCGTGTTCAGCAACTTTCATTGCTGACTGTACCTACCTACCTACCTACCATTTTAGTCATATTGACAAAATCATCGTCGTATGTAATGGATAACATAGAAATGTCAAACGGGTATTGCCAAACGCTTAATCAAAGCCCTAATTAACAAATATGTCGACTGCAGATTTATGGATTTTGTTGATTTGTGATTGGCTGACCACATCCATTCGAAATTGCTAGAACCAATCATATCGTTTAATGTATGAAGTCCTATTACTAGCACTGCAGCAAAATCTATGGTAGGTTACGATTACGAGCGGTAGTAAATTTGACATTTGACAGATATTTGATTTGCTGAAGCATTTAAATTTGGAATAGGTTAATCTACGTCAATTCAGAAACTGCCTGTTTTTCCTTAAAAATATAAGTTAAAAAAAATACTTACATCAAAATGGTCTAGCCTTTCAGGAGGAGTTTACGGGCATATACACGTACAGGAGAAGTACTTTTAAAAGTGGCAGTAGCCTAATGGCTAGGACGTCGGACTTGCGATCAAGTGGATGCCGGTTCGAAACTCACCCATTGCACTACCGACGTGATCCAACTCGTAATATAACCACGAGTTAGCTTAGCACGAGGGATTTACAAGAATACTAGTAATGTGTAGCACATATTGCTAGTAAGCTTTTATAAAAAAAATACCTAAATGTTAACTATGAAGCACAAAATAAGTTAGGTAGGTCTATATTCATGCATACTCTTATTATTATTCTTTTAACATGATAAGTAGTACTTACCTACTTATAGCGAAGGTTGAGTTTTAGTATCCTAGACTAGTACGTCATTTACCCAGAGTTTCTGCCAACAGAAATGCTGGCCCGACCTTGGGAATTAGGTATTTAACCTGACAATGCAGGTAACAAATAATCGGATTTTAATTTCGTTTGGAATGTACAAAAACATTACCCTCTTTCTTGGGGCAGTCAGTTAAAAAGCGGGGCACTAAGTATCGTCAAAATTTAGTCAATCTTGCAGCCAGTTTATCGTAGAGAGATAGAAAGAGAGAGAGAGAGAGAGAGAGAGAGAGAGAGATAAACTAATAAATTATAAAACATAGTAGAAATCGCTTAAACGGTGATGGAAAACATCAGGTGGGCTAGCATGGTGGACTGCAGCCTAATACCTCTCATTCTAAGAGGATACCCGTGCCCAGTAGTGGGACAATATATGTGTTGATGGTAGTAGAAAGAAAGAAAAATGTATTTAGCCAACATCTTGATAATTATTACACACACATGATAGCAGAGTCAAAGGTCCGTGCCTTGGATTGAACTCGAGATCTTTGACTTGGCAGTCCAATGGTCATATCACTAGGCTATCGCCGTTTCGATATCAGAAGAAAATGTTGATTAAATTTATTAAATAAGTAAGTAAATACATTAATAAATCTTGTTAAATAAATACCTGCTGTAAGTAATAGTTGCTCATATATTATATAAATATTAGGTAGCGTAATTAATGCTACATAATTAAATTTAGTCTGTCTCACATTATGTTTGTACATCAAAACTATTGCGGTGTCGCGCTCGATTGAACATTATTTAAGCTCAATTACAAAAATAGAATAAAATGTATTACTATAACATCATCATACTATAATACCTGTTTTTCCTGAAGGGTTCGGCAGGGATGTACCCACTAATATATTGCCACATTTTGCCGGTATTTTTATGTTTAGGTCCCATGTGGAGAGCCCTGGGCACAAATCCAGACCCCGAGCTGCTACTGAGAATTGCGTAGAAAAACTCAATAGTAAGTACTTTGATTGACCTGGGAATGGAACCCACGATATCTAGTGTAGCGGTTGCGCTTAGGATCGCTAGATTAATGCCTAATCCTTCAGGAAATACAGGCGTGATGGTATGTTATGTAACTTAGTATCATCTTCGACCCATGTATCGTCCCACTGCTGGGCACAGATCTACAGTCAGAGTAGGATATATCACGCTAGCCTACTGCGGGTTGGCAGACTTCAAACATCGTTAATGTGGTTTTTTTAATGAAATACTCAGTAGCAGCTGGAAGTTTAGATGGCAATAGGCTCGCCCTCCTACATGAAACTTAAAAAAACGGGCACACTGTGTTTAATTTGTACATCTCTCCCTAACCCTTCGGGAAATATAGTCTTAATAGTAAACACACCATTGAACATTGTGATGTTAGAAAACCACAATACAGAAATCTCAACACTTTAACTAAAGAGGTTCAAAGGACCAGACTACAATCTACACGGAGTGCTGTTGAATCCGTCGATTGAACGTATCTTAAAGAAAATTAGATTTTTTCCCCACATGCTCTGAACTAGACTTGAATAACTAGTTACGAAAAAAAGTAACACACAGAAGTCTCAATATTAACCTAACCACATTCTTTCTAGTTATAATTACAAACATACACTCATTCCTCTTTCCACAGTGGTAGGCAGAAACTATAGACCCCCAAGACTTGCAACGACTCTTCTTCCACATACATACATCTTTTCATATACACGCACCTGACCTTTCTGAAAGACTGTGTGAAAATAGTGGATTCGGCGTAAAATGACAATTTACACCTAATAATCCTACGATAGAAATTTATGAGCAAAAGTTTTAATACTTAATCGTGAATAAGTAATGTGTAATAGCCGAATAAATAGCCAAAAACCAAGAAAAAAAAAATTTGCGCCCAACCCTGACGCTTTAGTGTTAACCTGGGCATTCTTTGAGTGACATATTTGTCTTTTGAACACGCAATTAACAGCCAAAAAAACACTCGCAAGTCTGTAACACAAATCATGTAGATAACACACTACTGCTCATCTTGTTACCGCAGAAAGGCGTAAAAACAAGGAGGAAAACTACAAGAGGTGGTACTTAAGGAAATGGGAGGCCGTCTCTCATGCTCCACTTAGTTATCCTACACCTGATTACACGAGCTTCACTGGGTATATAGAAAGGTACATGTGTATATGAGATGTATATACTCGTAAGTACTACGCTCCTTAGGGTCAGTACACACAGACGCGACGCGACGGCGACGCGATGATTCTTGAAGAGGCTAGTGGTTCTGCACCGCGCAGCGCGGTCCTGCGAGACGAATCGCGACGTCGGTCATGAGTCGTATCTTGAAGTCTGTGTGGTCACTGACAGCACGACATCTGCTGCGCGGCATATAGCAACGCTGCAGGGCATTTTGGAATAATCACAATAACATTTATTTGTCATTTATCTTTCTTAAATCTAGTTTAAAAAATATATGTAAAACATCAACTTGTAAAAATGTCTTGAAAATATCTATTTACAGAAATAAATATCATTTAAAATGTACGCTCAGCGTCGCGGCTCATCGCGTTTCAGTGTGAATTGACCCTTATAGTGCGATTTAGGCCTGGTGCCCACTGGCGGTCCTTTGGTACGGCAAGGGACCGTCAACTAACAAATTATAGACACAATGCAAAGCTATTGTTCTTGTGACCAAGGGATCTTACCCGAAAATGACTCAACTCAAAAATGTTAGTATTATGCTGTATGTAATTTTATTAGAAGCGGGATTTTTTTAATAACAGGTAAACTTCTTAAATATTATTATTGCAAGAAATTGTTCTTTTTTTTGGAATAAATAAGTTGCCATCACTTTTGTTTGACCTTTTTTCCCGTGCTTATTAATAATTAATTATTATCCGCTTAAAATGGCGAAGGAAAACATCATCGACTTGTGAAGTCTATCAACCCGCAGTAGGCTAGCGTTTTGGACTATAGTCTAACTCCTCTCATTATGAGAGAAGATCCGTACCCATGATTGATGATGAAGATGATTAGTATACTTACAGATAGATTGGTCCTTGGAAAAGGACAAAGGCTAGCTTTTATCTTAAAAAACTCCTATAGGATGCGTGTAAAAAAACATGAACACATTGACTGCCTCAGTAGTCTAGTTGTCCTAAGCGCGTCTGCTACGCTAGAGGTCCTGGGTTCGATCCCCAGGTCGAGCAAAGTGTTATTTGGTGTTTCTATGAAATTCTCAGTAGCAGCTCGGAGTCTAGATTTGAGCCCGGTGAATGGCAATAGGCTCGCCCCTATTACATGGGATCTAAACATACCGGCGAACTGTGGGTGTACATTAGTTCCACCTCTGCCTAACCCTTCGGGGAAATAAATGCGTGATAGTATGTTAAAAATATGAACAACTGTTGGTATTTCTATAAAGGTGAAACTTTATCCTAAAAACGCCATCAACATCAACCCTTCCATAGCTATTTGCAAGTTTCTTATCTTAAATTCAAGTACATTGTCTTATCGAATCACTGAAAGGATCGAATAAGTCGAAGATGGATTTCCTTTGTCAAGGCTCTCGGTAATGGAAACCTTGGTGATCCTTTTAAGGTTAAATACTTTAGAAGAATGGTACTTTTATTCTATGATTTTAATATGTCTGCTCATGATAATTATGACTCCCTCATTGGTCTAGTGGTCCTAAGCGCGACTGCTACGCTAGAAGTCCTGGATTTGATCCCCAGGTCGAGCAGTGTTATTGGGTGTTTCTATGAAATTCTCAGCTCTGAGTCTGGTTTGTACCCAAATGTCCATCAAAAATATTAAATACATACTTTCGCGCCTTTATTCCCCGAAGGGTTAGGCAGAGGTGTACCAATGTACACCCACAGTTCGCCAGTATGTTTAGGTTCCATGTAGGAGGCTCCTTATGTCATTAACCAGGCATCAAATCCAGACTCGAAACTGATACTGAATTTCATAGAAAAACCCAATAAAACTTTGTCTCGACCTGGGAATCGCACCCAAGACCCCTAGAAACCACTAAGACTAATGAGGCAGGCTTGCTAACATATTATTGGATATTCAACTTACTCAAGCAAAATACTTCCAGTAATTTCATTAAAATCTCAATATACCCACTTGTATGTAAATCAATTCCCATCACCCGTCTTGATAGCTTTTCTAGACAATCCATTCTAGCTAGAACATCGTTACAAACTAGTTTATCAAGTTTAGCTCAACGACTATCCTTATAGGTACTCACGGCTTCATACCAAACTGTAATCCAGTATATCATGATCTCTCAATTTACTGAAATCCTATACAATAGGAGGCCAGGCCTAAACTGGATACTTATATCTTGAGTCATGTGTACTTGTTTTCTTAAAATAACTTCCCTAACTAGACACTGACTAAATAAGGCGTGTACTGCGTCCAACTGACTATTTATCTGTACATCCATCAACGTTGACTATTTTGAGAATCTTGCAAGCAATACGTTTGTTTGAAGGTGGGGAGATATTTTTTTTACCGAGTGTATTTTTTGTACGGTTGCGTATTTAGACTTGTTTCATGGTACGGTATTTATGCGTCTCTATTTAGTAAGTTTAATATAGCGGATTAAAAACAATTATTTTCGTAATTAAACTACTTGAAATCTAATTATAAAATTAAAAATTTTAACAGGCCGTTGTCTGTACTTTTTAGATTTGAAGGTAAACCAATATAGTTGGTCTTATTAGAGCAACAGAAGCTGAAACATAAATTTTCAGAAAGTTTGTCTTTCTGTCTGTATGTTTGTACACGCATCACGCAAAAACTACTGCACGAAATTGGATGTAGGTATTGCTGGAGGTCTAACTTTAAAAAAAAACGTTTCATGTTGATACAGTAAGTTATAGTAAGTTACTCCCTTAAATGTGAGTGAAACCACGGGCAATGCAACTTAATAACACTGCTCGTTTAGGAATAGAACCCAGGACCTCTGATATCTCTAGATTAATGAGGTGGTCAAATATAATACGTTCAACAAAAACAACAATCTTATCGTAGGTGTGTATTATTCGCAACCGCCGCGTGTGTATGAAAAGATGTATGAATGTGGAAGAAGCGAAAAAGATATGCTAGACTCGTAGCAAGTGGCAGTCTATAGTTCCTGCCTACCCCTCTGGGAAAAAGGCATGATTGTATGTATATAATTACTTATGTATATGAAGCGGCGGTAGCCTAATGGCTAGGGCGTCGGACTTGCAATCACGTGGTTGCCGGTTCGAACCCCACCCATTGAACTACCGACGTGAACCCACTCGTAACACAAGCATTTAGCTTAGCACGAGGGGTTAACAAGAATACTAGTAATGTGTGACCCACATTGCTAGTAAGCTTTTTTTAACCCGGCAAATGTAGTCTGCACACCAAGTGTGCAAAAAAATGTGCGATTTTTTTTATCATGGAAATTCGTAAAACTATATTTTTCCTACTCTAATTTGCAAAAATTGTAGGGAAACGAAAAGGATGGCAATAATAGTCATATATGCACCTGCATACTGCACATTTTTGCATAGGTTGCATTCTAATCGTGGGAGAGGTTAAAAAAAAAAAATTGTGCGACTAGTACAAAATGTAACTACGATGTAATACGTTTATTACTACAGAGTACAAACTTGATATCGTCCCGTGTACCCTAAACGCTAACAACAGCTTACAAGTAAGATTGCATCACGCATTCAACTCGCTTTAGTCAGCCCCACGTGCATTGATAACTGGTGCGCCTACCTTTGTTATACAAAACATTTCATTGCAAAATGCTAATTTACAATACCTGTTTTATTTGCAAGATTCATCATTCGAATTGTACTTTTTCTAAATTATTCCATCACCACTACTCGAAAAACGGTGAAGGAAAACATCGTGAGGAATTCGGCATGTCCTAGAACCAAAAATTCGAAGACATGTGACATCTACCAACCCGCACTGGGCCCGCGTGGTGGATTACCTCCCACTCCTACGTGCCAAGAGGAGGCCTGTGTGCCTGCAGTGGGAACATAGGTTATAGGTTAACATTATAGGCTGATTATGCTGTGTGGAGTCGATTGACTTATTGGTCTATTGCAGTGATAGTGAAATCATAGCATGTGTTAAAATATTTTGAGTGCGGAACTTAGGAATTTAGGTACTTATCTAATCGAAACAGCTTATTTCTCGGTACCTTATTAGTCGAGTGGTCCTAAGCGAGACTGCTACGCTAGAGGTCTTGGAATCAATTCCCAAATCAAGCAGTATTATTGATTTTTTCTATGAAACTCTCAGTAGAAGCTCGGAATTTGGATATGTGCCTGCCTGGTGAGTGGCAATAGGCTTACCTCCTATTACATGGGACCTAAACATACCGGCGAACTGTGGGTGTTCAATAGGAGGCGAGCCAATTGCCTTTAACCAGGCACAAATCCAGACTCCGAGCTGCTACTGAGAATTTCATAGAGAAACCCATTAATACTTTAGCAGTCGAATCGAGTGTAGTACTCAACATGTAGCCTAATTATAAATTCAAGCACTAAATGTAGTATATTTCTCATTGTCACTTCAAACGCATAGTTATCAATCCATTGGCTCTGTTTGCACCTCGACTAAATGCGTCAGAGATCGTTATCTTAATAATATGCATGTACACAAACCTACCTATGAATATTAATATTCACGCTAGCTCCACATTAAGGGTAACCAGTACACATATATTATGTACTTCGGCACTTCAAAGCGAACAGGCGTGCTTAGAATTTTGCTTAGAGACTGAGTTGACATTTGCAAAGAAATCGAAATTATCATAGAATGAATAATCTTTTGGTTAAGGCAGATCGACACGCATTTTATCAACTAAAACTCATTCCTAAATGAGTATTAAAACTTTTGCTTAAATACGTCATTGTCACAAATAGTAGTGTAAATTGTAAGTTAATTTGCACTATTATCAGTTATGAATTTTAATAAAATAACATAATAGGGCGGCGGTAATCGCTTACTACAAGGCGATCGGTCTGCTCGTTTGCCCCCTAACCCATAAAAAAACCCCCATTGTGCCACATACTATTTTCAACTCAACTGTAGTAACAACTACCTGGCAGTGCGTTAAGTTGGCTTACAAGTAATAATAAACAAAACTTTGCGCCAAAAATTAAAATAACAAATTTACTTTACTTTAGAAAAGTTAAACCGCCGAAAAAAAGAATCGCTACGCATGACCATCATGTCATCTACAATTTGTAAAACTCCCAATCAAATTGGTAAGCGACCACATTATCCTAAAGTAGGTACCTCCAATTTATTTCCTCTCGATTTATATATACGGTTCAAAATACGTCGGTGATGAGCAGAGGTCAACACTCAACAGAATGAATTATATCCGATGTCCTAGATCCTGGGATAACCTCATTCCTTGCGATGTGTTATTGTTGTGCCAAATTGGCACTGTAGCTAATTCCACTATACTTGTGCCACAGTGGATATGATTTAGTAGAAGTTATTATTACGTACATCTTTTACTGTTGTAGCTAGAATATTCTGGATTAGAGATTTTTTTCGAAACAGCAAATAAATTGCTGAGTTAGTTAACATTTGTACGACTGCAGAAAAATGGATAACGTAATTGTCTACCTAAATACTTTGTTTTCATATTTCTATAACTTGTGTACTTATGTCCTGTTTATTTTATTGACTACTTTGTTTAATGTACACTATAATTTTAAGCAGGTCAGTTAATACGACTTTCTAATCGTAAATTCGGACTCAAAAATCCAATGATTTTCAGACAAAAATACATTTGACCAACCAGTTCTGTCACAATTATTTTTGCCTGTTTTTTTTTTCGTTTAAAGTACTTTTGTGTGGTTTAAAGTTTTGACTGTAACATATTATATATACCGCAACCAAATTGCGGATGTTCTTAAAAAAGGCCAGGTTCCGAGCACCCTAAACCGACGGTCATGCATGAAGAGATTAATGAATGTAGATGAAGCGAAAGTAGTGTGCCAGGATCGTAGCAAGTGGAAATCTATAGTCTCTGCCTACCCCCATGGGAGACAGGCGTGACAATATGTATGTATGTATGTATATTATATCTAGGTATAATATATTATAAAGAGGTAAAGATTGTGAGTTGGTAGGGGTAATCTCTGGCTCTACTGGACCGATTTTGAAAATTCTTTCACCAATAAAAAGCTACATTAATCCCGAGTGACATAGGCTATATATTATCCCGTAAAATGACAAGAAACCACGCGAGCAAAGCCGCGGGCAGAAAGCTAGTGTAATATAAACTTCGTCTAACGTAGCAGTTGCGCTAACAGGCACTGAGCAAATGAAACAGTCCCATACATAATCTTAATAATTATTAATATCACTCAAGCATTCAGGTAGGAAATGTCTTCGTTACAGCCGAGCTTATCGTTCCGCAAACGGTTTATTTGAATATTAACCCTACAAAACGTTGAGCAGTTATTGTTATTATAACATATAATATAGGCTTTTATCATCCCTTTCTTGCTTAAGACAACCATAACATGAGATGGGGTTCATTTGCACCCCATCTCCAGTTGAGGTTGCGAATTTTCGCATAATGTAAAATGAACATCCGGAACTTGATTAAAAATGTAACCATTCACTCTTATATTAGACAAGAAATCGTCACGCCTGTATTCCCCGATGGGTTAGGCAGAGGTGTACTAATGTACATCCATTCGCCGGTATGTTTAGTTGGCGGGCCTATTGCCATAAACCGGACAGGAACATTAAATCCGAGCTGCTACTAAGAATTTCGTAGAAAAATTCAATAACACTGTTCGCCCCGAGGATCGAACCTAGGACCGAACGGGGAATCGATACCCGCGAACGTGCGTGTACATAAGAACACCTCTGTCTAACCCTCCGGGCAAACAGGCGTGATGGTATATTCAACAAATTTTATTCCAAGAACTTTTAAAGCATGAAACAGCTCTTAGGTTTACTTGAAAATGTTGTCAGAATTATTATTTATTTTCCACCTCTTCTATGTAAAGGAAACTAGTAAAATTTTAAAGGAACATATAGGAATACCTAGGTATAACCTACGAGGTTATAAAAGCAGTAAATCATCAGTTTAGGTACTGTTTCTAAAATAACCTTTTCATATTTTATTTTCTCTTCTAGCAACTAGCTACAACCTTTATCAAATCTAGCGAGATTTTTATGGTATCGATATTACTATCCTGCGAAATTTTCAACCAATTGAAAGTCGATGAATATATTTTTTTAGTTTTATTCTCCGATAGCAAAAATAACCACAGATTTGACTATTTTCCCTAGACCATTCAATCACTTGCAATATTTAGCAAGCAATGGCATACCATTCTTTATAACCTAAATTACAAGTTTGGCCAACTCCAACCGATTTTGACATAACATAACATACCATCACACCTGAATTCCCCGAAGGGTTAGGCAGAGGTGTACTTAATATACACTCACAGTTCGCCGGTATGTTTGGGTCCCATGTAATACGGGGCGAGCCTATTGCCATTCACCGAGCACAAATCCAGACTCCGAGCTGTTACTGAGAATTTCATAGAAAAACTCAATAACACTTTGCTCGACCTGGGGATCGAACCCAGGACCTCTAGCGTAGCAGTCCCGCTTAGGACCACTAGACTAATGAGGCAGTCCGATTTTGACGGCTTAATATTTTGTTTGATCGTGTCATATTTCCGAGATCGATCAATACTCAATACTTTATTGCATTCCATCAATTAGTCATACGGAAAATTTGTGTTTCTTTTTTGCATACAATGTAATACATATCAATATATTGCAACTTTATTATTTAATAGGGAAGCTCTTATTTTGAATATGACGCCATAAAATATCATTAGCTTTCTTAAAATCGCTACACTACCTCCAATGCTAATAGATTTGTGGGATGATTTTTTTATTTATTTTTTACAAATAGAATCTTTCTACAATTTATTTAAAAAATCAGACGCGCCGCAGCGTGTCCAGCTAAGTTCAAAGAAAAAGGATCCGTGTGTATTTCGAGCTACTTTTGATCCTTATAATAACACAAATCAGTTCATAAACAGTTCGTAAAAAAAATTACACACAGTAGAATAATTAGAACCTCGTCCTCTAAAGAAATACAGTTATTATTCAAAAGGCAAGGCATACAATGTGGTCATTTCAACAAAACACCAAAATGGCCATTCACAAAACAAGCAAGAAACAAAGCCACGTGGTGTTTTGCCCAGTGAATGGGGCCCCTTGCCATACATCAATGCCAATTTAATTATTCTGTTCTAAACGGACAATTCTCAATCTACTAATTGCATCTAAACTAATTAAGTGGCGGTAATGTTTCACTGGAATACAAAGAGAATTCAATCAAGAATCTGCAAGTAATTAAGTTACAGTGGTTTCTTTATACTTAATCGTTACTTGATCCAATTAGGATACTTGAAATGCTTGCCTGGGGATTTTGTAAGTGGATTTCTTAAAGAGAAAACAATTATTAGTATTTTTTGTGTGTTTGTTTAACTCCTTGATAGGTTAGTCAAGTAGTCTGAAGCGTACCTACGGAGCCTGAAGTCCTGCTTTCGATCTCCAGATCGAGCAGTGCTATTAAGGTTTTCTATAAAATTCTGAGAAGCATTCAGTTTGTATTTTTATCCGGTTAATGGTAATAGGCTCGCCCTCTCTTACAATACCGGCGAATTGTAGGTGAACAGATGTGATGGTAGTATGTTAAGAACATTAAAATGTGAGTAACTCCAAGTAAAAGGGGTTATAAACCTTTACATTACATACCATCACGCCTGTATTCCCCGAAGGATTAGGCAGAGGTGTACCAATGTACACCCACCTTTCGCCGGTATGTTTAGGTCCCATGTAATAGGGGGCGAGCCTATTGCCATTAACCGGGCACAAATCCAGACTCCGAGCTGCTACTGGGAATTTCATAGAAAAACCCAATAACACTTTGCTCGACCTGGGGATCGAACCCAGGACCTCTAGCGTAGCAGTCGCGCTTAGGACCACTAGACTAATGAGGCAGGTTATAAATAGCTCATGTTCTAATGCGAAGAACGGAAATGGAAGCTCATACTCGTACCTAATAATAAATACTTGTTATCAACCCGGTTGGACCAACTGCAGGGCAAAGGCTTCCTTCCATTGCTCCAGGCTTAAAGCTTTTACAGCCCAATTTGTCCGGGCGGCGGGACGAACAGGGGGCCTAGACAATGTTACATTTTCATTATCGATAACGAAGTTAGATATCCAAAATGGATGGCATTGGCATAACTTTTCGATATGTCACGTGATGAAATTATGTCAAATCCATACATTTCTGATATCTAACTTCTTTATAGATAATGAAGATGTGACATTGTCCAGACACCTGGACTCCTATTTAAAGGAGTGCAGTTCGTCCCGCCATGCGCCATCCCCAACTGGGCTTCCCTCGTCGTCAAACGAAACAACACTAACAATTACTAGTTTTAATTTACCTTGGAAACTACATCACTATATTGTATTAGCACAGGCTAGCTGCCGATGGCGCTATTACCGTAGTTAATAGGGTAACGAGCTCATCTCACAGCTTCTGCTATTGATACACTCTCAGCGTTAGTTGGTTTGCATAATCAAAACGTTTTTATTATTAATCAAGCCTTTGCAAACGCCTCTCACTCACTTATAAAAATATTTACTTACGATAACTTATGTGGCGTATCAACATGAAACATGTACCGTATTTTATGATCAATTTTTACAGAAATTTTAGGTAGTAGTATCTCGCTGGCATGTCTACGTGCCAGCATGTATAGGTAGGTCGGCACAACCGGCACTAGACTCCCGCAGAATATCGACGTGAAGTAGCAGCATGGAGCGCCGAAGGCCCAATTCGTCCCTCAGTCCCAACCTTCTCCTTTTTTTCCTTCCCCTCCCTTTTCCTTTTAAGCAATGGCAACACGCGGGCGATACCCCTAGTGTTGCAAGCGTCCATAGGCTACTGTAACCGCTTACCATCAGGCTGACAGGCATGCTTGTTTGCCACTTTAGGAGTAATAAAATTATTCAAAGAGTTTTGATAGAGATTTGTTGAATAAAGAAGTATATAAATTCCGTTTTTTTTCGTGATCTCGCATCCATCGCTTGTAATATTTAAAATGTCTTTGATATTACAAAACCGATGCATCGCAAAATTTACGCAAAATTGTGTGTTAATAAATTTAAAGTGCTGCCAAATTTCTGGCTTACAAGCGTGTCGCCATGCAGTCTTTCTCGTTTCACCCCACAAAAAACTACAAGGGTCCTTACCTCCACGTGCTTAAGTACCGATATAATGTCACCGCCCCCTCTCAAATGTTCCCAGGTACCCCTTTCTGACAGGCCCAAAAAACTTGACTTAATCACAAATTCAAGGGGTGAAATTTACATCTTAGGCACCCAACTTTTGAATAGAGTTCTGACAAAAATAGGCTTTGGAGATCGCATTTCGATTCATGAATGTTGAATTCCAACTTTCTTTTATTTAGCGCCTTGGAAAAGATTGGAATTAAATCAAATGATCTGTAAGAATTTTTTTGGAACGAATCTTTTTTAGGCGAAGGGAGCAATTTATTTGTGATGGTGTAATTTTAACGAACAAATTTTTTAAGTAAAATTTAATCAAACAGAAATATTATTTGGACGGAGTGCTCTGGTTTTTTCTTCTCGATTTCAGCTCTTAATATATTCAATTTTAAGCTACATGTTTTTTTTATTAGGACAGATTTTCGAATAAAAATGATTTAGGAATGAAAATAAATGGCAAAACAAAATATTAAATTGCATTATTTATTAAAAATTGAAATCAAAGCCGAGCGTGACCTTTAGGACGAGCCCTAATTGAAGGGTTTAGACTTAAATGAAAAAGTTGCAATATATCATAGTTATGTAATATTTTATATTGATTCGTGAGCTCAAATAGATCAAAGGGGTTTGAATTAATAGTTTTCAACGCTTACAAAAGTCGGGAGCCTAGAAGTAATTTACCGTAGATATTTATTAAATACTAATGAACTACAGATTTTCTCTATTCTTAGTGTTATTAATAAAAATAAAAAAACATCATCTATACTAATATTATAAAGTATGAAGAGTTTGTTTGTTTGTTTACTTGAACGCGCTATAGGCTATATATCATCACGCTAAGACCAATAGGAGCGGAGCAGAAATGAAAAATGTTGCAAAAACGGGAAAAATTTAAATGAAAAAACCACGCGGACGAAGCCGTGGGCGGAAAGCTAGTATACTATATGTTTCTATAATGTATTTTATCTCCTTTTCCCTGTACCACAAAACATCACGTGTAAGACCTATTATTTAGGTTCATATGACATTTTATATTTTTATGATTATCAAAAACGTATTTATAACGAAAAAACTAATTTGTGACGAAAACTTTTATTGAATAGAATAATCTTTACTGTACACCACGATAAGTAAGGATACATACAATGGCGGTCTTATCAACATCCTTTTTCATTTATTTCGTATTGACCATAAAACAAAGTTTATATAAATACAGACTATTCATTCTGAGACCTTGAACCATTCTGAAAGCCGTTAAATAAAAATAATTGTATCTCACGACAGCAGCAGCATGATGCACAAATGTGTCCATTTTCTGTATCAATATCCCTTGATTCATCTCTCAAGACAGTGTCCAGCCAAAGCTGCGACAAATGGACCATCTTAGACATGTATTTCTAAGTTAGCCAGACGCTATCCAAGAATCTACTCTCTAGTTTTTCGGATAAGTCTAGTAAAAAAGAAATTGTTTGCACCTTAAGGAAAAAAGCAATAATAAAAGCTAAGGTCTCGGTAGCTTCGTTGGCAAAGCGTCTACTGTACCTTCTTAACCAGAGAGACGCAGGTTGAAACCCTGCCTGAGATCGAATGTTTCATTCACTAGAAATTTTCTTTCATGAGAAAATTCATATCTTTGTGAACATTTCGCAATATTTAATGCTAAAATATAATAAAAAATAAGCAACAAAAGCTACGCCTGCTTGACTATCGTTGTAGTCAACAAATAAATAATGAAATTTGCTGCCTAATTCCTCCCTGAGTCGTCTTTCTTTTACTATTCTCCTTCCCCTCCCTTTTCCTTAAATAGGCTTGGCAGTGCATCTGCAACTTCTTTGGTATTGCAGATGTCCATGGGCGGCGATGACTACTTACTATCAGGTACCTCGCCTGCTCGTTTGCAGTTATTCCATAAAAAAACCGTATTTGTTTAGACTCTTTCAATTGATATCATACCATCAAGGTAAGGCTTGAGGGGAACTTACTTTCTAATTGATACTAGGATTTGAAATACGTGGTTTTGGAGCGCAATTCCAGACTCGGTCTCATATTGTAAAATCAAAATTCCAAGAATTTTTCAAGTTACAATATTGTTCTTTGCGTTATTCTTGCTATGAATGAAGCACAATTTCCATCAGAGTCGCTAAGATGTCGTAGCCAAGTTCTTCAAGGCGAGGCCCGTCTGCCGGCTAAGCAGAAAAGTAGTATTATGTAATAGATTTATGTTCGCAAGCTCAATGTCGTACTACACAGCCTCCGGAAGAGGCTTACGTTATGAGATTCTTTGTATGTTCCAGCTGATATTATGCAGAAGGCTTGTAGTTAAGAGGATAGTATTCGCTGCGCGCTCCATACAAAAGTAGTTTGGTCCTATCTTGAATTTTAACCAATGAAAGTCTATGAAATGTTGCAGACAATCTTATCATTAAAATACGTGTTCCTTGAACGTAAAATTTCGTATAAATATATACAAATACTAAAAACGGTCTAGTTCTGCCGATGTGTGTTCACAGTTCTAACCTAACCGATACATGTATTTAGAATTTTGCTGTTTAATCAGTAATTTTGTCGCTGAATCAGTAATTCTGTCGTTCAATCAGAATTTTTGATGTGCGGTTTTTTATATCCCTAAAAATTTATACCAAGAGTATTACTCGTAAGTTTAGTAATAGCAGCAAAAATATTGAATAGTGTCTTAAATGTCTTTGAATACCAGAGAGCGTTAAGTAATATGACCATCGGACTGCCAAGTCGTAGGTTTTAAGTTCGGATCTAAGGCTGACTTTTCGCAACGGATATTCGAAAGATAGTGTCAGGCTTTTTGAACTACCACTAACGATTGTCATAGGTGTTCGTCTGACAACTGGGACCGACGGCCTTACGTGCTCTCTGAGGCACGGGTCTAAATATGTTTAGGTTAACTTTGAAGATACACTGCGTCCTAGACGCTAGAGGTCTTGGGTTGATTCCCGGGTCGAGCAAAGTGTTCCTGGGTTTTTCTATGAAATTCTCAGTAGCAGCTCAGAGTCTGGATCTGTGCCCGGTTAATGGCAATAAGCTCGCCCCCTATTACATAGGACCTAAACATACCGGCGAACTGTGGGTATACATTAGTACATCTCTGCCTAACCCTTCGGGGAATATAGGTGTGATGGTATGTTATTTTATGTTGTTAACCTTGAAAATATCAGCGCATTTATAACTTCGCCACGGGAACTTGAGTCTTCTTCTTTAGGAAGTAGTATCGATTTCATAATAACGTCCGTCCGTCTTGTATCGTACCTGAACTCCAGTCTAGTCTAAGTTCGGAGTTTGTAACTCACGCGCCAATCTCGGCAACTCCTCAACTTAGTCAAGATATTATTAGTGCTGTATTCAACTTCCTATCTCACATTCAGTTGAACTTGCGTTACGGTTAAATGCTTTTGGAACTGGAGAGTTAATTGGATCTCAATACGTAATAAATAGAATTGTGAACAAAGCGATTTTAAGTTCGGGAGCATTTTAAAGGTAGTAGTGTCTCGTGCCTCATGCCTACATGCCAGTACAAATGTGTCCTTACGACCGGAGAGGATCTACCTTCCCACAAAATATCGACGTGAAGCGGCAGTATGCATACTGTTGCGTTTCGTGTGGTGATTGTGGAGCGCCAAAGGCCCAATTTCTCCCTCAGTCTCCCTCCTAAATATGCTCGGCAACGAGTCTGCAACTACTTTGGTATGGCAGATGTTCATGGGCGGCCATAACTACTTACCATCAGGTAGTTCACCTGCATGTTTGCCGAGTAAAAAAAAAACAGTTCATATTTTTACACCCTCCATTTATGAACTTAACCCAGGCCATCGTCCTTAACGAGCAGGCGACGCGTTGTTGCAAAAAAAAAACGGCCATCGCCCTTGTTTACCTACTTATCTTTCAGAATCTCATTGTATCATATTAAGAGGAGTGTCCCTCGCGAACGCAACAATGTTGCACAGTTGTCGCTGTCTCTATCCCTCGCGATGCGAACGCGTGCCCGAGAGGAGAAACAACAATACATTTGCAACATTTTCACGCGTATTTCTTATGTTCCGAATTTTGGAGATTACTCCTATAATATTGTTAATACGTAAAAAAAAATCTTAAAAAATATATTCACTATATTATCTAGGTTTCTTTCGAATCAGAATGTTTCTGTATTGATACATTGTCGAGAAATACTAGCATAAAGTTGGGCCGTTTTTCAACGAAAATTGCCAATCTTTGAGCTCGTTTAACTTGTTAACCGTATACTGAGATGAAATTGTATACTACAGGAACACGTATTTTAATGATAAGATTGTTACTGCAAAATTTCAATGACTTTCATTGTTTAAAATTCAAGCAAGGGCCAAACTACGTTTTTATGGAACGCGAAGCTGATACTATCCTCTTAACATGTAACTGTTGTTTACCCCTAATCAATAAAATAAAACATGCCTTTGCTATGTCAACATATTCCTTTGATTCTTTTAAATAATTATGTTGTCCATATAATTATACGAACCCTCCTTAGTTAAACTTCAAAGTTAGAATGATTATTACCTTCATGCGTTTAGTTAAACCATTGTTGTGCCTGCAGGAACTCACGACGCAGGATTGCACGACACTGTATATTAATTTATTATTTGTTGTTATTATAAGTACAAGTATATGTACTTGCATATTGACCCTTCGACTCCAAAGGGTGTAGAGGAAACCCGAGGGGTGGATTTAGTATGACTTCATGTTTTGGAGCACCGTCGTTTTGTAAACCTAGTAGAGTAGGCGAGCCATTTGATGGTACGTATTCATCGCCGCTCATGGACATCTGCAATACCAAAGGAGTTGCAGATGCGTTGCCAAGCCAAGGAAAAGGGAGGAAAGCTTAGGGAGGAACTGGGCCTCTAGTGCTCCACACTCACCGTACAAAACTTAACAGTATGCATATTGCTGCTTCGTGGAGGTATTCTGTGGGAGAGTAGTACTTCCCCAGTCGTGTCGAGTGTCGACTCATTCATGCTGGCATGTAGACATGCCAGCGAGACACTACTACTACAAAGGTGGTATTTGTACTTTCAAATAAATACAACGGTTTAATAACCGGATTACCACGTGTCTTTGTTTCGTCTGTCTGCCACGTGTCTGTGACGTCAGTCTAGGAAAACCTACATTCTCATTGATTGAGACTGTATTTTTAAGTAACTGAAACAAGCGATCAACCCGCGAACCGCCGTGGTACAGAGCTAGTTAACAAACATATTAATTCATAATTCAACTACTAAAATGTAAATGAAACTGGTTAGCATTAAATCACAGTAGCACCCAAATGAATAAATTCATGCCCAAGTTTAGCTAGTTTAGCGAACAAATAGTTTAAATAGTGGGCATGAAACAGGCCTGTGTATACACGTATATCATTTAGTTGGGCAAACTTTGGGCTAAATAATGAGGTGCCGGCGCCGGAAGGTGAATAAATTGTTTTTGTATTCATGTTATATTTCACGGAAGAATACAGAATGATTTAAGGAGAGAGGTTTTGGTACGCGGTAGAATCTATTGGTCCTTTTGGCTTGGTATTAGCGGCTTCTATAAACTGGGAGATTTTCTAAGGAGTAAGCTCCCCCTTATTTCATCTGGGGTTTAGGTATGTGTCAGTGGTTCGCATTCCCCCAGAAGGTAAAGTGGCGTTTCATCAGCCTCTTCACAACGTCTACGGGTTCGCGTATCGCTCAGCCTTAGGTTCAACATGTGCTTGTTTAAGCAACAGTGTCTTGTAAAGGCTCCCGTGACAATGCGCAGATTGTTCCTACAGGAGAAGGTTTGGTTGAAAGGTTCGCTTGGACTTTAATTAAAGCATTGAAGTGGTACACGCCTACCTATTCCGTCCAGGGCTTGATGGCAGTCTGGACGCTAGGTTACCCACTTCTATCAAATTTTGTCTGAACGTAACAAATTATGACAAGGGCGATAGGTGCCTTCTCGGAAATGTAATGAACAGAATGGTCACCCAACTTTTTCCCGGAATCGAGAATCGATACTCTTATTAAAAGTGTAACGAATGAGCGATAAAACTGGAGAATTTGTGTGAAAATGTTTGGCTTTTTTTACTGTTTTTAACTTCAACCGACGTAACTTGATTGTTACAGATTATTTTGGTCCTTTGAGCCGATTTTATTACTTACTGTAAAAGAAAAAAACTTTCTTTACGATATGAAGACTTCTTCCTAGCCCTAACATTAATATAGTCTTGGGACCATTTGCTAAATACAAGTTTCCTTCCCTAGCCCGGACAGATTTCTAATTTACCTAACATGCTCGCAAACTATGGCCGCGGTTTAATATCCATTGTTACTATATTAACAACGCATCCTGCTAACTTAAAACAAACATTAGGTTATCATCACACTGAACGTGTACAGTAAATTGAACTCTAACAACGCGAGCATCCCAAAAGTTTGTTCTCAAATAACATACAGAAATCTGAACAATTAAGTTTAAAATGTAACTCAAATATTCGAAATGTTTTAAAGGACTAACCAAATATGCCCGAAGGACCAAAAATAAAAAGAACTTTTGTAAAAGAGTATTTATGTTGAGGGCACCTGACCCGAATTGATGTTAAAAATAAATGTATGTTCGAGTTTAATTGGATTTTAATTAGATCACTACTTAATTGTGTATTAATTTGTTTATCTTCTTTGAACGTAAATATCAAACATACATTATACACAAACACAGCGCCGCGATGTGAGGTAATGTTCTATGAATCAACAAGAACAGAAAGGGCTAATAAAATATGATAAAATCTGATGTTTTTTTTCTACTAATAGTTTATACCAACACGCCGCGTGTTTTATCGGCTTTCCTCTAATATACTAATTATGTATTCTACATATAAATATACCTCTTGAATCACTCTATCTATTAAAAAACCGCATCAAAATCCGTTGCGTAGTTTTAAAGATCTAAGCATTCATAGGGACAGTCAGACAGCGGGAAGCGACTTTGTTTTATTCTATGAAGTGATATATTTTGTTGATGTGTATTCTTCCACATAGGTTATCTGTTTTTATGTTGACATTGAGTTCTTAGATGCTGGGAACCTTCTATTAATTTTAATCCCGACTTCAGGCTATGTCTTACTTGTGTTGCCACGTAGGAAGTCTCGCTTGTATATTACAGGATACGGTTTCAGTTTGCCACTTCAAAAGGCAAAGTGGGAGGCATCATAAATATGTAGGTACTAGGCGTACATAATGTATGTGGAGAGTACGTGATGTGTCTATGAAAATGTAACCCGATTTTAGTGATTAATTAGAACACGACGCGTTCCTGTTTAGTTTCACTTTGATGTGTAAGATTAAGGGAGTTTTTTTTAATTAATGAGGTTTTGGTTTGCATGTAGGAATTACTTGAAATATTATTGTATTTTTTTTTCTACTTAGTAATTGGTATTGCAGATGTCTATGGGCGGCGATGACTTCTTATCATCAGGTGGTTCGCCTGCTCTTTGGCCAAGTTTTCCCATAAAAAAATATAGTGATGTAAACTGCATGCTGAAGGAGATTAAAGTATCCAAAGGCATCTTTTTGGCTTAATCTTTCAATTCTAAGAAAAACTACCTAATTCTACCTACTCTCATTTCAAAAGAGGTATACTCATTTCAAGAGAGATGATCCATTTTTAAGAGAGTTTCTCTAATTTCTAGAGAGGTGCTCTTATTTTAGGACCAGTGTTGTCCTCAATTCAAAAGTGGTGCTCTCATTTGAAGAGAGCTGCTCTAATTTCTAGAGAGGTGCACTCATTTCAAGAGAGCTGCTCTCATTTCAAGAGAGCTGCTCTCATTTCAAGAGAGCTGCTCAAATTCCGACAGTAATGGGCTAAACTAATTTAAAAATATGTCTGATAGATGAATTATTACATTAAATAATATCTTATTCAATATATTGAACCAAACAAACAAAATAATGGTATGAAATATTCGCGATAAGTAATCTTATCGACCTTGCGATATTTGACGTGACGTCTGTGATGTAAGTATATTATAAGAAACACAAATGTACAAAAAATGTCTTTCTTATAACCTGTAACACGTTATTATAATGTCATCACGCTTATATCCTCGAAGGGGTAGGCAAAATTGTACTTAGTACTCGCACGTTTAGCCGGTATGTTTACGTTTTAGGTTCCATGTATTAATAGGGGTCGAGCCTATGTACTTTATATAAACAAAACGCCTGTGTTCCCTGAAGTTTAGGCCGAGGTGTACTGCCGTCAACCCAAATTAAATGGATCTGGGAACGCAAAATAGACCGTAAGTATATTATTTTAGGTTTGTCATTATATCTTTTGGTTTATCTCGTAAATGATAAAAAATAAATTGGGCCACTATGTCGCTATGGGCTAATATGGTCGCTATTTAAAATATATTTTATAATAATCTAATTAAGGTGTTGTTGTTTTTATTATATTTATAACATTATTTAATTATCTATTTATAACATTTTATATATTATAATACTTGCTAATTAGAATCATTATATTGGTAACATAAGTCGTATTAGGTTATTAGTAGTTGTGTTTTTTTTTTCAAATGTAAATTGCATTCTTTCAGCTATTTATTTATCATCAAAATATTCCTTTAGGGTGTAGTATGATTTTTGACTTTGATACAAGATATTTTTGTAGGCAATTTTTAAATTTATTGTCGTAATCCGTGTTTTTTATAGAGTTTGGAAGCTTAGCATAAGTAGCTTAAGCACTTAGCTAAGCACGAGGGGTTAACAAGAATACTAGTAATGTGTGACCCACATTGCTAGTAAGTTTTTTAAATATAGTGCTATTCATTAGCCTGGTGATCCTAAACGCGATTGCTACACTAGAGATCCTGGGCTTGACCCGGAATCGAACCGTGTTTCTGGGTTTTCTCAGTAGCAGCTCGAAGTCTGGATTTGTGCCCGGTGAATGGCAATAGGCTCGCCTCCTAATACATGGGACCTAATCATACCGGCAAGTGTGGGTGTATATGAGTACATCTTTGCCTAACCCTTCGCGGAATACAGGCGTGATGGTGTTTTATGTTAAAATACTTATCTACTAAGTAAATTTTTTGTAACGTACCTACGATATTTCTTGAAGCTTAAAAATAAAATGATCGGCCCATAAAATGTTGGCCTCTCTCTACCTTTTTTAATTACCTGCTCTGAAAATTGTAAGTACTTTTTACCTGCATTGCTGTTAAATATCTAAGTACGCAAAGCCTTATTATTATATATTTACATACCTAGTATAAAATGAAGTCGCCTCCGCTGTCTGTTCGCGCACATCTTTTAAACTACTCAACGGTTTTAATGCACTTTTCAGCAATAGATAGAGTGATTCAAGAGGAGAGGTTTATATGTATAATACATACATATTATATTACAGAAAAGCCGAGAAACCACGCGGGCGAAGCCGTGGGCGGAAAGCTAGTTTAATTATAATTAAGTAGAATGGAGATAATTTAATCGTTTTCAGTGCGTGGGTTTACAAAGAGTACGGCTACAAAATACAGGTCAGGATTCGTCCACTTATAATAATTAAATTAGAGTACCTACTTGACAATTTACTTAGACTTAAAGTGGGTTTCAGTAAATACAAAAATATATTATATCTGATAGTTTGTTCATAACAGATGTTGTTGATCTAAAAAAACGAAATTTTAGATTTTGAATTTGAAAGTACCTACTTCTATAATTAAGTAAGATAATTCAGAAAAAAAACATTATTCGGAAAAGAAATAAGAACGTATCCAATGTGTACTAACCATTATACAAATTCACTACTGATAAGTTTGCAGGAAATACTGAATTATGCCAGTGTGTAATTTTTTTTTTTTTAAAAAGCTTACTAGCAATGTGGGTCGCACATTACTAGTATTCTTGTTAACCCCTCGTGATAAGCTAAAATGCTTGTATTACGAGTGGGTTCACGTCGGTAGTGCAATGGGTGGTTTTCGAACCGGCAACCACATGATCGCAAGTCCGACGCCCTAGCCATTAGGCTACCGCCGCTTCAAATCTTTCAATGTACTAAAAGAAATCCTTCTAGCAATAGTGTTATTTTTTAGGAAATTCTCATGAGATTGGAAATGACTTGAAATATTATACGTTAACCGACTCCGAAGACAAACAAGGTATTCTGTTAATCCAGCGTCATTCTGCTGGCAACTTTGGCTGCCTCAGCATGAATTAATTACATTTTAAACTTTACAAGCGGCAGGTACCTGATTTGTGAGTCAAACAACTTGGAATACGAACCTTTTTAGCTACAATCCGATTACTTTTCCATTGTATCAATGTGGAAACAAAATTTGCAAGCGTAGAATGACAATCGTAGATTCTGTTGAATTTTCATTCAGCAAAATCGGTTTTTATGCATAAAAATACATTAATGACGATGGAACAGTCGACAGAATGACAATTATGTATATTTTTATGCATGCTCGCGATTAAATTTGTTTTTTTATGAACCGATTTTGCTTTATGATTGTTTTTTGTTTAAAAGAATCTTTCCCCGAATAGATCCCTGATATTGATTTGATATCTTAAAACTGTCACGTCATCGGGTAGAAATCACTTTCTAATTGTTTGAAATCGGATTTTGTTCTAATAATGTTATTTCCTAATTGGTTCGTTATTCTATTACGTATCAAGTCGGTATTTTGTCTAAAAGTTATCTTCAAATATATAAAAATCTTAAGGTTCTCGAGTGGAGACCACGCACCGGAGAACGCAGTGTGGGACGACCTCCAACAAGATGGACAGACGACCTGGTGAAGGTTGCTGGGAGTCTTTGGATGCGGTATATAACCAGTTGTTGTGGAAGTCTATGGGGAAGGCCTTCGTTCAGCAGTGGTGAACGAAGTGAAACGAGTGAAATCCGTTTTGTGGGTGCGTCCTACTAAATATTCGACTCTGGGCTCGTTGGTCATTGATTATGCAAAGTTATGGCCCTTCAAATTTGGGTATTAAAAGTTATTAAACTTCGGGAAATTCCCCGTTTCGTTTCGGTGATAGAATTTGGTAAAAATAAGAAAGTTATCGCCTCAGTATATTTTAAGTTTTGTGATTTATTCTAAAACTTTTTGTAGGTATTTCATATTATCACGCCTGTATTCCACGAAGGGTTAGGCAGAGGTATGTTTAACGTACACCCACAGTTCGCCGGTTGTGTAGGTCCCATGTAATATGGGGCGAGCCTATTGACATTCACCGGGCACATAATTATCCAAACTCCGAGCTGCTATTGAGAATTTCATAGAAAATCTAAATAACACTGCTTCACCTGGGAATCGAACTATTCGTCTAGCGTAGCAGTAGCACTGACGACTACGGCAGTTCATTAATAATAATCTTATATTATATTGTACAAAATATTCTTCCAGTAATAAGCAAAATGTCTGGCTAATTTTCTTACGAAACCAATAATGGTTGTTGACCTAAAACATACTAGCAAATGGAAGGTCGTTATCAACAATACACAACGGCCTACCTAATTAGTGATAGTAGTACTCATTAGGGATGGATCGGATCATGTTTGGTTTGAAGAGGAAACAGTTACATTGCGATTATTTGGCAGGAAGGTAAAAATACTTCTCGATATAATATAATATTGAGAAGTATTATTATAATATTTTAATAAAAAATATGTAGGTATAAAAATGATAAAAAATATGTAGTATAAGGTTTTTTCTCAAAATCTGTAAATATAAGGTGGAATAGGCGTAATTCTACGAGTATTCTACCCTCATTCCCTTCCTTCTACTTTTCTCCTTTCCCCTCCCATTTCTTTAATAGGCTCGGCAACGCATCTGCAACTCCTTTGGTATTGCAGATATCCATGGGCAGTGATTACTTATCATCCTACCTTGCTTATAAAAGGAAGGAGAAAGGAGAAAAGGAGATGGAAGGGGGCTGAGGGAGGAACAGAGCCTCTGGCGCTCCACATTCACCGTACGAAACGCAACAGTATGCATATTGCTACTTGACTTCGATATTCTGTGGGAGGGTAATACTTCCCCGGTCGTGCCAACCGTTTCATGCTGGCATGTAGACATGCAGCACTGCTACTACTAAAACATAGAGCAGTATATTACATCAAGCTTTTCCAGTTAAACTTGACCTCGCATTGTATTGGTTTTCCGTACAATAAGGGGTCAACTTATACCGGATTTTAATAGCTTGCTCTCCAAATATTTTTCATTATACCTTTACATCAACAACTATTATATTATTATCTAGTTTCGGAGCGTACAAATTGCAATGAGGTATGCGTGCTATGTACGCCTTTCATTTTTACATGCGTCTAACAGAGAAAGTTAAAGCTTTGAGGTTATTCGGCCATTGTTGATTTGTTTGTTTATTTGGGTATTATTTTGTACCGATACAAGTAATGTACTATCACGCCTGTATTCTTAGAACGTTTAAGCAGAGGTGTACTTACTGATTTATAGCCACTTTTTGCAAATATCTATGTCATCAATCGAGATAACTATGAGTTGCTTTGCTTGACCAGGAAATCGAATCCAGGTACGCGTATCAAGATTACCAGCTGTGCCTGCGACCACTAGATAATTGACTTTAACTTTCGAACGGTAAGCGTGCAGCGCCGTAGGCCCAATTTCTTCCTCATTCCCCTTCGTTCTCCTTTTCGCCTTCCCCTCCCTTTTCCTTAATAGACTCGGCAACGCATCTGTAACTCCTTTGGTCTTGCAGATGTCCATGGGCGGCGATGCTACTTACCATCTCGCCTGCTCGTTTGCGGAGTTATCCCCTAAATAACAAGAATGTCTAATTGCTATAATAGCATCATCATCATCAACTCATATATTGTCCCACTGCTGGGCACGGGTCTCCTCTCAGAATGAGAAGGATTAGGCTATAGTCCACCACGCTAGCCTTCTGCGGGTTGGCAAACTGCACACGCCATCGAGAAAATCTCTCAGACGTGCAGGTTTCCTCACGATGGTTTCTTTCACCGTTTAAGCGCGTGATAAATAATTTTAATACGCACATGACTTCGAAAAATCAGAGGTGCGCGCCTTGGAATCGAACTCGAGACCTTTGACATGGCAGTCCAATGGTCATATCACAAGGCTATCCCTAGCTGCTGCTATAATACTCGTATAATGGTAGTTCAGTTAAAAAGCTCTTAGCCAATGATTTCTTTGTCAATAGCTCTTAATTAAGTTCATTTTTCTTATATACACCATCATCTCTAGCATTGTATTCTAAACGTTTATTGTGCACTGTAATTCTCGATAAAAATTTGCATATAATACATAACAGCTCTCATGTTTACTTATACTTACAAATCTTCACCAGTGAGTTAACTGGTGAAGATTTGTAATTGGCACAGGACTATTTGTATTTTCTTTATTGTACCGTTATTATTTGTCTGTAAATCTTCCTTGCAATAAATAAATAAATAAATAGTGGATGGTAAGCATGCCAACACATCAAGCTGTAAAAAACGTTTACAATACGTCAGTCTAAACTGGTTTTATATAGTTTAATGTCTAGCCGTGTGTACATACCTACCTATATATAGTGGAGTCTTGTCATTGATATCAACTTACATATGAGCAATTACTTACAAACATGCTTCTGTGTGGGTAGCTAATATTTCGCAGTTGAATACGACGAATTTGATACCTAGTTAGATATCGGATTATGTTATGAGGTTTTTTCAGCACCAAGTAAGGTTGGTGTGTTGAATTAGAGCAAAAAATATACTAAGTTTTATGTTACATATCATCACGCCTGTACTCTGAATGGTTGGGCAGAGGTGTACTTAATGTTGACCCAAAGTTCGCCCATGTAATTCGGGCCTTGCAGATGTCCATGGGCGGCGATGACTACTTACCATCAGGTAGCTCGCCTGCCCATTTGCCGAGTTATCCCATAAAAAAAAACATGCCGATTGCATCTTTTATAGGTCTCGAGGCAATAATATTTTCATAACGTATAAAACCGTCGTCGGTATCGATTTTTTCTTGGGACATGCGTATCGTGTTGATAACAGTGATAGCGTGATAACACTGTTTACACAGAGGGGAGCGGTCTTATCGCTTGCAAAACTGTAGTGACTGGACTGTGTTGCAAAACACAACCGTGACTAAGTAGGTACTATGAGGTATGGCAGGACAGGTCATTGACTTAGCTAGAATCTCAGATCAAATAAAAAGTTAAGATGGAACTTTGCGAACAAAGAATTGTGGCCGGCTAAAACTACACCTTGCCGTTTACAAACACAATAATACGCACACACGTATAGCTTATCTACCAAAACTACACTTTATCTTGTCAGTCGAGCTTTCGATAGCTCGACTGACAAGATAAGGCGTATATACGTGTGGGCGTAGTTTTAGCCGGCCTCACTTCTTTGTTCGCAAAGTTCCATCTTAACTTTTTATTTGATCTGAGGCTAGAATATTGAACATTTGCAAATGTGAATGAATGGTTAATCACTACATATTATAAAACCTAGTCCTCCTACCGCCACGTCTGCCTATCTGTCTGTTCGCGGTAAACTCAAAAACTACTGCACCGATTTCATGCTGTTTTCACCAATGGATAGCGTGGTTCTCGAAGGTTTCCGTATATAATTTGTTAAGTGTTTGTATATTTTTTTTTTGTATACATTAACGATATTCGTTGGAGGTTTCGGAAAAAAATAAGCCGCCTGGGAGCTTTCAACAAAAACGCTGTCTAAACCCTTTGATTTATAAATAATAATATAATAATAAAATAATTCCTGAGTGACATAGTCTATATATTTTACTGTAAATTGACAAGAAATGAATAGTCCACGCGGAAAAAGCCGCGGGCGGAAAGCTTGTTAATAAATAATACAAACAATATTCATCACACCTGACCCCCGAAGGGTAAGGCAGAGGTGTACTTCAATAAACTACGGGAAATTAAACATACGCCATCACGCCTGTTTTCCCCGAAGGTTTAGGCAGAGGTGTACTAATGTACACCCACACTTCGCCGGTATGTTTAGGTCCCATGTAATAGGTGGCGAGCCCATTATATCGCTTTTTTACGTAGTTACTTATTGTTTTATTAGATCAATGTGAGTGCCTCATTACTCTAGTGGTCCTAAGCACGACTGCTACGCTAGAGGTCCTCGGCTCGATTCCCAGGTCGAGCGAAGTGTTTATGGATAATACCCGCTCGAAACACCAGCAATTCAGAAAATTATACATTTTACTCCATGTCAACAAACTAACAATGTCCATAGTCATTTTAGGGTTGAAATAGTCGTCACACCCTCCCATTTGAACCCTTCAGACATTTTCTTAGAAAAAAGGCACTATAAAAAATATATCAAAAGGCTAAATTATTATTTATTACTAGCGTGTATACGACTGCCTCGTTGGTCTAGTGGTCCCAATCGCGACTGCTACGCTAGAGGTCTTGGGTTCGATCCCCAGGTCGAGCAAAGTGTTATTGAGTTTTTCTATGAAATTCTCAGTAACACCTGGGAGTCTGGCTCTGCGCCCGGTTAATGGCAATAGGCTCGCCCCCTATTACATGGGACCTAAACATACTTGCGAAATGTGCGTGTATATTAGTTCACCTCTGCCTAACCCTTCGGGGAATACAGGTGTGATAGTATGTACACTCGTCAGCACATAAAGTTATACAAAACTGTCAAATTTCTCCAAATGATTTTAAACTTTAAAATGTTGATGAGCAACTGAGAAAATTTGACATTTTGTGGTAACTGGATGTGATAGCGACCTTACCTTACCTTATTGTATCGATACACGTGAAAGCTTCATTAATGCACCCCTGACGATCAAAGAACCAGACTTTTGGCTTAAAGAAAAAAGAAATTAAAGAGAAAAAGATAAAAACACTCGTATTTAAACAAAAATTTCTTTTCAAGTTGATGTATTTTTAATAAACTTCCATCGAGGTCAGACCAAGCTGTTTCTGCTCGAGTGCGTTCCATTTTATGTAGACACGAATATATTTTTATAAAGTCACACCCCTGATGGTCTTTCGTATACTGATGACTACTACAACTACATTTAGAGACGTTTTTACACGTGCTTAAGTGTGCGTCAATACGTAGGGTTGTCTCTGTGTCGATTGACAATTACTCTCCGCATACATATACACGGCTACACATCAAGCTATAGCTAAAGCTACACGTAAAGGTTTTTCGCACAATTCAAGCACAGCTTATACTGGTTTTGTATAGCTTCATGTGTAGCCGTGCGTACGTATGCGGAGAGTGACTGTGGCTTTTTAAATTTAGGGAGAGGCGGAGATTAGCACAGTGCAGTGATAGCCTTGTGATATGACCATTGGACTGCCAAGTCAAAGGTCTCGAGTTCGAATCCAAGGCACGCACCTCTGTCTTTTCGAAGTCATGTGCGTATTAATAATTAATTATCACGCGATTAAACGGTGAAGGAAAACATCGTGAGGAAACCTGCATGCCTGAGAGATTTTCTTGGCGGCATGTGAAGTCTGCCAACCCGCAGTAGGCTAGCGTGGTGGACTATAGCCTAATCCCTCTCGTTCTGAGAGGAGACCCGTGCCCAGCAGTGGGACAATGAAATGGGTTGATTATGATGATGATGGAGATTAGCCCTTTTGTAAGTAGTTCTGTGGGTTATTCTGTGATATATGAAACAAAGGAATATTTATATTTGACGAGATAAATAAAACTAGTAGTCTTTCATGATGTAGGAGGGTAATATTTTTATCAAAGCTTCCAGTGGCCGTTGATCGTTCACAAACGCATGTTTATCCGCCTGTCACATCAAAGCTAAAGAACAGACACCCATCCAAATTAAACATATTCTCCTTGTACGGCCTACTTTTTCGTCCGGAAATTACAACACATGGCGGTCAAAATGGCCGAATATGATGTTATGATAAAATTATTTTGCTTTTGGATTGTTATCAGCATACATATTTTATCTTGACACTTCAAGGTTAAGGCTATGTACTACTTACATACAGACGTGCAAAAATACACTTTCGAGAAAAATTCTATTTCACATAATTGGTAATAAAATTCACTACAATCGCCATATTTGAATCAGTGAACCGTTTCGGGCCATTCCGGGCCGTAACTGGCCCTTCGCAGGCAGTTATCGTATTAAGGGTCCTCAAGGAAAAACGTAAAGGTACATTAGGGTCATTTTCCTGTACGTGTGGGACCCCAATTGGGGCCAATTACGTGCTATAAACAGGCGATCCCAGTCGGTTTGGAGTTCAAATGCAGTGGTGTATAGTTTGGAAGTGATCATCAACCCATTACATTGTCCCACTGCTGGATACGGGTCTCCTCTCAGAAAGAGAGGAATTAGGCTATAGTCCACCACGCTAGCCTACTGCGGGTTGGCAGACTTCACATGCCGTCAAGAAAATCTCTCAGGCATGCAGGTTTCCTCACGATGTTTTCCTTCACCGTTTAAGCGCGTGATAATTAATTATTAATATGCACATGACTTCGAAAAGACAGCGGTGCGTGCCTTGGTCATATCACAAGGCTATCACTGCACTTTTTTCACTGCAGTTTGGAAGTGATAGAACTTTGAATTTCGTATGGGCTGGTGCCATAACATTGACAAATATTCTGCCGCTAACAATTACGTGCTAACATTATTGTGAACACCTATTGGTACTTTCCGAGTCCTTTTCATACTTCACCTCATTCTCGATTCAATTCCAATGTTTATAATAGTCATAAATATTATATAGTGGCGATTCTGCTCCAGTTTAAACGTATTTCGTACTTTCTTAGTTTTCCTCCTACTTCGCATTTTCCCCAACAATATCCCCATCCTATAATTTATGATAGTCGTAGGGTTTAGCGGTAAACTTGTAACTCATCAATGGCGATCACAATAAACAGAATACGTCCGCAACTATGGATGGAAATCGACTACTAATGAAATAATATGTCTTGAAAAGTCTTCGGGATTCTGTCTACCAGAACTCTTAACATCATCATCATCAGCCCATACTCGTCCACTGCTGGACGTAGGCCTCCTCTAGCTCTTAACGTCTTCTCGATATTTAACCCCTGACGCAAAAACGATGGGGTGTGTGTGATAAGTTTGACGTGTCTTTGTGTGTGTCTGTCTGTAGCTCTTAGCTCCCGAATGGATGAACCGATTTTGATATATTTTTGTTGTTGTTTGAAAGGTGAATTAGTCGGGAGTGTTCTTAGCTATGTTTGATGAAAATCAGTCAAGAAATTATGCCATTGTCCGGGGTTTTTTAAAAAATTTATCTATACTATACGATCCTCTGGATATTCTGACACTTAAAGTAGCGTAGAAAAGAACGGTTTAGCCACTATTAATAATATCATAGTCACCTTTAGTTCTTGTAGACAGTCTCATAATAAATTCATCGACACCAATATCAATTTAGGCTAAATTAATATCAGTTTCATCTTCACGGCATATTCTCTAGTGGTTAGCTCCGAACTGGCTACCAGTAAAGTAAGTACCTAATAACTGGCTTGATACTGACTATTATAATAGGCATGATGACTGATTTTCAAAAACTGATCTAAAATATTCTTATGTATATACTATTTCCGAAAAATATTTTTTTCTGCAATTAAAAAAGGTTTTTGATACAAAAATGCGATTTTAATTCAATGTTTTTAAATTAGCGCGAAAACGCTCCCTGGTGTCATGGCGTCTGCTTATGACGTCACTTCTATGTTTTGACATCGTATACAATAGGAGATTAAGGCCGGGTGGTACTGCAAAGCCCACATAAAAATGATTTTTTTTAAGTAGTAAATAGTAAAATTAAAATCTGAGAAAATAAATTTATATTGTTGAGTATATATTCTAGGGAACACATACAAGGGAAACACGATTTGATAAAGTTGGCTCGAAAGAATAAATTCACAAAGATACCTCTTTTTTTGTAATTTTATCTTCCATTTTCGGTTTTATTCTTAAAATAATAAAATCGAAAATGATTTGACATCATGTTTTATTTACTAAAATAAAGTTCATAGATAGCTCGAGAGATTTTACCCGATAGATTTTCTTTATAACATAAAATTTTTAATCAATTATTCAAGTAACTTACGAGGCGAGCCACTGACTGAGCCTGAGCCTCGCCGAATGGATCGTAAATTACCTACTTGAATAATCGGTTCTTCACTCCTACGATGGACCCACATGAGTAAAGCAATGGCATGTTTGCAGCCTCCTTGTGAGGCAACGCAGTCATGGCATTCTACCGATATAACTTCTTCCTTTACTTCGTCAACTATTAACGTCACTGCATATAACTTCGCGTGGACCTTGTGTTCTGGGCAGATTTTTGATTTAACTATAAGTACATAGATTTCCATCGCGTTTTAACTGAACGCAGCTAATCGCGTCGTCCCCATAAGATGGCCTGGAGGATCTAAAACAAAGAAATCGATAGGAAAGCATATTTTATAAAATCAAAACATTATTAAAACTAAACATACGAAGCTGTGCTTTTTAAAAGTGATTTTATTTTTTTAATTATAGTAGGTATAATACAAATAATAATAAATAATACTTACATTGTAGTTTTAACATTTCTAAATTGTGCTGAACAGAACTCTTTGTTTAATACCAGGAACTGTCCCAGCATTAACAAATCAATCCTGGGCAAATTAGAGCTGTTTGCCTTGGTAAACCCTTGTTCCATCACTTAATAAGTTCTTACACAAGTTGTAGGACAAAAGCTAAGTAATATACAATTAGGAAATACATAATAAACAATTTTAAGCGCGGAGATCGTCGAAATTCGTACGAAATTTACGTGATAGCGACAGTTCAACATAGATGTGACGTAATTGAATCTGATTGGTGTTCAACTGAACATGGCGGACTAGTGTATTTTGTAGTTTTATTTTATCAAATAAATTAATAATCCCGTCATATAAATAAAAATAAATATTCTTTTCTAAACATATTAATTATATTTCAGTATATGAACATATTATTTTAGTAATTCTTGCTTACTGTCATCATGCCTATTGGCAATTCGATCAGCAAAGTGACCTATTTCGTTTCGTTAAATGCAATAACGCGCCTTAATCTAATAAAATAATGCGACACTGATGATGATGAAGATGTTACTGAGGTTTTATGAATATGAATATATTCAAAACTAGTTTCCTCCCGCCATTACGTTCGTATAATGAAATCTTCATTCTAGGTAACACTAGAGGACCTGACAGACGTTGGTTATCGTTTGTCTTGTCCAATTTTTCCGTATTTTCTCACCGTTCCCTGGACTTCCACTAATTTTCAAAACCAAAATTAGGCAAATCGGTCTAGCCATTCTAGAGTTTTGGCGAGATTAACGAACAGTAATTGATTTTTATATAATAAGAGGAAAAATACTTATTCATTAGTTCCCATTTATTCCAAGGTCGAGCAGTGTTATTGGTTTTTTCTATGAAATTCTCAGTAGCAGCTCGGAGTCTGGATTTGGGCCCTGGATTTGGATTTGGATATGGCAATAGGCTCACCCCCTATTACATGGGACCTAAACATATCGGCCAATTGTCATGTGGGTGTACATTAGTAGGTACTCCTCTGTCTAACCCCTCGGGGAATACGGTTTATGGTATGTTAATACGTACACAAAGTTATAGTCATGACTAGTTGTCCAACAAATCTGACCTCACATTTTATACGCTTTTCATTCACTTAGAGGTCAGGTTATACTGGGTAGGAGTTAGGTAAAAAGGGCCTGTGGCCTGAGAGGATAAAGGACTGGAAAATCTACACTAGTTCTCAGGCCAAGGGCTGTCATCGAGAATAGAACACAGTCTTTTACTTTTAAAACTACCTTCATGAAATCTCGTCTCCATATTGCACTATAAACTTCAGCCGTAAGGTTATTACAATAACAACAAAACTTACAAATGAAATACCTGAGTGTAGACATTCTATCTTATGAAGGCCGTAAAGTTATTATATTTTGAACTTTATGTCAATGGCATAAAGGTCGTACATGCCTACCGAGGGAGAATGACTGAGCTGGGTTAACATGTAAAATTTTACAATCTCTCTCAAGTGAAGACAGTTCGCAAACTTGCGGGATTTGTTCGAAACTGAAAAGTTTGAAGATGTTACTGAGGTTTTATGAATTAAATTACTTTTTCCATTAATACAGGTAAGAGTTACGAGAATACGAAGTAAATGTATACGCACTGATTTTATGAAAAGTAAAGGTGTTCTGATGAGAGCGGCATTTTAAGAGAACCCCATTAAGTTTGGACAAAATCATCATCACGACACGGGTCTCCTCTCTGAACGTGAGGGATTAGGCTATAGTCCACGCTAGCCTACTTCGGATTGGCAGACTTCACACACAGTCAAGAAAATCTCTCAGGCATGCAGGTTTCCTCAATACGTTTTCCTTAACCGTTGAAACGCGTGATAATTAATTATGAATACGCAAATGATTAAAAAAAACAGAGGTGGATTGGATTCTTATTCGAGAACTTAGACTTTAGCAGTCCAATGGTCATTTCACCACGCTAAGGCACTCAAGACTGGTAGACAAAATACCCTCATTCAATCCAAAAAGAGCGAGGAATAAGTAAATAGTTAGGCAAACCTGACGTACCACTATACGTTCGCAATTCGCCAGAATCGTTTAGGTCCAATCTAAATGGGAGTGTGTGAGTTTTGAACGCCATTGTCACATATATGTGACAAACGAAATCTTACCCTGAACGCCAACACAAATATATGACAAAATATACGTCGCACCATATTATGAAATAAACAATTTAATCATTACTTTAGTGTGTTTTCACTACCTTGTGTAATTTGACAGAAAAAGTGGCCTGGCGTCAGGGGTACGGCGATACTTTATACTCTGGCGTTCAAACGGGCTCATTCAATTCCTACTGAGAAATGATATTTACAGAATTGGAAACAGAACTTTTAAAGACACTTTTGCAAGTCAATAAGAATTTCCTGACATGAAAACTCCATTTAAACATAATGTTTAAGGACGATGCTACAGCCAATTTTTAAAACACTCCCCAGGTCACTTATAGCGCTCACATTGCCAAATGCACTTAGAAACGTTTAAGTAATATTGCCAAAGTTAGCATTGTTAACCCGGCAGAGATCATAAGTGTGCATTTGAATGCAAATAGGATGATTTTTAGTCTAAACAACTTCCAGCTAATCGGTTCTACGCTCAAATATCACAATAGTGCATTCAAAGGCTGTTAAAAACTTCCAAACAGCTGCCATTTTCTTTAATTTGCTCTCAAAACTTCGGGCAATTAAAATAAACTCCATGTTTTTGTTCAATTCCCTGATCATCTTGTGAAATTAAACAGCTCTTGTTTCTTTGGGAGTAAAACGGATTAACTGGCGTTTTTCTTTGAAAGGTCACTTGTTTTTCTTAAGGGAGTTTTTGCCTTGACAAAGTGATGAACAATATATTAGATTTGCTACACTCCTGCTTTTACGCAGTGTTTTTTTAAAACCTTTATTAATATTTGAGTTCGAAGTGAGATTGAATGTTTTTCATTGTTAGTATTTTTTGTGTAGGTATCTTATAGTAATTACTGCGTTTGAAATAGGACTTCTGCTGTATAGATACTATCTGATTCTTTCTATCTTAACTTGTTAATTGTAGTCTGTCTTCAATGAGACCAATTGCGCCTAAATACGAATTCCGCAATGAACATTTTAAGCTCCTTAAATATAGTTTTTAAATCAAACTACTGCACACTTTATGCAAAGAATTAATACTTTAAATTAATCTGTAAAGTAGGCTCTGTGATTTTCAGATTCGGTATTGTTCGTAGCGGCAGTTGAATAATGATAACTGATCAAACCTCTGCAAACTACAATACGGATGTATTAAAAACAAACTAGTAGTCGGTTATCAATCTTCTCGACTAGCCAAGACTAGGTACCTATTTCAAACACTTTAGTCAACTCAAAACTGTTAATTTAAAATCTGGCGTGCGCACTTCTCCTTAATCACTTTCACTTTCTACTAAGTTCAGACTTAACCCGATTAGGTTTAAATCTTAGGACTGTCCTAAATACAGCTTAGTTCTTAATTAAAAGGTAGGACTTGGTTGTTGAAGCTCGTCTGGGATGGTACTACCGTATTACCAAATATTTTGTTGCTAAGCAATAATATGCTAGCGTTATTAGAAGAAGTGGTAGCCTGGTGTCGTACTTTTGCGATCGTGCGGTTACCGGTTCGAAACCCATCCATTGCACTACCGATGTGAACCCACTAATAACACAAGCATTTAGCTTACCCGGCGATCATGTGGTTGCCGGTTCGAAACCCACCCATTGCGCTACCGACTTGAACCCACTCGTAATACAAGCATTTAGCTTAGCACGAGGGGTTAACAAGAATATTGTTCGAACCACATTGCTTGCTAAAAAAAATGCAGGGCAATGTAGCCAGTGACATTACTAAGCATTGGAGACTTAACAACTGAGGTCGACTAAGGTAGTGATACTGCTTGTGTTGCTGACAACTATAGGCTAAGGTTGGCCCTTACCATCAGGCGGACCGTATGCTTGTGTGTGATCTTAGAAAAATATTACTTTTTCGTAAAAAATATTTTATTTACCTATACTATATCAAATGGACGAATGAAAATGGACGTCCATTTAAATGTGGACGAAGCAAAAGAAGTATGCAAGAATCGTAGCAGATGACGTTTTCTGTAGTTTCTGCCAACCCCTATGGAAAAGGCGTGAGTGTATGTATGTGTGTACTATATCAAAGCTATTTGTGATTAAATTCTCAACAAAATTTTAATATTTTTAGATTTTAGATGAGATTTTAAAAACCGCTCGATCAATATCGTTTACATTTGAATGGGACCACCCGGAAAGTATACCCATTGAAATGTGAATTTTCCAAATCGGTTCAGGTGTGTTCGAGTAATCGGTGAACATACATAAAAAAAGATTCCGACGAATTGAGAACCTCCTCTTTTTTGAAGTCGGTTTAAAATTGAATTCAGGCCACTTAATTCCGGGCCTTGCTCCTAACTAAAAATCTAAAGCTACACGAATTATGAGTCTCTTAACTACGGTAAAGTTTAATAAGTTGTGGGTGCTTTGGAGTTCTTTGAGACCGCAGATTCGATTCCCAGCGGGGGTCACTGTTGCTTGTAATCTTATTAGTGCATCGCTCTTGAGATTAAATGGTTTGGGTCACACTCTTCTTTTTGCATGTATTGGCCACCCAGAATACAGTAAAAATCTTTGTATGGGGCATTGTATTTAAAGTCGGCGCAACCTGTCCTTGTCTTCCATTCATCCCTGTTAGTCGTCATCTCATCATTCAATCCCTTTTCCATCATATCTGACTTCACACAATCCATCCATCTTTTCTTTGATCTCCCTCTAGGTACTCCTCCATACCTCCACATTCATACTCATAACCCTATTAGTAACATGCATTTCTTCCCTCCTGTTCACGTGTCCATACCAAGACAAACGATTCCCTTTTAACTTTTCTGTCTCTCGCTACTTTGAAACTTCCTCTAATAAATTCATTCCTTATTTTGTCCACCCTAGTAACTCCACACATCCACCTCAACATTATCATCTCTACTGCATGTATTTTTCTTTCATCCATCTTCTTAACGGCACAGCACTATAAGTCTGTAACTAAGACAGCAAATAGATTAATAATGATGTTAATTACTTGAGCATTTTTTATAAAAGCGGGTAACTTAAGTTATTAATTGTATCCGATAATCAAATGAGAATTTTTTTTTGCTAACATAGCGATAATTAAACGTAAGCCAAGCAAAAATGTATTAAGCTTCGTGTTATTAGTTTTAAGGTATTTTTGTAAGGAATACCGTAGATTGTAATATTGAATAGAATTATGATAAGCCGAAGGAAAATTGGAATTATTGGCGTACGCTTCGGCTACATCAAGTTATACAAAACCAGTATAGGCTGGCCTTAAATTGTGCGGAAAACCTTTACAGTGGGAGGTCTGTCTAAACTGGGTTGTATCTTGATGTGTAGCCAGCACATCGTTAATACCTAGTATTAGAAGCTTTTAAGTAATCTTAGTATTAAATGAATCTTCGCAGCCATGTAATAATTATTGCCTAACATCAGTCTTGTTAGTAAAATTTAAAATTTTGTTAGAAGTCTACACGTGTCTTGACGATACGATAAACTTCAACAGTCACTGTACCACCGAATACTTTAGTCGAATATTCATTTTATCAGATTTCCAATTTAAGCGGTAGCGTAATGGCTAGGGCGTCGGACTTGCGATCATGTGGTTGCCGCTTCGAAACCCGCCCATTGCATTACCGACGTGAACCCACTCGAAATACATTTAGCTTTGTACGAGAGGTTAACAGCCAACTGGGTTAGACTATTCCATCTCGAGAGCAGACCCGTGCCCAGCAGTGGGACAATGTAATGGGTTGATGATGATGCTGAGGGGTTAACAATAATACTAGTAATGTGCGACCCACATTGCAGATAAGCTTTAAAAAAAAAACTTGCATACTTCTTCTGCTTCGTCCACATTCATACATCTTGTCATACACACGCGCCGGTTGTGGGTACTAAGCACCTGACATTTCTGAAGGACCTCATATCTAAGTATGTCTTTCAAGGGTGTCCCCTCCCGGCGGCTCCACTGACATGACTTTATAAATCCCTTTCGTTAGTCGCTAGTCCATTATTCTCCGGTACTCGGTCTTATCTCGTTCAACTAGAAGCAATGACCCTAATTAAGTCGGGATAAGCCTAGGATGTCTGCTGGTAGTCTAGATGAGACCCAAGCTTCGAAAAGCTTATTCAAATCTGTGATTGTTAATCTATTGAAAATTGGACCGACGAATCTTATTTAAACTTGAGTAACCGCGGATTAGACTCCTTATTAATAAATGTTGTTTAAACTGTGTTTAGTTTGTTAACGTACTGTTTAAGTATTTGTTAAGATTTAATTTAATAATATAATTGAAGCCAGTAATTATGACATGACATTGCTTTGTATTGGGGTTTTATGTAAAAAAAAACCTTTTAATTACTGTTTATTAGAGAATTAAGTAACCTAACATAATTAAATATGTCTCATAATTTCGCAAACAACTCATAAGAGCGTTTTAAACCTTATTACCAAGAAAACAAATCACAAAATAAGTAAAACAAACACGGTCAAGTGTCGCATTGTCGCATATTTTTATGATCACCACCACAAACAAAAGATATTAAATCGCCCACTGAGTTATTGGTCCAATATCTGTACAACAATGGTCTCGCAATGTCCAAGACCACAATGGATAATAGATGGGCCAGAAAAATGCTGAGTCTCCAAATTGTGGTGTTTTGTATTCTTAAGCTTCGTATTCACTTGCGGGCTAATGTCCCGCGGCGCGTGTCGACATGTCTTGAGATGTCGGCCGACGTAGGGTGACGTCGTTAGACATCTTGTCTCGCAGGCTGGTTCGGACACATGTATTGAAATTCACTTGTATGTTTAGTTCAAAATTAACCTTATCTTAACTTACGTCTTTTAAAGTACCAAAAATGTTTAATAGTCGCATTGTTTGTTTGTATAGGTACAATATTGTAGGGAAATTATTGCGGCGTTGCATACGAAGATATGTACGTATAAAACATCTTATGATTCCGATCGAAGGGGTTAACCATAACATTACAACTAGATTATATTATAATAATTATTTTAAATTAAGGGAAGACCGTTAAATTCTCACTCGTCCAGTTCCATTATCGGCTCAGGCAGGTGATTTTTCAAAATGATAAAATGTCATTTTTCTTTAAAATTTGCTATATTGAATGTTTAGAGTATTTTCCCTCCAGGACCATTTGTTTTATTCAAACTGTTAATAAAATATCTATTGTAATAGTTGCAACACATCATTCGTAAACATTGTTGAGCTACGCACGTGTACACTCTATAACTTTTATTCCCCGACTGTGTTGACACGACAAAGACAAGTGGTCCCGTCCCGTCCCGATATCTCTAACGACACGTGTTGTGGGACATTCGTCTCCTAGTGAATACTAGGCTTTATTGTCCCTGCCAGCAATTATGTGGTGGAGAAATGCAGGCTTATGTGAACGTTGCCTCACTTTTGGCAAGTATTTGTACTGGTGATTGTGTTGACACAGTATCTTGGGTCAGACGATCAATTATATTTATGTGGTGTATGTTTCGGAATGATGTGGAGACGATGGTGGAGCACTTATACAGGGTGGAAGGGACAAAAGTAGGGAAACATGGAATGGAACAGCTAATTTTTATGACCAGAATCATGTATTGAATTCATGGTAAGCATTTGTGCGTTGATTTCCCTTCAACCCTGTAAAGAATCGAAAAAAAATGCATAGTTATCTAACATCACGCCTGTGTTCCCCGAATGGTTAGGCAGAGGTGTGTTTTTATGTTTCATGTCTAAGGTGGCGACTGGGGAGAGCCCATTGCCATTAACCGGGTACAAATCCAATCTTCGAGCTGCTACTGAGAAATTTATAGCACATAGCAGAGGAGGAGTACATTAATTATACAAAAAAGCTTGCATGTAATGTTCCTTTTCATAACGTATTTTAACTTTGCTTTAATCACAGCATAACTTATACTTATTAAGCTTAACTAGCGTCTAACTTTCTTTCTTATCTATGTATTTAATATTTTATACAGAAATAAGATCTTCATACTAATTTAATTTCTTTATTTTCAGGTACTTGTCAAAATCCATCACTTGGTGTATCTTTTCATCCATAAACTTCTACACGAGGTATGTGAATTTTTGCGCGTGTTGTTATTTATTCACAAAAGAATTCGTCTAAATTGATGTTGGTAGCGCAATATTGTACAAAAGGCCAGGTAATACTGGTTTGTAATATTAATCTTGGCGGCGTTACGGTAAAATATGATAATCTTAAAGTTTGTTGAAACTTATGCAGGTAGACTTTAATATCTTCGTTGAGATATCTGTTTATTTCAAGGTGAAGATACCTGTATGAATGTTAATGATTCTTTGTTTCGATTTTCTGATTTTGCATTACATAATATACTTGCCTTGCCTCTTTAGTTTAGTGGTTTTAAGCGCTGATATGCTAGAGGTCCTGGGTTATTAGCTTTATGAAATTCTCTGTAGCAGCTCGGAGTCTGGATTTGTGCCCAGCTAATGGCAATGAGCTCGCCTCCTATACATGGAACCTAAACAAATGCAATGCATAATGAGACAGTAATAAATAATGAATTATTACGTGCTTGAACGTTGAAGGAAAACATCGTAAGGCAATCTACTCATCTTAGCTGCCAATTAAAACTCAACCTTATTACTTACTCGTAAAATTTATAATCTAGTTTTAGCCAGTCTGCCATGCAATTTACCCATATTTTAACTCCAAAATCAGCTTGATAACAAAATACTAACTACGCCCAACTATTCTTTAGTTGGAAATGTATTGTTTTAATTCATATTAACACGAGGCTACTGTTTCAAAAATGTAAATCATACAGACAGACACGCGAACTAACAATAAAGCTATTAGCGAAGCTAAAAATAAATTTTAGCGAAATAAAAATTCGGCCTCAGGCAGAGTTACAACCTGCGTCCCTCTAGTTAAGTACACCTGACGGTTTTGCCAACTGACATACCATCACGCCTGGATTCCCCAACGGGTTAGGCAGATGTGTACTAATGTACATTTTGCCGGTATGTTTTAGGTCCCATGTAATAAATAGGGGACGAACCTATTCGCCATTCTATTCTCTAACTGTGCCCGGTTAATGGCAATAGATAGTCTTGTAATATGACTATCGACTGCCATGTCAAAAGTCTAGAGTTCGAATCCAAGGCACGCACCTCTGACTTTTCGAAGTCATGTGCTTATAAATACTTAATTATCTCGCGCTTAAACGGTGAAGGAAAACATCGTGAGGAAACCTGCATGCCTGAGAGATTTTGTCGATGGCGTGTGAAGTTTGCCAACCCGCAGTAGGCTAGCGTGTTGGACTACAGCCTAATCCCTCTTATTCTGAGAGGAGACCCGTGCACAGCAGTGGGACAATATATGGGTTGATGATGATAATGAATGGCAATAGGCTCGCCCCCTAGTACACGGGACCTAAACATACAGGCGAAGCGTGATTGTACATTTAGTACGCCTCGTCATAACCCTTCGGGGAATACAAGCGTGATGGTATTTTCTAGCACATCAGGCTAAAGTTTACCATTAGCCTGATACTATTCCTTAATACCATCTTAGCAACCCTTAAAATAAGCTAGGAGACAGTTTATTAAAACAAAAGCCATCGTAAAAGATTACTTGGGCGTCACCCCTACCAAATACCAAGTGGATATAATCTCGTTAGGCAACCCTGGAAAAAATGTAAATATAAGCTTAGCCTACCCCTGATGTAATCTGAAAAAATGTGTTCGCACAATGTCCTTTTTGCGTTTTAGCGGTACGTAAGAAAATTAGGTAAATGGTTTTATGAAATGAAAAAGTTATTTTCACGTCCTTTTGATTTTTAAGCGATTTGTGTATGTATTTGTTTTTTATTTTTTAACCAAAGAGTTGCTCGTGGCTTCGCCTGCATAGGATCCTGGTTATCTTGATTTCGGAATAATGAAGCTTTCTAATGGTGAAAGAATGATTAACATCGGTTCAGTAGTTTCAGAGTTGATGGATTACAAACACATAAATAATCTAATCATCTTAAATCTAATAATCTTTTCTCTTTATAATATTAGTATAGATAGATTATACATACACATACAATATAACAATAAAGTATTTATAAAACAACAATGTGCACAAGTATAGCTGCCACCAATCTTAGTGACAGTTTGAACACAATAATTTGTCTCAGCAAAATGCACCTTATTGTATTGAAATACTGCTCGTGCATACCTTCTTAATAACTTCAAAGCGTTCAAGAAGTTAGGCGATACCTCTACTTAATGCTTTATCATTGTCTTATAGTCAGTCTTATAAATAAATAAATAAATATAGTCGTGTTATCATCATCATCATTTACTCTCCCTCTGCTAGGCACCGGTCTCACCAGTCTCTTCTAAAAGTAAGAGTCAGTCAGAGTACAGTCCGCCACGCTAGCCTATTGCGGGTTCGCAGACTTCACACGCCGTGGAGAAAACCTCTCAGACATGATTTCCTCCCGATGTTTTCCTTCACTGTTTAAACATTATTACGAAAAGTCAGAGCCTCGGATTCGAACACAAGACCTATGTTTTGGCAGCCAGAGGCATCACTAAGCTATCACTGTTTCATAATCGTGTTAATATTTGTGTTAGTATCAGCAAAATAATAAACTAGATCCTAAAGCTTTAGAGCACCACTTGTCATTTTTTCTAACTACCGTCAAAACTGCGATAAAGCACGTTTTCTACCCTCCGCAAGTTGCTCTGACACTCAAAAAGATCGTTAAAGAAACCCTATCATGTTAACGGTAGATCTTCGAAGTACTTGCGAAAGAAAATGTTCTCGAAAATTCTCGGCTGGAGTAAGAGAAAAACTAATTATGATTTGTCCTCGCTTTAGTGGCAGGTGAAAGTGAAAATAAGAAAGATGTAACCGTGATTTACTGTTATTTGTGTAGACGGTTTTTTTTTAATTTGGAAGTTATGGAAAGGAAAGACACCTTAAATTAAGTCTCTAGAGAGATTGGGGACGATGGGGGGTTATTTACGATGTAAAAGGTGAAAAATATTTAGTGGGTTGAAATTCTTAATGCTGAAAACTAAATTTTTTTAGACTTGTGATTTATAAACTAGAGGACCTAAAACTGATGAAGTTGTGTTGCTACTGTAGTCAAGAAGAAAACTTGAAATTTATTTTTTACATACATAGATACCATCACGCCTGTATTCCCCGAAGGGTTAGGCAGAGGTGTACTTAATGTACACCCACAGTTTGCCGGTATATTTGGGTCCCATGTAATAGGGGGCGAGCCTATTGCCATTCACCGGGCACAAATCCAGACTCCGAGCTGCCACTAAGAATTTCATAGAAAAACTCAATAACACTTTGCTCTAGCTGGGGATCGAACCCAAGACCTCTAGCGTAGCAGTCGCGATTGGGACCACTAGACCAACGAAGCAGTCTTAATTTTTTTAGCAGAAAAATTGTTCACGACAAAATTATTTGATCTTTTTGTTTTACGTAAATTGAAGATACCGTACATTGAAGGTATTAAAAAAAAAAACAACATGGTTTATCGTTTAGTAACGTCCCCGCACTAGAAAAAATGATTTTTAGAATTCTTATCTGTTTGTTTGGAGTTAAAACTACCGAATTAAAACCATTGAACACATTTTGTTTTAGTTTTTAAATTTTAGAGCTTTCTTAAAAACTCCGGTATCTTATCTCAATAAGTAGTACCTAACTGTATCTTATCTGAATTCGTTGTTACTGTCACTGAGATGGAGGTTGACCTATCTGTTGTATGCAGATCAATAGAAAAAAGAGATCATTACTGTTGGTTTATGATTACATTTCTTCGTGGACGAATTCCACGGGAGCGAAGCCGCTGGAAAAAACTAGTCTTTAACATAAGTAGGTACTAATCCACGTGTTCCATCCAAATGATCTTTATAGGTCACTAAAGGAAAATAACTTGTAACGGTGCCTAAGTGACCTTTATGTGCCTAATTTAATGATCCCAGGGCGGGCATAATTTCGGCCAAGGCTAACAGCTCCAGCTATTCTGAATGAGACACTTGAACTACTCATAACGATGCTTCATGTGACTCAAAGGTGTTCCTTGTTCAGAGAATCAGAATTCCATGTTTGGTATTTGAACGTTAACACACCATCACGCCTGTATTCCCCGAAGGGTTAGGCAGAGGTGTACTAATTTACATCCACACTTCGCCGGTATGTTTGGGTCCCATGTAATAGGGGCGAGCCTATTGTCATTAACTGGGCACAAATCCAGACTCCGAGCTGCTACTGAGAATTCCATAGAAAACCCAATAACATTTTGCTCGACCTGGAGATCGAATCCAGGACCTCTAGCGTAGCAGTCGCGCTTAGGACCATTAGACTAATGAGACAGTCTCTCAGTAGTAAATTGTTTTATTATACATAATTAATTAAAAAAAAAAAAAGTATTTAAGTACCTATATCAATCTTGGAACCTGTAATTATATACTTGTCTAGATTGAGCATTACTAACAAACGACAATGTGAAAACAGCTTGGAACACAAAATTTCTTAAACTACGTAAAGAGTTCCACAACTCAGTTGTGGATATTTAGGGAGTTCAGTAAAATGGAGTTAGATATGGTCGTTAATGTCTTCAAAGGAGTGTTGTTTGTTGTATATGTGTAGTTTTGTTATTTGTTTTTTGAGCAGCGTTGGGTGAAAAGGTTAGCTTTATTTTAGTAATATTTATTAGGGTCCATTCCAAAACAAAACACGCTGAAATATATTAGAAACATCTGTTCTCGTGTGATTTTCTTAACTTGATCTTTATTTATTTACTAGGTCTTTAGGATCTAACCTTTCTCTGTGTCTGAATGTTAGAATTGGGCTCAACCTAGATAAAAATCCTTTGTGTTAGTCCAGGTTATAAACTATCTGTGTGCCAAATTTCAACCAAATCCGAAGAGCCGGTTTTACCTAATTGAATAACAAATGACCGATTATACAAACTTTTACATTTGTATTACTAGAATTTGGCCGTGGTGAATATTAGGAATCCCACGACACTCACACTTTATATCTGATGTCATCGGATAACCTGAAACTGAAGATGCCTATGCATTCCACAACGTTTTTTGACAAATCCTTTACAGTTCAGGCTGCTCGTTTGTGGAATGCATTGCCAGTTCCGATCAGGCGTGCTCAATCTCTTCCTGTGTTTAAAAGACTCGTGAAGGAACACTAGGTATTTAACCTCGTAACTCTGTCACTGTCTTCACTATTGTAATTTTTTATGCCATTCGTTGCTTATGTATCTTAATATTTGTATAGTATATATTGTATTTATATTTATCTATCTAAATAATTATGTATTTATATTTGTCTATCTATATGTGTACAAATATTATATAGTATAAAAATTGTGTGCACCATGCTCAACCCCACTTTCTAGTTCAGTTATGTCCATCCTAAGGTTGCCTGGAAGAGATTGCAGATAGCGATAATATTGTTGTGACGACTAATCTTTATCTCACTGACTATGGAATACGCAGCAAAACAAAGCTTATTGTGTCGGTTTCCATATAGCCTCTGATCCCTGATTATTATAGACTCTGGACTCGTGAATAATACATAAATATGAACTGGAAATAATGGCTTTGTCGGCAAAATGATTTCAAACCGTAAGCCGTAAATGTTTGTGCTTTAATTCCGATACGATCATTACAGTTTTTATAACAAGAGTTTTTGCTCAAAATAAATGTTTAATGATGTCAATGCACTTGTATAGGCTTGAGCAATTTGTCATTGCTAAGAATATTTAAGTAAGTGGCCCTATTCCTACCTCAGTCGCCTTCCTTCTCCTTTCCCTCTCTTTTCCTTAATAGGCTAGACAACGCATCTGCAACTCCTTTCGTATTGCAGATGTCCATGGGCGGCGATGAGTACTTACCATCAGATGACACGCCTGCTCGTTTGCCGAGTTATCCCATAAAAAAAACATGATATGCAATGCACTTGTAAAGGCTTGAGCAATCTGTCATTGAGAGTATACAAGTAAAGAGAAGTAAATTATGATACCAAATATGGACCAAACCTTTCCTTTGCAGACCCAACAAATCCTCCGGCCCTTTCCCGCACATAAATCGTTCCGATCATTCACAATTCACACGTTCTAAATTCAAACCTATACCCTAACACGTCTGCGCAAGTTTCTTAGCTAAATTGGGGATCCTGAATCCTACTTTGGCCATCAAACGTTACCCAAACTTTACGGCGAGCGGTTGTGATCATTGGAATTGTTCCCATGTTTTTTTTATTCGGTTCCAGTCTTAAAACAGGTGCGAATGTTTCGGATAGATCTAGTTGTAGCATTTCTGTCCTGTTTTAGAGTCTAGATTTTATTTATATCAGGTCAGTTTTTCTAGACTGCTTTGTTAGTCTAGTGGTCTAAAGCGCGACTGCTACGCTAGAGATCCTGGGCTCGATTTCTAGGTCGAGCAAAGTGTTATTGAGTTTTTCTATGAAATTCTCAGTAGCAGCTCGGAGTCTGGATTTGTGCCCAGCAAACGGCAATAGGCTCGCCCCCAATTACATAGAACCTTAATATACCGGCGACCTGTGAGTGTACATAAAGTAGTTACACCCCTGAGCGCGACTGCTACGCTGTAGGTTTGGAATTCGATTTCCACGTCGAGCAATGTTATTGGATTTTTGTATGCCGTTCTCAGTGGAAGCAAGGAGTTAGGGTTTGTGCCTGGCAAAGCGATACACCCACGCATAAGTACACCTCTGCCTAACCCTTCTGGGAATACAGGCGTGATGGTATGTTACCAGTTTTCTTACTATCGGAACTTTAGAGTCAACACGACATTTGTCGGTCATCTTTTATGTCTTTGACGTCTTCCGATAATGGATGCCTGGTCGGTAATTAGTTTTCATCTCGTTGATGTTCATTGAACTGAAGTTGCCGCCCATTATTGGTTATGTTCCCAGGACGGGCAGTTCAATATTGGTTTTTTAATTAGGAATAGTTATTAGTCGCTTAGGGACTTTAAAAATATTCTGTCGCTAATATCATAGAATATTTTGCTCATTACTTCTGGTAATTAAGTTTATTAAGGGAGGAATTTGACATGTCTGCCTCGTTAGTCTAGTGGTTCCAAGCGCGACTGCTACGCTAGATGTCCTGGGTTCGATTCCCAGGTCGAGCAAAGTGTTATTGGGTTTTTCTATGAAATTCCCGGTAGCAGCTCGGAGTCTGGATTTGTGCCCGGTTAATGGCAATAGGCTCGCCCCCTGTTACATGGGACCTAAACATACCGGCGAAATGTGGGTGTACATTAGTACACCTCTGCCTAACCCTTCGGGGAATACAGGCGTGATGGTATGTATGTATGAATTTGACATTCTTACTTGCCCAGTACAGGCATGCGTTGTTTTTACGAGTGAGCGTTTAGTAGGCTACTTATGTCTCTTTAGGATTTCAGTCGACAGATGCATGTATTTTTAGGCATTTTTATTTAGGGACAACGGACTGGCTCATTAGTCTAGTGGTCCTAAGTGCGACTAGGTTCTGGGTTGGATTTCCAGGGCGAGCAGTGTTATTGGGTTTCTATGTAATTCTCAGTAGCAGCTCGAAATCTTGATTTGTGCCCGGTTAATGGCAATAGGCTCGCCCCCTATTACATGGGACCTAAACATACCGGTGAACTATGGGTGTACATTAAGTACACCTCTGCCTAACCCTTTGGGGAATACAGGCGTGATGGTATGTGTATGTGTGTAACATGGTATAGTTTTGAATACAGGTGTGTATTATTATTTACTAATACCAGATTACCAGTACATCATAATTCTTGGACATGTTATCCGTCATCCACACCTGTTCTTCTTGTTTATGTTATGGCTAGACGAGAAACAAATATTTGTTGAACAAGAAACTTTACCTCGATTTGTTTTTGTTGGCGTTCAATGTTTACTTTCTACGGTGAATTGGTGATGGGCGTTTGGGTTTTTGGAAAGGCTGTATTTGAACAAACATGCTTTGTTTTTATAATACAATTAGTAGGTAGTTATGCAAATAATTTCAAGTTTGTTTTAAACATGTTGATCGAAGTAATGACAATCTTTATTTTATTTAGTACACAAACACACATTATTATATTAGAAGTAATACAAAAAAAAAACTGCCTCGGTCCAGTGCTTCTACGAACAAGTCTACGCTAGGGTCCTGGGTTCGATTCCCAGGTATTGTTTATTTCGAGTCAAGTGCTATTTAGGTTTCTTTATGAAATTCTAAGTACCATCTAGAACTTTGGATTTGTTGTTAGGCTTGACCTCTGTATGTGCCATTTGCTATTATTACATAACTCTATTGAAATAGAAAATGCCTAAAAATACAAATACAAATTTAAAGATTATTAAGTTATTTTAGTAAAGGAAAAATACGACTGCGGGCAGGATTCGAACCTGCGTCTTCTGGTGACGTCACCTCAAAGACGTAAATTAGAAATATGAAGGCAAATTTCGACCTGGCGGGCGGGACTCGCGGCGGCTTAGCAGTCATAACGTCTGGTGAATCTAAAATAAATTATTAAGAATCCCTACTTCCCTACTAATATTATAAATGCAAAAGTAACTCTGTCTGTCTGTCTGTCTGTCTGTTACGCTTTCACGCCTATACCACTCAACCGATTTTGATGAAATTTGGTACTGGGATAGACTAAAGCTTGAGAAACGACATAGGCTACCTTTTATTGCAAAAAATAGTTTTGAAGGGGTTGAAATAGGGGGTGAAAGTTTATATGGGAGTTCGTCATTTTTCAAGATAAATCCATGAAACTTTATATTAAGGCACTTGATAAGAAATAAATAAATATTTGTTTTAGCGTTTTTGAAATTTCGACCTGTGTGGGAATGAAATAGGGGATGAAAGTTCGTGTATAAGTCCAGACAAAGTCATGCTATCAAGTTATACCCCGGAACCGATTTTGATGAAATTTGGAACAACAATATACTAGACCTTGGCAAAGAATATAAGCTATGTTTTGTTGTAAAAAAGGGGTTGAAATAAGGGATGAAAATTTGTATGGGAGTTTGTCATTGTTGAAGATAAAACGATGAGACTTCGAATTTAGGCACTTCATAAGAAATAAATAAATATTTGACATGGGGTTTTTGAAATTTCAAACTGTGTGGGGATGAAATAGGTGATGAAAGTCCGTTTGGATTTTGACGAAATTTGGTACAAAAATAGACTAGACCTTGGGAAAGGATGCGTTTTAACTTCGGTAAATAATAAAGTTGGGAAAATTTTGTAGTCTACTCGAGCAAAGAAGCGGACGGAAAGATATGTAAGGATAATTTGCAATTGCCCGCCAGAATTGGAAAAAACTAAACGTAAAAATCGTGTTGTCCACGCGGGCGAAGCTGCGGGCGGAAAGCTAGTTTCATGTAAAAACCCAATAATATTGCCACTAACCGAGCATTAATAAAATTCAAACTCTGAGAAGAAAGAATTTCCTTAGATTACTGTATAATCAGTATGTTAGCTGCCTAAACTTCCACGAAATTGAGATGTCACCGTATGTCTTCTACCAGTAATCAATCAATTTGATTTCTTGGCTTAAGCTGCATAGCGTCATCCTTTACATCTACCAATGACCATGAATGCAGGCGCAGCGAAGCGAGTAATGCGAAATGGAACCATGCCCTCGCATGATCAACTGAATGGAATTTCACATGCCATTGACGATTGATTGGGTGCTGTTTACTGAGGTGATTCGATTAAATTATGTTCCTACCTTTCTTTATGAGAAACTGACTTCTGCCCGCGACTTTGTCTGTGTAAACTTCAGAATAGATTTAGTTGATGATTTAATCAAGTTGACTATAAATAGATAGTTCCTGAAAAACCTAAACAAAATTAAAATCGGTGCAAAAATAAAGAAGTTGTATTATTTGTATTAAGAATTTTAATTTTATCCTAGGCAGAGAGCATGAAATGATTTATTTTATTGAACTATGAGGATAAATTTAAAAGGAAAAGGGGGCGAGGATATTCTCTTAACCCGCTACTACTGAAAATATCATAGAAAAATCCGATAACACTGCTCAACCCGAGAATAGAAACCAGTACCTCTGGCGTATAAGTTAAAGGTAGTTTTATTCAAATTCAAATCTTTTTTGCTTTCATATACCTACGTAAAAATTTTATATATTTTACGAAAAATTAATATTTAAGTTTTATCTTAAAAATAAGTCTGTTAATTTGTAAAGCCTTGTTATAATTAACAATACCTAAGTAAATAATCAAGCACTAATATTTCATTACATCAGTTTTCAAACAAAAGCAGCACACAGTTAACAAATAATACTATTAACAGCAGAATTTACGTTAAATTAATAATACGAATAATGTAGATATTTGCAGAAGGTAAACTCGAAAGACTTCAAGTCAATAAGCTTAAGTCAGATCGTTTTACATCGGCGAGGCGAGGCGTGGATAGGATAGGGAGAATTGAAATTTGTATGGCAACATTTCTATACACACTCTGCCCATCCTTAGTGGATAAATCCGGAGGAAATTCAGACCGATGGCAACCCTACCTCCGGGGCAAGTTGAGAATATCTGGGAGCACGGAAGTGCCCCCGCCAAGTCAAGCAAAAAAAAACATGGCCGTACTATTATTTTCTCAATTCTCTTATCTAAATTTTTTCTCTAAAAATACTTTAACCATTACTGACACCATCTTATGTTGCTATTGGAAAGTTGCTCTTCTGTTATTTTTCTGCATTGTAATATAAATATTTGATGCAAACATCTTAAATATTAGTGTGCTCATTAAACAATCGCTTGCAAGAAAAGCTCTCCGAATTTATCAACACAAAGATAAGCAAACAAGCGTTCACTGTTGAAATTTCTTGGTATTGCCATTTTTGGGACGAGTAATTATTTTGGTAATAAAATTAATGTTTTGCGATAATGGAGACAACGGATCATTTTTTTGTTTTAAAAACTATTTAGTTGAATATGAATGAATGAGTCCAGTGATAGCCTTGCGATACGACCATTGGACTGCAAAGTCAAAGGTCTCGAGTTCGAATCCAGGGCACGCATCTCTGTCTTTTCGAAGTCCTGTGCGTATTAATAATTAATTATCACGTGCTTAAACGGTGAAGGAAAACATCGTGAGGAAACCTGCATGCCCGAGAGATTTTCTTGACGGCATGTGAAGTCTGTCAACCCGCAGTAGGCTAGCGTGGTGGACTATAGCCTTATCCCTCTCGTTCTGAGAGGAGACCCGTGCCCAGCAGTGGGACAATGTAATGGGTTGCTGATGATGAATGAATTGCGTCATTAAGGCTAAAGCTTCAGTGTTGGGCGCGAAATTAAAATGTTTCTGGCAATTTTTTCGGCTATATTCCATTCTAGGTACATAAGTTATTTTTTATAAGTTAAGAGGGGACTCTAGTCCTAAGGAATTTGAAAAATAGGTATTTGAAGAAACTATTGCCGTCGCGCTGCACCTCCATTCTCTTCCTGTACAGTGCGAAAAGGACAACTGCAGCTTAGGATGATTTTACCTACAAAAACCTTGACCAAAAGACGTTTCGTATTCTGCTGTTTTCTTCTTCAAAAGTAAATTGATCTAAACAATTTATATATCAAAATTTAGAGGAAATGCATGTCTATGCTTCTATTATTTTATTTTTTGTTTAAAACTTTTCAAAATTGTCTGATAGTCGCCTGAACATGACGGAAAAAACGTTTTTTTTTTCGAGTTTTTGAATTGTCATATTTTCTTGTGAAATTTTTTTTGGAAAAAATGAAATAATAGGGGCAATTGGAAAAATATCATTGCTCTAGGGCCATTATCTACGAAGAAAACAGCAGAATGCGTTTGTATGGAAAAAGGCTCAATAGAGTACCCTCTTAATGTTAGTCTAGTGGTCCCAATCGCGACTGCTACGCTAGAGGTCTTGGGTTCGATCCCCAGGTCGAGCAAAGTGTTATTCGGTTTTTCTATGAAATTCCCAGTAGCAGCTGGGAGTCTTGATTTGTGCCCGGTGAATGGCAATAGGCTCGCCACCTATTAGGTACATGGGACCTAGACATACCGGCGAAATGCGGGTGTACATTAAGTACACCTCTGCCTAACCCTTCGGGGAATACAGGCGTGATGGTATGTTAAGTTATTTTTGATGTCGCAATTTCTACTGCCATGAATGTGTTACAGCCGAAAAAATTTCGAAAAAAAAAGAAAAAAAAGAATTTCGCGCTCAACCCCGACGCCTTAGGCTTAAGACATGAATCTATTGGTCTGCTACCTAAGTTCTGGGTTGTCAGTACAGACCTGTTAAATGGCAATAGGCTCACCTCCTATTACATGGGACCTGGACATACCGGCGAACTGTAGGTGTAAGTATATTAAGGATATAACATACCATCACGCCCGCATTCCCCGAAGGGTTAGGCAGAGATGTACTAAAGTACATCCACATGCCGCCGGTATGTTTAGGTCCCATGTAATAGGGGCGAGCTTATTGTCATTAACCCGGGCACCAATCCAGACTCCAAGCTGCTACTGGGAATTTCATAGAAAACCCCAATAACACTTTGCTCGACCTGGGGATCGAACCCAAGACCTCAAGCGTAGCAGTCGCGCTTAGGACCACTAGACTAATGAGGCAGTCTCAGAAATTTGGATTTGTGACCGGTTAATGGCAATAGGCTCACCTCCTATTACATGGGACCTGGACATACCGAATTGTAGGTGGAAGTATATTTAACGACATCTCTACCTAATCCTTCGAGGAATATAGACGTGATGGTATGATTTGTTATGTTATTCTTATGACCACTGAACTACGGATAGAAGGAATAAAATGCTCGTATTTCATTACCTCTAGGGTATTTTATCTTGTCTTCGAAGTACATAATTGGTCCACACGACCAACTTTCTTGGCTTGGCTTCAAATCCAAGTTTCACCCAACTTCGTCAATTCCATACATATCACCCAATTTTCTCCTAAGATTGGAAAACCATTGTTCGCAAAACAAAGACCTTTAAAATATGGGCGTCTAATGTTTTATGGCGGTCCGAAGTTTTGCTAAGAACTAAGCAATTAAGTATGAGTTATAATAAATTAATTTCCGATATTTTGTGTTGCTAACCAACCTTATATAAAATTTATTTGGTAATATTGAACCAAATTTAACATTAATTAACATAAAAGATACCATCACGCCTGTATTCCCCGAAGGATTAGGCAGAGGTGTACTTATACATCCACAGTTCGCCGGTATGTTTAGGTCCCAAGTAACAGCGCTTCGTTCGGTGAGAGAGAGGGCCGGAGGCCCAATTCCTCCCCCAATCCCCTTCCTTCTCCTTTTCTCCTTCCGCTCCCTTTCCCTAAATAGTCTCGGCAACGCATCTGCAACTCCTTTGGTTTTGCAGATGTCCATGTGCGGCGATGAATTCTTACCATCAGGTAGCTCGCCTGCTCGTTTGCCGAGTTATACCATTAAAAAAAAGAAATAGGGGACGAGCATACTGCCATTGGGCTACCGCCGCTTAAATTATATTAAATTTAATAATGTTAATTATTAAAGTGTCCACAGAGTTTCTTGCTGGATTCTTTAGCATAGGATCAATGTTTTGGAACCGTGCAACTAGAGTCAAATAATAAAAATATTTGAATTTGAAAATAATATGTAACCGGGCACAAACCTTAACTCCGAGCTACTGAGAATGTCATAGAAAATCCCAATATCGGTTTGCTCGACCCGGGAAACGAACCCAGGATCTCAAGCGTAGGCACATTTATTAATTGAGTATTATATTCGAATAGAGATACTTATAATTATTTAATAAAATTCTCAATAGCAGTTCGGAGTTTGGTATCGTGCCCGGTTAATGGCAATAGGCTCGTCCCTTATGACATGGCAACTTTACCATACCGCTAAAATGTGGATATACATTAGTACACTTCCGCTTACACCTTCAGGGAATACCTATAGACGTGGTGGTAGGTAAGTATGTTATTTAGTAAGTAATTTTGAGATCCGAGTGAAATAGCTACATCAAGTTTTTCTTATAAATATTTATTTATTTATCCCAACAATATCCTTACAGACTAAATCCAATTCGATATTGAGATTTCTTAATTTCTACAACTAAGAGATTTTAAAATGTAGACTAATAGTAAGATTTTTTTTAAAATATTGTTCCACTATCATCTAGAATCTCTTTTAGAGGTCATTTGATGAAATATACATAACACACCATCACACCTGTATTCCCGAAGGGTTAGGCAGAGGGGTAGTTAATGTAGACCCACAGTTCGCCTGTATAGGTCCCATATAATAGGGGGCGAACCAATTGCCATTTACCGGGCATATATCCAAACTCAAAGTTGCTACTGAGAATTTCGTAGACACCTAAGAACACTGCTCGACCTGGGTAACGAATCCAAGACCTCTAGCGTAGCAGTCGTGCTCAAAGGTGTACTTAATGTACGCTCACAATTTGCCGGTTTGTTAAGGTCCCATGTAATAGGGAGCGAGTCTATTGCCATTCACCGAGAACATATCCATACTCTGAGCTGCTAATGAAAAACCCAATAACACTGCTCGACCGGGGAATTCAACCCAAAAGCAGTAGCAGTCGCTCTTAAGACCACTAGACTAATGAGACAGTATAACTTGAATTCAAAGCTTGTAATGATGAAAGTTCTGTAATTTGTTGGACAACTCCTGCAACACCTGGAGTGACACTAAGAGTTGAGTTGAAATTGCAAATTTGGATAAATGAAAATTGTTGGACGAAATTGCAAACCGTCGCAGGAATATTTTAGACTTTATTGCTAGTGCATCTAGGATAACTTCTTGACTGCACGATTGATGTAGCACGTAAAAATATATCGCGTTATATGTATTGATATTATCTAATGATATGTTCACAACAAGTTCAAGCACTTTAAGACGCAAATTAAATAAAAAAATCTTTGGTAAAGATCGTAGCATCAGCATTACTTATAAAAAAGAGGTTTAATTAACCAGGGCCAATTAATGTTAATATTAAATTAGGTTTAGTTTTCTACTTAGATATTAAGGTAATATTCAATGTTTTTATAATATATCAAATGTTTTTATTTCAAATAAGCGTTTATGAAACGTTATTGACTCTAGTTGCACGGTAATAATTGGTAATAATTAATGTTACACAATTAGAAGTCTGTAAGCTTTCCTTAAAGTAAATAAATAAATAATTCCCGACTTTCGGATCCTTTACAGCATCCGTGATCATGTAGACAGAGGGGGTGGAGGTCCTAATGTTAAAATGACTAACATTTTTGTTAATTATCTTAATCTTTCGATTTTCTTTCTTTTTATTTTTCGATTTTCTTAATATTTTTCGATCCGGTCACGCAGAACGAGCTCTTGTAGAATAATGATTGTGCTTGGATTTAAATTTAATGGAATCTATGGGGTTCCAAGCAGATGGCAAGACCTAGCCTATTTAAATTTGTGTGCTTTTTACATCCTAGGTAGGAATCAGTTTTCTTGCAAGGACTTGTGGTTCTCAAACTATTTTAATCCGAAAAAGCTGTTTGATTTCAATCTCGCATTCGCGTAAGTGTCAGACACCAGATAGTAATCATCGAATTATTATCTGGTTTTGGAAAAAAATTCTATACTCAAACATAATTCAAATTTGGACCGGACAACGTCTGCTTGAAAAGCTAGTAATCAAATACCTAAAGATTTATGTTACAGTTATACATGACCTCAAGAATCGTGGCCGTTTGAAGTTTACTGAAACCAGTCCTAAAATTCTAGCTAGAATTCCCGAAAGTGCCCTAAAAGTAATCTGGATTATAGCGCTTTCACCATTCTAAAGTCCTCTAGGACTTATTTGTGGTCGTCAAAATCTAACTAGGAATGTTGTTTGCCTATATTTCATTCTGGATTTCGTCAAACATTTCTGTGGTGCTTTTTGGATATTAAGGCAAATAAGAGGATGTATTACACGACAAATTCGGAATAATTAATTCGAGTAATCTTATTGACTATGCAAATAGCAATTTTCTGTAGCTAAGGACGTTAATTAATTTTCTTATTTACGTTTCTATGGTTACGAAGATGAGATCCTTTTGCGGATCATCATCATCATCATCATCAACCCATTACATTGTCCCACTGCTTGGCACGGGTCTCCTCTCAGTACGAGAGGGATTAGGCTTTAGTCCGCCACGCTAGCCTACTGCGGGTTGGCAGACTTCACATGCCGTCAAGAAAATCTCTCAGGCATGCAGGTTTCCTCACGATGTTTTCCTTCACCGTTTAAGCGCGTAATAATTAATTATTAATACGCACATAACTTCGAAAAGTCAGAGGTGCGTGCCTTGGATTCGAACTCGAGACCTTTGACTTGGCAGTCCAATGGTCATATCACTAGGCTATCACTGCACTTTTGCGGATGCTGTCACATAATAAATCATGATATAACTTCAATTTAGACTTCTCTCTTCCGTTTCTTTAAAATTCGTTTTGTTCATAATAATATTTTAACCATATCCTTTGGGTCATCCAGGCATATGTTCAGAGTGAACGGCAATAGGCTGATTTGATGATGATGATGATATCCTTTGATTAATTTCAAGTCAAAGCGAAAAGAAAATAACTGTTTTTTAGTTTAGTTCGGACTGGACAGGACAGTTTAAGAACGCACAATTGAAATGTGTAAACATTATTTAATAAAACGTAAGTAACTGGTAGCGCTGTAATTTCAATATATTTTTTTATTTAAATTTAACCGAAAACTTTTAAGGGAATAATCGTTAAAAAAATACTTTGTAACTCTAATAATTAAAAATTTTAGTCTCGTGACTGCGTCATTAGTCTAGTGGTCCTAAGCGCGACTGCTATGCTAGAGGTTCTGAGTTCGATCTCTAGGTCGAGAAGTGTTATTGGATTTTTCATTCTCAGTAGCAGCTCGGAGTCTGGATTTGTGCCCGGTAACCTAAACATACCGGCGAAGTGTGGGTGTACATTACACCTCTGCCTAACTCTTCGGGGAATACAAGCGTGATGGTATGTAAAAATATTAGTCATGGAGGATAGTCGTAGTCATAGGAGTTGCAGTTGTAAACCACATGTCGAAATTAAAAATTCAACCCACGTAAGTAACTTTTATTTATCTTTTAAAAAGCTTATTTTAACGTAAGAAAAGCAATTGTTATCTATTTACTTGCCCTTTATCCAAGTATCGAACTCATCTAAAGCCAATTGTTGGAAAAGAAATCAAATTGTGATAAGGGTGATCAGTATTATATTAAATTTCCGAAGTTGTAAGGGCCTATTAAAGGAGGTTGGCAGCCTAATGGCCCTTGTATCCAAGTCGCCCATTAAATAGGCAACTTAATATTAAGTATCCATCCTGATTGGATCGCCACTTATAATTATATTGGCATCTTTGGGCGAAAATAGGTCACTCACGTCGAGTGGCCGTAATAGGCAAGAAAGGATTAATCATACAATGATAGGACTGCCTCATTAGTCTAGTGGTTCTAAGCACAACTGCTAGGCTAGAGGTCTTGGATTCGATACCTAGGTCGGGCAAAGAGTTATTGGGCTTAGCAGCTTTTAATTATGTTAAATCAGTCCTTGTTAAGAAAGCATATTACAAAATCAAGGACTACGTTGACGATAAAAATGTGTGGTGTTAAAATACGGATGCACTTGTGGTCTCCCTGGCAACCTGAGGTTACTTTATTCACTCTCAATTATTTTTTATATTGTTTACCACTTTATATAAACAGGAACTGTAAATGTGAGTACATCGTAGCCATTTATGTCTAAGTAGTTTATAGTTATCCTAGTTCATATTTTTTGATGATGTGTATTCTTACGCATAGTGTATCTGTTTTAGTTTGACATTGCGTTCTCATTTGCTGAGAACCTTCTTGTAATTTTAGTCCCGACTTCAGGCTAATTATGACATAAACCTCCAATGCACTCACATCCTGTTATCGGCATAATGTACCAGCAAATTATGTTAAAACAATATATTTTAAAAGAGTGTCCATGGAGTTTCTTGCCGGATTCTTCTCCATGGGATCAACTTTTTGGAACCGTGCAACTAGAGTCAATAACGTTTCATAAACGCTTGTGAAAGCTTATTTGAAATAAAAACATTTGATTTGATTTGATTTGCCGTAGCAGCTCACAGTCTATATTTGTGCCCGTTTAATGTTTTTTTTTTTATGGTATAACTCGGCAAACGAGCAGGCGAGCTACCTGATGGTAAGCAGTCATCGCCGACCATGGACATCTGCAAAACCAAAGGAGTTGCAGATGCGTTGCCGAGCCTATTTAGGGAAAGGGAGGGGAAGGAGAAAAGGAGAAGGAAGGGGATTGGGAGAGGAATTGGGCCTCCGGCCCTCTCGCTCACCGAACGAAGCGCAGTAACTAAACGCTACTACTCGGACGTCGGTCTTCTGCGAGAGTGTGGTACTTCCCCGGTCAAGCCGGCCCATTCAAGCTGCGAACAGCGTGGCCCTACCACAACAGAATGTCAATAGGCTCATTGAAATATCAGTTTCTAAGGTCACAAAATACGCCATTCAATTTCTATACCAACAATTGACAATTGACATTGACTCAATCAACAGAGCATTCCCTCTCAAACCCTACCAATACTTAGACGCTTTTATCTTAGAACTTTAAAAGCTGATTAAAATATTTTTTTGAGAATGCCCATCAATTATATTTTTCACCAAGCCAGTTATCACTATCACTACATATTAATTATAAAACAGACTCCTCCACCGCGTCTGTCTCTCTGTCTGTCTTTTCGCCAATGGATAGAGTGATTCAAGAGGAAGTTTATATGTAAATTACATACATAATATAGTACAGAAAAGCCGAAAAACCACACGAGCGAAGCCGTGGGCGGAAAGCTAGTTTTTAATAAATGGAAAATCACTCAAATGCTAAGGGATAAAAAATCAATTAAACGTCCTAGATATAATTGGAGTAAATATAAGTCAGTAAACACAGGTTGATTGGAGCTGTATATATTTATTTATTTTTTTACCTCAGATCTTCCTTAATGGTAGGCAAACCCAAAATTAAACTGAACAGGAAAATATTTCAGAAGTGATTATTTTCTTTATTTTAAATAACTTTGTACTTTGCCAAAAAAAGAAAAGGAACTTTTGTGGAGTAGGTATCCGATATTAATGAGTTTGTATGAAAGGATGTTTTTGTTCTCGGTCAAAATTTTTTGTTTGTTTATCTGTTTTTATAGACAAGGCGATTCTTAGAACATTGAAACCCTCTGTACCTTGAAGAGCAAGTAATACCATTGTTGGGATAACGAACACTTTTAATAAAAAGTTTGGTAGAGGTAGTTGGCAATAAAAAATATCCCAATTTCGCAATCCTCCCTGGGGTGGGACGCCAATCCCTCATTCATATTTCCATCCATCTCGTATACTGAAGGATAAATGTTATTATGTTGAGTGGTATTGATATAAAGTAGTTTTACATTCGAAGATAGTAAAATAGTGACATTCACAAAAAAACATGGATGTATCCTAATGTCTTTTATTTGTGACTAGTTGTTTTTCTTGGTTTTATTCGCGTCCCAAAAGGATATAACCTAACTATAAAACTAGCTTAAGTTCAGATATTTTATTCTTAAGTGGAATTCGTCAAAATCGGTCCCGGCCATTTGGACTTTCCGAGATCTGCACAAACCAAAAAGATATTTATTTGTGCCGACTACCTCATGAGTCTAGTGGTCCTAAGCGCGACTGCTACGCTAGAGGTCCTGAGTTCGATACTAAGATCGAGCAAAGTGTTATTGGGTTTTTCTATGAATTTTTCAGTAACAGCTCGGAGTCTGGCTTTGTGCCCGTTTAATGGCAATTTGCTCGCCCCCTGACTATATCGAGATCTATGTCATATCGAGACTTCTTGATACCTCAGAGTAAGTTTTGCTAGTTGCTGAACACCGTAGGTATTCAAAAGCCCGAAATGCATGACAGTTCATATCGATATTGCTCCAAAATCGTGTTGAGAAGGTTTAATGGAAGTCGGTTTATGTAAAATACTTATTCAGCTAAAGTTAGACTGGAAATAGAACCCAACCCAGTTAAGACAAGGCTAGGATAATTACACCTATATTCCCCGAAGGGTTAGGCGGAGGTGTCCTAATGTACACCCACACTTGGCCGGTATGTTTAGGTCCCATGTAAATCCAGATTCCGATCTGCTACTGAGAATTTCATAGAAAAACTCAATAACACTTTACCCCACCTGGGACTCCAACACAGGACCGTAGCGTAGCAATCACGCTCGGGACCACCAGGCTAATGAGGCAGTCTAGGTTAAGATAATGTTGCGAACAAAATGTATATAGGGATACTTTGAAAAGCGTCCATCATTCCTTAATTTTTTTATCAGCCTTAAAACCTCATTTACTACAAAAACGTCAGATGACGGCTCGGATATAATCTACGTCACGCTCACAAAAGGCCTGATTAGGCGTTGCTACACTGTTCCCAAATAATTTAAAACCACAAGATACGTCTGGACCTTGGGACGGTGAACTTTTGGTTTGTTTCGGCTTTTCCTGTCAGAATTATTCAGGTCCCGGCTCCATCAAAAGCTTACTGGAATAACAATTTAATTTATTATAAAACGGAAGCTCAACAAAAATAATAATTAATAATGGCGGTAACATCAAGAAAGTAGCAGATGGCAAAATATTTTTCTCTCAAATTCGATTCTCCCAAAAAAAGAAGAAAGAAAGAAAAACATTTCATATTTTGTTCTCACATTTCACATGTTGAAATTTGAAACCGAAGAACATACATGAAATAAAGAGCAAATAATATAACGACTATATTGAAACTAAACTATACTTAACTAGCGACTATACCTAAAACTGAATAATAATAATTAAAACTATGAAATTTTGATGCGTGAGAACAAAAAAGGACCCTTGCTCAGCATATGCCACTTCATTACAATGAATGACGTAGCGTTGATATTTTGTTATAGCCTTGAGCGAATTCACGGACATCGGTTTTTGGTGTAAATACGCCAATTTACACCAAAATTTTATACGATAACGATTGACAGCGGAAGATTTAATACTCTATTGTGAATAATTTATTGTTGATGGCACAACTCTTACTGCCATGTACCTAGAATGTGTAATAGACGAACAATGGGTATATGGGATCTACACATTCCTGCAAGGTATACATTGGTATACCTTGCAGGAATACAGGCGTATTGCTTGGAGGAATGCAGGCGTGATGGTATGTTATATCTTGTAATTTTAATAATCCCGACTTCAGGCCAATTCTAACATAAACCTCCAATGTCCTCACATTCTGTTATCGCCACAATATACCAGTAAATAATATAATGTAACACCTTTTATTTTAAAAATGTCCATGGAATTTCTTGCCGGATTCTTCTCCATGGGATCAACTTTTTGGAACCGTGCAACTAGAGTCAATAACGTTTCATAAACGCTTGTAAAAGCTTATTTGAAATATAACGATTTGAACTTGAACTACTAACATATAAAAATTTTGTTTTATTGTGGCTACGTTTGACCGCCAGTTTGCCTGATGTTAGATTTGTGTTTAAATTGATAAAATTTAAGTTTCTTGTAATTGAGAAATCTTCTCATCTCAAGAAACTACTGATAAGTTTAAAACGTTCTGTGGTTATATTTCGCTATGCAGAGCGACCGCTTCACAGGCACTGGTCTCACCGGTTTTCTTGACCACCCATCCAAAAGGACACAACATCAACTGCAACAACACAAAAACTACCTTAACACCATTAACTTAAGTCGAAGTTTAATCGAATAAGCACGCATTGTAATGTAAGCTTCTGATCGAGAACGTTGCAGGGGATTTTAAGAACTAGATACAAATGATTAAAGACGGGTTTGGATTGAATTCGGGAAACGTGCAATCGCCTATAGAGAGATGCTGATCGCTTGCCGTAGGCAGTTCTTGGTGGTACAAAACCTATTTCGATATAAAACTGCATAAAGTAGATATGCCGTCTGCAAATTGAGCTTTTGATTTTCTAAATGTAAGAACCAGTTTGTTATCTGGCTGTGAGATTGTCTCTTTGATTCTGTATGTGATCTGACAACTCAATTTGCTGGTGATATTTGATTTGGAGGCTGTGTTTCTAAAGGCTTTGCATATTATGTTTTATTTATAAAGGCAAATATTACGTGGCAAATACAACGCTGAGAACCTCACGTAAACCATAAAAATTGGTCATGCTCTTTTGTTTTGTTGTTTGTTTTATTTTCTTTCTTTCTATCTTCAGGGGAGAACTCTATGGGATGTCCAACATAACCGGACGGTGTAAATAGATGAACACCATAGTTCAAAGTACTCACTTTATAAGTATTAAGATCATCATCTTCCTACCCTTTTCCCAATTTATTTGAGGTCGGCACAGCCAGTCCTTTTCTTCCATTCATCCCTGTTAGTCGTCATCTCATCATTCAATCCCTTTTCCATCATATCTGACTTCACACAATCCATCCACCTTTTCTTTGGTCTCCCTCTACCCCTACATCCCTCCATCCCAATATATTTAGATATTGTTAATATTAAATACTTATTAATTACCGACTGCCTCATTGGTCTAGTGGTCCTAAGCGCGACTGCTACGCTAGAGGTTCTGGGTTCGATTCCTAGGTCAAGCAAAATGTTATTGAGTTTTTCTATGAAATTCTCAGTAGCAGCTCGAAGTCTGGCTTTGTGCCCGGTTGATAGCAATAGGCTCTAAACTTACCGGTGAAGTGTGGGTGTAGGTACATTAGTAAATCTCTGCTAACCCTTCGGGGAATCGAGGCGTGATGGTATTCTTGTTATGTTATTAATTACATTATCTACTTGTGGAATGTATCGGAATCTAATTCTATTGATCTAGATTATAAATGTAACCCCAACATTATCATTTGACCTGAATTATGTTCTAAGTAGCTACTTACGTTTGTCTTGGATATTATCAACATATTAAGTGATCTAATGTATTGTGACATAGACACTTTATATTGATATCTTCGAATAGATAGATACTAATATAAAATTACAAGAGAATTAATATACATCAAGCGGTGGTAGCCTAATGGCTAGGGCATCGGACTTGCGATCATGTGGTTGCCGGTTCGAACCCCACCCATTGCACTACCGACGTGAACACACTCGTAACACATGCATTTAGCTTAGCACGAGGGGTTAACAAGAATTAGTAATGTGTGACCCACATTGCTAGTAAGCTTTAAAAAAGAAAGAAGACGTCGCAACGAAAAAGGGCACAACTAACATTTTTAATGTTTTTTTACAATAAATATAGGCAGATTGGACTTTTAATTCTGATTCCAAATATGTATATAACATTTTTTTTTTTTAATATTATTTGTGCCCTTTTTCGTTACAACGGCAGAGTAGTAGTCTAGTGTTCCTAAGCGCGACTGCTACGCTAAAGGTCCTGGGTTCGATTCCCAGGTCGAGCAAAATATTATTGAGTTTTTCGAAGTACTGTGGCCAGCACATCAAGTTACCACAAAATTTCAAATTTTCCCAGTTGATTTTGAACTTCATCTTCAACAATTTAAGGTTAAAATCATTTGGAGAAATTTGTCAGTTTTGTATACCTTGACCTGCTGGAGACTGTACATATGAAATTCTCCGAGTCAGCTCGGAGTCTAGATTTGTGTCCCGTTAATGGCAATAAACGCTCCCTATACTTAATAATAAACTTACAGGTTGAAACTTTACATTACGTTACATTGCGTGGGTTACATAAGTACACCTCTGTCTAACCCAAAGTACGAGTATCAGCGCTTAGAATCGTCTCCTATTTTTTTTTTTTTATCACAGATAGGCTTACGCTTGACCACAAATTGCCTGATGTTTAGCATCGAAGTGGTCTACGATGGAGCGCGCTTGTCTAGAAGGTATTCACTCTCGTCTTGAAGACACCCAAATTGTAGGTCTTAGGGAACAAAGATTCCGGTAACGAGTTCCACAATAGAGCAGTAAACACGTAGTTAACAAGTTCATAAAACTATTGAAATAAAACTAGTTTTTACGGATTTTATCGCGTTATATTGATATTTTTAAATTCCCGACGTTTCGGATCCTTTACAGCATCCATGGTCACGGGTGGACTGAGGTGTTGGTCGTCCTAATGTCAAAATTATCAACAGCTACCCTACATTTTGTTGATTATAATTTATGCCGGTCACGCAGAATGAGCTCACCGTGTCCTTAGGTCTCACAGTCTTGTGCTTGGATTTAATGGAATTTATGATTGAGTTCCAAGCAGATGGTAAGACCCAGCCATCTTCTCTATTGAAATTTGGATGTTTTTTAATTTCAATAGCCTCGCGAATCATCCTAGGTAGGAATCGGTTTTCTTTTGCAAGGACTTGTGGTTTATCAAATCTGATGTAGAGCTGGGCCTTGTCAAGTGTATGTTCACCAACTGCTGACTTCCCGGAACGACGGTGTGTGGGTGATCGGCGATGTGTTCTTTTACGCGGGTCCCTATGCTTCTGGATGCTGTAAAGGATCCGAAACGTCGGGAATTTAAAAATATCAATATAACGCGATAAAATCCGTAAAAAGTAGTTTTATTTCACTGTCTAATATTCGTGTAAGTGTTAGAAACCAGTTCATAAAACTAGTTTAATAATTATACGTACTTCTCTTATCGACGTTACCATGTAACAAATAATGGCCAAAGTATTGCTAAACTCCGACGTTTGAACAGCTGGTACCCTACATAGGGCCGGTCTCATTAGCATAGGTACTTATTAACGAATATAGGCTCATTTAACTGATGATGTCATGGCATAATTGTCGAATGGGTAAAGTTCATTAGTACAAATGGTACCGACTAACATTACGTCGCCGTTTATCGGACATTCTAATTTCACGTTTATATCGATGATTTGTTTTTTTTTTAAAAACGTATGTGATCTATTGGTACGTGTGTCGGACCGGTGATCGCGGGGTTGTTGGTTCGATTCCCATAGGACTAAACTTTTATGGTATTATGAATTTAAGTGTTTGTGTTTGTCTGGATGTTTTTATGTATTATTAGTATGTATTTACAATAAAAGGAGTTATTATTATAAGTTGTTATACTCATTCTATCTCACAAAGACTACCATGATGACCTTTTTGTTATTAATATACCTACAGTTTTAATTTTAATCATTTTACGGTCTTTCACGAGAGAAATTTCTGAATAAATTAATTAATGAAATCGGCCAAGTCGTTTTCAAGCTATGGTCTGACCAAGGGAAATAAGGATACATTTTTATATCTATAGATATTTAATTTTGACCCAACTCTTATGTGAACCGTGAAGAAAGTAGAATAGAATAGAATAGAATATATATATATATTTTTTAATAAAGCTTAGGTACTAGCAATGTGGGTCGCACATTACTAGTATTCTTGTTAACCTAATGCTTGTGTTACGAGTGGGTTCACGTCGGTAGTGCAATGGGTGGTGTTCGAACCAGCAACCACATGATCGCAAGTCCGACGCCCTAGCCATTAGGCTACCGCCGCTTAATTGTACATTATTATATATTCTTTATTGTACATCACAAACGAAAGCCAAGTACAAATCATTAATAATAAAATGGTACAATGGGCGGTCTTATCGCTAAGAGCGATCTCTTACAGACAACCTTTGGATGGACTCGAGAGAAACGTAAGGCGACAAGTAGTCTAAGTTTTGGCTCTCATTTGCCATTAGGTCTCTCCATTCGTCTGCTACTCTGTCTACCAACTATCAGTAGCCAATCAGGCCATCTCATTACCATTAAACGAATGAAGGTTAATGATCTAATGACGTATGGGAAATACGTTAACTTCATCAGTTAAGTACTCGGAGGCCCAAGATAACAGGATTAGCAAATTGAGTACATTGTGTCCCTTTCTTCGGGTCTTCTGATCATAATTTATAACAGGGATCCCCAAACTATTTTGGTCAAGTGACCCCTTTTCCAAAATGAACTGTTACCTCAGACCCCCATGGCCAAATGCCTACTTTTAGGATCAACCCCCTTATTCATAATGGTCCGCTAACTTAAGGCGGCTGCTACAGAGTGTTATTTTTCATTCTGACTTAGGTCAATAGAAGAAGACAGAGTGAGAAGTAGCTTAAAGTTAGCAGACTATTATGAATAAGGGGGCCTATCTTTAGATACAAAAGACCTAGGTACTAAGGTACCAATTGGAAAACTTTGCACTTGGTTAAGTGAGTAAAGTTGACTTCATACCTACCTACCTATCTTGAAAGTTTTAAACTTGTGTTAACTTAATAGGGGTCGATTTTTAGACCTCGTCGACCCCCAAAATCAGTTTTCGTTTATGTTGACCTCTAGGAAACCGACCACTTTGGGGATCCCTGATTTATAACATGATCAGATGTGGTCGAAAGATTAGGTACCTGAACGATGAACATTTTATTAACAAATCGATCAGGGTTATATATAAATACTAGCTTTCCGCCCACGGCTTCGCCCGCTTGGTTTCTCGGCTTTTCAGCATTTAAATTTTTCCCGTTTTTGCAACGTTTTTCATTTATGCTCCGCTCTTATTGGTCTTAGCGTGATGATATATAGCCTATACCCTTCCTCTATAAATGGGCTATCGAACACTGAAAGAGTTTTTCTAATCGGACCCGTAGTTCCTGAGATTAGCGCGTTCAAGTAAACAAACAAAGTCTTCAGCTTTATAATATTAAGTATAGATAAGTAAGTTCTTTAGTGGAGACCACGCACGGGAAAACGTACTCTGGGAAGACCTTTAACGAGATGGGCAGTCGACCTTACGGTCATGGGGAGTCGTTGGATGCAGGCGGTATATAACCTACTGATCCTTGTGTGATTAAAGGATGAGGCCTTTATTCAGCAGTGAACCTCTTTTGGCTGATATGATGACGAGGATGACTCGATGCGTAAACCGAATACCTACGTACCCTACTAAGGAAAATTTGATTGCTATTTGCATTGAACAGGCATACATTATTCCTGAGTGACATATAACAAGAAACTAATGAAAATAAAATAAAATGAAATAGTGGCTTTATAACAAGAAACGTATAGTTCAGGCCCAAACACTGCTGAACAGATTTTAATTCAGTTTGATATAGAGATAGATAGGAAATTTAAATGATATTTATTTCTGTAAATAGATCTTTTAAAGACACTTTTACAAGTCGTTTTTTTTTTTCTTTTTTTAAACTAGATGGCGCCGACCTTTCCTATCTGACGACCTCTGAGAAGAAATGTCTAAACAAACTCAGAGAATCATGGTCTCTTTTGAAGTCCAGACAATAGTTATATCATAGATATGCGAGTTTTACAATGTAGGGCAAAATCTGAACAGGCCTTTTGAAGAAAGAGCCATAACAGCTTTAAGTTGACCTGTCCTAACTGACGGCACGCATACATCAGTCCTCGTGTAGCTCAACCATTTTTTAGGGAGCTCAACGAACCGTCGCTTGACGATACCACATTAGCAAGACATTTGCTTAGGTCATGTGAAACACTCAAAGCTGTCAGAAAACTTGTATTATAAATCTTTAGAGAAGGACATAGGTTATCTTTTTTCTCAAAAAGTCATTTTGGGATGTGATTTAAACTACGGGCATAAGATTGTTATGAAGCGGCGGTAGCCTAATGGCTAGGGCGTCGGACTTGCGATCTTGTGGTAGCCGGTTCGAAACCCATTCCTAGCTCTACCGACGTGGACCCATTCGTAATACAAGCATTTAGCTTGATACGAGCGATTAACAAGAATACTAGTAATGTGTGACACACTTTGCAAGTCAGCTTTTTTTCTAGAAAAATAATAATATATTTAAACATACGTAGGTATTAATTACTTGTTGGTTGTATGTTTGGTCGCTAATCTAAGTGACCTATGACTCTGCCTTGACTTTACATCGTGGAATGCGATAAGAAACATGTACGCACGGCTACACATTCAGCTATACAAAACCAGTATAGGCTGGCCTTGAATTGTGCCACAAACCTGTACAATGGGAGATCAGTTTAAACTGGTTTTGTATAGCTTGATGTGTAACCGTGTGTATCTAATGTACACTCCAGTTAATTGAATCAACCAACATTGTCTGTTTTGTTTCTCTAAGACGAACAAAGTTATCATCTTGGAACCTTTTCCTTATTTTTATAACAGCCTCATTTGGCTTGGGTTCGATTCCCAGGTCGAGTAAAGTGTTATTGGGTTATTCTATGAAATTCTCAGTTGCAGCTCGGAGTCTGGATTTGTGCCCAGTTAATGGCAATAGGCTCGCCACCTATTACATGGGACCTAAACATACCGGTAAAATGTGATCGTACTTTAGTACACCTCTGCTTAACCCTTCGGGGAATACAGGCGTGATGGTATGTCATGTTATGTTATGTTTTAAAGAGACCTTATAATACCTGCAAACTTACTGGTTTCTAACACTTACGCGAATATTAGTCATTGAAATAAAACTACTTTTTACGGATTTTATCGCGTTAGATTGATTATTTTAAATTCCCGACATTTCGGATCCTTTACAGCATCCATGGTCACGGGTGGACTGACGTGTACGTGGCGTAAAAGAACACATTGCCGATGTCAAACACCGTCGTTCCGGGAAGTCAGCAGTTTGTGAACATACACTTGACAAGGCCCAGCACTACATCAGATTTGATAAACCACAAGTCCTTGCAAAAGAAAACCGATTCCTACCTAGGATGATTCGTGAGGCTATTGAAATTAAAAAACATCCAAATTTCAATAGAGAAGATGGCTGGGTCTTACCATCTGCTTGGAACCCCATCATAGATTCCATTAAATCCAAGCACAAGACTGCGAGACCTAAGGATACGGTGACCTCATTCTGCGTGACCGGCATAAATAATAATCAACAAAATGTAGGGTAGCTGTTGATAATTTTGACATTAGGACGACCAACACCTCAGTCCACCCGTGACCATGGATGCTGTAAAGGATCCGAAACGTCGCGAATTTAAAATAATCAATATAACGCGATAAAATCCGTAAAAAGTAGTTTTATTTCAATACTGTTGGTTTACATACATCGGTGCCCTCCCCTTTAAGGATACAGGCGTGATAGTATACTTATGCTACTCTTGCAATAATTTCTTAGCCATTCATTTCAACACCCACGAAGCTTAAGCTAGAAAATATTATTTTCAATTCCAGAAATGCAGCTCAATGATATTAAAAATGCTATTACGTCATTATTTCTCTTTATTCGCACTATAAAATCCGAGATCGCTTTAATTAAAATACATTTTTTATCCTTTGCATATCTAGCACAAAGCAACACTTTCAAAGTAATAACTACACACATTTTTCCACCAGGCTTTTAAAACTTTGTAGCCTTTAGTCTTGGAGCGGGGATTAAATAGAGAAGCACTGAATATTGCAAGTAGTTTCCGACCAGTATCTTTGGGCACAAAATAGCCGAATATAACATCGCATCGGCGTAGAGACACAGTTTCGCTGCGCATACGCGGATCGCACACGTTGCGGAAAATAGTGGTGTGTGAACTTGTAAAAGTTACATTATATTTGGTAGAGTTTTAAAATAAAATAATCTAAGTACTTATTGAAATTTTCATTTTTCTAATGTAATTTCCACCTATTGACATTTTATTTCGAGGTTTGTTGAGAGCAATGGAACAGATTATTCAAATCAAATCAAATCAAATGTTTTTATTTCAAATAAGCTTTCACAAGCGTTTATGAAACGTTATTGACTCTAGTTGCACGGTTCCAAAAAGTTGATCCTATTGAGAAGAATCGGGCAAGAAACTCCATGGACACTCTTTTAAAATATATTGTTTTTACATAATTTGCTGGTACATTATGCCGATAACAGGATGTGAGTGCATTGGAGGTTTATGTCATAATTAGCCTGAAGTCGGGACTAAAATTACAAGAGGGTTCTCAGCAAATGAGAACGCAATGTCAAACTAAAATAGATACACTATTTCAAACAGATACACTATAGATTACACTAAATGAACACACTACTCTAAAACTAGGCGGTACACATCCGTTGCACGTCAGACGAACAATCGGCCAAAGTGCACCGATTTCCATGCTTATTTCACCGATGGATAGCGTGGTTCTCTAGGAAGGTTTATAAGAGTATGTATAATACATACATATTATACTACAGAAAAGCCGAAAAATCACGCGGGCGAAGCCGTGGGCTAGTAATAATAATTGGATTTTCATTGTTACGTATTTTTAGTCCATATTAATCGGTTTCAGCCTAAGGTGATATCGTAAATCCAACTAGATTTTGGCCTTGGCTAAAAACTGACCTTCGTTCGGACAATAAAGAGATAGAGTTGCCACGTCGTAAAACCCAGCCAGAATATTTGAGATATTACCGAATTAATCTAGACTTCGCGAAATTGCGGTCAGACCTGACGTAAAAGGTGGGCTGACGGCTAAGTACAGCAAAAAAGGACCTAGAATTTAATATAAGCTGCGAGACGTATTTCAGATAATTGTCAAGTTTGTTACATACAAAGCCTCAATAACAAATACTTCTATTGTCTAGACTTTAAGAGATATCATGATTCTCTGAGTTGGTTTCGGCTTTTCTTCTCAGAGGTCGTCAGATAGGAAAAGTTGGCGCCATCTAGTTTAAAAAAATATGTAAAATATTGTCTTGTAAAAGTGTCTTTGAAGGATCTATTAACAGCAATAAATATCATTTAATATGTTTACAAATTGCTTCAATAGTAGAGTATTTCTCATGACCGTTCCGACGTCAAATAAAACTGTACTGTCAGAAGTTGAAACAGAGTTCAAAATTGGAGACAAAACATTTTCTTATCGTGAAACAGACATTTTAAGAATTTCATTGTGCACGCAGAAAATTGCTCGGAAATAAAAAGTTGTACAACGGACAAATTACTTGTTGAAATTCTCTCATAGCTCTATTATTTAGCTCTAATATGAGCTATAAAACTTTTTAATAAGGGAGCTAAATGGGGGTAGCACAAGCTTTTAGCACTGCGTTATATCAGCCGCCGTTAAAAAATGTGTGCTACCTGAACTGAATATAAACCTTAGAGATGTTTGAGATGGTTTGATAGAAATTTTATGCTGATATTCAGTCGCACCTGAGGAGATTGGAACTACAGTCGTGAAATGAAATGAAATATATTTATTTTGCGAGAAACACGGTTACAAGTTCTTATTAATAGTAATGGTTCTACATGTTCCGCCTTAGATCAGGCTTGCAAAAATTGAATTTGTATTAAAATTTTGATAGTCATATGACAACAAAAGTGATGGCAACTAAGTCGAAACTAGGACTGTTTACAATCAGAATTGATCTTTATTTTCTAAATATTCTTTTATATTATAGAAACACTTTTCTGTGAGCCACCTAAGTAGTCTGCTTCTAAAAAACTTGACAGGGCACTCTCTTAAAGTTTTTGGAATTTTATTGTATATTTTTCTCAACATAACAAAGCTATTTTTCTGATGAAGGGTGGTGCTACAGGGATGAGGAGTTTAGTTAGGTCTCTTGAGAGGTATTTTTTGTTTGTACATGCTACTTCAAAAAACTTTGGAAGGTAACTAAGGTATCCTGCCGCCGCCCCAGATTGCAGATCTTCCATGAGGATATTTCGCACCACTTAAAAATACTTGAAGCCTATCTTTTTGTATTTTTTTGGCATTTTCCATGCAAAGATCATAAAGTTATTTTAATGAAGGAAAAATTCGACTGTGGGCAGGATTCGAACCTGCGTCTTCTGTTTAAGTACACCAGACGCTATGACCGCTAAGCCACCGCGAGTTTCACCCGCCAGGTCGAAATTTATACTTGAAGTCGATCCAAACGTAGCAGAGAAAATATTAGGACAACGATGATGAACAGAAATGGTCTGTGCCAATTTTTCCGTCCTTGGGAACATGTTTATATATGTTACAAGCAAGCTTAAATTGACACTTGGTGAAAAAAGGCTACACAGCAGGCCATATGGGCTTAGGAACGGCCAGACCGTATAAACCAACTTCGCCTTGTATAGACTTTTCGTACACTTAGAGGTCAGCTTATATTTGGGCGTATATAGCCGTGTCCGCGAGTCATATTGATTATTTTAGCTTCCAAGATAGTTATTACAGGCCTTAGTTTTGGCATGTTTCTCAAAGTTCTTACCAATCCCATAATAGGAGTAAAATCCTTGTGGAGCAGCGTTTTAAAGAAAAACTTTTTACATCCTGGTTTTAAGATTAATGTTCCCGCAATTCGCAATGTTCTTTTCAACTATCTGTCTTCCTAAATTCCCTACAATGCTTCGTGTGTGCCCTAGTTTTAAAAGCCTTCAGGAAGTACTCCTGCTTACATGTCTCTTTGCTATTGCTATTTGAACTTACCACAGAACTGCCATTCTTCTCATCCCTCCCTACGTTCGATACCTCACTGCCCTCAATTTGGTGCTAGCGTCTGTTGTCTGACACAATTTAGCCTGCATTATGCGCGTTTTTTATACCTTACTAGCAATGTAGGAGCAAATTACTAGTATTCTTGTTAACCCCTCTTACTAAGCTAATGATGGCATTAGTAAGTGGGTTCACGTCGGTAGCAGAATCGGCTTATGAACCGGCAACCAGATAATCGCAAGTCCAACGCCCTATCCATCAGATTATCGCCGCTTTTTGGTTTACGAAGGTCATCTCGCTTATATAGTAGGCATCGAAATCTGTTGTCGTTAGTTGTTGTATAGTCGTTACGTGTCCGACATACTCTGATGCCTTTCCAGCTTGTAGTTGATCCATGAGAATTATCCGCAAAAAGGCCGTAAACAAAGCCAAGAAAATTAGATCAGGAAAATCTAGAAACAAATACAGTTGGTTCGAAATAACTTAGCTTGTCTGAAGTTTTCCGCAAGTGGTTTAGCAGTGGTATATTTTTTATAAAGAGTCTGTGTAAAGACAATTGGAGTCATATTATGTTTCACATTTGTAATAATTCTCTTTGCTGATTCGATATCTATACTTACTTATATAATATTATAAAGCTGAAGAGTTTCTTTGTTTGTTTACTTGAACACGCTAATCTCAGGAACTACGGGTCCGATTTAAAAAAAATATTTTAGTGTTAGATAATTAATTAATTAATAGATGAATGGGCTTCATCGAGAAAGACTATAGGCTATATATCATCACGCCGAGACTAATAGGAGCGGAGCATAAATGAAAAATGTTGCAAAAACGGGAAAAATTTAAATGCAGAAAAGTCGAGAAACCACGCGGGCGAAGCCGTGGGCGGAAAGCTAGTTTATGTATATAAACACTTAAATGAGCGTTTTTACCAGCACAGTAGTTTGGAAGCCTAACTTCAAACGGGCAGAGTTAATTTGACAAACTGTATATATACCTACCTCTTCCAAGCGACAGATGAAAAGCCTAACATTCGTCCTTGATCTGTTTCAGTTGTGTCTACGTCCCACAATGTCCTCCAAGTCATCTATCATGTTGTCCATTCGTCCTATTTTACGGATATAAACTAACCTAGACTATTTCCATTCCCCTGTGTACGACCCGAGAATTTATACCTAGGATAACTCTGAAGACGTTGTAAGCTTTTCGATAATTTGCTCCCATTTTTATGAAGGGTTTCCGTACTTACGAGTATTATGTGCTTTGATGTGAAAATGATTGATAATGGAAAATGGTATTTAGTGTTACGTATTGCTGTATATCTTTTGTTTAAAAGGAGTTTCTAATGTCAATGGAATTACTAGTAAGAGCTCATCTCTTTCTTCATTTTGACTTGACAACTTTTAACGAACTGCCTCATTAGTCTAGAGGTCCTAAGCCCGACTGCTACTCTAAAGGTCCTGGGTTCGATCCCCAGGTCAAACAAAGTTTATTGGGGTTTTCTATTAAATCCTCAGTAGCAGCTTGGAGTCTCGAGTTGTGTCTCTATTACTTGGGACCTAAACATACTGGCGAAATGTGGGTGTACATAATTTAATTAACACACCTCTGCCTAACCCTTCGGGGAATACAGGCGTGGTGGTATGTTATGTTATGTCCCTTATACAATATACCCTAATCATCGAGTGTCACTTTATCTTTCAATACATTTAATCCAGTTTTTTGGCAACACTTACCATGACAAATAGGATATGTCCCGTCGTCTTATAAATATGAAAGGGCCATTTTCATGGCACGATACGTCCCTGGCTCATAAACTAGGGTTGCGATTGTAAGACATTCGTATTATCCTCATGTATACTTCGGATATGTTGTGTCAATCTTGAATTCTTGATATTTGGGTCAATATTGGCGTTGTCCGTGAGTGAAATGAAATATTGTACGGGAACAAATATTTGGCTACATTTACCCTTCGGTTATTTCACGAATGTGTGTTCGCAATCAACCAGAATAACTAATTTAAAATAGAGAACGTATACTCTATTTATTATAACATAAATTTAAATATAAAGAAAGAAATATAATAGGTGTTGCTCTAAATATGTTACACGTTGAATAAATATTTTTTCAGAGCAAGAAACGAACTCGCGAACCGCGGAACGAACGAAAAGTCCTATAAAAATCAGTGTATTTTCTCCAAAGAAGTTTTTTCAAAAACACAGTTTATTTTGACTCAAGCCGTGTAAACAAGAATGAACAACTAATTACTAAACTTAAGGGCTAATGTAGACGGTTGTGATTATTACGCAATTAGCGAGCTGAGTCAACAGCGAGAGCTAATTAGTATTTTTTGTTTGTACCCTTGAACTTTGAACCTACATGTAACAGGAAAAAACTTGCAGCTAAAATAAAGACTGCCTCATTAGTCTAGTGGTACTAAGCGCGACTGCTACGCTAGAGGTCCTGGGTTTGATCGATGGGATCGATCAGGCCGAGCAAAGTTGTATTGGGATTCTTCTATAAAATTTTCAGTAGCAGCTCGGAGTCTCGGCTCGGACACTCAGATCAAATAGAAAGTTAAGATGGAACTTTGCGAACAAAGAAGTGAGGCCGGCTAAAACTACGCCTAGCCGTATACAAACTCAATTTTACACTATATAACAATACCGAAACTACGCCTTATCTTGTCAGTCGAGCTATCAAGCTATCGAAAGCTCGACTGACAAACGGCTAGGCGTAGGCCTCACTTCTTTGTTCGCAAAGTTCCATCTTAACTCTTTATTTGATCTGAGCATCAACAAAACTGTTCTATGAATGCATTTTTCAATATCATATAATATCTTGATGCTCTTCCATTGAAGTTCCTGTCCAATCCCATTTGGCGGAATCCTGAGATATCCACATATACTTGGCCGGGTTTCCAATGTCGTTCTGTGTTCACTCCAGTTCCTTTCCGTACGTATATATTTCATGGAGTATTCTATCTGCATATTTCGTAAAACAACTTGGTTTCCATATGTTGTTTCAAGGAAAATGTTTCCTGTTGCTTTCTACCTAGAAATACCTTCATGAATGTTTTCCCCTGGAAGGTTAGGCGTGGTAGGGTGTATTTATGTACACCCACACTTCGCCGGTATGTTAAGGTCCCATGTAATAGGGGGCGAGCCTATTGCTTTTAACCGAGCACAAATCCATCCGAGCTGCTACTGTGAATTTCATACAAACACTCAATAAAACAGCTCGACCTGGGAATTTAACCCAGGACCTCTAGTCGCGCTTGGGACCACTAGACTAAGTAGAATGTAGTCGAAACACTTTTTGTACAGTCCCCATCAAATATATCGGAGCGAACAGACTGTTGATAATCATCTGAGCAACAAGGGAAACTAAACGTTATATCAATGGGATGAAATACATGTCAGAATGAAAGCTGCAGTGTGTAGTGTTCATTGTAAAACATACTTTGTGTCGCTGAGATATGGTTTAATTTCTCTAGTTGCTCAAATAATTAAATATGAACAGTCTGTTTGCACCAATGTGACTGTACCATCTTATACTGTACCTACATTGTTGTCAAATAAATAAATCTTATATATTCTAATTAGGCAACCAATTACCCTCTATTTATGCAATGACCGATACAGCTTTTAATGAGAGTTTTATTGTTAAAATAAATCCTTTCATCTGTAAGAATTGAGATAAAAACCAATAATTAGAATTATTAGTTTTTATCTCACGGCTACGGCGAAGTAGGCCACTCTTAAGCTCTAAGCTCTGTATTCAGTGTTGATGGAAATATCAGCCATTATATTCAGACTTGTTCTCCTGGAATGAGCTAATTTTTATTAAAGACACTCTCATTTATTACTTTTAATGGCATACTTATAATAACAGTAATAAATGTTGGTCCATTTCGTTTGGTCGACGTGAGAAGTGTTGCTATAGCAAATTATTAGAACTCGCGCCACCTGGTGGCCATTACGAGTACTCTTAACATACCATCACGCTTGTATTCCCCGAAGGGTTAGGTTGAGGTGTACTAATGTACACCTCAGTTTGTCGCTATGATTAGGTCTAATGTTATACGAGGCAGGCCTATTACCGTTAACCGGGTACAAATGCAAACTTCGATTTGTGCCCGGTTAATCGCAATAGGCTTGCCCCTAATTACATGGGACCTAAACATTAAACATACGGGCGAACTCTGCCTTACCCTTTGAATAAAACATGTGTGATGATATATGTTATGTTTTTATCTTGAGCAAATTGAACATTAAATAAATAATAAACTTTTTCAGAAAAATAAAACCGACCTTTCATCAGTTGAGATATAATTTCACTATAGCAATGAATAAACAAACACAAACTTGTCTTGAACCAAAAAAGGGGTGCAAACAAAGACAATACATAAAATAAACAAAAATCGAAGGCAGATTTGAAACAATTTCACTAAGAAGCGTACCATTGGGGCCGTGGAACGGCAATACCGACAGTCCTTTATTGTAAGCTTGTTGCTTGAAGCGAATGTAAGCCGCTCAATTCCATACCATCACTGACGTTTATTTTGAGCATACGATCGAATCGGCTTGCAATGTCTGAGAGGTTGTTGTATGCTAAAGATCCTAGCATGTGTCTCAATTCTAGCTAAATAAATTATGCAAGAAGACAGACTTTAAAGATGTGACGAGCAATTGGGATAGAGACATTTTAAATTTATTTTTTATTTTATCATCAATTACAAGTTATAATATAACTCATACTGTCTAATACGCCTGCTGCGTTAGAGGTCCTGTGTTCGAGTCCCAGGTCGAGCAATGTTCTTAAGTTTTTCTTTGAAATTCTTAGTTGCCGCTCGGAGTCTGGATTTGAACCCGGTTAGCAATAGGGTCGCCCCCATGTTACCTAAACATACTGGCGAAGTGTGGATGTAGATAAGTACACCTCTGCCGAACCCTTCGGAGAATGCAGGCGTGGTACGTATTAGATAACGAAATAATAGCGTTACAGGTCAAGTAATATTCCTAATTTTTCGACAAATTCAGTGTTTCGCCGTACATATGTTCGTGCCAATGGGACGAAACAAAAAAATTAGCCAAAAATAATTTAATTTTTCCTCCAGTGTTCCGTCCCATTGCTTTTTTTACATCATTTTTAAACAAAAAATATAATATTTTTTCCGTCTCATGGGACGAAACACTGAACTTGTACATTTTTCTAACCCTTTCTCAAACCTAGTAAATAAATAACAAGTCTCTTAAGGACATCCTTGATCCCCTTACAATATAGTAAAGTAATTGCCTACTTCCTATCCACAAGTACCTTTGCGATGGGGATCTATGCAATTATTTACAATGACTGACACATGACCAAGTGTCGAAGCTTACCCCCTCAGTGCAAAAAATCAAGTGTCATTCTTCAGATTTCTATGTAAAATTATTTTGCAAATAATGTAAACAAATATTCGGTACCATGGAAGATAAGTTTACAATTTTTGCAGGCGACTTTAGAAACTTGGTCAAGCTGAAATGTTTTAAAATCTTATCTTTTATGTTTTAATGTTTTTATCTACTTAATTTGAATGAAAGAACACAGAAAGGGCCTTTACTGAAGGATGCTGCAGGCAATATCATAATGGTATCAACTTATTTTTCTTAAAATTCTTTGCAAAAATCAAGTGAAACTGGACTAAATATATTTTTATATTAGTACAAAAGTACCTAAATTCCTTGTAGCAGGGGTTACCGATAAAATGGATTCATTTAGATTTAAAATATCAATTCATTTAAATGAATCACAGAATGTAAGTATGAATGAAATCAATTAAAAATTAAATGTTGATTAAATATTCTGATTTGAAATATCACGAAAAAGAATGTTGATATCAATGTTGGCTCGTATAGGACTAAAAGTTTACATGTTCTTTTCAAACTAATAAAGTAAGTGTAAGCAATACATTTGTTATATACCCACCAAATATATAGTTAAACTTTCGTCATACGATAAATATTATCCATCAGTTAACAAGAGAGAAACGTTTAAAAAGCAAGCAGCAAGCAAAACAGAGATTCACGATTGCATTTTTCAATTTAATTTAAACAACGCTATTTTTAGTCCAAATTTATTTGGCTTCCAGTGTTTACGACAGGAACAAAAGTATGATGTATGGTTTAAAAATGTTAAGGATAAGTTATGATTTGTAAATAATTTTGGAAGAAAATGTAGTTCTATTTTTACACGTTTCGTGGTCTGCATGTGAACTTTTTAATATTCCAATATATGAAATGTAGTAGTATCATCCATTACGCTTTATATTTTGTCGAATGGCTGAGCTTTGATTTTCCTTTGAATAAAGCGATTCCTTTAGGTATGTAAACTAAAATATAATAATTACAGTTATAGTTGAAATTTTGTATTGCTAGTATATGCAATACTAGCTTTCCGCCCACGGTTTTGCCCGCATGGAGATAATATTTAGCCTATGTCACTCAGGAAAAATGTAGCTTTCTATTGCGGAAAGAATTCTTCAAATCGGTGCCCATAGCTTGAGAGTCTATTCAATGCAAACAAACATACAAAACTTTCCTCTTATAATATCATCTCATATTAATACCTATATTGGATGTATCTACTAGCATTTAGTTTTATGATATTACAGAACTGAGAGAGCCTCGTTATTTTTTTTTGTTTTTAAGGGCCTAACAACATTGTCAAAATATAGCCCACCGCGCCGAACAAACGCCACCATAAAGATATGAATTTTCCAGACACCAGACGCCCGCTGGTCTGGGTCTGGTTCAGCAAACTGTCTGGTGTACTTAACCAGAGAGGCAGAGAGACGTAGTTTCATACCCTGCCTGAGATCGATTTTTTCTTTCAGTAGAAATTTTCTTTCATTAGAAATTTCATATCTTGGTGAACATTTCGCATTATTTAATACTAAAATATAATAAAAAATATGCGCCACCATGTTTACATTTATTACGCAACGGAATATTTGTTGATACAAAGATGGAGCAATCGCCATTCCTATCTAAACCTTGATTTCTTTTAATGATCTCATAGATGAAAAAATATTTTAGTGAAGAAAAATTACGACCGCGGTCAGGATTCGAACCTGGGTCTTCTGGTTAAGTACACCAGACGCTATGACCGCTAAGCCATCGTGAGTCCCACCCGCCTAGTCGAAATTTGCCTTCACATTTTCAATTTACGTCTTTGAGGTGACGTTAGTGACATCTACCATCTGGTGTACTTAACCAGAAGATGCAGGTTCGAATCCTGCCCGCGGTCGTATTTTTCCTACACTAAAATAACTTAATAATCTTGGCATGGAAAATGCCTAAAAAATACAAAAACATGAAAAATGTTATATTTATTAAATTGTCAGTAGTGTCAGTTGAAGACTCCAATTTCAAATATGTTTTTAGTAACAATATTCTCATCCCCTGTGACAGAGTCCCCACCCCACCATTCGCGAACCGCGCGCATAACCGACCCATTTACCGGTTACAGCCGCGACGTGGCCACGTTTATGTAACGCGATATTTTACACAAAAACCGCTTAAAATTCAGTTCCCGGAGAACGTGACCATACATACGTACATCCAGATATTATTACTTTACTCTTTCTATAGCGTATTGTTCACTCAGACTTGTCCATTAAAAAAAGGAGCGATCGCGGGACACGCAAAAAAATAAATAAATCCAGCCATTGTTAGAAGAGTTGCTTAAAAAGTTTTGTATTTGGAACGAGATGTGATTGCAAAGAAGGTAAAAAGTTCGTACGGTAAATTAAGTGCAGGTTATTGCAAAATAAAAAATAAATATAAAAGTTTTTTTTTAATGAAAATGCAATCATAATTAATACAATAAAGATTATTTTATTGTTAACGTTCTAAATTGTATTTTCACACAAAAAGAATTTCATCTTCAAGTACCTACATAATATACACTTATTGCATCTTTATACTTTACTATAAAATAAATTACATTAATGTTCTCCTAATAAAAGATACGAAAATAAAATAATATAGCTAACAATTTTTTTATAAATGTAAACCAGGCACACAACAGTTCCTTACAATATTAGTTTACATCATTTGCATTATTTACATTAAATGGCGCCACTGCTCGACGGAACTACACCAGGTGCATCGAGCGACCATCTGTCGTGAAAGTGATAGTATAGTGTCGTATTCGGTGCAACCGTACAAGGGCTTGGCAAACACAGCCCAGTTATTGAGGGTCTGCTAACAGAATCTACTCTGGACGCATCCAAATTTGTGTTGCCGATGACAAAATTTGTCGGGTGCAGATGTTGTGGGGTTTGATTATATTATCTGGATATATTGTGGATATATTTTGGGTTTTTTTTTGTTTATAAAAAAAGCTTACTAGCAATGTGGGTCGCACATTACTAGTATTCTTGTTAACCCCTCGTACTAAGCTAAATGCTTGTATTACGAGTGGATTCATGTAGCAATGGGTAGGTTTCGAATCGGCAATAACATGATCGCAAGTCCAACGCCCTAGACATGAGGCTACCGCCGCTTCTTCCTTTTAAAAAACCTAAACGGTCCTATCCCCGATGGTTTAAGTGAAGTTGTGTTTTGTTTTGCCCGAAATACCTCAGCATATACCCATCTTAGAGACGTGTTTCTGCTTCGCTTATACTATAACCTAAATACCTCTATATAAACCCGTCTTTAGGCAGACGATTTTAGCTTCACCTACGTTCATTAAAGTCTCCTCGTGGATACTAGTCAGGTGTTCTTAGCCTAGCCTTTTTTAGGGACGTCCGGAATTTGGTTTTGGTACGTACGGCTACACATCAAGCTTTACAAAAGCAGTATAAGCTGGCCTTGAATTGTGCCGAAAACGTTTACAATTGGAGATCAGTCTAAGCTGGTTTTGTATAGCTTGATGTGTAGCCGTGTGTACGTTCGCCGAGGTCGATCCCTTCCGTATAAGTACTTATTTCGTCAGTTTCCGTTCATGCATCCCCTCAACATAACATACCTTTCTTAATCCTTGTTACTACATCTTCCTTTATTTTGCGGGTACTCACTTTATCTCTCCACAACCTTCTCAAAGCTTCGGTACGGCATTAATTCAACTTTCATGTTTTCTTCTGCCACACCCAACTTTCACTACGAATTCTCGTATCTTAATTAGGTTATCTTCAAAGCAAATAGCTGTAATCCACATCAACACTAAGCCATACAATGAGAAACAGTATCCTGCAATATTCGGCGTAATATTCCAAATCCTTTGGATTCCGGAAACGGATATGGCGCGATTGTTTCCACCCCGACCGGTGCGGTTTTGATTTAGCAAATCTCAAGCCCCTTTGTTCTAAGACTGACATGATTTATGCTTCTTGTCTTAAGTGCTGCATATTGGGTTGCTCTTTTTACCCGAGTGGTGGAGCTCAAAATGTGGGTACTGTTTTACTTTTGTTATATCGTCGTCATCAACCCATTACATTGTCCCACTGCTGGGCACGGGTCTCCTCTCAGTACGAGAGGGATTAGGCTATAGTCCGCCACGCTAGCCTACTGCGGGTTGGCAGACTTCACATGCCGTCACGAAAATCTCTCAGGCATGCAGGTTCCCTCATGATGTTTTCCTTCACCGTTTAAGCGCGTGATCATTAATTATTAATACGCACATGACTTCGAAAAGTCAGAGGTGCGTGCCTTGGATTCGAACTCGAGACCTTTGACTTGGCAGTCCAATGGTCGTATCACTAGGCTATCACTGCACGTTTGTTATATAACCGCGATGAAATGGCGTTCAATGGGGAGGCCAACGGCCAGCAGTGAACTGATACAGACTAACGATGATGATGATAACCGCGATAGATTCGCGGTCACGGGTCCCGCGGGTTGGGATAGGAAAATTCCAGTGTAGAGAGCAGTGTTTTTTAAATCATTACCCTTCCTATTCCGTAGTCAGGTAAAAAATAACATCTTGTACACATACATACATAGGCACTTTTCGTTTCCGATACTGTTACGTATTGCCTACATAAACACGATGACGTTCACACTCGTATCACGTGCAAATGTCTGCGAAAACAGTGTTAAATACCTGATTTTTAATTCAAAAAGTGATATAAATAAATCTCTTAATGTGTACCTACTTTCATAAAGAGGTACCATAATTCCATTTTATTTTAATATAATTTAATTTCACTTTGTGCTAATGTGAATAAATTTTGTTTCAGGTAATTTACTCAGCCGTACCGAGCTATGCACTCAGCGCTTTCAACGTTACGTCACATGTGAGTTAATTCTAAAGTTTGTTGGAAATCAGCGCTTTAGCGCTGCAAATGTTCTCAAACTAAACTACTAACTACTTTCCAGCTAAAAGTAGCATTGAACTTTTTTTGCTTTATTTACAGGCGACACAAAATTGAACTTGTCAATTTTTTTTTTTATTAATGAGCAAAATATGATGTAATAGTTTAAGAGTCTGTTGTAATTTGCATTGGTGTTTCAACTTATGCGTTGTTGCTTGTTGTTTCACTTGCTTTTTGTAATTGCCTGATGATATAGCCTTTGAAATTACTGGCAAATTAGGCTTTACAACTGAGGTCCAAAATGATAACAAGCTAGTGATACTGACGTTAATAGTGTGATTGATTGTCATCTTAGTACATACGGCTACATATCAAGCTATAAATATTACCAGCATAAGCAGATCTCGCATTGCTGAACTTTTCGTATAATGGGAGATCAGCTTAATCTGGAATACCGGACTAGTTTTAAGTGTGAAAACAAAAAGTGTGCAGGCAACGTACTCTTTTAATGCGTCAGGAACGAAGCTCCTCACGCATTAAAAAAAAACATATCGGCCAGCACTTGCTGATAATATCCGAACTACGCCGGACGGAATCGAACGTCACATGAACGTAACACATGATGTAAACAAGCATGGCGGCCAGCAGTTGATGATAACATTCGAACTACGCCGCACAAAACCGAACGTCTCAATTTCTTCCTGGGAAACTCTACCACAGCGTTAAGGAACTTTATTCATAAGAGATCTCACTATCCTAAACATTTTTCTTCTATCTTGCAAGATGTTGAGACCCCGCTATGCTAACAAGTGTATTCTAGAACAGATGTTACTAATTGGACTTAATTTGTCGCCTCCGTCGTAATCGTTGGGTACAGACTACCCAACTAAACGAACTGCCCTTTAGGCGTCTCGCAAAGTCAAACAAGATAAAAACTCAAACACTTTTGTTGATGTTTTTTCGGATTCTAGGTTTATTCACAAAGAAATGAATTTTGTTATTAAAGAAACTTTCTAGTGAAAGAAAAATTCGATCTCAGGCAGCGTTTGAACCTGCGTCTCTATGGTTAATTACACCAGACGCTTTGCCAACTAAGCTACCGAGACCACTGCCTGTGATGTCGAATTTTGACGTCACCTGAAGACGTAGAATGTGGAAGAGAAATTCGACATCACAGGCAGTGGTCTCGGTAGCTTAGTTGGCAAATGCAATTGGTTGCTTAATCCGGCTCTGAGCAACGCCAATATTATCTTCAGCGCGTTGTCATCTTGACACCTCAAGTCACAAATGCTGAGTAATTTAACATCATTCATTCAACCGGAACAAAAATGATGACGAGTTGTGTTGAGAATTTCATAGAAAAACACCAGTAACACTTTGCTCGACCTGGGGGTCGAACCCAGGACCTCTAGCGTAGCAGTAGTCCTTGGGACCAGTAGACTAATGAGGCAGTCAAACACATGTACAAACTGCGAAATATATATAAAAACATACCTTTGACAAGTAACCTCTCCGCCTTCGGTTAATTTTAGACATCGGGTCATTTTAAACATCAATATTTAAACAGTTAAGAACCCTTATCTTTGCAAATTACTAAATAAAAATCTAACATTAAATATAAAAGTAAAACTATCATATTTCAGTAATTAAAAGAAAAGGAGTCTCTTAATTAATTCCACAATACTTTTGAAGAAATATTTTTAATAAAACAACTAGAACAGGCGGGTTATGAGAATATTAAAAAAAAACATTTATTCGGGACGAGTTGAAACATTTTCTTCAACAAAAGGCTCTGGCTATTGTGGTACGAAATTAGATTTTCTTATATCCCATGTTTTTTTTTGTCCGCAAACCGCTCATTATCGGCACACTGTGTTATTATTTTTGTACAATAATAGCAGATAATATGGGATTTGAAATACCCCAGGAGTACAGAGGTAGGAATTTATGCTTAGCAATTATGTGGGAACAAACCCACCATTTTATTAAATTACAGAAAAATATCGTTCTGCAGGAAACTAGGAAGTGGAAAGCATTCCATTTCCATACATTTGGGCCTATGTTCCAAGCTTTTCACACTAGCATTGCGAATTTCAAATAAGAAGTCATTTCTGAAGATAATTAAATTATAATGATCCTATATAGTGTTTTTTTAATTACATTGTTTTGGGGTTTAAATTTCTAATTGTCATTAAAGAAACTGGTTCATTGGTCTAGCAGATGCACTCACGGCTGCTGTGCCTGTGCATGGTGTCCTAGGTTCGACTCTCATGTCGAGCACAACTATTAGGTTTCATATGAAACTTATGGAAGTTACATGCTTGGATTGTTGTCAAGGTTTGCCCCTTGTTAACTTAGGATATTTCAGTAACAATGATGTTCTATAGGTATTGTAAAAAAATCATTGATCCTTAAAATACTTGTTTTCTTTTCTTTTTCCATGTAGGTATTTGTCATACACACAATTTATTTCTAGGAATTGAAACGTGGAAACGTTCTTAATCTGCTCTAAGCGGACCAAGAGGCATTCATACTTATTATTTATAATATATATCTATACTTATATTGTATATAAAGCTGAAGAGTTTGTTTGTTTACTTGAACGCGCTAATCTCAGGAACTACGGGTCCGATTTGACAAATTCTTTCAGTGTTATATAGCCCATTTATCGAGTAAGGCTATAGGCCATATATCATCACGCTAAGACTAAGGGGAGCGGAGCATAAATGAAAAATGTTGCAAAAACGGGAAAAAATTACATGCAGAAAAGCCAAGAAACCACGCCGTCGAAGTCGTGGGCGGAAAACTATGTAACATATGCGCCTCAAATATTGGGTTCTGTAATGACTCATTAGTCTTGCGCTTCTAGGTGCGACTGCACCGCTAGAGGTCTTGGGTTCAATCTCAGGTTGAGGAAAGTTTTCTATGAAGTTCTCAGTAGCAGCTTCGAATTTGGAAATTGTGCCCGGTTAATAGCAATAGGCCTCCCTCCTTTTACATGGTACCTAAACATACCGAACTGTAGCTGTATATTATTACAGCTCAGCTTAAGTCTGGGAAATACAGTCGTGATGGTATGTCATGTTAAATATGGGGATTTCGGAGGAAATATATCATTAACACGCTTTTATATCCTTGGCGGCCATTTAAACTTATGGTCGCGGTCATTATAAATGGCCAGCGTTGGAATTAATTAATGGAGGGTTAACCTTTCACCGCTGACGTGTATGGACGTTGGGCTTACGTATGAATCACCCGAGGCGATACGAAATCATTTTTTTTAAATTAAATTACTGACTAGCTCTCTGCCTACGGCTTCGTCCGCGTGTTTTCTCGATTTTTCTGTACTATATTATTTATGTATTATACATATTTACCTTTCTCGAGAACCACGCAATCCATTGGCGAAAACAGCATGAAAATAGGTGCAGTAGTTGTGAGTTTATCGCGAACAGACAGACAGATAGACGCGGCGGAGGACTTTGTTTTATACTATGTAGTGATTATAATGATATATATAACCTTAACCTTAATATTTTACAGTGATTTGAACTAAAAATAACATTATATCCCTTTCTAACCAACTCACTTACTGATAATAAATTGGCAGACAACTTGGGAATATAGTAAACATTACATATAGTTGTAATCCCATTTTTCAAGTTCACTTTCACTTTTCCTATTCCTGCAGTTAACACCTTCTCTCCGTTAGCTACATTTACCTCAACAGCATTTGTACTCTGAAAATCACACATTAGTTCCTTATTATTACACATGTGATTGGTAGCCCCAGAGTCAACATACCAAAGTTTACTTTGCACATTCACCGATAGCGCAGTCAACAATAATTTCTCTTTACACAGTGACATGGGTGTTCCTTTCTTCTTATCAGACTTCACATATTGTTTCTTATTGTTGAAATTGTTAGGACAATCCCGTTTCATGTGACCAGGCTTCTTACACCGGAAGCACTTGAAGTTATTCTTTAAAACCAAAGCATGCATCTCTGGTAAATCAGACTTTTCACTCCGTCTTTGCTCTTCCAGAAGTAGTTTTGATTTGACCGCCTCACTCGTTAACTTCACACTTGAGTTTTCAAGAGCCATGATGAGAGGATCAAAATCATCAGTCAATCCACTGAGCAATATGACTGCGATGAACTCATCATCAGTAGGTGAACCGATATCACATAATTGTTGTGCTAATTCTGTAACTTTTGATATATAGCTCTGCATTCCTTCCATCTCCTTCAACTTCATACCGAACAATGATCTCAAAAGGCCCAATCTTCTGCATAATCCCTTGTCTTCATAAGCTTTTTGTAGTTTAGTCCATGCTTCATATGGAGACTCCGCATTCCGAACATGCTGTAAAGCAGACGGTCCCACGGAAAGACAGATTTTAGCTAACGCCTTTTGTTTTTTCTTTTCATCTTTGCAAACTTCTGTTTCAATGCATTCATAGAGGTCTTCATGCATGAGAATCATTTTCATCATGAATTTCCAGTTGTTGTAATCTCCGATTCCTTTTAATTTATCTATTGGAATACCAACAGCAACAGTACAAGATGAAGAAGCCATTTTCATAAAATTTTGCCGGTCGGTGTCGTGTGTCGTCGTATAGGATATAATCAATTTTTATCCGTATTCCGAAATATCTTATATACAGCGCAATGTAGATGTTTCTGGGTTACTGGGCCCATAACCTGATGGGTTTTTGGTTAATATAAACGATAGATGTATTATAAAAGATATATTGTAAAACGCACACACCATTAGAAGACACAGAATATAGAGAGAGTAAAAAAACAATGCAACAGCCACAGACACTAAATACTTATGACAGTGACCAACCAGTGCTAATATTGTCATAGTTTATACTACCTTGTTACAATAAAACTAATAATACATACATAGGCACTTTTCGTTTCCGATACTGTTACGTATTGCCTACATAAACACGATGACGTTCACACTCGTATCACGTGCAAATGTCTGCGAAAACAGTGTTAAATACCTGATTTTTAATTCAAAAAGTGATATAAATAAATCTCTTAATGTGTACCTACTTTCATAAAGAGGTACCATAATTCCATTTTATTTTAATATAATTTAATTTCACTTTGTGCTAATGTGAATAAATTTTGTTTCAGGTAATTTACTCAGCCGTACCGAGCTATGCACTCAGCGCTTTCAACGTTACGTCACATGTGAGTTAATTCTAAAGTTTGTTGGAAATCAGCGCTTTAGCGCTGCAAATGCTCTCAAACTAAACTACTAACTACTTTCCGGCTAAAAGTAGCGTTGAACTTTTTTTGCTTTATTTACAGGCGACACAAAATTGAACTTGTAAATTGTTTTTTGTTATTATTGAGCAAAATATGATGTTATAGTTTAAGAGTCTGTTGTAATTTGCATTGGTGTTTCAACTTATGCGTTGTTGCTTGTTGTTGCAGTTGCTTTTTGTAATTGCCTGATGATATAGCCAGTGAAATTACTGGGCAAATTAGGCTTTACAACTGAGGTCCAAAATGATAACAGGCTAGTGATACTGACGTTAATAGTGTGATTGATTGTCATCTTAGTACATACGGCTACATATCAAGCTATAAATATTACCAGTATAAGCAGATCTCGCATTACTGAACTTTCCGTATAATGAGAGATCAGGTTAATCTGGAATACAGGACTAGTTTTAAGTGTGAAAACAAAAAGTGTGTAGGCAACGTACTTTTTTATATGCGTCAGGAACGAAGCTCCTCACGCATTAAAAAAAAACATATCGGCCAGCACTTGCTGATAATATCCGAACTACGCCGGACGGAATCGAACGTCACATGAACGTAACACATGATGTAAACAAGCATGGCGGCCAGCAGTTGATGATAACATTCGAACTACGCCGCACAAAACCGAACGTCTCAATTTCTTCCTGGGAAACTCTACCACAGCGTTAAGGAACTTTATTCATAAGAGATCTCACTATCCTAAACATTTTTCTTCTATCTTGCAAGATGTTGAGACCCCGCTATGCTAACAAGTGTATTCTAGAACAGATGTTACTAATTGGACTTAATTTGTCGCCTCCGTCGTAATCGTTGGGTACAGACTACCCAACTAAACGAACTGCCCTTTAGGCGTCTCGCAAAGTCAAACAAGATAAAAACTCAAACACTTTTGTTGATGTTTTTTCGGATTCTAGGTTTATTCACAAAGAAATGAATTTTCTAACTAAAGAAACTTTCTAGTGAAAGAAAAATTCGATCTCAGGCAGGGTTTGAACCTGCGTCTCTATGGTTAAGTACACCAGACGCTTTGCCAACTAAGCTACCGAGACCACTGCCTGTGATGTCGAATTTTGACGTCACCTGAAGACGTAGAATGTGGAAGAGAAATTCGACATCACAGGCAGTGGTCTCGGTAGCTTAGTTGGCAAATGCAATTGGTTGCTTAATCCGGCTCTGAGCAACGCCAATATTATCTTCAGCGCGTTGTCATCTTGACACCTCAGTTTTCAAGTCACAAATGCTGAGTAATTTCACTTAATTCATTCAACCGGGACATAATGATGACGAGTTTTGTTGAGAATTTCATAGAAAAACACCAGTAACACTTTGCTCGACCTTGGGGTCGAACCCAGGACCTCTAGCGTAGCAGTAGTCCTTGGGACCAGTAGACTAATGAGGCAGTCAAACACATGTACAAACTGCGAAATATATATAAAAACATACCTTTGACAAGTAACCTCTCCGCATTCGGTTAATTTTGGACATCGGGTCATTTTAAACATCAATATTTAAACAGTTAAGAACCCTTATCTTTGCAAATTACTAAATAAAAATCTAGCATTAAATATAAAAGTAAAACTATCATATTTCAGCAATTAAAAGAAAAGGAGTCTCTTAATTAATTCCACAATACTTTTGAAGAAATATTTTTAATAAAACAACTACAACAGGCGGGTTATGAGAATATTAAAAAAAAACATTTATTCGGGACGAGTTGAAACATTTTCTTCAACAAAAGGCTCTGGCTATTGTGGTACGAAATTAGATTTTCTTATATCCCATGTTTTTTTTTTGTCCGCAAACCGCTCATTATCGGCACACTGTGTTATTATTTTTGTACAATAATAGCAGATAATATGGGATTTGAAATACCCCAGGAGTACAGAGGTAGGAATTTATGCTTAGCAATTATGTGGGAACAAACCCACCATTTTATTAAATTACAGAAAAATATCGTTCTGCAGGAAACTAGGAAGTAGAAAGCATTCCATTTCCATACATTTGGGCCTATGTTCCAAGCTTTTCACACTAGCATTGCGAATTTCAAATAAGAAGTCATTTCTGAAGATTTTTTAATTACATTGTTTTGGGGTTTAAATTTCTAATTGTCATTAAAGAAACTGGTTCATTGGTCTAGCAAATGCACTCACGGCTGCTGTGCATGGTGTCCTAGGTTCGACTCTCATGTCGAGCACAACTATAAGTTTCATATGAAACTTATGGTAGTTACATGCTTGGATTGTTGTCAAGGTTTGCCCCTTGCTAACTTAGGATATTTCAGTAACAATGATGTTCTATAGGTATTGTAGAAAAATCATTGATCCTTAAAATACTTGTTTTCTTTTCTTTTTCCATGTAGGTATTTGTCACACTTACACACAATTTATTTCTAGGAATTGAAACGTGGAAACGTTCTTAATCTGCTCTAAGCGGACCAAGAGGCATTCAAAGATATATCTATACTTATATACATATAACAAAATATATCTATACTTATATTATAAAGCTGAAGAGTTTGTTTGTTTACTTGAACGCGCTAATATCAGGAACTACGTGTCCGATTTGACAAATTCTTTCAGTGTTATATAGCCCATTTATCGAGTAAGGCTATAGGCCATATATCATCACGCTAAGACTAAGGGGAGCGGAGCATAAATGAAAAATGTTGCAAAAACGGGAAAAAATTACATGCAGAAAAGCCAAGAAACCACGCGGGCGAAGCCGTAGGCGGAAAGCTATGTACCATACGCGCCTCAAATATTGGGTTCTGTAATGACTCATTAGTCTTGCGCTTCTAGGTGCGACTGCACCGCTAGAGGTCTTGGGTTCAATCTCAGGTTGAGGAAAGTTTTCTATGAAGTTCTCAGTAGCAGCTTCGAATTTGGAAATTGTGCCCGGTTAATAGCAATAGGCCTCCCTCCTTTTACATGGTACTGTAGAAGCACCAGGTTTAATGTTTAGGGATCGTAATGCTTCTACTTTAAAAAAAACACTTGATTAAAGAATTCACGACTTCTTTTATTGTTCAAGGAATCAATCTTCGTCCTCTGACATTCATATATAATTATTTTCTCTAGACATATTTCAAACTACTTACTTTTTTTGTTTAAATATTTCTACATGCCGGGACGCGCACACAAAAACTTCTTGTTACAAACTCCTACATCAGCTACGCCCCCGCATTTGGGTAAAACAAATCAATAAAAATTAAAAAATAAAGTTTTACCCAACTCCAAACAAAAAAGTAACTAACTACCTGCCTAAGACCTAACTCGAAAAATTACTATCAGGCGAAGAAGTCTTTATTATACCTATTACACTGGTGCGTGAGGCTGGTCCCTTATAATGGGATAGTGTATGGCATGTGCATGGTTAAGTTATCATTAAAATTAATAAAGCTTCAGCATAGTTAATAAACACAACACACCATAAACTTTAACGCACCAAAACGCCTGTAAAAGATGCGTAACGGCCTCCTATCTAATGATGCTTCAAAATTAATTACATTAAAAGCTAAGCATCATACCTTAAGGGTTAATGAAACTAAATATAAAAAGAATTAATATTATATGCAAAAACTTTAACTTCTTCTAACGCAATTGAGTCAGAGAGAGGGAAAGCTTAAGAAAACATATTAACCCTGTCATGAATTCATTCCGAACTATAATTAATTAATTTCCGAGACTAATGTTAATACCCATTTTACATTGTATTATTATACAATTAAAAATAATATTTGCTGAATCATATGTGTCCAACTCAGACACCCTTCGTAAGGACTATATCCCTTTCACGAAGTCGATACAGCATGAGCAGGGTCCCCCTCCTACTAGCAAAAAAAACCCTTAGAATATATTCGGAATGCCTTCATCCTATAACGCATTGGCATCTTCTTCCCTCTCTCCAGCTCGTTCAGACAGCACATCAGACAGCACATCAGATATATGAAAACACACGAACAAAATCATTAATATTAAATATTCATCTTTTACCAAGCAAAATTAATGAACTATAATATTATGAAACTATCTATAATCTAACATGAAAGGGTTTTAACCTGTTAACATGTACTATATCTCTATATCGATTATTATTTATTTTCCTAATAACATAATTTACATTAGAAATCCTTCTCACAATTTGATAAGGTCCTTTATATAACCTACACAATTTTAAACTTTTACCGTCTATTCTCCTAGGCGTATAAATCATAACTAGTTGGTTAGGCGAGTAATTATTAACTTTAACTTTCTTATCATAACTTAATTTCTGTTTTATTTGTGCTTTTCTCAAATTATGTAAAGCCTTTTGTGATAAGAAATTCTGAAAATCATGTCTTCCAACATAATCAATTATACAATTTCGCCTATCAGAATTAACAACCATATCAGTTTGGAATAAAGGTTCTCTCGCATAAATCATCATGTGTGGTGATATCTTAATGCTTGACTGTTTACTCGAATTATATGCATAACATACTAAGGGTACATAACTACACCAATTCTTTTGATCTGCAGAAACATACATAGACAACATTTGTGTTAACGTTCTGTTAAACCTTTCTACTAGACCATTGGATGCCGGATGAAAAGCTGTAGTAAAGCGAGATTTAGCACCAAAATAACCAACAGTATCTTTAACTAGATGTGATGTAAATACTGAACCTCTATCTGAAATAACTTCTTTCACCCCTCCAAAACGACAAAATACCTCTTCTATCAAAAATTCGCTAACTCTTTGGGCTGTAGCCCTAGGCACTGCCTTGCAAATTGCATACCTAGAAACATATTCTACACAGACTATTATATATTTATTGCCTCTCAATGATTTTCTGAATGGACCTAATATATCTATCCCTACTTTCTCCATTAAATGATTCACTAAGACAGGTTGTAATTGAGCCACTTGTCTCACCTTTTTCCGCTCCTGACATAAACTACAACTCTTAATATAATTTTCAATTTTCTTCTCTGCATCTTTAATAAAGTATTTATCTCTAAATTTGGTTAATGTCTTAGCTAAACCTAGATGTCCTCCAGCCCAAGGATCATCATGTAACTCTTTTAATATATTTGATATCAACCGCTCTGGTAATACCACTAAATTCTTCACACTATTAAATCTCATAGCTTGCCTACATAAAATACCATCTATGACCCTAAATCCTTTATATGCATTTTCCTCGTTAGTCGCTAATCTATCTAATAACTGTCGACAAACCTGATCTTCACGTTGTTCATCTGTCATTTTTGTGACACCTATTTTATACACCTCCAGACCATCATCTTGACCTGCTACTTCTTTATGATTCTCATCATCCTGACTCAATGGGTTTCTACTCAGAAAATCTGCAATCACATTTTCTCTCCCTGCACAGTGGACTATATCAAACTCATATGCCTGAATAGACAATGACCATCTAGCTAATCTCCCATTCATATCTTTCTTATCTCTCAACCAACACAATGCCTTATGATCTGTAACAACCTGAAACTTCATACCCCATAAGAAGTGTTTAAAGTAATTTAATGCCCATACTAAACCTAAACATTCCTTTTCTGTTGTGGAATACTTCTTTTCTCCATCACTAAGTTTCCTAGAAGCATATGAAACTGGATGCATGACATCTTTACCTTGCATTAAACATGCTCCTAATGCTTCTCCGCTGGCGTCAACATATAAACGAGTCAACACATCTTTGCCATTAGTATAAAAACTCAATATAGGAGGATTACACATATATGCTATGATTTTATCAAATGCCTCCTGATGTTTCTGCGACCAAACAAATGGCACACCTTTTTTCAATAATTTAGTGAGAGGTAACACTACTTGTGCAAAATTATCAATGAATTTACGATAGTAAGAAAACAACCCCAATACTGACTTTACTTGTTTAATATTCATTGGTGGTTTTAACCTTTTTAGTGATTCTAGTTTTTTATTATCAGGTTTAATACCAGCTCCTGATATTTCGTGCCCCAATACCGTAGCTTTGTTGTAACCAAAACTACATTTACTCGGTTTTAATGTTAAATTTGCTTTCTTAAGGCGTTCTAATACTTGTTCTAGAGCTATCCTAAATTCTATAAAGGTTTTACCCCATATTAATATATTATCCACGTAACAAATAGCATTCTTATATTTTATGCCAGCTAATACTTTATCCATTGTTCTTTGGAAAACAGCCTGACTTGTCTTAAGACCGAATGGTAGAACATTAAATTCATAAAGTCCTGAGGGTGTGACAAACGCAGTCTTGTGTTTATCCCTCTCAGAAATTGCTAGTTGCCAATATCCAGAATTTAAATCCAAGTCAGCAAAATAACTTGCCCCCGAAAGATAAATCATTATATCTTCAATGATTGGCAGAGGATAACTATCTGTAATTACCTTTTTATTCAATTTACGATAATCGATGCAAAATCTCCAAGATTGATCAGGCTTCTGTACCAATACCACAGGAGAGGCATAAGCACTCTTGGATTCACGGATCACTCCCGTGTCCAACATATCCTTGACTTGAGAATTAATTATGTCTAATTGTTTAGGGGACACTCTATACGGAGGTCGATGAACGGGTTGCTCATCGGTCGTATTAATATTAATTTCCACTAAATTACAATTTCCTAACTCGGAAGTTGAAAAAGCAAAACATTTTCTATATGAAGAAAAAAGTTCACGTAATGACATCTTGTCATTGTCAGATAAGTCCGGATTTATGTCAATTTCATTTACATTTTTTAAATTATTTGCCAGCGAAAAAATAAATTTATCATCATTTCGTTGTGCCAGCTCTAGAAAATATAAGTAATCATTTTTGGTGATTGAATTAAAACTTTTTTCTTCATTCTTCGTATGATCATACATAATCTTATTTTGTTGAGTTTCATCACGTTGATCATTATAAATCATGGAGTGCGACACAGAAACACCGCTTTGTAGAGACGCTTTACTAAGAAACTTTATCTTAAATTGTTCTTTCAACGTTATACAATTATTTCTGAAATCAACAACAGCATTATTTTTATAAAAAAAGTCTTGACCAAGGACTACTTCTTGATTTATATCCCTGATAATTACAAATTTATTATTAAAAAGACACGAGTCCACCATAAAGTTCAATAATGTCTCTCCGACTACATTTAAACACGCACCGGAAATTGACCTTACAAAACGCTTCTCTGATGTGTCACTGCTACATTTTGCTTTCACCTTCGCTGCTAATCTCTCAGAGATACAGGAGATAGATGCACCTGTATCTATCAGAGCTACCAATGTCTGCCCGTTTATATCAATGTTAATAAAAGGGCTGTACTGACTTAAATTTTTCTGTTCATCTGGGAGTTTTTGAATTTCGGACGCAGTCGTCTGCAACTCCTCATGCTTATGGAAGTTTGGGTGCTGCGGGTTCCTTCTCACGCTAAAATTATTGGGGGTATTAGCGTTTGTGTAGGTGAAACGAGACCGTGGTCTCAAATTATAACGGGGAGTGTGAAACTCTTCCCTATCCCTCCTTTCTGGGGATTGATATGGGGTTGAAGGCGCTGTCGTCGACGAATTCCATGCTCTCGGCGGCGTTGGTGACCTTGGTGCGGTCGTATTGGACGGTTGTTCAAAGCGTACCTTTGATAATATGCCGCGGGGCGGTTGAATCGGCAGATTAATCGAGGGTGTTTCGTTGTCCTCGAATATGTCTCTTAATTGTAAAATGGTTGCACGCAATTCTTTTTTTGTGGCATAGAGTTTGGTGCCTAATTTGACTTTATCACACGGTAATAGCCCCTTTAAAAATGTTTTTATAAAGATGCTTTCATCTACAATATCGGCCTTCGCGGCTAAATCCGTCAACCTATAATAATACGTCAACGAATCTTCCTTCACGTCTTGTTTGTTGCTATAAAATTTCTCCACATAATTGATTCCTGATGGGAATTCAACTCTCAACTTCTCGCATATGGTTCTGTAATCAATCCCCTCGCGATACACGGACTTAAAAAACATCAAGGCTGGTCCTTGTAAATACGCCCCGACTATCAGAGCTAAATCACTTTCCGGCCATTTATTAATTGCGGCTACCAGCCTAAATTGTACTAGGAACTCATCTAAACATACATTGTCGGTGCCGGTGAAGAAAAACATTTCTTGCGCCATCTTTTATACCACCGAAGAAAAAACAAATGAAACTCGTTCCTGTTTTTCTTTTTTTTTTTTTCTTCTTCCTCGGGAAGAATCTTCGGGTTAAGCGGTTCCCTCTTTATTGTTGCACTCGTCAGTGTGCTCCGTGCGCTCCAACCTCGCGTCGTCCGGGCTTGCTTGCCGGCGCAGTTGAATACTTATTTTATGTTTTCTGGAAATTCACAGAAAACGAATTAATGCTTTGTTCTTTATCCTTACCCGGCGCCTCCACCATATGTAGAAGCACCAGGTTTAATGTTTAGGGATCGTAATGCTTCTACTTTAAAAAAAACACTTGATTAAAGAATTCACGACTTCTTTTATTGTTCAAGGAATCAATCTTCGTCCTCTGACATTCATATATAATTATTTTCTCTAGACATATTTCAAACTACTTACTTTTTTTGTTTAAATATTTCTACATGCCGGGACGCGCACACAAAAACTTCTTGTTACAAACTCCTACAGTACCTACCTACCTACCTAAACATACCGAACTGTAGCTGTATATTATTACAGCTCAGCTAAGTCTTTGGGAAATTACAGTCGTGATGGTATGTCATGTTAAATATGGGGATTTCGGAGGAAATATACCATTAACACGCTTTTATATCCTTGGCGGCCATTTAAACTTATGGTCGCGGTCATTATAAATGGCCAGCGTTGGAATTAATTAATGAAGGGTTAACCTTTCACCGCTGACGTGTATGGACGTTGGGTTTACGTATGAATAACCCGAGGCGATACGAAATCAATTTTTTAAAATTAAATTATTGACTAGCTATCCGCCTACGGCTTCGTCCGCGTGTTTTCTCGATTTTTCTGTACTATATTATTTATGTATTATACATATTTACCTTTCTCGAGAACCACGCAATCCATTGGCGAAAACAGCATGAAAATAGGTGCAGTAGTTGTGAGTTTATCGCGAACAGACAGACAGATAGACGCGGCGGAGGACTTTGTTTTATACTATGTAGTGATTATAATGATATATATAACCTTATACTGTTTATGTACATACTATCACGCTTGTATCGTTGTAAAGTTACATATAAGCATGGTTGATAGGTAACCTGAACCTAACTGATCCAATATCAAAGCTTTTGAAAATGTTAAGTAAAATCCCAATAACACGTTCCCTATCTGAAAATCGAACCTAAGAGCTAGAATCACTAGATTAATTCAAGACCAACTTATTTAAATAAATTGTAAATATTGATATCAAACCCTAAAAGGCAACAGTGTTAAAAAATAGTCTGTTAATTTAAAAAGAAAATAATTTTGAGTAAACTATGTATTTATTTAAAATTTACTTGCCCATGTACTCGTATATTCCAAATTAAAGTGACTTCAAAGTACGCAGCGTGCCTGTTGCAGGGTTGAAACTGCCTTACTAAACCTCAAAAGGCGACGCGAAAATACCACAAAATATTACACAGTTACCAAACTCAGCTTCGTAATTTTCCATGCGGCTAAAACGAACAGCATCAAAGTTCAAAGCACGCTTTGGCTGCGCCAGAGCATACCTTCTCCATCGTAACGGCAAAACGGTACTTCACTTAAATAAATCCACTCAGATATCATCTAAGTATCCGTGTTCTGATACTTCGTGACTGCACTAACAGACAACCAGTTATTTACGACCTCTGAGGTTTACAAATACGACTTTATTTAGTAGGATATTAGGGCTGTCAAAAGATATTGTTGGGTCAGGTCCCGCTGGTCAAAACGTGCCGGCTAAAGAACGTGTACAGTATCTTAAATATGTATATAAATATGCTTTTCATATTCACAGTATGTTTCTATTCGTGATTTTACAATGATGTCGTGTGTAATTGTTGCTGATAATGTCGTGACATGGATTTTATGTTGACACTTTGTTTTTTTAAGTTGCTACTGAGAATTTGAACAAAAATCCTAATAACACTGTTTGATATTTGCTCGATCTATTTAATAAAATATCAAATATAATTAAGATCAACCCATAAGAATATACAAAGAGGTTGAGATTGAAAGACGAACCGGTAAAGGTGTTGCTGGATTGGAGTTTGTAGATACAAGCAGCACCAGTATCAATAAACGAATCCTCGTGTAATTCTTTAGGCAAAGCCTTTATTCAGCAGTGGTCGTCCTTTGAATAACATTTATGAAAATGTTTATTTGTTGTTAGATGAAAAAAACTACGTTTCGAAACGTCCGTCCAACATTTCGTATCCTACCCTTGACAATGGACGATGTATAGGGTCTGAAAAACATTTTTCAATATATAGCAATAAAATACGTTGTATTTCTCTGTCTAATATTCACGTAAATGTCACACAATATGTAATATTAGCTGTAAAAATAATTATTCTGTGATTAAGTACATTATTTAATAATTACACGCACAAAAAGTATGATGATAAAACCCTAGTCTGATTAATACATATCATTCATTGCATAAATCATCTTTTGCAACTTGAATAGAATATCCAAGCTAACTACACCTCAATAATAATTTAGCTAATAATCTAGAAATTAGAGATACCTAAAACCATTTGGAAGATAACCCTCCAACCGCGCAAGCTCAAAAGTAATCTTCGCCCTTAAATTGTAACTATGAAAGAGATTACAATCAAGATATCCAAAGCAAAACTTTGTCGAAAGTTTATTAAATTGTAAATACAAATTTTGCTTTCAAAATAACAACATCTTATAATTATCTGAGCGGGAATATCTGACAGTTGAAAATACGCTCGGATTTTGTGATGCCAAGTAACGTCATGCCTAATTTTGAGACTCATCATCATCCTATCAGCATAGCATGGGTTGAAAGCCGTTCTAGGATTAAAGAGGCTCACAATTCATTTATCCATAGGATTAAGTTTAACATTTTGCTGAACAAAACTCGTCTGCTAAAACAACTTTGAATAAGGCTGAGTTGAGAGAAAATATATTTTGATGAACACGCATTTTCTTGTAAGACTCCTATTTCGTTGAAGTTTCGAAAGGGTTTGGTAAATATTTTGCTAGCGTACAGGATTAGACTTGATATGTAGATAATCTCCCTTATATGAAATCTTAGATCAGATCTGAGTAACAAAATTATATTACATATCCAAAATTTTGTTGTATGCGGCTTCTGAGGGTTAAAAGTTTTCATAATTTGTCCTTACATCCAAGGGATGTATAATTACGCCTGTAATTCATGCCTGTACCTATTCCCCAAATAGTTAGGCAGAGGTATACCAATGTTAGGTACCTAAAGTTTACCGGAATGTTTTTAGGTCCTCTGTAATAGTTTGAATTGCTTTAAGCGGACACAAATCTAATTTTAAAAGCTGAGAATTTCATAGTAGAGTTATGTAGCCAATGAAATTACTGAGCAAATGAGACATACACATAAGTCTAAATATGTCAATGTCAAATGCGGTCGCCGCTTACCATCGACCGTATGCTAGTTAATCATCTTGTTATACTTAAATAAAATAGCAAAATCTTAAAATACTGCGTGACTTGGGATTCGCATCCGGGACCATATAGAAGCCGCGTTTCGGATCGCTGGACAGGCAATTTAAAGGTATAGCATAATCGGTCTATAATGTGTCCACTGCTGGGACACAGGCCTCCTCTCAGTGAGAGGGAGTGGGCCGTAATTCACCACGCGAGCCCAGTGCGGGTTGGTAGATGTCACATGTCTTGAAATTGTTGGTTCTCGGATACGCTGATTCCTCACGATGTTTTCCTTCACCGTTTTCGGAGCAGTGGTGATGAAATAATTTACACTAAGTACCTAAAGCGTAGGTCTGAGTTCGCACCTACGAACAATAAAAGGTATAGTCAGACTGCAATACATTATACAAGAGACCATTTCGAAAAATCTTTAAAAAATCGCAAACTTTTCTCGTATTTGCGCTGTCGCGATAACCCGGGTATTCGGTAAATCCCTATGTGCCCCAGCTTTATGGAAGCTCGTATGACTCGAGATTAATCGGTGTGATAATGTCTGTCTTTTTTGTTCCCATTTTGAAGGATCAAAAGAGAAAGTAGGTATTGTATCATTTTTATTGTTTTGCACACAATCGTTATGTACATAAACATATGTATAGGTGTACATTTGAATACTTCTATGAATTCCTCAGTAGCAGCTCGAAGTTTAGATATGTGCCCGGTGAATGGCAATAGGCTCGCTCCTATTAGATGGGACCTAAACATTCTGGCGAACTGTGGAGTGTGGATGCACATTAAGTACCTACTACACTTCTGCCTAACTCTACTGGGAATGCGGGCGTGATGGTATATTATTCTTTAATTTTAATTAGAATAATTATGGGTATTTCCTTCCTTGAATAACGTAAAGTACCTTAGCAAAACACACCTTTTCCCTAAAGGGTAGGTAATAATAACAGATACAATTCTTTACTCAAAATTAATAATATGCTCTCATTTTATTCCATTACACAGTTAGTTACTTCTTAAGGTATGGTAACTCTGCACTTGCAGTCATTAATCTATTTTACAAGCTTTTATATAATTTACAATGTATGTATTGTTTGTTTGGGTCAAATCTTGAAACTGAATTTGAAAGCAGTTCTGCTCAACATATTGAGCTGAAATTTATTATACACATTTAGTTTTGATGACAATGCATGGTGACCTTACCGCCGTCATTCTCAATCCAATATGGCGGACTCTAAAGCCATGTTTAAAAAAATATATCTACAAGAAAAATAGAGTTACCAAACCGCTTGCTCATACATATCCCTTCCCAGCCATTAACCGCCCTTTGCGCTCAATAAAGAGCTTTAAATATTTATTTTTTTTGCATCTACTCAATTTCACCCTGTATAAATAAATATTTTTCTTTACTAATTGTACCGCGTCTGCAAAGTAGCCGTAATATTTTCTCCCCACATTCGTCATCACTCTGTCATCGTTACAACTTTTTCCACCCACAATACCTACCCTTAAGTGCCACATAAATACATACGCATCGGCGATAAATTTGAATCTACCCTACGTTTTGTACCCTCCACTCAGGGTCCCGCACAATAAGTCAAGTCCTGAGCAAAGTTGGGGTGCCATCACTGGCGTATTAAAGATATTCGGGAACATCGATAAAGTGACGCGGAGGGGATGAAATAAAGTTATGAGACGCAAAATGTTTGTATTCGATTGCAAACGTTGAATTTTTGGTGCAAGGTTTCAAAAAATATTGGTCTTATATGAGCTAGATGCTGGTGCTCTTCTATTAAACGGCCTTTCTGTCATCTTTTTAGAAAAAAAAATTAAGATATTAGCATTTAGAGTCTAATGATATGACCAACCTACCTATAACTTTTGAAGTCATTGTGCGTATTAATAATTAATTATTACTCACTTGAACGGTGAAGGAAAACATCGTAAAGAAACCTGCATATCTGAGAGATTTTTTGATTGTGTGAAAAGCCTGCCAACCCCTAGTAGGCTAGAGTGGTGGACTACAGCCTTTTCTCTCTCGTTCAGAGAAGAGGCCCGTGCCCAGCAGTGGGACACTGTAATAGGTGGATGATGAGATATTCACCATCATATATGCTCTTTTGTTTGTGTTTCGACTTCAGCAACGCTCAACAGCTACTTAACATCAGGTGGCTTGTCTGCTCGTTTGCCGATATAAACATGCATAAATACATACATTCACGTCTTTACCCATAGGGGTAGGCAGAAACTACAGAACGCAATTTGCTACGATTCTTGCATACTTCTTTTGCTTCGTGCACATTCATATGTCTTGTCATACACACGCGCCGGCTACCTACGCACCTGACCTCTCTAACAGACCATGAAAAGTAAAATTAAAATTAATTTTATATAGAAATATAAATGATTCATTTAATTAAATATCAGTGAACCATTAAACATTTTGATTTCAACCAAAAAGCACAAGGTAACTTTCCTCCGCACAACTTTTCTAATTAAACCAGAATTGTGAACCAAAAAGTTTTTGTTTTTAATTTTTAATCGTCCAAACGTCCGTGGCCCAGTAATTAGAAGTTCCATTTTGCTTCGTGACGTTAATCAGATATACCGAACAGTTTTTGTTTGAGTTTGAAAGGTTACGCACCAGTAAAATTAAATTAAGGAGGTGAGGGAGGGTTGAGGAATACTTATAATGTACCGGGAATGTGTTTTTTTCTGCTGTTGATCTTGTTATTCCCAATTTCGTTAAAATTTTCCTGAAACTGACTTACCATTACGCCTGTATACACCGAAGGGTTAGGCAGAGGTGTAGGTACTAATGTACATCCACATTTATATACCACCCACGCCAGTATGTTTAGGTCTCATATAATAGGGGGCGAGCCTATTGCCATTAACCGGGCACAAATCCAGACTCCGCGTCTGTGTACACCTCTGTCGAACTCTTCGGGGAATACAGGTGTGTAGTAGGTACATATGTTATTCTTTTAAAAAAAGCCTAGGACTAGTAATGTATGTCGCACATTACTAGTATTCTTGTTAACCCCTCGTACTAAGCGCAATGCTTGTGTTACGAGTGGGTTCACGTCGGTAGTGCAATGGGTGAGTTTCGAACCGGCAACCACATGATCGCAAGTCCGACGCCCTAGCCATTAGGCTACCGCCGCTTCAATAACTCATATTGATCGGAATTCTATTTAAAACAGATTTTGTAATAGAATTGGATTTCACAACTGCAGAATAGTAACACCAAACTTTTGATGAATGTGCGAATTTTTAATTTATGATCTCCGTCGAATTAAATGAAGTTGTAATTAGTTTGCAACCACATTTGGTTAAAACTGGGTTAAATTAAAATTGTGCATTGCATTTATGCCTATGTTTAGCAGTTGGCAACTCACTATGACGTTTTTAGGCGATGATAGTAACGCATAAATTGATTAAACTTATTTGTGATGGGAACATAATCAAATACCATTGAGGAACCGTCTACCTCGGTTTTAGTGTATTTTCCTTAATTTCTAATAATCGAATAACATTTTTTTTACTAACGGGTATAGCAACACCGATATTCGACAGACAGACTGGTTTTTAAGCTTTTTTTGGTCATCTAGTAACAATCATCATAGGTGTTACTATGACAACCAGGATTGACGGCGTTACGTGCAATCCGAGGCACGAAAGGGTCTCGATGCGTTAGGAATGGTCACCCATCCACAATCGACCGCGTTCGCCTATAATATGCCGACATTATACTTAAAATATACCGGACAACTACATACATACATACATATAACATATTGTCACGCCTGTCTCCCATGGGGGTAGGCAGAGACTATGGATTTCCACTTGCCACGATCCTGGCACACTACTTTCGCTTCATCTACCTACATTCATTCTCTTCATGCATGACCGTCGGTTTAGTTTAGGGTGCTCGGAACCTGGCCTTTTTTAAGAACTACATGACTAAATGATATTCATTTCTGTAAATAGATCTTTTAAAGACACTTTTACAAGTATTTTTTTTAAACTAGATGGCGCCGGCATTTCTGACGACATCTGAGAAGAAATGCAGAAACAAACTCAGATAATCATGGTTTCTTTTAGAGTCCAGACAAAAGTAATAGATATTATTAGAGATATGCTAGTTTAACAATGTAGGGCAAAATCTGAACAGGCCTTTTGAAGAAAGAGCCATTAGCAGCTTAAAGTTGACCTGACCTAACTGACGGCAATCATAAATCAATCATCGTGTATTTCAACCATTCTTTAGGGAACTCAACTGTGAGTGTAAAATAGTACATTTATGCTTGATGACCTCAGATCAAATAAAAAGTTAAGATGGAACTTTGCGAACAGACAAGTGAGGCTGGCTAAACCTACGCCTTGCCGTGTACAACACACAATTACACGCACATATCTATTAGTTAACTACGCCTTATCTTGTCAGTCGAGCTTTCGATGCCTCGATAGCTCGACTGACAAGATAAGGCGTATTTTCGGTATACGTGTGTGCGTGTAATTGCGTGTTGTACACCGTTAGGCGTAGTTTTAGCCGGCCTCACTTCTTTGTTCGCAAAGTTCCATTTTAACTTTTTATTTGATCTGAGTTGATGACTGTGAACAAAATTGTTTACATTTAGAAACAGTTGAAACAGTTAATAATAATATACTCCACTTTATTGCTTACAAGGAACGTAAAATGATGTCACGAGTAGAATTATGTTTTCTTTTCCCTCCCCTTAAGTGAGGAAGCCTGTACTGCATAATAGTGCATTGAAATACTCAATTTAAAATACAATACGCGTCTATTTTAACCCTTGGAATGCCGACCCCTTTTTAATATCGGTTGCCTCTCTTAATCTGTTCGCTTATAAGTTTATATCTCTTTTAGTTGTGGAGATATGTGTACTGTTATTATGGTTAACATGTTTGTATGAATGTGATTGCCAGTTCCTTGGCTCGCATGATTATCATCATCATCAGCCCATACTCGTCCATTGCTGGACGTAGGCCTCCCCTAGTGAACGCCACAGAGCCCGATCTTCGGCTTTCCTCATCCAGTCGCTGCCAGCTGCCTTTGGCAAGTCGGCTTGGATTAGAGGGCAAGTGTCGTATTTAGTTGGTGCTGTCGTCTCAGGCATGCTGCATTCGTATCATACGAAGGTTTAATTGTTATGAATGATAATGATGAGTATTTATTTCTGTAAGTAAATATTTTAAAGACACTTACATAATAATATATCACTCGCTTGAATGATGAAGGAATACTACAAGCATAGGAGATTTTCACAACGGCGGCGACGTAGGAAGTCTTTAAAAAAAAAGTTTGCTAGCAATGTTGGTAGCAAATTATTAGAACCCATTCTTGGGTTACGTCGGAAGTGCAATGATTGGGCTTCGAACTGGCAACCACATGATCGCTAGTCCGACGCCCTAGCTATCAGGCTACCGCCGCTTCTAGTTTGCCAACCCGCAGTGGTCTAGCGTGATGGACTATAAGCTTAACCCATCTCACACTGAGAGGAGACTCGTGCCCAACAGTGGGACAAGAAACCTGTGACTTAGCAATGGCAAAAAATTTCCAATCTTATCTCACACCCCATAATGCTCCTACTGACCTTTTACCCCGAAACCCCAACGAACTATCCATCCCATCCAAATATTAGCCGTCAATTCCGACACTAGCCGCTTTCCCTGAAAACATTAGCATTCTTATGTACGAAGGAACTCTTTCATCAGTACCATCGCACGTAATAATCATTGCGTTCGCCCGGTACCGAGTAAATGGCTTGGATGCGGGGTAGGACACAGTGGAGGTGGAAGCGACAAGCGGAAGCGGTTTTGTGATTTTTTGGCGTAGAAAAATGAACAATGTTGTATTGGGAGGAGTGACTAACATTGAAAAATTAATCATCTTGGCCATTCAACGTTCCTCAAGAAAAGTAAAGAGGAAGTTTTATGCATAATGTACTGGTTAATTGATCCCACATTAATGTGGTTGAAGTCCCTCCGTCGGTTCTAAAACTATAGTAACATTAATTTCCATTTCATTGGCAACTAAGGAATAGTATTATAAAACCTAACCCGCCTGAACGGTTCGTTAGTGCAGATTTAATAAAACGAACAGATTATATTACGCTGTTGTTTAAACAACGAAGGAATTAACTATCATTGAATAGTTGATTATTCTTGGATATCTTGACAGTGTTAAAAGTTTATAATATTACTAAGTATCTTGTGCAGCTACCAATTATTATTTTTTTCTTTAAAAATAATATAGTTTTGAAATGTATACTATATAATCACGCCCATAGAGGTTTGTAAAATAAATAATAATGTTGATGTGAAGTAGTGTTCACTAGAAATGACCTATGTCCAGCAGTGGACGAATACAGACTGATAATGATAATTGAATTACTTCTGTGTTTTATAAAAATATTTAAAAATGTAAAAAATATGGGTAAACTTTAAATAAATGGAATAATAATTACTATATTACTTAAATATATTATAGTAGTTACTTACACTATTTACATATTTTACAAAAAAAAAAAAAGATACACAAAAACAGCGGGCGCGACTAGGCGTCAAAGTACTCCTCGGCATCGCTGTCGTCCGGCATTGTGCCCAGAAGACTGGCAGCATTGCCACGTTGAATGGCAATGCTTATGCGCTCCCCTAGGAATAAGCCAGCCCTCTGATCACGCGAGGCGTCGACCAGTCTTCTAGATATTTCCTTGTAGAGAAGACGGGCACTCGGACCCCATGACCCAAGCGTTTCGACCCCAAACGGCTCAAACATATAGCTACCCGATAGGTTGCTATACTTGCGCCGTTTGAGAGTCTCCGCGGCAGCAGCAGCAGCGCCAGCGCAGCCAGCTGAGCTTGGAAGGTGGGATGGAGCAAGGGTGTCAACACAAGTTGCATCCCACACCAAAGGCCTACCCATTTTCCAAGGCAAAAGCGACATACCATCTGGTCTCTTCCCATCGTCACGTGACAAGCCATTAGGTTCTAAAACAGCTGGTACGCCGGCGGTGGCAAGAGCACGACGGAGGATATCGTTAATGCTGGCATGTCGTGCAATGCGGCCTGCACTTCTGCAACATGACAGGCCATGATATCCGAGGCTGTCGACAGCCTCGCCACAATGACAGCGATGCGGAGCAACACAAGGAGCGCCAAGGCGCAGGCAAGTAGCAAGCCGAAAAGTTGTATCATCCAACAAGGTCCCTATGTTGGATGAAGGAAGTGCCCGAAGCCAGAGACCTGATTCCCATTCACCCACGCGGGCCCAGCCATGAGACGAGCACGCTCCGCAGTATTGACTGACGTATTCAGAAGTTCTTTCCGTGTCAAACTGCAAAGCGGCGCATCCCATAGTCTCTGGGAAGATGGGATCAAGGGTACATCAGTATTGGGACAAGTCATTTTCCAGACGTTCAAAGCATCGGACAAAAACGGCACCTCAAAATCAGTCAGAGAAGGTCCTAAAATATCTCTGACCAACTTTTCAGTACCGTGGACCGAGGATATGAACGCCGGTAAACTGATACTAGAAATTTTGCGGATGCCGAGGCCACCTAAACGAATGGGAAGCGTGGCTTGTAACCAGGCTCGGTCATCCAAAGCTACATTTAAGATCGACGAAACAAAGTTTTGTATAATTTTGTCTACTTTTTCCAAAAGGTGTTGGTGCTTCCACAAATGTGAGCAACGGAGGGAGTAAGTAAATTTTGGTCCAAAACAACAATATCGAATAATGGTAAATGCTGAATGTATATTAATTTTGAAAAGTCTTTCCGAAATATCATTAAAATTTTGAATTTTTTCTTCGATGAAATGTGGAAAAGATTCGTCGAAGATTGGGGACCCTAGCAGGTGAAGATGGTTTTTTTCAACAATTTTGATGTCCGGAGCTATTGCATTGAGCTTTTGTAAAGTCAGTTGTTGGTTAGTGGTATCGGGTAAAAATATTTCACATTTAGAGGAATTGAGGTCAAGGCCAATAGAGTGGAATTTTTGTTTCAAATATCTAAAATCTTCTAAGACTGTGTCTGCATCACCTCCTAGAGTCCCATCATCTAAGTACCATACATTGAATTTGGAATTTAGTTCCTTAATGATGGGATTTATTGCCAAACTGAAAATGACTGGCCCCAGAGGAAAAAAAAAAAAAAAAAAAAAAAAAAAAAATATTTGTCATTATAAAAAAACGCTTTAAAATAATCGCTGGCGCTTATCAGCGTGTACTATCCTTCTACTCCCTACAGATACGTATCGAAGGGCCTTTATAGTTCCTTTGTGCGATAGAATCCCTACGAGGAAGGGTCCACGGTATAGTATTATGTGTATTTTATTGATAGCAGTAGCGAATTTCAATGCCGATGGATTCGCTTGCCGCGCCGATCTATTGAGATTGAAGATTTTCGGAAAATTTGTTCCTTACATAAATATGGATAGCGGTATCAGCGGTTTTGTTATAAAAGAATTGTATAAATATTAAAACTAGCTGTTCCGCGGATTCTTACGCATTTCAAAGAACGTTATGAAACAAAATGACGACAGACGCTGTTCTGTTTTAGCTATATATATAGCTAACATATATTTTACGGGCAATTTGATAAGTCCGGGCACTATTAATAATGGCCGGTCTGTATTCATAATGCCCGAATCAATTGGGCAATGTGATTAAAACAGCATGATTAATCACTTTTCCCGGCCATTATGAATAATGCTCACACTATCTTGGGCAAAGTAACAAAATAGGTGAACTGTAGTGTTTTTGTTTATTAAATGAAATTTATTTGGTTCTGGCATTATACAGAGAGACGCATGTTATCCTCTCGTTTTTGTCACATCCCTTTAAATTGCTTCAAAGATAAGTCTCACACCCCATAGGCTTTATCTTTACCAGAAGATAAGGTAGGAACCACATCTGGCAATATGCCGACGACATAAGGAAACTCGCTTTACTTTAACTTCGAAGTAAGGAACACCTCATTAGCTACGCTTCAACTTTATCCTGCCTTAGGACACGGCTTTTAACTGGTTATGCTATAAGGTACAGTTGACAAAAGAGTTTGGTATACAGGCAGGTAACGCCATCTTTTATTTGTGAATGAAGTGGGCAAACGAGCAGAAGAGCCGCCAGCTGTTAAGCGGTTATCCGTTACCCGTGGACAAATGCAACAAAAATGGAGTTGCTGATTTGTTGCCTTCAGGGACTTTAGGGGCTAGATCGTGAGAGTTGCTAGGGCTCTCGCAATCTGCGCTCTAAAGTCCCTAGGAGGAACTGGGTCTTACACGCAAAGATTCCGATGTATTGAGAAGAATATGAGAATAAGAAAGAAGATGAGAATTTGGTTTAATTCCCGTCTTTTACCGGATGCCTATTTAAATAGCAATGAGGAACCATATGCGAACCCCTTCCCATATTTATGTTTTGACAATGATTAAATAATAATGTATCACGGAATGTGTGTCTTGTTTGCTGCATAATATATGCCAAACCCTTTGGAAGATAATTATTAATATCTCCAAAAGCGTTTGGGCATATATTATAATCATGATGCAGCATGTCGTTTGCTGCGTGTAATCCTAACTCTTTCGTTGACTGTACATGCTTTTACTCCGTGACATCGAAGAAATGCAGCTTCAAGGAATTTCTTAATGAGAGAAAAATATCTTTGTAAACTAGAATGAATATGTATAAGTATATATACTTTATGTATGTACATAGATTTAAAATAAATTGGTTCCTGGGTGTTTATATTTGAGATATTTAAGAAAATATATGCGTTTGTGGTCTTTTTTTATTATTATCGTATATTTCAGAAATTAAATTATCCCTAATTATGTCTAGCATCATGCGATCCTTATGGGCGTGGAAAATATACAAATTCACAAACACACATTATAAAATAATAACAATATTTGGCGGTCTATAGTTTCTGCCTACCCCTGTGGGCAAAAGATGTGAGTGTATAAATGTAACAATATTTCAGGTGCCTGTACTAGCGGTAGGATTACTAACACAATAATTCGCAACCAATATTTAAAACTTCAAAGACACTCATAAAATACGCTTATTTTCTAATTCTATCCTTTTTTATTGATAAATTAACAAATAAAGGCGTAATATTATAAAATATTGGAAAAACTGCACACTTTCTGTATGCGTTTGCGATTAAAAGCGCACAAGTTCTAAGCAGATATACCTAATTAAAAAGCAATTAGGGTAAACAAGGCCACATTGAGCCAGTGTGAAATTAATAGTCTGTCAAACGGGCTTTTTGTCTAATTGACTTTTGTGGTGTTTAGAAACGTGCCGAGTCGTTAAATTGATGATTTTATGGCATGTCTGTCTTTCGAAAGAGTTTAAAGGAAGTTTTTGAGCAAACAATTAAGCTTATTATCATACCTGTATGCACATAAGGGTTTGGCAGAGGTGTACTAATACACCTACACTTCGCAAGTATGTTCAGAATAAGCATATGTTCCCATTGCTGCGACACAGGCAACCTCTCGCTGAGAGATAGGGACCGTAGTACACCACGCGGGCCTCACGATGTTTTCCTTCACCACAGCAGGGATTGATGAAATATTTTACACAAAGTGAAGCGTCTATCTGGGTTCGAACCTAAAACTCGTAAATCGCGGCCATTACCAATGGGCCAATACCGTTCCTAGTATGTTTATGCCCCATGTAATAGGGGCTCAGTCTATTGCCATTGACACGCACAAATCGTCTTTTTTTTTCTTTAAAATAAAAGCTTACCAGCAAAGATTATTACGTATTTACGTCTTTGAGGCGTCGACTGACGTCGCCTCAAGACGTAATTAAAAAATATGAAGGCAAATTTCGACATGGCGGGTGGGGTTCGCGGTGGCTTAGCGGTCATAGCGTCTGGTGTACTTAACCAGAAGACGCAGGTTCGAATACTACCCGCGGTCGTATTTTTCCTTCACTAAAATAGTAACTTAATAATCTTTGCATGGAAAATGCCTAAAAAATACAAAAAGATAGCTTACCAGCAATTTGGGTCACACATTACTAGTAATCTTGTTAGCCCCTCGTACTAAGCTAAATGCTTGTATCACGAGTGGGTTCAAGTCGGTAGTGCAATGGGTAAGTTTCGAACCGGCAACCACATGATCGCAAGTCCGACGCCCTAGCCATTAGGCTACCGCTTAGTCTCTTGAGGGATTCAGTTTCATTCTTCCCTGATGGCGGTTTCCAGGTTTTGAAATAATCTTTTTGGTATTCCACCAACGTCATAATTTAAGTTTACCGGTGAAAGGAGGTTTATCCTTTAACCTTTTGCACGCCAGAGTATAAACGTATCGCCGTACCCCTGACGCCAGGCCACTTTTTCTGTCAAATTACACAAGGTAGTGAAAACACACTAACGTAATGATTAAATTGTTTATTTCATAAAATGGGCGACGTATATTTTGTCATATATTTGTGACGTTGGCGTTCAGGGTAAGATTTCGTTTGTCACATATATGTGACAATGGCGTTCAAAAGGTTAAGGAAAGCTAAAATAACAATCCTCAAAGGGAGACAAGTGTAGCCCCAAGCTAGTTTAAACAATACCTGACTATGAACTCTGGGTTTATAAGCACAGCTTGTCTTGTTTATAAATGTTTTGGCTTTAAATTTGTCAGTACTTAATACTTCATACTTTTTTTATGGGATAACTCGGCAAACGAGCAGGTGAGCTACCTGATAGTAAGTAGTCATCGCCGCTCATGGACATCTGCAAAACCGAAGGAGTTGCAGTTGCGTTGTCGAGCCTATTTAAGGGGAAACGGAGGAAGGAGAAAGGAGAAGGAAGGGGACTGATGGAGGAATTGGGCCTCTGCCGCACGACACTCACCGTACGAAACGCAACAGTATACATACTGCTACTTGACGTCGATATAGAGGCGGTAGCCTAATGGCTAGGGCATCGGACTTGCGATCATGTGGATGTCGGTTCGAGCCCCACCCATTGCACTACCGACGTGAACCCACTCGTAACACAAGCATTTAGCTTAGCACGAGGGGTTAACAAGAATACTAGTAATGTGTGACCCACATTGCTAGTAAGCTTCTTTTTTAAAAAGAAATATTTATATATATTCTGCGGTAGGGTAGTACTTTTCCGGAAAACATGCCAGCAAGCACTACTTTTAATGGTGGATACTAACTTAGCATAACCTATAATGTTCCCTATATACATACTTTCTTCATCATTCTTTATATTCTCAATTTCCTTATTATCCCAATTCAACATAGACTCGTAAAGATAAGTACACAGATCTGCTCAAATTCAAGGTACTTTATTTAAATAGCTTCGCATCATAATACATCCAACACAAATTGAAAGTTTATGCCGTCACTCTAATGTTGGATCGTTAAAGTAAAATTTGTTGCTTTATCTTTACAAGATACCATCATACCATCACGCCTGTATTCACAGAGGAGTTAGGCAGAGGTATCCTTAATGTACACCCACACCCATATTTAGGTCTCATGCAATAGGGGGCACGCCTTTTGCCCCATTTACCGGGTAGGGCACATATCCAAACTCCGAGCTGCTACTGAGAATTTCATAGAAAAACTCAACAACACTGCTCGACCCGGTAATCTTTCAGACTTGTAGGATTCTCCGCGATGTTTTCCTTGGCCGTTTAAGCGCATGATAAAATGAATTATAAAAAGAGAATAAAAAAAATAAGTCTGATTTTTTAAAATATTTATATTCAGCCGCATTTTAGCAGTAGCAGTGCCTGCTGGCAAGTTTACATGTCATCATGAACGTGTCCGCACGACCGGGGAAGTACCCTCCCACAGAATATCGACGTCAAGTACCAGTATGCATACTGTTGCGTTCCGTACGGTGAGTGTGGAGCGCCGGAGGCCCAATATCTCCCTCAGTCCTCTTCCTTCACCTTTTCTCCTTCCCCTCCCTTTTCTTTAAATAGGCTTGGCAACGCATCTGCAACTCCGAGTTGCAGATGTCCATTGGGTAGCGGTGACTACTTACCGTCAGGTAGCTCGGGATATCCCATAAAAAAAACTAGTTGGACTAGAAGGCAACCACAACACAGTTGGAGAAACTGGTAAATAGAACAAATACCTATTTGTTTGCGACTGAATAAATGTATTGAAATGTAAACAGTAAACAGTTTCATTAACCAACGGGTACTATGACCTAAAATACTGTTACAAATACCAAGTTACTCAACAGTGTCCTTCTAAATCGTGACTAACTGACCATACACAGCTGTTTGTACTAAGTTCTAAGTTAACCTACTTGTGCTATGAGTAAACTAACAGACGTGATCTGACTTTGCGATCTGAGGTTACAACTTTAAGATCATAAGTGTAGTTTGAATGTAAGATCATGAGTTTAACTTTGAATGTTGGTACAGCTTGCGGAGAATTTTATTATTTTGAGATGTGCCATTTCTGTTCTTGACCATTACATAGAGTAATGCGCCTTAAGAGGATAGTCTCCGGTCCGCGCTTCATACAAAAGTAGTTTGGTCCTATTTTGAATTTTAACCAATGAAAGTCTTTGAAATTTTGCAATCTTATCACTAATACTAGCTTGCCGCCCACGGCTTCGCACGCGTGTTTTCTCATACAAACTTTCATCCCCTATTTTATCCCCTTAGGGGTAAAATTAATCAAAATCCTTTCTTAGTGAATGCCTACGTCATAACATCTACCTGCATCCCAAATTTCAGCCCGATCCGTCCAGTTGTTTGGGCTGTGCGTTGATAGATCACTATGTCAGTCAGTCAGTCATCTTTGAGTTATATATATTTAGATACGTGTTCCTTGTACGTAAAACTTCAGTTCAATATACGGTTAAAAAGTCACACGAGCTCAAAGACCCTATGTCATGGGATTCGTGACGTTCGCCACGCCCATGACATAACCTTGACATAACATACGGTTGTCATGCATGGTTACAAGTAATATTTCCGAAAATAAACCTTCATAGATAATAGAATTAGTATGTTGGTACATACATACATACATATTGTCACGCCTGTCTCCCATGGGGGTAGGCAGAGACTATGGATTTCCACTTGCCACGATCCTGGCGCACTACTTTCGCTTCATCTACACTCATTAATCTCTTCATGCATGATCGTCGGTTAAGGGTGCTGTATGTTGGTCACATTCTAAATTCGATAACGATATTCGATCACATTCTAAATACGATATATTTATTTTTAATTATCAAAATTACTTAATTTCAACCCTTCACAAGTAACCAATTACAGATACACTGTCGAATCTATTGTTCTTGTGTACATACATACGTGATTTGTTGAATTAAAAATAGTGCCTGTATAGTTATTTCTTATTATTTTTAGCCAGCCGGTTGCATTTAATAAAAAATTTCTAATTATCATCTCAACAATTTACTTTTTAATCCTACACCAACCCAAGACAACTCAAAAGCCTCTAAATAATATTTTTATATTAAAAGGGTCGTTTTTATTTTCAAAAATATTCACCATTTCACATTTCAAACAGTAAAGCTCTTAAAAAACAACATTAAAAAAGGTTCCATTCCCATCGGAAAATAAGGCAGCATACAAATGTGATTCGAAAAGATTATTCCGTCCAGGGATGCATGGCAGGGTTCAGCCCTAAGTTGTCACCCCTGAGCGACACTTATACGCCTCTGGGTTTTGCATAATTTAACTTGCTAAGATACCTTGATGATGTGTTGACTTGCGACTTTGCGATTTTTTAACACCCGTGCGTACGAGGGTTCTTACACAAAAACGTCATTATTTATTATTAAAATTTGTAGATGCTTAGACATTCGTTATATTTAATAGTTAGTTTGGTTTGAAGTTGGCAACATTATGTACCTACTTCTACTATAGTGTCGAATTTAGCGAAATATTCATTCATACTGTAAAAAGAAAAGCTAACTGCGTAATCTTGTTGCTAGTGAGGCTTTCCGGGGTGCACGGGACAATCATCATCAACGCTCGTGGAGTTTTATGTGCAGAAATAAATGTTAATGTCTATAATGTATTTATAGATGTTTTTTATAGTTTGTATTTAGTTTTTAGACGCTTTTACTCTACAGTGGGACCAACCTGCCTGATAGTAATAATAATGAGGTTAAGGGTAATTTCTGGATGTAATGATCCGATTCCGAAAATTCTTTCACTTCTTGAGTGACGTAGGCTATGTATTATCGTAATGCCAGTAGGTAATAAAGGACAAACAAATACCTGAAAATTGTGTTTAGTTTTTTGAGCTTAAATATCAAATTCACACAATAAATACTGCATGACCTAGTTTATTCTGTATTCCATTTTTTTTTGTTCATTCATCATATTCGAATGACTACAAAACGAGAAAATAACAACTGAATTTGATAACTATATTGGGAGTTTTATTACAAAAACAACCTACATTTCGTCGTAAAGGATGCCGTCCATTACACTGTATCACACAGGACTGCAAAAAAGCTTTATGAATTATTATGAGGCGATAAAGCATAAATTGTTTTTACGTTAGCTAAGGATATATACGTTTTTCATTTCGAATCCGAGGCATATACCTTAGACTTATTGAATTAATGTTATCAGAATCATGGGTTTTAACGGCGGGCGGAAAATACAGTGATAAGCTAGGTACACAAGTAAGAGGTCTTCATAAAGTTCTTGTATGTACGTAAAGTATTGCTAACAGCCTAATTAAAACAGAAGTCTATAGCCATATTACTTTTAATCCCTCGATGTCTGTTTTTTTTCTGTAACAATCGTGGACGCACCCATAACTAAATAATGTTACCAATGTCATCGTTATCGGATAAATGATATCATAACTGTAGGGGACGAACGAATCATATTAAAAAAAAAATTTGAACATTTGCGACTCGCTTGCGGTTATAGTATGATCCGGAGTAGTGAGCAGGTTCCTTAATAATAATTATATTTATTGTAAATTAACAATAGTTTTGTTATTCATTGATGAAGTAATCTTCTAAACCACAATAATGTTATTGTGGTGAATCGCGTAAACCGCAACACTTTGTTATGAAATTATTACCTATTATGAGTTACCATGGACTTGATATTCATGGAGGCTTGCCAATACATTACTACATAGAGAGTTTTTGTGTTAACCAAAACCAAGGAAGATGAGTTTTCTGATTTATAATATACTGGGCTTCCGCCCACGGCATCGCCCGCGTGGTTTCTCGGATTTTCTGTACTATAATATGCATGTATACTACATATAACCTTCCTCTTGAATCACTCTATCCATTACTGAAAACTGTATTAAATCCGTTGCGTAGTTTAAAAGATCTAAGCGTACAAACAGCGGGAACTGCTTTGTTTTAATACTATGTAAAGTTTTTATTGATACAATTCGAAAAAAATATTTTAACATTCCAACAACTTTTGTTATGGGGCTAATTAATACGTTTATGGTCACATTACTCAAGAAAATGACAAAATTAAGAATTTATAATTCTAACAAAATTTATAGACGTATTCCGGACCATTTTGTCACTGTCTACTATTCCAGACAATTTAGTTGCATACCAATTGCGTCTAAAAGTCGCAAGTCTGCCCCTTCAATGAACCCAACCGCCATAGTATGTTCACAGCTGCAACTTGCAAGTCACTCCCCTAGGAATTTCAATATTGTCTCCAAACTACCCTTAAACGGGCGCTGAAATCCTCCCCTTAAACATAACATCACGGCTGTATCCTCGAAAGGTTAGGCAGAGGTGTGTACAACAAAATTCCCAGGTATATTTTAGGTCTCATGTAATAAGCCTTATTATAAGGCTTATTTTCATTAAAGGAACACAAATCCAAATACCAAGTTGCTACATACTGTCAATCTGACAGAAAAAAACACAATGACAATTGTAGCACCTGAGAATCGAATCGAATCAAACTTACAATGAATTATTATGTTTGATCTTTTAAAGACACTTTTAATGAGATTATGAGTTTTAGTAATATAGGAATAAATTCATCATTATCAGCCTAAACTCGTCCATTGCTGGACGTAGGCCTGTCCTAGTGAACGCTACAGAGCCCGATCTTCGGCTTTCCTCACCCAGTCACTGCCAGCTGCCTTCCGCAAGTCGTCACACCATCTGGCCGGCGGGCGCCCTATTCTACGCTTACCTAGACGCGATCTCCACTCGAGAAAAAATGATTCCAGCGTTTGTCAGTTCTCCGACAGTTAAATAAATAAAAGAAACTACTTCTCTGGTCGTTTCAGAATCTAGATACATTATTTTAGTATCAAATATGGGAGTGCCACAATGTAGGACAGCGTCTGCAATAAGGTAGTTACCTCATTTCTGTTGTGTACCTTGTCATTATAATTCTGATTAAAATTTATTACACCACCGATGGTAATGACAGTATTGTACAAGGTAATTTCGGGAGGCTGGTTGTAAATAAGGCTTGATACACAACGGTGATAACGCAAATGGGAACGTGTTCGGGATTTACGCCAGACGAAAGTAGCGCTTGGGAATTTATTTTGTTTTTAGAGAAAATATTTGGAATACGAAATTGAAATGTATGTGAATGATTAAACAGACAACATGGGAATTAAACAGACAATTTTTATACTGGTTTCTGACGCATATTACACATTGAAATAAAACTGTATGCATACTGTTGCGTTTCGTACGGTGAGTGTAGCGCCTGAGGCCCAATCCCTCCCTTAGCCCCCTTCTATCTCCATTTCTCCTTCCCCTCCCTTTTCCTTGGCTTGGCAACGCATCTGCATCTCCTTTGATATTGCAGATGTCCATGGGCGGCGACTATTTACCATCAGGTAGCTCGCCTGCTCGTTTCCTGAGTTATCCCATAAAAAAAACTTAGTTCCGTATATTCAGTGACAAAAAAGTTTCGCTTAATTTATCGGCATTCACAACATCCTGCAAGAAACGCTTAGGGTATATTTTCCGCCATATTTATCATAATAACAGCGCATATTCATACAGGGATAAGTCACTCTTACAAGCATGACCTCGATTGGGATGGGTTACGGAAACCACTTATCATCCGCGTTTCTACCATACTGCCTCCCTCGTAAACTATAGCAGGGGCGCTAAAAAGGCCACTTTTGAATCATAATATGATTCACGGTCACACCTATACATTGTGCTATGAATTAGAAGTATAAATTGACCTGTTATTCTATAGGCTTATATACAATGATAGGTGAGCTTATACCAGCTACAAAAGTCATCAAGATCGCGACACAACATGATCTGAGTTTGTTTCCTCTTGTCTAACGTGAATGAAACATGTAACACACTTTATTTTTAAAACATTGTCGCACGTTTATTGCATCTAAAGTCTTTACGTTTAATAAACGCTTATTTGAAATTAAAACAATTAGAATTTGTGTTTCTTCTCAGAGGTCTTGAGTTAGGAAACGCTGGGCTATCTCATCATCACCAACTCATTTACAGTCACAATGCTGGGCTTGAGTTTCCTCGCAGAGTGAGAGGTATAAAGCAATATAAATTTGAATCTACTTAATAAAAAACAATGTAAAATTGTCATAAAAATTTAAGAACAGAAGTTCCCATATAATTATATTTTATACTAGTAATACATGTAGGTATATAGGCCGTGACATATATTATGATTTCTTCTAAGTGGGCATTTTAGGCCCCTTGGTCCTGCCATAAATATCAGTAAAAATGTTCCAACATCGGTTTTAAAACATATCTGTTACAGTTTCGTGTCAAAAGTCGTTACGTATAGGATCGGTGTCGGCTAGAACAATGAATATTTTAGTAGAAAAAATATGAACGGGTCGTAACCATCACGCGTAGAATAAATATTAAAACTATATTCTAGGTGTGGAATTTAGTTGTTGTAAGGTTGTGATATGTGTGAGTACAGTGATAGCCTTGTCATATGACTATATGCTTTGTCAAAGTTCTCAAGTTCGAATCCAAGGCATGCACCTCTGACTTTTCGAAGTCATGTTCACGTTTATTCCGAAAGGAGACCCGACTCCAGCAGTAGACCAATATATGGGTTGATGAAGGTTGTAATGGAAGTTTTCTTGAAGATATAATACCTACATACAACGTGTAACATTATAAACGCAAGAACTAAAAGTAGTTTGTCCAGAATCGATTACTAAATCGATTTAAGTGCTATTTAAGTGACATTAGCTTAAACTGGAATTGTATTTGCTAATACGTTACGATTTACGATTGACGTCCAATTTTCATAGTAGGCCCCCAGGATGTTTAAAAAGAACTATATAGCAGCAGGCAAAGGTATTGCCTCGATGTGCCGCCATTGAAGTGTCCCAGGGGAGCAATATGGCCGAGCCTATCGACATTTTATTGAGCACCGTTCGAAGCTCAGGCCACGTGTATTTTCTATTTTCTGATAGATCAACCCCAATCACACTTGTCGATTTACTGGCGTTTCGAGTCTAGATTTTATTTGCATCTCTTTCATCCGAGTCGGTCCAATAGAAGAAAATATAGTGACAGAATCGACGCATGTAATGGTTGAGCTACACAAAGACTGATGTATTTAACCTTCATTTAGGACTTCTTCTTCAAAAGGTTTGTTCAGACATTTTTAAACTCGACCCACCAAAGGGAGGAAAAACATCACGCGAAAGGCTAGTTTTTTTTTTAGTCATTCCTGTTCCACTTGACAAATACCTGTCGAGGTTGCGTCGGAAAAGAGTGCCTGGGAGAAATTGGGAGAAGCCCTTGCCCGGCTAGATTTATTAGCCATAAATTTTACATTACTTCCTAAATCGAGTGGTAGTGTCGCTGGCATGTCTCACTGCCGTGGCAGTATCTTCGTGCCCTCACACAGAATATCGAAGTGAAGTAGCAGTATGAATACAGTTGCGATTCGTACGGTGAGCGTAGAGCGCCGGAGACATAATTCCTCTCTCAGTCCCTTTCCTTCTCCTTTCCTCCTTCCTCTCCCTGTTCATTTACAGGGTCGAAAACACGCGAGCGATACCCCTGTTGTTGCAAGTGTCCATAGGGTACGTTATCTGTTTACCATCAGGCGCGCCGTAAGCTTGTTTGCCACCGCGGTATAAATAAAATCTACTAGTAATCATAATGAACAAACAATAACAATTTATCCCAACTACCTAACAATATCCAAACACTTAGTACAAATATGTTTTGTCCGCAGCGTGGCTGTTACCACAAGACATGTGAGTAACGGCACAGGCGGCCGATTAATTCAAAGAACATATCCGACTTGAGTTACTGTTATATCTTCCTTTGTGTCCCCATTCTAGTGTTCGGGTTACGAAAGACAGATAAAGAAGTCGATGGAGTGTTACTTTCTAGAATTTTGACGGTATGTGGACACTGTCAAAAATTTTAAATTAAGAATGAATACTTCATTGAAACTACAATGTCGATGCCGAAACCCGGATTATTGAAGTAATTACCCAATTTTATAATAGGAAATTATTATCGCATACATAAGCCAATTGCTCCCAAAATAAATATTCTCAAGGTAGGTAAGGTAGAGCTTACCCACATCGAGAATATTTTTATTTACCATCTCTGTCGCTGTGAAAGCTATCGCCAATATCATATTTAAACGTGTACTTCTACTGCCCCCCTGAATGTCTCTGAAGATGTACAGAGGCCAGCACACAAGTTACCAGAAAACGTAAAATTTTCTCAGTTGCTTTTGAACTTAATCTTCAACAATCTTTTTGTATCTTTCCATGCAAAGATTATTAAGTTATTTTAGTGAAGGAAATATAGACCGCGGGCAGGATTCGAACCTGCTTCTTCTGTTTAAGTACATCAGATGCTATGACCGTTAAGCCACCGCGCCTCCCCCCCGCCATGTCGAAATTTTCCTTCACATTTTTTATTTACGTCTTTGAGGCGACGTCAGTGACAACTGTTGAAAAGGGAGTCGCGGTGGCTTAACGGTCATAGCGTCTGGTGTACTTAACCAGAAGACGCAGGTTCGAATCCTGCCCGCGGTCGTATTTTTCCTTCACTAAAATAACTTAATCTTCAACATTTTAAGGTTTAAAATTATTTGTATAAACTTGTCAGTTTTGTAAAAACTGATGTGCTGTCGACTGAACCTACCATCTCGTTCTTTCTTTATCCCTCCATTGCATTCTTAATCTTAGGATCATGTTCCAACGCATTTACTTGATATATTTAGCTTAGATTACAGAGATGCGTTGCAATGGAGTCTAGACGCTCAGTGAATTAATTATTAGTTATTTTTACTCTACAACTCACTCGGGTTTAAATTCTAAGCTGAAGGAATTAACTGTTCGTAAGAAAGGGTTATTATATGTTTTGCTGTGTTTAGGAGCTCGATTACTGCAATAGAGGTCTCTTCACAAATTTTCATAATGTCAATGATTTGTAGGTCAAGCGAAGTGTTTTAAATTAAAAGCAAATTTAAGTTACATAACATGAACACAACATACCATCACGCCTGTATTCCCCGAAAGGTTGGCAGAGGTGTACTAATGTACACCCACTTTTCGCCGGTATGTTTAGGTCCCATGTAATAGGAGGCGAGCCTATATAGACTCAGAACTGGTACTGGGAATTTCATAGAAAAACCAAATAACACTTTGCTCGACCTCGGAATCGAACCTGGCGTAGCAGTCGCACTTAGGACCACTAGACTAATGAGGCAGTCCTTGAGTCCTGAAATTTAAGTTGTTAATTCAGATTAAATACACAGATTTCTTAAATAAGGGGACTTAATTGAAGTAATTATTTTCCTACGTACCTAATAACCAACTAACTTTTTATAAAACCTTAAAAGCTATAAACGAAGCCATTAGTCCTTATTATTTGAAGTAAGGTTTATATCTACAAATAAATTTAGTTTGTCCCGAAATACAAAAGGTTTGGCCTTATTATATTCTGGGAATTGCTCAACCTTATTCTACGTAGGTGGGTAATTATAATTAACTATTGTTTGCTCTGGGACAGCCCTTATATTTCACTGTACTAACCCTCTTTCTATGTTACATGAACTGTAAAACCATACTTGATGATCTTTTTGTATTTTTAGGCATTTTCCATGCAAAGATTATATAGTTATTATAGTGAAGGAAAAATACGACTGCGGGCAGGATTTGAACCTGCATCTTCTGGTTAGGCACACCAGACGTTATGACCGCTAAGCCACCCCGAGTCCCACGTCACCTCAAAAAAGACGTAGGTATGTAAATTAATTCTCTTTTCTTTCTTCTTCTTTCTAACCAGAAGACGCAGAATCGAATGCTGCCCATAGTCGATGTTTTCCTTCACTATAGAACAACATCATACTTCATTGTAACAATATAGTAATAATGTATGAAAAATGTTTTCTTATTTTTCATTATTTTCCGAACAGACTTATAAGTAAATAATGTATAATTTGAGTTATTTGTCTGGACATAAAATAGTATAGATTTATATTGGTTATGTTAAAGGTAGAAAGAGACGGAGATAAATACAATTAATACTCATTGCGCTATTTCAACTGAAATGAAAATAGATTTAACTTTTTTTTTACTTTCTTTGTATCAACAGTAGACTTAACGATTTTAGGTCACCCACTCATAACACAAGCATTTAGCTTAGCACGAGGGGTTAACAAGAATACTAGTAACGTGTGACCCACATTGCTAGTAAGCTTTTTTATTAAAAAAAAAATAAAAAAATATGTCATTGCAGAGATTATGTGCGTATTAGTAATTAATTATGAAACCTGCATGCCTGAGAGATTTTCTTGACGGCGTGTGAAGTCTGCCAACCCGCAGTAGGCTAGCGTGGCGGACTATAGCGTAATCCCTCTCGTTCTGAGAGGAGACCCGTGCCCAGCAGTGGGACAATTTAATGGGTTGATGATATGTCATTGCAACAAGAAACTCTACGTGGTCTACGTCATGTATATCCTTCTTTTTTTATATTACGGAATATGCTCATCTCTGGATCTTCCGCCACCTGGGAAGGCAGGTTATGTCGGACTCGTACCGACTAAAAACTGCACTCATCTTCCCTTGCTCTATAGTCACGGCCTCGAGCTTCGTATCCTCAACGATAAAATACTTCTTCATCATCATCATCATCATCATCATCAGCTTATACTAGACCACTGCTGGACAGAGACCTCCCCTAGTTTGCGTCCTCCGCTTTTCGCATTCAGCTTCTTCTGGATGCTTCTTTTTCTTTTTTCTTCTGTAAAATAGGTATTTTTACTTAGGCTAAGGGTTATTGATATCTGTTGTGCTATGTTTGGGAGCTCGATTATTGCCACGTCTTCTTACTTCTACTAGATTTCTTGGCTTCGATTTCTAGGTTTTGAATTAAAAGCAAATTTAAGTTACATAACATAAACACAACATACCATCACGCCTATAGTCCTCGAAGGGTCAGGCAGAGGTGTACTAATGTACACCCACATTTCGCCGGTATGTTTAGGTCCCATGAAATAGGTGGCGAGCCTATTGCCATTAACCGGGCACAAATCCAGGACTTGGACCACCAGACTAATGAGGCAGTCTACTTAGGCGTACCTAAATGTTGTAAAACTCGTCACCATTAATATCGGGAATATTAATGGTGACGAGTTTTACAACATTTCAGATCGTGTTATTGCAAACCATTTCCAAATCTGAACATTTCTATCCATCCCCCAATTATCACCGTCACAGTAAAATCTTAACGCAACATTAATATATCGTCGTAACACTAAATTATGCCATGAAATCAACTGTACAAATCTAGTAGGTAATGTCACATTTCCATCTCAATTTGTAGGGTATTTGTCGTTTTCAGAAATGACGTCGTTAAACTGTATGGGAGGGGTGGCTACTACTGATTGAATAAAGAAATGGGTGCGACTCAATTTTGAACGCTAAGTTATTGGGGTGCAAATGGAGTGAGTTTGTTTTTATAAAGACATTACGTTTTGTTTATATTAACTGCCTCATTGGTATCGTAGTTGCTTGTGCAGTTGTCGAGCGTGAGGGTTTGGTTCCCAGGAGGAAGAAATTGTTGCTGACATAGCTCAATCAAAGTATTAGCAAGCTATGGGGCACATTGCTCGTAGAACTGATGCCCGCTGGGGCAAAAAGGTTCTAGAGTGGAGACGACGTACCGGAAAACCTCCAACCAGATTGACAGACGACCTAATATAAGGCGCGGGGATTCTTTGGATGAAGGTCGTATATAACTATGGGGAGGCATTTGTTCAGTAGTGGACCTCTTTTGGTTTCTGACAATGAAAGTATAAATTAATAAAAAAATGATTCTAGTATACGTGACGAGTATGGATGGACGGACGGAGTCAGCAGAGGACGACCCCGGCGAAATCGCGGAGCTTCTTAAAAAAAGGACCAGGCATGAGAAGGTTGATATATGTAGATGATGCGGAAAGTACCGTGCCAGAATCGTAGCAAGTGGAAATCTATAGTCTCTTTACATCATGAGAGAGAGGCATGACAATATGTATGTTTTTCTGGAAATTTAAACATTCTGGAAATTTGTCAACGTGCCTTATCAATTTCAAACTACATACACTATGAAGCTGCTCTATTTTACTTCGTCCGCATCGCTATTGATCGATTACCCATCTGTTTGCTCTCCTCCGATCGGATCCCTGTAACAAGTATGTTGAGCTATGCTATGAACCCATCAAAGTCTACATTCCCCATACGGTATTATGTTCCTTGCTTTATGGACTGTTTTCCTATCAGGTAATTCGGGTCAAAAGGTAATTTTTGCTCGTTTTGGTAGTCTCATCGTTGGATCCATTTGGTGTTTGTTATGCTTTGACGCAATTCCGTTTAAATTTCGTTAAAATGAGTATAAGATATTTGTGTAGAAATATTTATAAGTGTTGTATACCTACCTAATTCTCTATTTAACCCAAAGGTTGACTGGCAGAGAATGCCATATGGCATTAAGTCCGCCTTGTGTACCATTTGATTTGTACATAAAAGATTGAATAAATAAATAAATCTTTTGGTCTGATTGATCAATAACCCATATTACTGGGTACGGGTATCTCCTCGGAATGAGAGGTTTTAGTCCACCACGCTGGTCTACTGCCGGTTGGCAGACTTCACACGCTGTCGAGAACATCATTCTCTCAGGCATGTAGGTTTCCTCACGATGTTTTCCTTCACCGTTTAGACTTGTCGTAATTGTAGGCGCAACTGTTCGATTCCAAGGTCGGTTGTTATTAGATTTTTCAACCAGTTCCGTTCGTTTGGATTTTCGCCCAATTAACGGAACGACTCGCCCCCTATTACATGACACTTAGATATACCGGCTAACTGTGGATGCAAAATACAAATCTACCTTACTCTTCGGGGAATACCGGCTGACGCTATGTTGCTATTAATAAATAATTGATTAAGACGTCTTAAGCGAATATCCCGCTAGAGGTCCTGCGTTCGAGCAGGAGTTAGGCCCCAGGTCGAGCAGTGTCAAATTCTCAGTAGCAGCTCGGTCTGGATTTGTGCCCGGTTAATGGCAATAGGCTCTATGACATGAGACCTAAACATACCGGTGAACTGTGGATGCAAAATACACGTCAACCTTACCCTTCGGGGAATACCGGCATGATGGTATGTTATTATTAATAAATAATTGATTCAACTGTACTCACTGTCTTGCCAGAGTGTTGCAATTATGCTGTGGATAGCTATTTGCATATCGAGTACAGCAATGCCCCTAGGGACCTATTGCGACCGTCTACAGGGACGGTCCGTTTGCTTTAGTGAACATTAACGGTCTGTTAGCCGCAAACAGTATCCATTACCTACCTACCATTTGTTTTGATGCGGCGGTTGCCTAATGCGTAGAATGGACTTGCAATCATGTGTTTGCTGGTTAAAAACCCACCCATTGCACTATCGACGTGAACCCACTCCTCATAATACAAGCATTTAGCTTAGTACAAAGGGTTAACAAGAATACTAGTAATGTGTGACCCACATTAGACCCCCCCTAATTTAGGCTCCAGTCCACTTCATTGTAATAATGATTGCACTGTGTTTTGATTAGTGTGGAAAATAAATTTTTACTTTTACATTGCAAGTAAGCTTTAAAAAAAATGGTTTGAGGAGGATGACTCTAGACGAACAGCGGAGTCCTACCATCTTTTATTTAAGAACTAAGCTGTATTTAGGTTATGGAAACCAATCCCTACACTCTTGATATTGAGAAAGGGCTGGAAGGATGATGTTGAATAGTATAAGTATTTCTGTCCGCATACTACTTGAAATTTAGCCTATATCTAAAGGGATACGGCAAAAGTCGGAGGTTTACTAGTATAGAAAATACAAGCTAAGCAAGCATTTACCGCAAACCAGTGACGCAGCTTGCCATTAAACTTCTCCGGAGCTAAAATAACCAGAGCTGAATCACCTTAATCCGAGATTACTTTAACGCGCCCGCTAATGTGTATCATGCTTATATTTATATTTGTATGTTAATAAGAGGCATCCTGTGGGCTTTAAGGCCGGTGATTCATGAGCGCAAATAGATATCGGACACGATGCGTAAGTACATGTACGTTGAGAAGTGTTCGTGTGTTTTAATTAAAGTTTAGAAGAAAGTTTTATAAATAAAAATGAAATTCTGTTAGTTTTTTGTTCAAAAATGTGGTTGTTAACTCATTCTCATTCGGCAACTACGTGCGTAGTTGCCTCATGAGGGCAAAACAATAGATTTTGATAACGAAATTAATAAAAATAACATACCATCCTCCCTGACCTGTCTACCTCGAACAAAGGTGTACTTATTCACACCCACATTTCGCCGTTTATTTCCCATGTAATATGGGGCGGGCACAAATGCTGACTTAGCAATGAACACTGCCCCACCTGAGAATCGAACTGTAGGCTAAAATTTATATAAAATAACAACACTACCCTCAAGGGAGTCGAAAATAATAACTTAATACAAACGTCGATGCGTAAATAAAAACAAACGTAAATTTTGTCGAATCATTGCGCGCACTTAGTGGTCAATTAGGGAAACTGGGTCGTAGTGACGCGAGCAAACTGGCAGCTGGTATTACAACACCACGCTTGTTAACTGTGAAGGGTAAACAGGGGAGTATGTGAATAGGTGTTTCACTAATCACCGTATTTATATCCACGAAATGATAAACTCTTGTATGATTTTTTGTTAAAACATACAATATCAACTACTACATTTGCCCCGCTTAGGGCCATAGCGTGATGTTAAACATCCTACACCCTTCCCAAACAGTTGGGTTAATCATCATCATCATCATCATATCAGCCTATTGCCGTCCATTGCTGAACATAGGCCTCTCCCAAAGACCGTCAACCATCCCGGTCTAGAATTGGATAATGAAAATTACTTTTCGTGATTATCGTCTTCAAATTCAAAGGACTGCCTCATTGTCTAGTAGTCCTAAGCGCGACTGTTACGCTAGAGATCTTGGGTTCGTTTACCGTCGAGCAAAGTGTTATTGGGTCCTTCTATGAAATTCTCCATAAACCACAGCCTGTCATGGTCGTGGCGAATGTCACGAATCCCTTGGCCGTGCTGTAGCACAAGGGACTGCAAGTGCGGTTTTTAAGTCGGTCCGAGTCCAACATAACCTTTTCTGTACTATTAAAAAAGGGTTCTTACGTAGTAACTACTAAAATAATATACCTAATCTATGTTTCTACCACCTCTGAATCATTGTTATTTTTATATAGGTACACATTTGAACATAACATAACATACCACCACGCCTGTATTCCCCGAAGGATTAGGCAGAGGTGTACGAACGTACGCCCACATTTCGCCGGTATGTTTAGGTCCCATATAATAGGGGGCGAGCCTATTGCCATTTAACCGGGCACAAATCCAGACTCCGAGCTGCTACTGGGAATTTCATAGAAAAACGCGATAACACTGCTCGACCTGGGGATCGAACCCAGGACCTCTTGCGTAGTAGTCGCGCTTAGGACGACTAGACTAATGAGGCAGTCAAAAATTGAACTTTATCCAACAAAACATCTCAGCATTTGTGTCATTAAAATAAACAGGTCCAACTCAACTACAAGAATCGAACTAGTGCGTGCAACACTAGATACGTGAAGCATTAAATGGTTCACATACATGCACTAGCATTCTCTGCATTGTGGGTGCCATGCATACACGAGTCTTGAATATGCGTATCGCCCACTAGGTCGCTCCAATATTTAGACAATGAGGCAAAGTAGGCCAAACATTTGCGATATGCACATTCATTTATCATTGTGTTGTGTATAAGTTAAATTTGAAATACATATAGACTTGTGTAAGATAATTATAATTAATTAATTAATTAGTAATAGACTGCCTCGTTAGTCTAGTGGTCCTAAGCGCGACTGCTATGCTTGAGGTCCTGAGTTCGATTCCCAGGCAAAGTGTAATAAGGTTTTTCTATGAATACTCAGTAGTAGCTCAGAGTCTATATTTGTGCCTGTTTAATGGCAATAGGCTCGCCCCCTATTACATGGAACCTAAACATACCGGCGAAATGTGGGTGTACATTAGGACGCCTCTGTCTTACCTTCGGGGAATACAGGGTATGATTTTAATTTGAGACTTATGTAACATAATTAATTATTATTAATTAATTTGTAGTAGTGTCTCGCTAGTATGTCTACCTGCCAGTATGATTGGGTCGGCTCGACCGGTAGTGTACTATCCTCCTACAGAATAACGACGTGAAGTAGCAGTATGCATACTGTTGCGTTTCGAACCGTTTGTGTAGATACTAACCGTTCAAAACGCAACAGTACTTAAGGGGATACACTTTCATTCAGACTAGTATTAAGTACGCACAGCTACACATCAAGCTATGCAAATCCAGTATCGACTGGCCTCGCATTGTGCGGAAAGCGTTTACAATGCGAGGTTATACGTAATGACTGCCTCATTAGTCTAGTGGTCCTAAGCGCGACTGCTACGCTAGAGGTCCTGGGTTCGATCCCCAGGTCGAGCAAAGAATTATTAGGTTTTTCTATGAAATTCCTAGTAGCAGCTCGGAGTCTGGATTTGTGCCCGGTTAATGGCAATAGGCTCGCCCCCTATTACATGGGACCTAAACATACCGGCGAAATGTGGGTGTACTTAAGTACACCTCTGCCTAACCCTTCGGGGAATACAGGCGTGATGGTATGTTATGTTATATTATACGTGATTTGTGTAGCATGATATGTAGCCGTTTGTACAAGGACAAACGAAAATAGGTATTAATATAATATTTTTTTTTATTAACACTATACTTTTTCTGAGGCTTTCGTAAGAGTGTCAGTTGGTAACTTTAATGTAGTTTTAAGTCTTAAAAAAACAATTTAAACCTAGAATAACTATTTCCAAGGCCCAAACTAATTAATACTGATTTTGTTACAGGTAAAGGAGATAACATTTGTGGCAGCCATTTTGAATTTTCTCGGTAAGTTAGCGCAACTTAAACAATACGCCATGTTTCTGTTTTGGAAGAAATGGCCTCTTTTTCCATGGAGGCCACAAAAAGCGATTCTGAGACAACAGGATTAATTATCACTGTTAATTATCAAGTACTGCCATTATTGTTGTCTTTTGTTCTATATTGTAGGAATCTGTGGGACTAAGAAGGACGCTTTTGATAAATCATAATAAGATTTACATTATTTTGATAATAGCTAAGGACTTACTATGGGTTGTAAATATAAATTGATTCTTCAGAAAATGTTAGGTGTGGCCTTTTTAGCCTTTGGAATGGCAGTAATAGATTATGTGGGTTGATATTTGTTTTGTTACACCTATCACATATTTTACAGCACCAAATAATTAATACTTAGTCTCAGCCTAAGACTATTTTTGATTCTGCTTGTATGGATACACATCAAAAGTTTTACCCGTAAAACTTGCGCCTCAAATTGAGTCAATATCTTTATTTGATCAGCCTCGAAATAAGGCGATGCCTCAAGCTGAGACCGGTGCAGCGGTGCCGGTACTATGAAGCCTTGATATCTTTAGCATTTCATGCATCATATTAAAAATATTTAAACATAGGTATCATCACGCCTTTATTCCGTTTCGATTTCAGTCGATTTTGAACTTAATCGCAAACATTTTAATGTTTAAAATCATTTGGAGAAATTTGACAGTTTTGTATAACCTGATGTGCTGGCGACTGTACACCTACGCTTCGCCGTTATAGGGGGTTTGCTATTGCCATTGACCGGGCACAAATCCAGACTGCGAGCTTCTACTGAGAATTTCACAGAAAAACCCAATAAGACTGCTCGACCTGGGAATTGAACCCAGGACCTCTACCATAGCAGTCGCACTTGGGACCACTAGACAAAGAGGCAGTCTAAATTATGTTAAGAATTCATTAGTAATTTTATTCGTTTATAATATAATGAGCAAATTTTTACGGAATAAAAAAAATATGTTCTCTTCTACTTATAGGGTTCGCAGTCTGGATCTCTGGACATCACTATTAATAATATGATAACACTTTTGTTTCCTACAGTACGTAGTAACCAAACAAGCCTATCTAAGGCATAACGGGGTCACTTCGAACACAATTCCATTGTTTGAATTGACTTACTTAATATTCTTTCTAGTATTCATAAAAAATCACAAACAACTCACTAACACGCGATTGTGGACTTTATTATCGAAACAAAAAGTTGGTTTTCACACGCAAAAGCACTTTGAAATCGATACTGATGTTACAACTATTTTTTTAGAATTTTGGAATGCTTTTTATTGATAGCGATTTTGAGATTTATAGTAATTTTAATAAAGACTGTTATCCCTTGTCATGGTTTAGTAATATGCGCTCTAGGACAGGATGCGATGACACAGCAATGAGTCGGAGATTGGGGGGATAAAAAATGGGTCGGACAGGGAATGTAATTGAGCTACTAAGATTTTTCTGCCCTATGAAACTTGTCATGGTGAGAAATCGTGATATAATAAACTTAATAAAAAACGTCACAAGTTCAAACTGTTTTTTTGGCGGATTCTCGCAAATTAAGATCTATATTATACGTAAACATACATAACGCCTGTATTCCCCGAAGGGTTAGGCAGAGGTGTACTAATTTTACAAATATACCTACACCCATAGTTCGCCGGTATACGTATTTAGGGCCCATGTAGAGTAGGCAAGCCTATTCGAGAAAATCCAGTCTCCCGACTGCTACAGAAATTCATAGAAAAAACCCAATAACACGATACTATATTTGCATCTTAAGCTAGATTTAGTCTAATGGATGATTGGAAGATGATAAAAGGTTATTAAAAATCTTGATAAATATTGATTACCTTAGTTGTCAAAGAGACTTTCGATATCACAACGTAGTTGGCTAAACAACGGGTGAATTTCCAGTAAATCAAGAAACTAAAGTACGACTGTACGATGTTATATTAACTTATATGTCTGCCGAACACGACGAAACCAATATTTTCCTTGTCCAATAAGAAACACTATTATATTTATAAGAAACCTTACAACCTCCAAATTCAATTTTCCGAGAAATTCGTTCAATACACTTCACTAAGGCTAAGCAGCGTTTGCCATGGCGTGACTAATACACACTTTTTCGTAATCGACTTTAATTCTGAAGTAATAGAGTTGAAATTTGAAAGGTAAAGTTTCATGAATGAACATGCTAACAGGACGTTGCCGTCGCCGGTGTACGAAGACTTATAATTGCTTTAAAAGTTCAGCAATTATTGAGTAAAGGATCAATTGTGGGGTAAGAATTCTAATATGGTGGTGAATACGGTTCGCGTATAAAGTGCGGGAAAAAGAACCTTAAATGTAAAGGCATAACCGCTTTAATATATTTTTTAGTCTAAATATTTTGTTTTTGTTCAAATATCGAATCGTATGGATACTCACATAAAGAATCGACAATCCATAAAATTTACGCTTCAAGTTTAGTCAATATCTTTCTTTAATTAGCCTCGAAATAAGGCGATGCCTCGAGCTGAGACCGATGCTGTCAAGCATTAATATCTCTAGTTGGCATTCGCATTCGACTTGTACGAACTAAAAACCGTTATGCCTTCACTTGCTCAAAAGTCACGGCCATAAGATGGGTGTCATTCGCCACAACCATGACGGGCTTTGGTCCAGCGTTCACTTGACGCCTTTTAAAGGCAAGATCTTGCCTCGCATCCTCCTTGGACTGTGATGCCATCAATACATGTCTGCCATAACCCTTTTCGATAGAGGTATGGTGTGTTAGTTCGTCCCTTCAACTGTGAACAGCTTTACATCAAACATAATAATTAAGTCTCCATTATTGGTTTTCTTAATTACATAAACCGATATGTTTGTGTGTTCGTTTTATGTAGTGTGTTCAAAATAATGAACAGAAACACCAATAACTAAATTACTGATAATTTGTACCGAAATGTGGTTAAACTCAAAACCCAGTTCGATGTAATTATTCGGCATGATTGTATTTGAAAGTTAACCACATCATAAATTTGATATGGGAACCTTTACAATAACATTGACGGATTTTCTCAGCTCCATTAGTTTGATTGCCAGGTCGAGCAAAATATTCTTGGGTTTTTTCTATGCAATTTTCAGTGGCCGTACGGAGTAGATTGTAGCCCGGATAATAACAAAAGGCTCGCCCCCTATTACATGGGATCTAAATGTACCGGCAAACTGTGGTTGTAACATTATTACACAACTGCCTAATCCTTCCTGGAGTACAGGCCTGATGGTATAACAGAGGTTCCTGGAAGAAACTTGAACATACAAATCTATTGACTGTCAAACGAAAAAGTAATTGATCAAGGTGTCGCTTTATAACGGGGTTTATAAATAAAACGCATTGCGTTTAATATGCGATAATCAGTCTTATGAATGCATTGCGTTCAATATGCGATAATCAATCTTATTACCATTCTGCTGACTTAAGGAAAAGTTTCTGAATCAAACTATTTTTGTGTAAGTATACCTATGTCACGAGATATCTTCATAGACAAAAAACCGATGTCCATAAAAGCAATAGTTATGTCCAAAATATGGTTGTTGTCTGATCACCACAAAAAGCTCAGGTCGGTTATACTTTCCTAAAAAAATGAGTATATCTCATGCAGATAACAAAAATTTTAAAAGTTTCGCTTCATTCACTTTATTCCTCGAATAGAGAAATCTATGGAGTCGCTCTTAAAATATGATTTCCTATTAAATACACGTTGACTGTTGGAGCGTGCGCTCTACCGATTTATCTTCAAGTACAGGGTGAATGCAAATTACCGGCGGGACTCGCGACAGACGACGGCCGTCTGCTATATAAATAAACTACAGCGTTCATGTGTTCAAAGCTTATTTTTGTTACTTTGATTGTTTTTTGTTTGAGTGTGGCGTTTGGCAGTTGTAGTGGAACACAGGACACTATATATAAACTTTCCCATATACATCTTCCACGGCAAAATGACGTTTATCACACGGTTACACTTCAAGCTACTTGTTTCCAATATATGCTGACCACGTTGTAAACACGCTTTTCATACAATGGAAGCCTATTTTATACTGTTTTTTTTATAGATATACAACGTGTAACATAATAAACGCAAGAACTAAAAGAAATTTGTTCAGAATAGATTACAGTGATTTTAAGTGTTCATTTTTCTGAAAACAGTAATTATAATACCTGACATTATGGCCCCCAAATTCATCATTTGGTCGATTTGTGGAAAACTGGACCATATTTCAATTATTGGTAAAAAGCACTGTAATGGATTCAGTAGTCGATTCTGAACAATGTACTTTTAGGCCTTACGCTTATTACGTTTAGCTTATCTTTGAAATACGACATGATATATTATGTAACAGCGCATTTCCATATGAGAAAAAAAGAAAGAAAAACGCGAAGAACAACAACAAATAAGCCAGAAAATAAACATGGGTGGTAACAGACATATCAACTACAAGCCGCGATGTATAGCGGGCGAAGGAAATCTGACACTAATCCTACGTTACGAGTACTACACAGTATTGAACTAAACATGTTAGCTTTGATGTGGTGGAATTCTACAACTTTGTATTACCAAATATACTATCTCTAAGCAATAATGTGTTGTGTCTTTGAAGGGTAATGAAGAGAGACTTATCAACTGAGCTCTGAAGATGATGAAGCGTTAGTGATATTACTGGTATTAGGTGACATACATATATCAGCTCATTTCCTGTTCATCTGTGGACAAAATTATGGAGATTTTATCCACAGATTGTAGTCCACAACTTGATTCCTACCGGACTTCCCTTTTATTTTATCCAATATATTTGAGCTCAGCCGCAGCATGTATTTGTTTCTATTCATCTCTCTCAGCCGTTACCTCATCATTCACTCCCTTTTCCATCATACCATCTTGAACACAATCTATCCAGTTTTTCTTTGGTCTGTCTACCCCTCAATCACTCAACATTCATATTTACCACTCTTTCATCCTTTCTAATATCCCTACGCCAAAATAATCGATTCCCTTTCAACTTTTCTCTCGAAAGTGCCACTTTTAGAGGTCCTCTAATATACTCGTTCCTTATTTTGTCTATTCTAGTCACCCACATTCTCATTCTCCCTTTTAATTTATTATTCTATATGAATATTATACCCGTCCTTAGTCACGTTCCAACCACCGTGTGGTATCTCGGACATGACAGCGAAGTGTTAATAGATTCCTTTTTAGCATATCACTTATAAACGCCATAATGACAACCGCTAGCTGACTCATGTTATTTGCATTGTAAACTAAATTATTCATATTATACAACGAGTGTTGAATAACTGAACAGAAAAACGTAAAGAGGATACGCGCCACATTCATAGATATGGTAACACAGATTTAGTTAATGCAGCCTCATTCTTGCACTTCACATACCGTTGAAAAATATATCAGGCTTTCAGGTTTCACCATAACGTTTCTCCTTCTTCTTGGATCAGCTAAGCGAACTTCTCCCGATCTTATGCCAAGCGAAACAGATCTTCGAAGCTAGTAATTATAATTTATCACCGTTTCAACGAGTGATAATTGATTAGTATTACGATTTGAATACCGCGTTATTAATACATTGCTGTAATGCCCAATTTTCAATGTTATTTAAATCAAAGTAAGTCCTTATAACAAAGTATCAGGTACTCGGTATTTTAGTATCAACGACGATTAGGTGCCGGAGGCCCAATTCTTCCCTCAGTCCCGTTCCTTCTCCTTTATCCTTCCCCTCCACCTTTTCTTGGCTCGGTAACGCATCTGCAACTCCTTTGGTATTGCAGATGTCCATGGGCGGCGATGACAACTTACCATGATACGTCATGTCGCTCGCCTGTTCGTTTGCCGAGTAATCCCATAAAATAACATTATTTCCAAAACAGGCCTTTATTAGGTCCTGTATTCTTTCTCAAATCTCTAGGTATATTTTATACCTTAAGGGTTTATAAGTAGGTGATATGTATGACAAATATCAACGCCGTCTACATGTCACACGACATATTCCCAGAATCAACGCTTAACTTTCGTATAAAATTGCGAGTCGACCGTGTCAGCACTGTCAGCCTCATTAAATTCAACACGAGTAGCGTATTTCGTTACAATATAACTTTTAGGGGTGACCAACATTTTATTTTTTTAATCATGCTATCTTGGCACGGAGCCGTAAAGGCAATTTTCCACAAACGGTAGTGTTACCAGAATCGCCGAGCTAAGTCAATAATTATATTTTCTTGACCTCTGCCGACTTTTTAGAAACTAGATCTAGGTTTTTCAAATGTGTTAAGTTTTATCGCCCGAAACGCTAAAGTAATTGTCATGAATTTTGGTTATGTTTCTTGAAGAAGGACAAAGGAAATCTTATGTCTCAACAAGTTCATGCATCACGCATGTGAAACCGCGGCCATTAGATCTTCAAATATCTTGATACCCTGAAATGAGAAATGCAATTGAGAAAAAAACTTTGGTATTTAGGAAATATAATACACAAGATACGGAATTAGGCACAAACAACAGGTACCATTAACCCTGTTACATCTTTAAAGTTCGTCAACCCTACCTACAACATAATATAATCCTTCCTTCCATATTGTTTTACAAACACACCATTGTATACTTCCTTTGTTATGAGAAATGCTCATTCAACCGCAAGATTTACACGAGTTTGTTTTATATTTAATAAGATAAATGTTTGAAGAAGGCTCCGCGAAAAATTTATGAAGAAACCGGTTGAAATATGATTTCCACACGAGGGGAAATATTTCATTGAAATCGTGTTTTGCATAAATGGATGTTCGCTAAAAATAGTACTAGAATTATGTAACAGTGAGGTATTACACTTTTGTTTATATCAAATTACCCCATCGGCCATAGAAATCTTAAAGAACATATTACTTAACACACCATCACGCCTGTATTCCCTTGAAGGGTTAGGCAGAGGTGTACTAATGTACACCCACACTTCGCCAGTATGTTTAGTTTCCATTTAATAGGGAGCAAACCTATTGCCAATAACCGGGCACAAATCCAGACTCCATACGACCTGGGGATCGAACCCTGGACCTTAAGCGTAGCAGTCGCGCTTAGGACCACTAGACTTATGAGGCAGTTCTAAAAATAGGACTAGAATTATGTAAAAGTGAAGTCCCACCCCACCCCAACGGCTATATAAGTCTTAATTCGTAAGATTCGGATTTGTTTTAAATTTGGGAATGAAAGGTTTAAATACTACATTATATCAATCCACTCTCAAGCCTCATATCCTCGAGCAGCCTCGAGGCAGCACCTCAATCCGAGGCACAACCTTCATTCAAGTAACCGCCTCAATTCGAGGCAGCTCAATTGAAGACACTGCGTTAATACGCAAAAAGTATTGTATTTTTTTCTTACCCAAAGAGACGAATTGAAACAAGATGCAGCACGGCCAATTTTCCTTCACCTTTTACTTCCAAAGATAAAAGTCAAAAGCTGTTTTTCCTTAATTTACATACCAACTGATGCCTAACAAGACCACGAGTCAACATTCAACTGAGTTATTTGATTTATTAATCATTTGGCGAATTCCGAACTTTGGTTGGGACCAAACCTTTAGAGCTACCTACCACGCCTGTATAAATGATACCTTCACAAGTTTGTTCAGTATTTACGACAATTAACGTTCTAATTAGTGTCGTGTTTCGAATTAGTTTCGAAGAACTGCTTGAACCAGATTTTGGTATATTTAGACTTTAGTTAAGTACTTCGCAGCTTTTGTTTCCGGTTAGTTATAACTTGGGTCTTCAAGTCACGGAGTGGATGGGTTACTGTTTGACAAGCGTGTTTCGAGCGCCGATGATGTGCTTGGATATTTATCGTATCTTATCATCTTTTGTAACACATTTGACGCAAATAGATTTTGGATTAATTAAATATGAGGTAAAAATGCTCCCCTGTGGGGTCACCCAGTGGCCTGGATGCATTAGGTAAGTCAAACTGGGGGTTAACATGGCCATTTCTTAAACATTAGAATATAATTCTCTTAGCTGCTATAATTGCCAGTATATGCTGAAGTTGCATTGTATAGGCTTTTGGTGCAATGAAAGGCCAGCTTAGTGGCAATGTGTGGTATGTTGGTAGTTTTACCTTTTACAGGTTCCAAGTAATATTGTAGCCTACGGGTGACTGACTTGGGGAGTCCACCGCCAGATCAGAAAATGGCACCAGTAGGAGAATCCCTTCGAGCATGCGAGGCGAGGCCTCATCCTTTGAAGGGGAATAAACCACAGCCTGACATGGACGTGTTGAATGTCACCAATTCCATGGCCGTGACTATAGGGCATGAGTAGGCAAGTGCGGTTTTAGTCGGTACGAGTCCGAAATACCCTGCCATCCCCTAGACGGCGGACCATCAATGAGGATTTTCCGTACCACAAGACATAAAAAAAGATATCTATAGAAAATGCCACGTCAGCCGCATGCAACCGGACAGGTGGGCGAGGCTAGCTACCGAGTGGAAACCTCGTAATACCATTCGTAGACCAGGTCGGCCGAGGAAACGTTGGCGGAATGATCTCGATCGGTGTCTGCCAACGTGTTATAAAGAAGCCCATGATAAACAATCCTGGACGAAGTTAAGGGAGGCCTTTGCCCAGTAGTGGGTCACGAAAGAGGCTATATAAAAAGAAATAGAAAATGTAGTAGCAAAGCTGTTACTGTTTGCGCAAATCCCAGTAGTAGATTTCACATGACAGGCTGACAGCGAACGGACTAAAAGCAACAAAACAAAACAGTCCTTTGCTCTCTGTCCAGATTTTTATTTTTCCAATGACACCGTTTCCTTTTTATTCCCAGAACAAATGGAAACAATGTAAGTGAAGGTAGAATTATGAAAGAACTTTTAACTTCAAACAAAGTTAAATGCTTTTGTTTCGAAAGATCTGACCTAAAGGCAAATTTTGTTAATTTGAATTGTTCAGAATATTGTTCTGATCTAGCCTCAGTGTCGTTATTAATTATGTCATAATTAGATATAGAAAGTATCCTAAACCAACAAAGTCAACAATGACCGATTGAACGTGGATTCAAAAGTAGCCCCAATTTCTGTCAGGTTTAGTGTTCTGTTTGCCTTGTCCGACAGTCTGGTCGACTGATGGCTTTGCTTGACCATAACCTTGGCCTTCTAGCTTGGTTAAACCATTTAAGAAGGATGACTCAAAAACCTCCAGTGATTAAACACGTCTTGGAGCTGATACTAAACAGATGTTACATCTCGAAACTGCTTGAAGTAGAAGGAGATCGTTTCATAAAAAAAATTACACAAATTGCTTTATCGATTTCCTGAATCAAAAAGTTCCAATAATCGTTCCATTTCCATATCCATATTGTCATAAAAGGCTAAAACAGATACCATAACGATAACAAATGTCATTTTAACAGGCAATCAATGGCGAGGTCGAATCACTTGATGGTTGAAGTCGGGAATTCGCGTGACGCTCATAATCAATGCGGCCGTAATTATTATACATGGATTTTTTTAATACAATTTTCCTGGAAGTGTCGAAGAATTGTCTGGTTATTTTATCAATTTAGAGAAACCTTTGAACTCTCTTCGAGTTCACATCGAGATTAGTTCATTAAAGAAACTGTGACTTCCTAGAGTCGACACAATAATGTTTTTCTATAGTGGCTGCTAATTCATCATTCATGACCTGAATAGAGACCCATGCACACCAGTACGTCAATATAAACAGTTGATGAGATGATGAGTAAATTATTCAATGATGAGCTTTAGCATTAAGCAATATACATTGGTGGTACATACCTGGTAAAGATCGCTGACAGTCGTAGAATGTAGGTGGCGTAAAACCGGTCCACATGGAAGCATATTAGGGAGGCCCTTTGTTCACCAGTGGACAAGGGAATGACTTGGAAACTGTGGAGATGAAGGATACGGTATGGCAAATCGCAAGCGGCAACTGCAGCGTATAGCCAGCAACACCAGTGGTATAGGTAATTTGGGCGTTTTCATTTCGAGACTTTTGTATTTAGTTCACATAATCCTTATGGATCGTCTACCATCTTTGGAGGTGACAGGGTATATTGGACTGGTACCAACAGGCTGTGGTTTAGCATCACGAACACCTTCACTCATCTTGAGCCTTCAGATGTTATGCCTCTACTAAATTACCCTTCCCGCTTGCTTGCAGACGAACTCAACATCAGACCTATCATCATCAACCCATTACATTTTCCCACTGCTGGGCACGGGTCTCCTCTCAGAAAGAGAGGGATTACGCTGTATACCACCAAGCTAGCCTACTGCGGGTTGGCAGACTTCACATGCCATCGAGAAAATCTCTCAGGCTTGCAGGTTTCTTTACGATATTTTCCTTCACCGTTTAAGCGCGTGATAATTAATGATTAATACGCACATGACTTCGAAAAGACGAAGAGAAGAAAAGAGGTGCGTGCTTTGGATTCGAACTCGAGACCTTTGACTTGGCAGTCCAATGGCCATATCATATCACAAGGCTATCACAGCAACATCAGACCTATAAAACAATTATTAATTACAGTATACTAATTTGCTATTGTATTATGATCTATTATAAGATATGTTCACAAATAGGTATATATAGTTACTATAGTAAGGCGAACGGAACGAACAGAGCATGTTTAATACAAAATATTGCCCCAAGCTATACACAGCAAAACGTGCCGAGTTTTAAGAATCGCAATAACATCCAAGTTTATTTTCTGATCAGCTGCAAGTAATATAGTAAGTGCTGTAACCAGTTTTCACACAGTTAACTCCACATACTTGAAAGGAATAGTAAGCAGTTCATATAGTTTTGTATTTCTTTAGATAAAGTTCTGCTGCATATATTTTGATCAGCACATTTGTGTCTTTGTAGGATACAAGTGTGGATCTGTGGGGGTTGTTATAGATGTTATTAGTTATTGAAGGTCGTCACATTTTATATAATACACTTTACGTAAAGTGCGAAGTGTGATAAGCTAGCAACTTTAGTTATAAATCCATAAATCAATGCTAAACTCCAAAGTCTAAAAATAGCTGCAAACTTGCTAGCTTATCGGTTTTTTATCAGATACATTTCGGAGAGTGCGCATCAGATCTCCATAATCTTATTCCCCTTTACCCTTTCTTCTATCGGAAGGCCAGAAAAAGAAACACTGTTTCAAGATGGACATCCCAAAAGCCCAAACGAAGCATTTTAAGTCCACTTTTATCATGCGTTCTGTTGAAATGTCGAGCTTTCTGAGTAGGTCTTCCCCGATGGATATTGATATGGACTTTCTCCAAAGATAGTCATAGGTTATCGTATGACAATCAGAACCGACGGATTTAATGCTCTCCAAATCACGGAGGGAAGAGGAATGGTCACTCATACATATATGTACACTGACCGGGCAAGCGCATCCGAACTGCGATGAACTTTTTACGAAGTGAGCAGCTGGTGGTAGATTTTATAATATGTCACAGACAGTTATTCCGTTTGTCTGTAATAATAATTTAAAAAGAAGCAATAAATGTTTAAAGTTGTTTTGTAAAGCCACTAAAGCTTAGAATTTAAACTTCGTAAAGGTGACATGGGTTCAGGACGACCTGACGACCAAAGGACACAAGGTCAGACATCGACCAAGTTTTAAATATACAGCTTTTTAATTAGTTTGTCAACTTTTTATTTACGATAATAACACGATCACGAATAGCTGCACGGGATTTGAAAATTGATCAACCTGTATTTATCTTCTAGAAAAGTCAAAACTTAACAAATCAAATAAATAACTTCCAAAGTTTTAAATGTGTGCACATGAAATTGTTTATATGGCCTTAGCCCAGCTGTGGGACGAAATGGGCTAGAAAAAAACATGGGATGAGTTTTTTATGGATATGTGGATGCAAGTTGTGTTTTCTGTGGCAAATTGTTAATGTGGCTATCCCTTTAAGTCATGGGCTCTACCTGCGCCGGAGCACCGCCTTCTCTTGGCTCGGTAACGCATCTGCAACTCCTTTGGTATTGCAGATATCTTTGGGCGGCGATGACTACTAACCATGAGGTGGATCGCCTGCTCAATATCCCATAAAAAATAAAAAATAAATTATACCTCCAGGGGTCATGACCACTGCTGCATGGCATTCTGTTGATAATAATAATTTTTTAACCATTATTCGTGTAGCTGCCCTATGTTAGCGTGTAGCCGAATAGCTGATTAGATGAAATTCTAAACCCAAGGTAAATCAACTATGTATTTTAACAGCACGCAGTAACTACAAATATTGAATTAATAATAATTTAATTTGATATCTAGAACTTCCACTGTCAGTACCTGTTATTTCGGCATTAGTTTTATTGGCACTGGTTACTTATTTGCGACTTAAAATAAAAGAAAAAATAAAATTGGTATAGAAGACAGATCCACACAGCATGAAGACACGCCTACTACGACGATGAAGTACTAGTAGTAAAATTATTTCTTGCTAATTTCGTTTTGCGATTCATGAATCGAAATACTAATATTTACTATTGGAGAAAAATAAGCTATCTTTTAGCATTATTTTGGAAATTAATTAGTCTTAAAATTGGATAAGGAAGGTAAGAGCGATTTTTAACTGCTTGCAGAGAATCTATGGGAGTATATATTACAACTCAAATAGCAACCAAGAGTTTGCTTCATTTCGAGAGTTTACGATTCATGAATCGCTGTATGATGTTGCTAAAATTTCAATTTCCATAACACAGAACCCTACGGTTCTTTTTTGGGAAGCAAAGGCAACCCTTGTCTATTGTCAATGAGCTTGTATGATACACACAGTTTGATATTCCTATTTTAAGATTATGGTTAAATTGTACATCTTATTGATTGCCTCCTTGGTCTAATGGTCTAAAGATTCTAGGTTTAAATCCGAGGTCGAGCAAAGTATTATTTGGTTCTTAAAAAGAATCATTAACAGTCCGGAGTCTGTTTGTTGTTAGTTAATGGCAATAGGCTCGCCCCCTATTACTTGACACGGCGAAGCGTGGGTGTACATTGGTACACATCTGCCTAACGCTTCGGGGAATACAGGCGTGATGGTATGCATGTACCCGTTATATTAACATGGCCCTCCCTTCAGTAATGAATTTTCATTTACACAGGCGCTGCACATTCAAGCGCAGTCTTTGCTCGGGTCCTTCAATTTAAATGTAATTTTCTGTGCTATGTTCTAGCTAGAGTAATCAGAGTTAGACCCATCTTTATTTATGAGCTTATTTTCGCAAGTTTTAGAAAAAAAATATCATCACGCCTTTATTATTTGAATGGTTTACGCAGAGATAAAGTCAAAGTCAAATATTATTTCAATTTGACCATTATTTTAGGTAGAATCGACGAGTTGGAAGGGGACGAGCTCAGCGAACGTTCCGCAACCAAATTGCGGATGTTCTTAAAAAAGGCCAGGTTCCAAACAACCTAAACCGACGGTCATGCATGAAGAGATTAATGAATGTAGATGAAACGAAAGTAGTGTGCCAGGATCGTGGCAAGTGGAAATCCATAGTCTCTGCCTACCCCCATGGGAGACAGGCGTGACAATATGTATTTTAGGTAATTCGTTGCATGATTACAAATAGTGGGTCTTATGTAGAAGTGTCGGCAAGAAGTTTCTCCTTTGATTTTGTTCTATCAATGTGAGAATTATATAGTTTGGTATAAATTACCCTCCAAAAGTATAACATTAATCAGATTCCGGATTGCCATGTTACGAAGGAGCTGATTCAACAAAAAAAATCGATTCCAGTTCGGAGGCTGAATTTCGCGCAGTTAATGACAATAGGCACGGCGCTTATTACATAGAACCTAAATATGCGGGCAAAATGTGGGTGAACATTAGTATATCTCTACCTAACTCTTTGGGGAACACAGGTATGATGGCATTTATTTATTTACTTAAGGATTACCAACGAATTAACATACAATTAATACACTTAGCAAAAATAGGCCTTAAATTTCACATAATGTTAACTCAATTATAGGTAATCACATCTGGTACAGATATTCGAGTATACATACATTAAATTAAATGTATGTATATTTAAACCATTTACAATGTTCAAAAATGGACATGCTTAAACCATACCTTTGTACGCACACTTACGATCATAATCTGTCGTAACTTTTTAACCAACTTTAGAAATTTTGAAAAGGAGGAGGTTATACGTTCGTCTGTATATATATTTTTTTTTTGGTTATGTAGTTGTTAGTGTTGGGACACGTTCCTATTAGAAAAAGATAAATAGCAAACTGTGGCAATAGTTCTTAGGAATAAATAAGAATCAAACAGCTTTCTTGAAATATCCTTTTTTCTTTAACCCTCCATCACTCCCGCAAGTCCCGCAGTAGTTAACGTCCAACCTTATTGGACCCTACTTACCCACCACTTGGATCTATTCTTCAGTATGTAAGAAATTAACTTCCTCAAGAATCTAATAAGGTAGCAGATGTTCCAACCTTCTATCCTAAGGAAAATTAGCTTATACGTCGTGAGCATAAGGTTTATATTGGATTTTTTGAAGTTCCATTTGCGATGCACCCCAAAATAGAGGACGGCTGAAGTTCCAATGAAGGTAATTGGGGAACTCCATGTAAGGAACTCGCATTTATCTTGGCCGTAAGTGTTAGTTTTGTTGCAGTCTCCTGATTCGTTGTTCGTGACTAATTGGCTGTATTAAGTTCGTCTAGGCTATTCTAGTTTTCTGTAATGTTGTGTTATATCTAGCATTTTTGTTCTTTTGAATAATAGCGTAGTTAATTATAAAAAGACTGGATAGAATAGAAGCTACTTATTGGAATTTGTTTTTTTTTTTTAAAAAAAAAAGCTTACTAGCAATGTGGTCACACATTACTAGTATTCTTGTTAACTCCTCGTACTAAGCTAAATGCTTGTGTTACGAGTGGGTTCACGTCGGTAGTGCAATGGGTGGGGATCGAACCAGCAACCACATGGTCGCAAGTCCGACGCCCTAGCCATTAGGCTACCGCTGCTTCAAGATCTATTCTGATCTATTTTGAGGGAGGTAGTGTATACGATGGAGTTAATATTAATTAAAGGAGTTTTTATAGAGTTTTCCGGTTCTTCCCCGTAAGGCTCACGATTTGGAACCTTGGAGGTATTGTATATAGTTTTTGACAGTCCAAATTACCCGTAATAATGGTCTGCTTTAGTTAAAACAACTATACGTCAAATCGACAAATATTTGCATGCCGTATATTGTGGTATTTGTGCAGAACTTTTTATATTATGTTTTTATCAAGTATTTGTACCCACATTCATGCAAAAAAACTAATTTCATTTCAACAATATACGATTTTAGCAATAAAACTCATCTTATTGTTTTTGAGCTACGATCGAAGATACATACATACATAGATTTTATTTTGTTTACATGAGAAAACTTCTACCTAACCTACCGGAGAATTATGTCATGATGTGCAATGCAAACTCAACTCATTTTCATCTCAAAACAACCCAGCTCTACCAAGACAACAAACCCCCAAAATATATAGCACCAAAGTCTAGAGGACAAGCTAGTTCCATTACCAACTCAGCCTGGAGTTCTGCTTACATGCTGAGAGAAATGGCATCATGAAATTCACAATGAAATGCCAGCTCTTGAAATTAGAGTGCATCTGCTTTGGACATAATTTAAACCCATTTAAACGGTCATTGTCCTCGTACAATTTCTTGGGGACTACGCACCAGGTTTGTTGGCCGCTGCGACTTGTTTGTGCTATTATTTTTTAACTGTTTTAAGTACAGTGATAGCCTTAAGATTTATTTATTTATGAGGAGACTGCCTCATTAGTCTAGTGGTCCTAAGCACAACTGCTAGAGGATTCGATTCCCAGGTTGAGCAAAGTGTTATTGGGTTTTTCTATGAAACTCTCAATAGCGCCTCGGAGTCTGGATTTGTGCCCGGTTAAATGCAAAAGGCTCGCCTGCTATAACGTGGGACCTAAACATAAGGTCGAAGTGTGGGTGTACATTAGTACACCTCTGACTAACTCTTCGGGGAATACAGGCGAGATGGTAAGTTTTTAAGATATGAACTTCGGATTGCCAAATCAAAGGTCCCGAGTTCGAATCCAAGGCACATCTGATAACAACTGAAGGCCGTTCGTTTAACTGCCAATAGACACATATCTACGTGATTTCTACTGCCACATTTTAAAAAGTACTGTAAATCTTTGATTGTCTTTAGATAATATGATGACAGTTGACCCCATTGACTTAAAATATGGGTGTTCGTATAACGTTTTATTTCAAGCTTTTTGAATCAACCGATGCGGTATTTTTGCCTAGTGCGTTGAAATACCTCAATTGTGATAATTTGACAAGGAGACTATATTTTGTCTGATAAAAATGTTTATACAATGAACATGAAAATGCCATCTCGATATAACTACTTCGTTTTATTCAAATAGATCTCTTTTAATATTTAAATTAAAAACATTTCAATTGCATGATTCAGTTTTGCGGCGACTTTTCGATTTAAACTAAGTTTAGTAAAATTAATCTGTTAATTGAGCTTTGTACAGAATATCACGACCTTATTCCTCCTGAATCATAAGTCTAGTGGTCCTAAGCAGGATTATAACGCTAGAGGTCTTAGATTCGACTACCAGGCCGAGCAGTGTTATTGGGTTTTTCTATTAAATTCTCAAGAGCAACTCAGAGTTTGGTTATCTCGCGGTGAATGGAAATAGGTACGTCCCCTATTACGTGGCACAAATCCAGACTCCGAGCTGCTACTGAGAATTTGATAGAAAAATCAATAACACTTTGCTCGACCTGGGGATGAAACCCCGGAACCTTTAGCGTAGCAGTCGCGCTTAAGACCACAAGATTAATGAGGCAGTATCTATACCGTTAATCCTGTCATATTTAAATTTTATTAGCTAGCTAATAAATCTATGCTGCCTAACTCCATAACGGGAGCTCTTGCCTTTAACCCAATACATTGCCGTGAGCAGCATCTCGCATGCAAGCTCCTTAGTCAAAGGATAAGCCATTAAATTATCAATCGCTCTGACTTCGACACACAAAGGCCTGAATCCGATTATACGTAACATCTTCCAGGACTACGTTATGCCGTGGTTTAACTCGTAGCATACTGGTAATTAAATTGGTTACTGAAATAGTGTGGAGCTGTGATAGCTTTGTGTAACATTGTATTGCCAAGTCGTTAGTCTCGAGTTAAAATCCAAGGCTCTGACTATGAGTTTTTGTAATCATTCGCATTACAATTTAACTATCACTCGCTTAAAATGGTGAATGAAAACATCGTGAGGAAACGGCGGAGAAGTAAGCCTCCAAAAAAAATATATTAGAACAAAGATTACAGAAATAAATTATCATTTAGGGAGGGAAGTTTTGTTATTTTTCGGTCTTAAATAACTTGTTTTATGGGATAGCACGGCAAATGACCATGCGAGCTACCTGATGGTAAGTAGTCGTCACCGCCCATGGACATCTGCAATACCAAAGGGGTTGCAGATGCGTTGCCGAGCCTATTTAAAGAAAAGGAAGGGGAAAGTACAAAAGAAGAAGAAAGGAATTAGGCCTCCACTCGCCGTACGAAATGCAAGAATTCAAAGTATTGTTCTACAGTATAAACGCTTAAAGTTTTTGGTGGGGATTGAGATAAATGCTCTCTTTTCCCAAAACTAGGTTTAGTATATACTCTACATGGCCCACGGAACATGTGTCGTCACATGTTGTGCATCACTCTGTATGACGATAAAATTAAAATACAAGACAGAGAGCGCACTATGGAGTATATACTTTTTTTTTTTTAATTTAATTAAAGGGCTTTGTCGCTTAGCGACCATATCGCCCAGTACAAAAGAAAACATAAATGTTGGTTACACTTTTATGGAGGATATACTTAATGCTAGTTGCTTCATTATTTTTTAACTGTTTTAATTTTGTATTTTTTGATCGATTCTATTTACAATCTAATTTGTGTATCTTTTTCATGAGGCTATAAAAAATAACCTACCTACTAGCCAATTTAGAACCACTTGTTCGTTTTGGAGCACACCATAGGTACATATTCCTATGCTAATCCTGTCCACATTAAATATTCATGACTGTGGTTTGATGGCATAGCATAAGAGCTCTAGCAGACTGAAGATTGGAACAACTTAATTACGTCAGTGAATATACGAGAACTCGTGAAAAATAGGTCAGGGCCTTGGTTGCTTAATAGCAACAGGGTAATAACATTATTCTTTAAAAAAATGTTCGCCATCTTTGATTTCAAAATAAACGCCATTTCCGTTATCAGCACCCCGAGAAACCTTGAAGTTGACACCATGTATATTTAATTTTTGAAAATAGAATCCTCCATCTTAGATTAAATAATGAATGTCATTTTCGTATACAGCACGTCAATAAATCTCAAAAGTGTATTAAAACCATTACATTCGTTTCTCTTCACATACCATCACGCCTGTATTCCCCGAAGGGTTAGGCAGAGGTGTACTAATGTACACCCACGCTTCGCCGGTATGTTTTGGTCCCATGTAATAGGGGGCGACCATATTGCCATTAAACGGGAACAAATCCAGACTCCAAGCTGCTGCTGAGAATTTCATAGAAAAACCTACCTTACATTTCATAGTTTCTCTTCAAATTCTATAGTATACAGACATCTGCCTGTTACAACTTTTTTATATGTTGAGATTAGCAATTCAATTTAAAATAGCCTTAGCTAACACAGACCCCAAAAAACAACAAAAACACCTTATATTCATGGGACTTTTATTCAAATCGACATCATTTACTTGCATTATGAACGCATCCATCCCCGTTGCCACCCCTAATTATATTTGCAAATTAATTTTATTTTAGGGTAGTCAAATTATTACTTTCTCATCTCAGTAGCTTCGAAATTAATTGACATCACTTCAGAATAATGAGGAAGCTTTTTATTACGGACCCATTTTGATAAAAATATTTTATACTTAATCAAATTGCTCTTGATATCTCACTTGGCAACAATCAAGTAAAGATTAATCGTCTTATTCATAAAAAAAAAATAGCTATATGTGTTTTGTTTTCTTTTCCCTGCCACAAAGTAACACTTGTCAAAATAACATACATACATACCATGAAGCCTATATTCCCCGAAGGGAGCAGTGGTGTACTGAGATACACTCATAGTTTGCTGGTGTTTCTAGATCCCATGAAATACGGTTACATCTAATGTAAAAACCCAATAACACTACGTGACCTGAGAATCGAACCCAGGACTTTTAGATCATGCATTCCATTAGACAAATGTTGGAATCAAATTATCCAATCAATCTCTCAATATCAGACCCACTTATTTTCTTTCCAAGTCGCTCTCATATTTTAATGTAAGAATGTCGTTTTGGGCACAGTGTTGCCATAGCAACGTAATTCCCGTATAATCCCCTTTATTTTAGCTTTCATCCCCCTGCCTTACCCTACGGACATTATCCGTCAGCCCTTGTAAAGGGCGCTTGTCACACCGTTATGATCATCAGGTCAGAAAATATTAATTTTAGAAAAACATTTTTAGTAAATTATACACAAAATAGTCTATTTTATTTATGTTTCCTAAGAACTTGTACCACTCAAAATTGGCAAAAGTACGAGGATCGGAAGTTTTTTCGGTATAAATACGGATTTACATTCTAAATAACATTTTAGAACTTATAATAGTGAAAATACCAAATTTTTGTTGAATCAATCCGAGAATGTCTTCGTAATATCACAAAACTCCAAGTCTAATGACATTCTTAAATTAATAAATAATTATAACTCAGTACCTAAACAAAATATAGACAGTAGCGATGGCGACGAACAAATAATTACATTCAATTATGTTTTAAATCCTTATTTACATGTTAAATTAATATTAGTTGAACACACTTACCGTGCTCCGATAACCAGTCGTTAAAACTGTCAAAACGACACGTAATAATACCATTTTAATTAATTAATTACCAAACAATTTAACAGATAACGGGTGTAAAAATGAATTACTTGTTAGAATCGTGACCACATTTTAAAACAGAGATAACCTTTATACTCTTTCTAGTACAAGTCCGTAGTCCAATCTTATCGTTTGTGGTAAGACAAAAAGAAACAAAACAAAGGACAACACACTTCATCCACGTTCACACATCTTCACTTTACCACATATAACAAAGTATCCCGTGTTCCGCGGCTGACTGTCTGTTCGCAAACTCAAAAACTACTGAACTGATTGTTGTGCGGTTTTTACCAATAGATAGAGTGGTTTAAGATGTTTTAGAGGTGGATTTGTGTAAATTGGTTGAAATATTACGATAATTGTTGAAAATATCGGAAAAAGTCAAGTCGCTTGGAAGCTTTCATGGAAAACGCTGCCTAAACCCTTCGAGATATAAGAAAATAATGTTTGGTGGGGGATTCCTCTTTTGTAGCTCTATCCAGAATAGCCCGTGACTGTGCAAAACCGGAGCGGTTCGCTAACTCGCATTGTATAGTACTGTTATTTCTAAAATTAAACAGCATTATGCTTCGGTGTAAACACAGCCATAGCCGTAAGTCCTGCCCAAGAATTTGTCTATTGAAATGCCCCTTGTATTTCCGTCAAAAACACCCCTGCATGTTACACTGCAATGCATTTTATACCCTCCAACTAAATGTTGTATAGCGTGATCGTAATTTCGATTCGATATTTTGGTATTATTATCGCATGGTTTAAGGGATAATGCACCTGGTATCTTCCTATGAGCTTAGCAGTTTACACATCAAGCTATACAGTTTACGCTGGCCTCTTATTGTATGAGAGTCTATACGATGCGAGATCAGCTTAAACTGGATCTGTATAGGACGGGCAAGTCTTGAGATCGAACACAGTAGCCACACAGTCCTAATGGGTCTCCTTTAAGAATGAAACGGAATAGGTTATAGTCTACCGTTCTAGCGTAATACGGGTTGGCAGACTTCATACGTCGTCAAGAAAATCTCTCAGGCATGCAGGTTTACTCACGATGTTTTCCTTCTCCGTTTTGTGTGATAAGTGTAAGACTTTGTTGTGGTAGGGCCACGCTGTTCGCAGCTTGAATGGGCCGGCTTGACCGGGGAAGTACCACACTCTCGCAGAAGACCGACGTCCGAGTAGTAGCGTTTAGTTACTGCGCTTCGTTCGGTGAGCGAGAGGGCCGGAGGCCTAATTCCTCCCCCAATCCCCGTCCTTCTCCTTTTCTCCTTCCCCTCCCTTTCCCTAAATAGGCTCGGCAATCCATAAACTTTTTTTTTTTTTATGCTATAACTCGGCAAACGAGCAGGCGAGCTACCTGATGGTAAGCAGTCATCGCCGCCCATGAATATCTGCAAAACCAAAGAGTTGCAGATGAGTTGCCCTATTGACACTACTACGGCACACGATTAAAGGAAGGTAACACGTGTTTGGCTATTCGAACTCAAGACCTTTGTCTTGGCAGTTCAATGGTCATATCACTGGGTTTTGACGAGTGGGTTAATATTTTATCCTAAGCGACTATTCAGTTGAGAATTTATCGGAACATACCATCATCATCGCGCCATCTACTCCCCGAAGGGTTAGGCAGAGGGGTATGGTTGTACACCCACACTTTGCCGGTATGTTTAGGTCCCATGTAATAGGGGGCGAGCCTATTGCCATTAACCGGGTACAAATCCAGGCTCAGAGCTGCTACAGAAAATTTCATAGAGAAACCTAATAACACTTTGCTCGACTTGGGAATCGAACCCAGGACCCCTAGCGTAGCAGTCGCGGTTTATCGGAACTCAAATTTAATGTTAAGTGTGTTTGTATGTAATTATTATTTGAAATGAAATGTATTGTGAGATATTAAATTAATTTCCATTTAATACGTTCACAGATAATGGAATTTATTGTACTTACGTAATTATGTTATTGTTTTATTACATATATTCGCAACCAGCGCGAATTTGTCGGGATTTCGGGATATATCAACGTATGAATTTATAAATTAATGACTGCCTCGTTGGTCTAGTGGTCCCAATCGCGACTGCTACGCTAGAGGTCTTGGGTTCGATCCCCAGGTCGAGCAAAGTGTTATTGAGTTTTTCTATGAAATTCTCAGTAGCAGCCGGAGTCTGGATTTGTGCCCGGTGAATGGCAATAGGCTCGCCCCCTATTACATGGGACCCAAACATACCGGCGAACTGTGGGTGTACATTAAGTGCACCTCTGCCTAACCCTTTGGGGAATACAGGCGTGATGGTATGTGTAATGAATTTATCATACTTTTGTTTGCATAATATGGGTTTTACAAAGGAGGGAACGTTTATGACAAATCAGAAGTATGTCAAAGTGTCGAAGTTAGCCACTTTGATACTTATATGATATATCATAATATACATATACATATATCTCAAGTTGACCCGTGCCCACTGTGTTTTGCGATATAGCCATTGACACTCACAAATGATGTGGCTTTCTATTGGTAAAATAATTTTCAAAATCGATTTAGTAGATCCAGAGATCTATCTAGATAACCCCCTATCACCTCACAAACTCACAAACTCTCTTACCTGCTTATAATATTGTTATAGATTTAATTATATATAATATATCATTTAACAGGCTAGAATGCCATTTCTATGTGAAACTTTTTTTGATCATATCAGATGGTTTAGTTAGTACATGAAAATCGACTCTGCAACTCACCGAGAAATCGTTGACGCATTGCCGACCTTTTCGGCGATAGCATTCGAAGGACAGCTGACTATATATTTCAGCACTAACTACAAATAAAACGGTGTGGTCTACCCAAGTATCCCTGTTTACTTACGAAAACTATAAGTACACTTACAAAGAACAAGTTTAGGAGTAAAGGAACTCGCATCAAAAATGTGTTTCGCAAACAAGTACTCAAACTGTGGAATAAAAATTTATGTAATGGCCGCCAAATACTTACACACTTTGATTCGCTTAGTTTTTCATAGAAAATGGGAAGCGAATTCTTAGATCTAAATATTTTTTAATGTATTATTATAATATAACATATATACATCGCAACTTATATATATGCCAGTTGCAACAGTATCATACGCGCGTTGTCAACTTGCCATCTTGAAACATGTCCAGTATTATCACAGGCTACATTACTCTTCAAACCAGTACAGAATAATGAAGCCGGTAGTCCAGCTGTCCTTAAGGGTCGGCCACGCATCAGCAACTCCTGTTATGAAGGTGTCCATGTTGGGAATGACCACATACCTACCACCCGGTGGCTTATCTGCTTGACTGCTGTAGCTATTTTGATATTTTAGACTGTACTTATATTTTCGTTTTTCTATGAAATTCTCTGTAGCATAGCATAGCATAATCGGCTTATAATGTTCCCACTGCGGGGACACAGTCCTCCTCTCGGTGAGAGGGAGTTGGCCGTAATCCACCACGCGAGCCCAGTACGGGTATTTCACATGTCTTCAATTTTTTCGGTTCTAGGACATGCCGGTTTTTTCACGATTTAAATTCGCTGCAGGCTGCTCACTTTACATGAGACTCAAACATACTTGCAAACGGAGATGTACAGCGGGTTATAGCTGTTACCTGACCCACCGAGACCTTACTGTCCCACCCAGGGTGGGTCAGGTCACAGCTATAACCCATTGTACATTAGTAGGTACTTACACGTCTGCAAAACTCTTCAGGGAATACTGGCGTGATGGTATGTTGTTAAAACCCAAATACAATATCAATACATAGATTACTAATACATAAATCGTTCAATACATTATCGGTCACGTAAGCGTTCTGTGTTTATTTTGGTATGCGCGTGCGTTTGTGAATGAACACGTGTGGTGTCAAACACCTCTGAGTAATACCGAAAACGTAACTACAGGGTCAGTTTACTTGCATATTGGGTCATTTTGATCCAAATTATCTATTGCGGCGTTGACATTATAAATAAAACATTTCTGTAAGGGTAAGGCCTCAATGACTGCCTCATTAGTCTAGTGGTCCTAAGTGCGACTGCTACGCTAGAGGTCCTGGGTTGAATCCCCAGGTCGAGCAGTGTTATTGGGTTTTTCAATGAAATTCCCAGTAGCAGCTCAGTCTGGATTTGTGTCCGTCTAATGGCAATAGGCTCGCCCCATATTACATGGGACCTAAACAAACCGGCGAAATGTTATGTTATGTTATGTAAGAGTAAAGCTTCAATCTGTACGTGTAATATAATATAAGTAAGTTAGAAAAGGTCAACTCAAAGCTGTTTGGCTCTTTCTTCAAAAGGCCTGTTCTCATTTTGCCCTACATTGTTAAACTCGCATATCTAATAATATCACTATTGTCTGGACTTTAAAAGAGACCATGATTCTCTGAGTTTGTTTCGGCATTTCTTCTCAGAGGTCGTCAGATAGGAAACGTCGGCGCCATCTAGTTTAAAAAAAAAAGTAAAAAATCGACTTGTAAAAGTGTCATATAATTTCATAATTTCATTTCATTCTCTACGGTGAAGTCTACTAGCCTGCATTAGGTCAGCATGGTGGACTATAGCCGAGCCGATATTCTGTCATCCTGAGAGGACACCCGTGCCCAGCAGTGGGACAATATATGGGTTCATAACAAATAAGATTAAGACAATGATTATAAATCCTTTTATTTCCTTCAGAAGGGGGAGAACTTTATCAATTAATGTTTCGTAAGATTAATTACTTATACCTTACTCGGAAGAAACTCGTGATTTATTACGGAATAATCGACTAATTCTATTTCCTTATCCATACTCATAGATACTTACATCTCAATATCTGTATCCAAACTAATTCTTATAGCGAATAACAAAATAATTATGGAGTATTTGGCTCCTGGTTTTTACTGAATTGAGAAAATAGTGCTTGATTTTAAGGTTTCGTACCCAAAGGGTAAAAACGGGACCCTAAGACTCCGCTATTTGTCACCAGGCTGTATGTCGTGAACTGTGACAGATATTAGATAGACGGTTGAAATTTTTCACAGATGGTATATTTCTGTTGCCGCTTTAACAACAAATACTAAAAACAGAATAGAATAAATATAACAAAGTGATTTTTTTTTGCAAATTTTTGCTCGATGTTGATGGCGGCAACAGATAGATGCTTGAAATATTCATAGAATATTTAGTTATATATTCACTTCAAAATTAAATAGCTAGGTAAATTAAATTGTGGATGACGATGATGATATTCAACAAGGAATGCAGTGAGCATTGTGCTTACTGAGTGAGTAGTATTCGTTTATGTTTACTTTAAAATAATGTTGTTTTCGCAATGTTGTGCCAAGAAAATGGCTGGAGACGAGATAAGGCGAGACGCAAAATGCTAATATGCAAGCCTAACATGCGACAAAATAATTTAGTCGACGCTTTATCTCTTGCCGAAACTATGGCTGTAGGCGAGATAATGTGACGAGAAAGATATGTCGTGGTATTTATCCTAGCCCCACTCGATGTTAAATTCATTTCACTATCATTTTACCCTCAAAGTTCTTTACGTATACTGTATCCATATGTGTCTGCTGGGATAATACAATTATCTAACCTACCCGCTAGTTCAGAAACTCAAATAATTGTAGTTTTCAATAGTTATCTGAGTAGTTACGAGTATTTGTATTTTGATAACCGTAACGTGTCTATAACACTTTGCTCAAAGTCCGAATTTACATAGGATGATAAAATTCTATCCCTGGATATACATATCAGAAGTATTTAAATTGTTGGGTAGTTAACTCTTCTTTCGGTAAATACGATATAATTGTAAGCTATTTGTTCATAAATAATCGAGCGAGACAATAAATTGGAAACAGGCAAATAAAATTACAGAATAACGGGTACATTTCCGATAGTTCATAATCTAACGGCAGCCGGCCGTCAGATTGTAGATTAGATCGTCAGATGTTGGCATTCGTGAGCGGAGTTCTTAGTATCGAGCAATACATATCCAGTAAAGGTTGACCTTGCATTGTATGGAATCCCTTTATAATACAAGATCAGTCTATACCGGAATTGTAGCTTGATCTATAGTAAAATTTCAAGCCGTCAGGACTCGAACTCGTCCTTCGGTTTGTTACGTAAAGAGCCTACCTAAATATTCCTAGTACCGTTTATGTAAATCAGACATGAAAGCCGCATTACATTCAACACACGAGCCCAGCCTATTTTCGGGTCCCAGACGTTCTAAGATAGAGCCTAGGCCGAAAAATAAGCCTGACACGATATAAATCTTAGACAATTTGCCGAGTGAATTTTAATGTGACGATTTGAATAATGATCTCGGGAAGGTTCGAAAGGATTCATGAGTTTGGGCAATATTTTTATTTTGTTTATTATGTTGAAGAAAAAAATTTTTTATAGGTTATCTTAGCAATGTGGATCGCACATTGCTAGTATTCTTGTTAACCCCTCGTACTAAGCTAATTGCTTGTATTACGAGTGGGTTCACGTCGGTAGTGCAATGAGTGAGTTTCTCTTGTTGAGTTTGTTTCGTTGATTTTACTCTGTAAAAAAAATATCATTGACTTGTAATAGTCTTTTTTTGTTAGTAAATATCATTTATCGCTACCATGGAAGGTCATCCAGCTTTTGCTGGACACATTGAAAGGTAAATCGACTGGGGGTTGATCAGTGAAGCAAAATTTACAATAGCTTAGAAGAATGAATTAGAAGACCTCATAACTGCCTCATTAGTCTAGTGGTCCTAAGCGCGACTGCTACGCTAGAGGTCCTGGGTCCGATCCCCAGGCCAAGCAAAGTGTTATTGGGTTTTTCTATGGAATTCTCAGTAGCAGCTCGGAGTTTGGATTTTTGCCCGGTTAGTGGCAATAGGCTCGCTATTGCCAAACCGGGCACCCCCTATTACATGAGACCTAAACATACCGACGAAATGTGGGTGTACATTAGTGATGGCATGTTATGTTAATGATCTCATGAAGTGACATGCTTTCGTATTAAAAACCTAAATATGTTTTGTGGCGTTCAGCAAATTGAATCATTTACGTCATTACGTTGTTACGCCATTTTTTTACAACAACACCTTGAAATAGTCCGCCATTTTGTCTCGTTTACTCACCTCTCTCTCTCTCTTTCTCACAGCGTCGTGTTCATCTATGATAACCCATTCCTATCATTTCATTAGACCAATCGACTTAAGTGACAAATAACTCTTAAAAATTGCATGATAAGCATCCGTGCACTCTATTTCTTTATTCATTGATAACAACACTATAAAAAACTCCATTCGCTAGCTATAACGTCGGCAATAGATTCTTTCAATTCATGTCAGTTCATTGACCAGCTATCTTTAATAGATCAAAGCGTACAGGAATAATTTCTTTTTGATTGGTTAAGATTACCGACAGGTTTTTATTGTTGTTTTTGTCTTGGTAGCTCGTTTGAAACATGTTTGTTGGAAAAGAACAGTCGTTTATTTTTCGGCTATAAGAATTACCATTACCTACATATATAAAAGTGCTTCTTTAAACTGGTATAGGCTGTGGTTTCATTATTGACTTTAGACTGAGTATTTGAAGTATAACCGTCTGGTCCTAGTTTAATATGACTTCGTCTAGGGTTGTCAGGTCTAAAAATCGAAGAGTCAGACATATCAGCCAGTTTAGCCTAATATTTGGGTAAAAAGACCAGGCATCCTTAATTTTTAGTTTTTACTAAAGTTTTTTTTCTGTTATTAAATACTTAACAGAAAAATAGTGGGGTGGAGATGAAAAGTGCGGGGCGGTAGGGGCACAGGAAGAACAGAGGTAGTCCGCTGACTTCTGCTGGCGATACAAGGTGAGGCAAATAGAGCGGAAACCAACACGTGAAAAATGTAAAAAAATGTTATCCGGACGCCTGGCAATACTTACCACGACGGATGTGATGACGCGATCTTTCAAGACATTAAGAACGGGATGCCGCTCCACAGGTTATAAAGCATCATGTCTCTCTGACAGCCCTTAAAATTATTGCTTCATTTGGTCCTTAGTTGAAAGTTAAAAACTACTTTGAAACTCATAACTATGAGTTCCACCTCAGCAATTAATGCATAAGTTTATGTACGGTTACCAGAAAAGTTCACTTATATCAGATGGAAGTTGAGCAGTATATTATGTTAACGCTACTTCGCAACTATTTGAATGTAGTCGAGTGTTCTTCATTGTTGGTACGTGATTTTGGTCCTTTGAGAGTTGTTATACAATTTTGTGGTCCTTTTGCGCTTTTTGTATATTCTATATTCTGTTTATTTACTCGCAGCAAGGTCGCTAGGTCCTAGATTTACGGAATTTCTGGTAAGATCCTCATAATTACGTATTAAACTATCTAGTTAACCAATAATGTAAATGTGCCATAAAATTAACCTCTTCAATCTATAGAGCCAGTATTTATTCATTGAATCGACCTTGCTGTCTATCACATTTATAACAACAATGTCCATTGTTTACTGTTAGTTGGCAGCCATATTTGTCTACAATACAGTACAAAGGTATAATATTATGATTCTAATATATTACAGCAAAGAAGAGTACGTACAAATACTGATTAATCTTCACAATAAGGTCAAGCTGCGCTTAAAGCGTACCTAGAGTCCGTGGATCAGTGCAGATTCTATATTATTAGGTGCATAAGGTTTATTTTTGAGTACAAACAATTCTTCGCGTGTTTTAATAAAATGAGTTTAATCACAAAAATGAATCAAGACATTATTTCTGGATCTATTATACAGATGAAGTTCCTTCGAGTTATCATCTATTGATAAGAAACTACTAGGAATAAAACCAAAATGAAGTTACTAATAAAAGAAATAGGGATATATATTTCTTTATTATGGAAATTTGACATAGTGAATTTAATGTGTGTAGGTGACGATAAAAATGGTCTTGGTTTGAACTTCTTTAACAATCATTCAAATGACGTCCCAAAAGACCGCTAAAACACTAGCGGTCCTTATCAAGCCACCTGTCTACCCACATTACCCAAATCCCAATTTTAATAGAACCCTTCAATCCTGCCTACCCGTCTCAAGAAATCCAATTAATGCGTTCATTTGAATACAAATCTGTTAAGGATTTGTTACGAGAATCGAAAGTTCTAGCACGCTGGTTTTCACTAAGTTTTAATAACTGAACTTAACAAAGTAACCTAGTTGTAAAACTTCGGGATTTATTAACATATTTTATTGAAAATTTTCAATTGCGAAGTAATGATGTATTTTATGAAATTGGGATTACAAGTTAATATCTTAGTTTATTTCAGGCTTTTAATAATACAGCAGTATTCGTTTTTTGTAAAACTGATACTGTACTCATTCAAGGAGATAATACTACTTCAGTTTTTCTATTTGGTTGATGTGTTGTGCTTCTTCGGTCCTATTCCGGAGCCTCTCCCATTGTGCTGTCATCTTCCCTATCTCTGCAGGTGTGAACTATCTGAGACTAATATTTTTGTGTAACAAGAGCTATTTCAAATTAGAAAGTAAAATATTGCCCAAAGAAAACAAAATGCTCCTGTTAATAAACTTCCAGCACGTATATCCGCTTCCATAACGAAGATTTATAACCAAAGGATTAATCACCAATAACTCCGTAATTCCACCTTCAGGACTTGAGGGAAAGTTGCCAAACCCTAAACGTGTTCCAACTTGTGTTTTATGACGTCACGACACGAATCTCGTCGCCTCTCACGTAGAGCCTATAAAACAACACTATACGTATTAGACCAATAAGTTTGTTAGATCTGTTACCATGTAAACTCGAAGATAACTCGTTTTGATGAGGTTAAGCCTAAAAGTTTTTACACGGCAATATTAGGAAACAAATCTAATTTTATTATAGTGTTTTGAGCCGGTTTGGTTTCGAGCATCAAGCGGATTGGTTTCATTTAAGTACTAGATTTAGAGTCTATTTGAGCGTAAAGAAGAGATATCGTAGATGGGTTGGAGGGAAAAAAAAATTATACTTATGCATCCTCGATATCTCGGATAACGCTCGTAGAGGCGACAAAATCCTGTAATGTCTTAAGTCGTAAATAACAATAATTAGAGAAATACGAAGTAAGTAAAAAAAGGAAATCAGTTAATTAGAAATTACAGTGTAGGAGGTAAACTTTGCTTTGAATTGAGGGCAAAATCCACTCACAAATCAAATTTCCATGTTGGAGACGTTACGAGAAACTTTTTTGGGAAACCAGCCAACAACACCGTATATCTACTTACTAGCTTGACTTATTTTATCCGCCTCCTCCTTTCCTTTTAAGATTGTATTATCTCTCCTATCTTCTCACTCTGAGAGAAGTACCATGCCCAGCTGTGGCACAGTAAATAGGTGATGATGATGATGTTTAAGATTGATAAATTATTAGGCATTATCCATGAAAAATTTGTTACCTCCTTTAACAATAAGAGAGCTATGAACGTCATCTTATTTACTCTCCCAATGTTGTCTTTTCTCTCTTTCGGTTAGGTTTTAGTCCATCGCTGATCTTGTTCAGATTGCCGACGTGAAGTTGGCACACAGGAAAAAATCTCACAATCATACAGGATTTCTCATGTTTTCCTTTGCCGCTTAAGCGAGTGATAGTAATTAATACAGAAGTGGTGAGAGCGAGTGGAGGCCCTTTGCGCCAGTAGGGTGCCGCATGAAAAAAATAATAACATTGTTTAAAAAAAGCCAGGAGCATTTAAAAACAAATTACCAGTTGAGGAAAATAATCTGAACTAATAGTAATATAATCGTCTATCGATATAACCGTGGTAGTGTTCCCAAAGTAATTAGCTGTCCAAACTTGTCCACAGACTGTCGAAAGCAATAGGAAAGCGCACCGATAAAATATAGAACAATATCCGCTTCCATTTGTTTTGCTATAACAAAAGTTACGACTGTTCTGTTAAAAGCTATTTTTCTGGAACAAAATTCACTATCTGTACTTAAAACTTTTTAGTCCACTCAACGTGATACTTCTACTGAAATACCGGCTGCATTATGAGCACACTTATACAGGCTACATAATACGTGAAACTAGCTGAATAACGTATTCTCCTCCGCGATTTAATGTTTATTTTTTCCTTTTTTGGAATTTCTGATTTTGTCTTAGCTGATGTGTCCATAATTTTAAAAACTACCTATTTTATAGTGCAAAATATCTTCATTGATCATCTGCTGCCAGGAAAAGAGACGGCGTATGTTGGACTCATACAGACTTATATGATAACCGCCCTTGCTTCCCTTGCATCACGAGAGAGTGGAAACTACGGGATCCATGATCACAACTGATTTTCTGAACTGATGTTCGGACCGTCCATAACTCAATCTTATGTAGTATATTAACAGTATAAAATATAGTGTACTGTTTTATATTATAAAGAGATAAAGTTTGTGAGGTTGTTAGGGGTTATCTCTGGATCTACGAACCGGTTTTAAAAAATATTTTACCATAAGCTATATCACCTAATGAAGTGGGCATGGGTCATGAGGATATAAACGTGTGTTTGTCCGAATATATGCTTCACCTGCAATTAAAGATATGCCATGGTAGACTTTAGTATTATGTATATTTAAAAACCGACAAAGTCCTACCTGAGTGTATCCACGGCAATCTACCGCCTAATACGAGTAGTTATGCGAAAGTAAAACTCGTGTAATTATGATAATAAACGCTTTTGAAACATTTCCCATTTTCCTTTTGCTAATAGAATCGTTGAAAAGGTCCGCTCAACAAACTAAATAATTACCAAAACAAGGAATATGTATATTGAAGCAGAATATATTTGTGAAATGTTTATTTTTCCCTGAATAAAATGTTACTTAGGCGACATTATGAGCTCCCTACAAAGCTGCGATGAGAGCTATTATTTTAATATTATTATGTTTGCAAAATGAATTTGATTTATTATGTATTCATTCATTATCTACAATGTTATTTTCCTTTAAAAGAACAAAAATTGGCACCGAGAAATTAGATATGTTTGTGAGTAGATTAATTTTCCTAAGATTGCTTATTAAATATTCCTCGTCTCACAATGTTAAGCTTTCTTTAATACATTCACTATGTTTTTACTGTTATCATATCTTCAATATACAACTTCATAATTTTTAGTCCCCTGAAATTTCCAATCACAAACTAGTCTCGACCGACTCGTAACTTCAGAAACTCAAGCAATCAGTTCAGTCTGTTTTTCTTAGAACCAGCTCGAATGCAAGACAAACTGGCAAAGAACTTCTACAAGTTTACTTGGGGTCGTTACAGGACCTACCCGAAGTCAGCTTTGAGGCACTCCTGCATAGTGCGAAGCCAATAAAACTTAGTGTCAAGAGGCAAATCAAATAAGGACCGACGACACTTGTCGAGAACACAATAAAAACGACGCCCCGAGCCTCGCTAAGTGCAATATCTCCGGTCCCTTTGAGGCCAATGAAGCTACAATTTTATTTGTAGTGATATTTTTCAGACAGTTAGCTTTGACTTAGTTTTGAAGACTGTGGGAAATGTTTTGGGTAAAATAAGCGAGAGCACTGGTATTATTTTGCTTTCGGTACACAAACTGTTGATAATATCAAGTCCCAGTTGTTAATGATTTCAGTCATATTTCTAAGCTGATACGATAAAGTGTAGATTTCGCCCTAATTCCGTTTTGCACCAAGAAATACTCAGATACCTAGTTATAGAAGAAGGATATTAATTCATAGTGAAAATATCCGTGCTACTTTAAACAGTCATTATCTTCTTCGTATTGAGGTCGCCTTTGTAATCGACGAAGCTAACGACAGTGACGCTTAGAAAGACTATACTGTGAAAACTGACGTAGGATAAAATGGAAAGTGTGTCAAACCTTAATAGGTCTGACGCAGGCAGCAGGACCAAACTATCTAAGATAAAAGCCTTGAAAACATTAATATGCCATTACTGAGCACTTAGTGCAAACGCAACACGAAAAGCATCAGGCTAAAAGTTTCTCAAGTCACATTTCTATGTATCCCGCTGCGAGGTTAAACTCACAGAATGCTTAAACTTTCAAAGAAATATTCCTAAGATGACCCTAAAGTTCTTTTTACTATGTCTATAAAACCTCTGGCCATAAATTGATATCTCTCGGCCTAAAACTTTCCGAGTTACACCGCAAAACCTCTTACAAATTCGGGTTGAGATACCTGTTCTGATTTTTATAGACACCTTCCTAATTTTGCGGAATCACCATTCTATAGATGAGTTTCACGGCACCTCCGAATTGTCTATTTTCTGCTGTGTTTTCTTCATTTCGGGAGAGAAGATTAATTGGTAAAGTATTGAGAGCAAATTCGTCTTTGTTCAAAGCTGGAACCGGAGTGAATATCGGTTCTCCGGTATATTAATAATCTGCAAACTACGAGTAATCAATTATAGCAGATTGTTTTGTGCTCTGCAAATAAATTGGAGGTTAATTCATTCGACATTTGAAGCGAATGATTAGCAAGGTTGTGTCTATCAACTGACGAGTAGTTCTATAACTCAAGTTAAAGATTCTTTGTAAGTACATATTCTCGTTAAAACTATTCCGCGCTGATTTTGGAGTAATTTAAAGGGGCCACTTAAACCCGGCCAACGTGTTTTAAAATATTCGTAAGTGAATGTGGAAAATGTGAAAGAGCTGTTTAAGGCACGAAGTGTTGTATGGTTTCCACGAAACTATGAGGAAATTGCATGAATATGTGGGGTTGTTTGGTACGTCATTAAAAATAACGTCACATGAAATTTTAATTATCATTCCTCGTAACATTCGGACGGTCACACGGAAATGACTGAAATTCCTAAAATACCATTTTCCATGAGTGACAGATTCAATTTATTTTAAAAATAAAACACTCCCTCCATCCTTCTACATTCCGTACCAAAGGACCAAATTTCGGACTGAAATTGAGCTTTAAAAATCCACACCGCGGAACGACCCGAACACGCACTTTGCGAAAACGTCGTCTTCAAGAGTATTCAATAAACTCGACGGCAGCCAATATATGGGATCGATCTGCCCTCGGTAACCATAAACGCGCCGCCTGGGGCACATCAAATGTTAAATTCATTTCGCACATAACTTGACAGTGGGTCTTAGGTAAAGATAACAAGGTGTATCGATGACCTTCGATAACAAGCCGTTTGAATTTCTCTCTATTAGCACTGTGAATTGCTTTTTTGGTCCTTTGGAAATTTCTTGTAAAACAATATTAAGTTCTGTTAAGTTTAAATAATTGATTGTTTTGTCTGCTTTGTATTTCAGTCTAGTCATACGTTATTAGACTATAAAAAGGATACAAAGGTCAATTAATGTCATGACATGACTTACAGAAGAAAATAAAACCTTTTAGTAAACTAATTTTGAGTAGGTATATTTGTAAGTTAATACAATATTGAAATTCAAACAAGTTACTTAGCATTTTTGTTGACTCACAATTGATACTTGTTGGTCTTTGAAGACTGACAAAACCATGACAGGTTCGATTGAAGGTAAAGAAGGTTATATTAAATGTATTATAACTTTCTCATTGCCCTTGGTATTAATACTCAAACTTTTTGAAATAAAAACAGTTTTTTTTCCCTTTTAAGACCGATATTATGGGACTTATAAAAAATCTAAGACGGACACTTGTTTTTACCACATTGGCCTTGTAAGAAAAATTTTGTCTTATTATATTCTGCTATGTAAATGAAATTTTACTTTACGTGATCTTAACACATACTCTTATTCGTAAAGACATGCGTCTTGGGTCAATTTCTTTATTGAGCTTAGTTTTGTTATTATGGGAAGTACAACAGTATCTAAAGTGGACCACGCAATGCAATTTTATAACCCTATCCGTATCTAGCGAGGATGGTAGCTAGTGTGGCGTATATCTAGATCCTGCAACCAACAAACATACTACAAACGTTGTATATTATCATCAACCCATATACAATCCTATGGAAACCCGTGTCTACTCTCAGAATAAAATGAGTTACGTTATAAGTACTATAACGTATACCTTAGCCTATTGCCGGTTCACTTCACACGCCATCGCCGAACTCGGCAAGCGAACAGGCGACCCCCTATTGCCGGTTAACTTCACACGCCATCGCCGAACTCGGCAAGCGAACAGGCGACCCCCTATTGCCGGTTCACTTCACACGCCATCGCCGAACTCGGCAAGCGAACAGGCGACCCCCTATTGCCGGTTAACTTCACACGCCATCGCCGAACTCGGCAAGCGAACAGGCGACCCCCTATTGCCGGTTAACTTCACACGCCATCGCCGAACTCGGCAAGCGAACAGGCGACCCCCTATTGCCGGTTAACTTCACACGCCATCGCCGAACTCGGCAAGCGAACAGGCGAGCCACCTGATGGTAAGTAGTCATCGCCGCCAATGGACATCTGCAATACCAAAAGGAGTTGCAGATGCGTTTCCGAGCCTATTTAAGGAAATTGGAGTGGAATGAGAAAAGTAGAAGGAAGGGGACTGAGGGAGGAATTGAACCGGCGATTCGCACTCACCGTATGAAACGCAACAGTATGCATACTGCTACTTGACGTCGATATTCTGTGGGAGGGTAGTACTTCCCTGGTCGTGCCGACCCATTCATGCTGGCATGTAAACATGAGAGCGAGACACTACTACTCAAAAAGGGCATGCAAGGTTCCTCAAATTGTCTTTCACCGTTTAAACGAGTTAACAGGTGCGCAAATGATCGAGCTTTTTATAAAGAGAATAAAATACTGATGTTAAAATAATAAATAAAAGAACTGCTTCTCAGTACTTCGTCCATTAATTCTTCAGCATTTTCCCACCTCATTACCAGTTCGTTATACTCAAAAGAACTGTCCGTACCCTCGTTAGCAGACCTTTGTCTAACAAGTAGCTTTTTTTATTCCATTCCAATATTATTCTGATCAATTTCACGTTTCACGTGAATAAGTAGTGGCTTTATGTACCTAATTTCACTGTTCAGGAGTTCGTAGTTGTGAAACTTTGATAGTTTATGTTCAATGGTTTAGAAATTTGGATCTAGAATTTGGCCTTAGCAAAGGGATTTTTTCTTATTACTTTACTTTTTTATTATTTTTATACTTAGGTTACTTATACCATTTAATAAGCTTATTTTAACTAGTATAAAAGAAGTTAAAGAAATATGAACCCTATTATATACATTTATAATAATTAAATTTACTTTTAATATAGTTAAAAGTAGTTCTGTCTCGTCATAATTTAAAGTTAGTAACCAATTTCTCAATTTATGCTTTTATTCGCGTTTTGTTAAGCGATATATTGACAGTTGTTTATTTATTTTTTTATAGAATCTTGCACTTACTGCGTCAATTATAGTTACGAAGACTTTCACTGAAAAATATTTAATTGACTAATAAAGTTCATATAAGCCTTACAGTTTTTGGTTGGGATTGAGAGGGAAGGTCCCTTTCCCGGAAAAATAGTATTAGTGTCAGATTTTGTACGACATCGGTTTGTGACGTCACGAGCTGGTATACTTCCTTATTTTTTATCCAATTTTAATTTTGTTTTTGTACGTCACAAGCCGGTATTCGCTCTCTGTTTAGCATAAAATTGAAATGCTTATCCTTATTTATGATGCAATTTTAATTTTGTTTTTGTTTATTGGCTCCATTTATGGTATACATTTTTATGAGACCATAGAAAAATACTAATGTTAACCCATTCAATTGAACACAGTCTATGAAAACAGCATTTCCCATCCAATATTAAAGGACAATTTATTTTCCATAAAGCGACTTCATTCACTTCCGAAGTCCGCTTCCTATCATAAATATAACAACTATAAATCACGTCATTGAGCGCCGTCGGCTTACGAAAATCGTGGAGTTGAATGCAGTTAAGAATAGTGGGTCATGTTGGCGCATTAATTACGGAGTGGATCTTGAATGGCCTCGTTTGTTGTTTGGCGGCCCAGGACTCAGACGTGATATCTCACGAGCAATGGTGCTGTTAGATCTACATATATTCATTGATAACTTATAGCTACGTAACTCAAAATACTATCAAATTATTAAATTTTGGACTCGCATCGTTTGTAGACGGAACTCGTTGATGATGATGAGTGTATTTAAACATTAAAAAACGCCTCCCTGATGGGTTGGGCAGAGGTGTACGAATCTCACACGTCGCCGGTATGTTTAGGTCCCATGTAATAGTGGGCGAGCCGGCGAGCCTATTGCCATTAACCGGGCACAAATCCAGACTCCGACCTGCTACTGGGAATTTCATAGAAAACCCCAATAACACTTTGCTCGACCTGGGGATTGAACCCAGGACCTCTAGCGTAGCAGTCGCGTTGACGACCACTAGAATAATAAGGCAGTCTAATTACGACCTCTGTTATTACAAATAGGTACTACGGAATGTTCTCGAAATAGAGAAGTATGTACCGTTGTGTGTATTTATCATTAAAACTGTTCTTTTCTCGTTACAGATGTGAACTGCTCCTGCGCAGTACTTCATCATTATAATAAGGTAAGATTTTATTTTAGATAATTTAGGCATAAATTACTCATTTCAAATATAAACTCTAGCAAATGACCTTTAATCAAAATGACACTTTGTCCATTCAAATATGCAGCAATGTTTTCTATAATAATCTGATATACTTTCCCAAATTTCGACACCGTCGTGAGTCATTTTAATATTGTTATGGACGAAAGACAAAATGGAATATTATCATATTATTCCAATTCTTATGAATACCTTATAATCCTTTAAAAATTTCACTTATATTGGTATACATTGACAACATATTTAGTTGATGCACGAGATTGCATTCTATGTGTAAATATGTCATATTTACAAATACATTTCATAGAGTAAAGTACTATGATCTTGCCATAAATACCTACCATCGACATCAACTTTATAAAAAGAAACATATTGTAAGTATGTTAATTGTTTTGAAAATAAATTTGTGTCGGTAGCAAGAACATAGCACTCTACTGTATGGAATCAAAAAAGTACCTTTAAATTATATAGTTATATGTGAGAAAGAGCATAAAAAAACTTGAACCGAAAGACATATTATGGAGTATAATTCATGCTCTCATAAATTACAAAAATAAGTTACTCCGCCAATCGCAAAAATATTGGTGGATCGTTTGCTCCACTTATGCACGAGCATGAAGCGATACTAAAGACTACACCGATCGTGAGGTCGTAAGTTCAAACCCGTTTGAGGTGAACCCGACTGAGGTCAGACGGATTCCGGCTCGAAGGGTTTAACGGGACATAAGGTATTAGTAGCTAAGCAGAACGTGTATAATTTTAAAAAGCGGCGGTAGCCTAATGGCTAGGGCGTCGGACTTGCGATCATGTGGTTGCCGGTTCGAACCTCACCCATTGCACTACCGACGTGAACCCACTCGTAACACAAGCATTTAGCTTAGCACGAGGGGTACGCACGTAGCGAGAAAGCATTTTTTTTAAATTATGTATTTACATATACCTTCCTGCTTCGGCGACGAACTTTCCATCATTTTTGCACTATAGGTAAATAAATATTGACATTGCCCTCCTATACGTCGTACATAAAAAAACATACCATCACGCCTGTATTCCCCGAACAGTTAGGCAGAGGTGTGCAGTACTACTAGTGCTACACTGCGTCGGTATCTTAAGGTCCCATATAATAGGGGGCGAGCCTATTGTCATTAATCAGGAACTAGACTCTGAGCTGCTACTGAGAATTTTATAGAAAACTCAAAAACTCTTGTCTCAATCTAGAAATCCAACCCAGGACCTCTAGCGTACCACTCGCTCTTGGGGCTACTAGACTAATGAGGCAGTCATGAAATATTTACTCCTATTGAGTCTACATTTTTAAAAGCTGCTTCAAATTATCATTTCCTTATTGTATTCCCGTAAGAAAACTTATCTTCTTTTGCATGAAGCTGAATATCACTACATAGCATAAAACTAAGTCCTCCGCCGCGTCTGTCTGTTCGCGATAAACTCAAAAATGACTGCACCGATTTTCATGCTGTTTTCACACCAATGAATAGCGTGGTTCTCGAGGAAGTTAAGTATAATAATATTATAGTACAGAAAAGTCGAGAAAACACGCGGGCGAAGCCGTGGGCGTAGAGCTAGTTCTAGATATACCTAATACGGACAAGATTTTGTGCAGTACAGTTTATTGACAACTGCCTCTGCCTTTTACGACCCCTATATAAATGTAAGACATCCCTATAAGCCCCGCGACACCCATCTCCAACTGAAATATGTGACAACTTGACTTACGACATACTCCACTCATACTACCGAAGGAATGGATAACATTTTTACTGTTTTCAAATTGCTTTGACATTCCATACAAAGATACTATTCAAGAGATCTCCAAAAATACATTAAGCAGAGGTACTGCTGCTGATACATTATGTTTGTAAGGTCCGATGTATGAACTTAGAGGACTAGCCGACCTGCGACTGAGAAATTGATTATAAAAAAACAATCACGTTTTGCTCGACTTTGAAATAAAATTTAGAAACATACACTCAACAGCAGCTGTAGTCTATTGGTACCAAGCACAGCTGAGTTGAGCATGAGTTTTTTAGCTTAATTCTTTATTCTTAATTAGTTATTTTGGTTTTTCTATGTCATTGTCTGTAGAAGCTCGGAGTTGGAATTTTTGCCAGATTTGTAAGATCAGATGGATTAACGGATTTTTATGGAATAACTCGGCAAACGAGGCGAGCTACCTAATGGTACCTAAGTAGTCATCGCCGCCCATGGACATCTGCCTAACCAAAGGAGCCCAGCCTATTTCAGGAAGGGGACTGAGAGTGGAATTTGGCCTCCGGCGCTCCACACTCACCGTACGAAACGCAACAGTATGCATACTGCTACTTGACGTCGTTATTCTGTGGGAGGGTAGTACTTTCCCGGTTGAGCCGACCCATTCATGCTGTCATGTAGACATGCCAGCGAAGCACTACTACTAATTGGTTAATGGCAATAGGCTCGCCCCTCTATTACCTACATGGGACCTAAACATTCATGTTATTTACAGAAAGTACTTTGTATGGAAAAGGGGTCGAAATGCAAAATAATCCACTATAAAGTCCCGTACATTTAATGTTTTTTATCTCTGACAAGCGAACCCTGATTACTTTGAGTGGCGTCGCTACTTTTTTACAATCCATTAGCCTATATTGCAATTTTTAGCTGTCTCTCTACTTTTAGGCAAATACCATGTCTGCATAGTCTAGTTTTTACCTGCTTTTTGGGCAGGAATTAGGTCACTTTTTAATAAGAGTTTCAAGTTATTTTTCATGATAGACACGTCTCTATTATATTTATTTAAAATTATGAAATAATCACTAATTATATTCCGTGTTTTTTTACTTAGTAGAATATGATCATCACATCACAGGAAGTGATTTCGGTACCTATTGGCAAAAGCATCCGGCGTCGAAGATCGAATTTTACTTGCGCTAAAATTTATATCTTTAAAGATATTAAGCGTTCATTAAATGCCAATTATAATAAATAATCAGAAGTTCTATCTAGTATCTACATATGTAGGTAGTTGGTGTCTTACTATGAAATTGGTTTTTAAAAGTTAATAACTAGTAAAAAGATATTGACTGTTGTTCAAATATCGTGAAGTGGTTGTTTTTTAATATATATTTTTTTTCTCATTAATTTAATTAATGTTTTTTCAATAAATAATCACGCTGTGATCCCGTGACAAAAAATATCAATCAGATAACATGACGTCACTTGTTCATAAACATTAATCAATGCTACAATGTTAGCAGTTCCATAATTTAAACCGTGCTATACTCTATAAATACTAGATATTATTTTTCTTACAAAATATCCAACACCAGTTTCCTTTACTCAATAAATATTTTCTCAACCATGTTTCCGCACTGATACACTTTAGTTAGCTTCTCCTCAGTTGGGCAAGAAAGCGAGTGTACATTTGTACACACTTTCACTTTCAATACGTTATAGATTTGTGTTAAGTGCAATGTTTCTATCAGACATTTGATTAAACGGTGTATTTTTTGTCTGTGTCTCTTGTGTTATCAACTAGTTGTTGACCGCATTCCAAAAGACTTATTGAGACAAAATAAATCCTGTGATCTTAGTCTGGATGTAATCTATCTACTTGCAAAATTTTATCGGAATCTGTTCAGCGGTTTAAGTAAACGTCACACTTTCACAAAAGACAGACAAAGTTACTTTCGTAAAGGGAGCGAGTATATTTCCCATTAACTGGGCACAAATCCAGGCTCCGAACTGCTACTGAGAATTTCATAGAAAAACCTAATAACACTGCTCGACCTGGCGTAGCAGTAGCGCTTAGGACCACTAGACTAATGAGACATCATAATAAGTCAAATTTAAATCATTACAATAGCATTGTACGCACGGAGCTACACAATAATGAGGTGTGAGGTTGCAAGGGATAATCTCTGGATCTACTGAACCGATTTTGAAAATTCTTTCACCAATAGAAAGCTACATATACCTGAGTGGCATAGGCTATATTTTATACCGAAAAAGGAAAATAAACATATAAGTAGACCACGCGGACGTAGCCGCGGGCGGAAAGATTTTAATATAACAACGTTACCTATTTTATATTGATGAAAAGCTTCATCTTGTGTAAGTATCGCTTTATTGTATGTTGTATTCTCTCGAAGTATATACAAGAGCACTTTGTATGCGGAAAGCAACGTCATAAGTAAAATATGTAATCATTCTAATGTAACCTATTCTTTGTGGAGAATAAAGCGGAAATGTAAAGTGTATTACTTTTGAGCCGGTTTGGTCCTAACACCCCTGGTGCTATAAATAGATAGAATATAATTTAGTCCACACCAAAACTAAAGGTAAGTTAAATTTAAATCATTAGAGCGGAACAATAGTACTCAAATGATTTAAATTAAACTTATTATGAGACTGCATCATTAGTCAAACGGTCCTAAGCGCGACTGCTACGAAATTCTCAGTAGCACCTCGAAGTTTGGATTTGTACCTGGTTAAAGACAATAGTTTCGCCCCATATTACATGTGACCTAAACAAATAAGGCGAAAGTGAGTGTACAGTACACCTCTGCCTAAACCTTCGGAGAATATGGGCGTTATTGTGTGTAATATCAATTGGTCCTTTTGTACGAATCTTTAGTAGACCCGATTAACATGAATCTTTTGTAAACTATTTGCTTAAACTGCAACAATTAAATTATTATTATTATTATGAGCCTGTAGTGTCCCACTGCAGGGCAAAGGCCTCCCCACCCAACAATTAAATACCCTAGAAAAAATTGGGGGTAATGTTATGTAAAAAAATAATTCTTTTGTCAAATTTCTAACAGGACAAAACGCCTAGATTGGTCGAAAATGCTCTTAAAACATATAATCGAATATCAAGACTTTTCCCTTTACTATTACGCTATCAGGTACGAAGCGACGAGTCAGACGCTATGCTCCATAAAATCTTACGCGAAGGTTGAACGTTGGGAAGTGGCGCGCGACTATAATAACTATTGGCAAAAGAATTTCTATAAGGAAAACTCAGACCGGTAACCTGAAAGGACAAGCTTTTAAAACTTTTGTTGTAGGCTAGTGTTATGTATTTTTCGTAGGTAATGGATACTAGAAATTTTGTACACGATATACAAGTAGATATAATGATATCTTGGCCTGATCGCAGATCAAATAAAAAGTTAAGATGGAACTTTGCTAACAAATAAGTGAGGCCGGCTAAAACTACGCCTTGCCGTGTACAAACACAATTACAGGCACACACGTATACCGAAACTACGCTTTACCTTGTCAGTCGAGCCATCGAAGCTAGACTGACAAGATAAAGCGTAATTTCGGTATTGTTTAAAGTGTAAAATTGTGTTCATCTATCCCATTCTGTATTTTAATTTTATTTCGTGATAGTTTTTTTTTTCGGACATAATTCTGAGAAGAGACACTTCAAATAAGAACCAACATCTTTCCCACTTGTGTACAGCCACTTTCAAGATCTTTTTTGTTAACTTATTTCGTAAAAGATATTTCTAACTGTATTATCTTTTACAGAAGTTTTTGTCACCTTACAAGAGTTTTGCGTATCTAATCTTTTTTTTTATTGAAATTCTTCTCCTTACACTATCTTAAGATAAAATACCAATAAATCTTAGCATCTATACACTGATTAGTAAAGATCACTTCTCAGATGGAGAGGAACCAGAAATAATATAAATAACCACGTCAGCATTATTCATTTTAAAGATAACTAATCAATTCCTCCCTCAGTCCGGTTTAACGAGTTATCCAATAAAAAAAACTTCGAAACATAATTGCAATGACTATATTTTTCGTTCCCGCCATTTCTTGTAGTAGGTAATAGAGTTACCCTTTCACACAGTCAGTCACTATTTTTTTAATATAAAATCCAAAATACAGCATTTTTTCCCCAACAAGAATGCAGCATAAATATTTGTTTTAACACATTTTGACACGTGCAAAGGGGCGGAATGTGTTATGCACGTGTTGGTATGACGCTGACGGCTACAGACGGTTCAAAAATGAGCAAATCCGTATTTAGAATGCAGTAAGTAAATCATTCTTGAGTAATTAGTTCTAGGGCAGTCTTGATGAATGGTTTCGAGGTTAAAGATCCAAGTCATAAAAGTAAGCGATCCTATAATTAATTATGTAATGTGATATTTTTTTATGATGACCAAATCATACATACATACAGTACATTTTAAACACTCAGACCCGTTCTACAAGATCTTCCCAAGTTTGCTAAATATAGTTAAAACTGTTTATGTAATACAGTAGTAGTAGTAACATAATAAAAATGATCTTTGAAATTTGAGTGTTTTTATTAGAATCTTTTTCAATTCCATCGGTTCTTTATTTGCAAAATATGGGTTATACAAATAATGTTAGGTACATAATACTAAATGTTTCACCTCATTCAGCCTTAGAGCATGCAAAAATTACAACGGATCATTAAATTTATACTATTTTCTGTCACAATTATGGTTATTTAGATGTTTGCTTAGAATTTATGTTTGCTTAGAAATTTATCTTAAGAGGATAGTATCCGCTTCGCGCCCCATACAAACGCAGTTTGGCCCTTGCTTGAATTTTAAACAATGAAAGTCATTGAAATTTTGCAGTAACAATCTTATCATTAATATACGTGTTCCTGTAATATAAAATTTCATTTCAATATACGGTTAAAAAGTTACACGAGCTCAAAGATTGGCAATTTTCGTTGAAAAACGGCCCAACTTTATGCTAGTATTTCTCGACAATGTATCAATACAGAAAAGTTCTGATTCGAAGGAAACCCAGATAATATAGTGAATATTTTTTTACAAGATTTTTTTTTTACATATTAGCAATATTATAGGAGTAATCTCCAAAATTCGGAACATACGAAATACGCGTGAAAATGTTGTTGTTTCTCCTCTCGGGCACGCGTTCGCATCGCGAGGGATAGAGACAGCGACAACTGTGCAACATTGTTGCGTTCGCGAGGGACACTCCTCTTAAGCCTGGGCAGAAAGGCATCTATAACATGGGTCTGTGTAGCGCCTATTTTTATGCCCAAAATACCTCTGCATTTCCCCATCTCTTGTCACAATTCATTCTCGCTCCCGCTTCTGCCTTACACTCCGCCTACTCTTTTGTTTACCGATGTCTGTGTTTAGTCGAGACCAAACTTATCTTGTTTGTCTGATGGATTGTCTACACAGACTGTATATCCTGCTGATACCCATCGCTTTAATTGATTCTAAGTATTGCGGATTATAATGGACGGCTTGTAAACTGTTTGATTAAGCGATGTCACTTGCTAACTATACCTAATTAAATATGTATCATGATATAGGTTCACGTTGTTTTTTTTTATCCTTTAATCATTTAAAAAAAAGTTTTAATTTACATTATAACTAACTGCCTTATTAGTCTAGACCCTAAGCGAGACTGCTACGCTAGAGTTCTTGGTCCAATTCCTTGGTTCAATTTTTATTGGGTTTTTCCATGAAATTCTTAGTAGCAGTTTGGATAGGTATATGCACCGTGAATGGCAATAGGCTCGGTCCCCTGTAACATTAGGGAACATAACGGTTAATTGTGGGTGTACATTAAGAAGACTTCTGTCACGCCTGTATTCTCCGGAGGGTTAGGCAGAGTGGTACTGCTGTACCAAATTCGCCGGTATGTTGCGGGTCCCATGTAAGGGGGGAGCGAGGCGATTACCATTTCCCAGGCACGAGCTCAAACTTCAAGCCGCTCCTGAAACTTTCAAACAATCACCCAAAATTACTTGACCTCAGAATAGAACACTAGTGTAGCAGTTTCGCTTACGACCACTGGATTGAGTCTTCATGCAGTTTTTAATGGAAGGTACTAAAGATTCGTATTCATGTAAGTTTCTAAGAACATGTACTTAAACTTCCAAGAAAATTCTGCCAGGTGTGCCGACGATGGTGGTCTAAATTCTTCAATTCACGCCGTGAAATAAGCATAACGAGTGACATTTCTAAGTAAATGTTTAGATAAACATTGATTTCGTAATTGCATTCCCACGTAAGTACGTAGTAAAGTTATTAATAGTATTTCACATTAAATAAAAATGCGCGTTTATTTAATAATTTACACGATTTTTGTTGAGCTAAATACATCAGGGATTTAACATAACATGCCATCATCATCATCATCAACCCGAATATTGTCTCACTGCTGGGCACAGGTCTCCTCTCTGAATGAGAGGGATTAGGCTGTAGTCCGCCACGCTAGCCTACTGCGGGTTGGCAGACCTCACATGCCGTTGGGAAAATCTCTCAGGCATGCAGGTTTCCTCGCGATGTTTTCCTTCACCGTTTAAGCGCGTGATCATTGAGTATTAATACGCATAACTACATAACATAACATACCAACACGCCTGTATTCCCCGAAGGGTTAGGCAGGGGCACTAATATTCACCCACACTTTGCCGGTATCCTATGTAATAGGAGGCGAGCCTATTGCCATTAACCGGGCACAAACCCAGACTCCGAGCTGCCACTGAGAATTTTCCGTTAATTATTTAGATAAAAAGTGTAATCATAATTAAATACATTGTTTACTAAAGTATTCAGGGACCTTTAGACCTTCAAACCCGGCCGCCCTTTAAACAAATTATGCCATTACATTAAAATAATAACCCCCATTAAGAATTCCGCCAAGCTAGCCATGCCCCATGGTCTGTAAACATTATCCCATGACAGTGATGTATCCGTATAGAATGGGGGCAGTCCGTAACCCACCCCTTGGCAAAGTATTTCAATATAAATTTGATTTATATTCATACATTACATCTTATTCTTATAGACTGCCTTATATCGTATGGTCTGCCTCATTGGTCTTTTGGTCCTAAGCGCGACTGCTACTTTAGAAGTCCTCGGTTCGATCCCAGGTCGAGCAGTGTTATTGGGTTTTTCAATGAAATTCTTAGTAGCAGTTCGCAGTCTGGGTTTGTGCCTGGTTAATGGCAATAGGCTCGCATACTATTAGGTACATGGGACCTAAATATACCCTCGAAATATGGGTGTACATTAGTACACTGCTGCCTAACCCTTTGGGGAATACAGGCGTGATGGTATGGCGGTGTGGTACATCTTATTTTTAGATTGCTGTTCGATAGTTTCACTAAAACAAAAAAAAGGGTTGCCGTACATAACATAGATACCATTACGCCTGTATTCCTTGAATAGTTAGACAGACGTGTGTTACATCCACGGTTGGCCGTTATGTTTAGTTCCCCTACAGGGGAACAAACAAACATAGGGAGCGAGCCTAATGCCACTAATCGGGCACAATTCCCAACACCGAGCTGCTACTGAGAATTTTACAGAAACAATTTGCTCGACTTGGAGATTCGAACCCAGGAACTCTAGCGTACTCAATGTATTATTATTGGGTTTTTCTTGAATCTCTCAGTAGCAGCTCTGTGTTTGGATTTGTGGCCGGTTAATAGCAGGGTAGTAGGTTCACCTCCTTTTACATAAGATCAAAACATATTAGTGGGTATGTGCAGCAGTATACCTCTGTTTAACTCTTCGGGGACAACAGGCGTGATGGTATATTATGTTAAGAGATATACTGAAAAAATATATGTAGGTATATCCCTATTTTATATTAGCTTACAAAGCAATAAAATTAAAATAATGTTTAATCAAAATCGGTTAATTTGTTCAGATACCCAGATAAACGCTACAAACTTATAACACCACTCTTTTTTCGTCAAGGTTTTTAAGGTTGAACAAAAATGCTTACAGTTAATTCTCGTCCTTTCCACATATACCACAGACCCATCAACGTAGGTAGGTCACCTCCTCAAATCAAATAAAAAGTTAAGATGGAACGTTGCGAACAAAGAAGTGAGGCCGGCTTAAACTACGCCTAACGGTGTACAACACACAATTACACGCACACACGTACACCGAAACTATGCCTTATCTTGTCAGTCGAGCTATCGAGTATCGAAAGCTCGACTGACATGATAAGGCGTAGATAACTAATACATATGTGCGTGTAATTGTGTGTGTGTGTGTCTTTGTTCGCAAAGTTCCATCTTAACTTTTTATTTGATCTGAGTTCACATCCAGGTATTATCCCGCGTCCCAACTCGACTCCACGTGAAATTTTAAACCTAATCTAGTGTTGCCGGCCGTTCCAAAAGGCAACAGTTGCCACGCTGTGATTGTTTACTCTACATCGTTAATATTTTATGCTGTGGTCGCCCCCGATCCTAGAACACACGGTAATATATGTATCATGTGGAATTAAGCCTGGCTTTTATTAAAGTTTTCAAAGAGATAATTGTATACTAGCCATTACTTTGAAGTTTCTATGAATATATAAAATTATGACGTGATATAACAGTTTTAATTGAGTTTTAGGCTTTATAATTATTCTCTGCCTCATTATAGTAGTTGTCCTAAGCTTGACTGCTACGCTAGAGGTCCTGGGTTCGATCCCCAGGTCGAGTAAAGTGTTATTGGGTTTTTCTATGAAATTCCCAGTAGCAGCTCGGAGTCTGGATTTGTGCCCAGATAATGGCAATATGCTCGCCCCCTATTACGTAGGACCTAAACATACCGGCGAAATGTGAGTGTAGGTACATTAGTACACCTCTGCCTAACCCTTCGGGGAATACAGGCGTGATGATAAGTTATGTTAGTAGTATCATAACATTCTTCTCCTCATACTAATTGTACACCCATAGTTCATCGGTATGTTTTGATCCCATGTAGGAGGCGAGCCTATTGCCATTAACCGGGCACAAATCCAAACTTCGAGCTGCCACTGAGAATTTCACAGAAAAAGCCAATAACACTTTGCTCGACGTAGGAATCGCACACAGGACTACTTGTATAATAGCTGAGGACCACTAGTGACTAGAGTAATCTGTTTTACAATCTGAAGGTTCAGGGCTTTAGGGAAGAAAGGGCCATAACCGATTTGAGTTGCAATGCATACTTAGTTACATAAGTTATCGTTGAAAGGGCATTTCGCTTTTATAATACAGATATAACCCCGGAATAAAGCCAAAAAGGTCACATCTACATCCAACCCTAATAATACTCTTAACATCGTGGGACGAACACCGAAAAAACTTTCACTTTCATTGAAATAAAATCACAAAAAGTATATATTCAACCCTCATAAACTGTAAAACCCTTATTTGTTTCGACATGATGATCATAAAAAAAAAACTTTTTCTATCAATGTTCTCACACAACGGAAATAAAGTATGCTTTGTAGTTCACTAACTGAAAGTTTTTGGGATTGTATACGAAATAAATGTGTAAATATACTTACACTATTTTTAGGGTTCCGTAGCCAAATGGCAAAAAACGGAACCCTTATAGATTCTTCATGTCTGTCTGTCTGTCCGTCCGTATGTCTCAGCCACTTTTTTCCGAAACTCTCAGAACTATGCTGTTTAATCTTGGTAAGTAGATCTATTCTGTAAACCGCATTAAGATTTTCACACAAAAATAGAAAAAAAAAACAATAATTGCCCCATACTTATCAAACCCATACGTGTATCTATGGATAGGTCTTCAAAAATGATATTGAACTAGATCTAGTATTTTTTTTTTAATACGTCATAAATCCTAATGGTACGAAAGCCTCCGTGCGCGAGTCCGACTCGCACTTGGCCGGTTTTTTTAGTTAGGTCGTACTGAAAGATGAAAGTTTAAGCAAGTTATGCGATATTTTTGTTTAAAAAAATAAGACTTCTCTCTAACTAACTTAGTCTTAGACTCTTTAGTCTAAAGCTCTTTATCGCAACTGCCACCTACGGTTTAAGTATTAGGTTCGATTCCCCGATCGAGCAGAATTATCGAGTTTTTCTATGAAATTCTCAATAGCAGCTTGGAGTTTGGCATTAGGCTCACTCCCCGTTACTTGGGACTTGAACATAACGGCGAACTGTCGATGAACATTAAATACACCTCTGCTTAACTCTTCGGGGAACACAGGCGTGATGGTATGAAATAATAATATATAAGGTGATGTTTAATGCGCTTATTATTCTTAATAGTACTTTATGAGTACTTTCACCTTAAGAATCTATAAACAACTGCCACTTGCCACTTGTCCTATCACCCTATAAACAACTCTTATAATGATGGACTACCAAGTCAAAGGATTCAAGGTCAAATCCACGCACTTCTTGCGTTTCGAAGTCATGTGCGTGTTAATACTTAATTATCACGCGCTTAAACTGTGAAGGAAAACATTGTGAGGAAACCTGCATGCCTGAAATAATTCTTCCACGGCGGCCGTGTGAATTAAGGCCAGCATGGCGGTCTAAAGCTTAAATGTACTAAGTTAAATGTCCACGTCGGTAGTGCAATGAGTTGGTTTTGAACCGGCAACAACATGATCGGAAGTACGTAGCCCCAGCCATTAGACTACCGCGCTTCAAGCTTGGCCTTAAATATTTTCTGTTCTGAAATTGTAATAATTTGATAAAGATTAATCGATGGTAAACTCAATAAATTACTCGATTTTACAATCTTTTGTCTCGTCTTTATTTTGTATTTCTTTTCCATTGTTTTCAGATACGAATTGTCATAATATAAGTGACATTTCTATCCGTGCCACCCCATGCCCCATGGGACTTGATAAAAGATAGTCGAAAGTGACAAATTACGATGGGCAAAGACATAAATAATAGGATTTCTGCTCTTTGGGCCGCGACGGGCCATGAAAATTGTGTATCGATTTGATGGGATTATTTACAGTATTAGACAGTACAGGAGTAGATGTTACGGAAATTATTTAATGACTTTAACGTTAAAGGAGATTATAAGATTTTTTTTTATTTAAGATTGCTCGCGTTTCACTCGTCGAAAGTATTTTTGAGACAAAAAGCAGCCTATGCATGCCTTTCTATATCCTTCCCAAATTTATCCAATTTTATTCAGCGGGTTAGGCGGGAAAAGGTCACTAACCGACAGATAGAGTTAATAATGTATGGTTTTATTTAAATTGTTTTTAATAAATGTTTTACGATTTTGTAAAAACTGTAAAATAAGTTATGTTATTATGAAAGCGTGTTAAAAATATGGTACTTCTATTAAAAAGAAGGATTCAACATAACATACTGTTGGGGCAATTGCGTATAGTTTAAATAAAACTATTTCTTGCGATTTGATTAATATTAAGTAACAGTAAAATATACAATATTGTTGCGCGTGCGTTAAAAGAACAAGTTCAATTTTTTGTAGTCACGAATATGGAGTCGTCTCGCCTTCTCATTGGACGAGAGGTCAACGGCTAGTGTGACGTTAGATTCCTACGTTCGGATTCACGTCTTGAGGATCCTTAAGGCGTGAACACATACCATTACGCCCGTATTCTCTGAAGGGTTAGCCAGAAGTGTACTAATTACACTCACAGTTCACCGGTATGTTTAGGTCCCATGTAATAGGCCAGCCTGTATAAAGGATTTAAGAGGTATCTTTTGGGAATATATAAAATAACTACTCGTACACACGGCTACAAAACCATTTAAGACTGACCTCCCATTGTAAAGGCTCTCCGTACAATTCAAGACCAGCCTATACTGGTTTTGAATAGATTGATGTGTGTACACGAAATAGGTTTTAATATTGCCCTGGGCGACTTGGTTCTGACTAACGTAAACATATATATAATTAGGTACCATGTTTTCCCCCGTTTATTTGTTGTAGTGGAGTAACCAAATATTCTAATTTGTTTATTAACATCACTTTGTACTTATATGTACCTACAAACAAAAACATAAATCCAAAAAATCCATCTTCATAATTATCAACCCATTATATCGTCCCACCATTGGGAGGGAGTGACTTCGATTCCAAGGCACCCACCTCAAAATTTTCGAAATAATGTGCGTAGGGCTTGAATGGTGTAGGAAAACATCGTGAGGAAACCTGCTTGCCTGAGAGATTTCTCGACCGCGGCGTGTGAAGTCTGCCAACCCGCTGTAAGCTAGCGTGGTAGACTATAGCCATATCCCTCTCATTCTGAGAGGAGACCCGTGCCCAGCAGTGGGACGATAAATGGGTTATGATAGTGATTACTTAAATATATGATAATACTCATTATAACTAACAAGTTTTCTTAAGAAAACACTTTCTATAAGGTTTTTAGAACCATTGGTAGCGCGCAAACTTACTCACAGAGTATTTTTTTTAACAAATATTTTTTGAAAGTTGAAAGTTGAATTGAAAGTTAGGCACCTTATATTAAGTGTTTTTACTGCATTTACCTTTACATTGGCGATTATGATGATCCGTCTATAACTAAATATCACAATGTGCTCCAGAAATATTTACTAATAGAACTAATAGATATCATACCATCACGCCTGTATTCCCCGAAGGGTTAGGCAGAGGTGTACTTTATGTACACCCACAGTTCGCCGGTATGTTTGGGTCCCATGTAATAGGGGGCGAGCCTATTGCCATTCACTGGGCACAAATCCAGACTCCGAGCTGCTACTAAGAATTTCATAGAAAAACTCAATAACACTTTGCTCGACCTGGGGATCGAATCCAAGACCTCTAGCGTAGCAGTCGCGATTGGGACCACTAGACCAACGAGGCAGTCTCTAATAGATATCGTTCGCTTTAATTCATAGTATTTATGTTTGAATAACATTATTGAGCTTTTAAGACAATGTTTGAGTTAGAAATAATTGTAATCTAGCTTAATATTTCGAAGAAGGTTTTAGAAGCATTATGTCAAATGCTTAATGGATCAATGTTAAGTACGCAGATTAAATTTTAACCAAATACAAGGTATCGTATTAACCGCCACAGCTACGCTAGTGGTCCTTGGTGTTGTTTTCTATATGTGTCATATTTTAAGGGCATATTAAGTATGATTATATTAAAAATAACTTAAATAACATACCTTTAAAAAAATCTCTCAATTAAAAGGTGGCAGGATTTTACTGATGGAATTCATCTTGGATAATACTGCATTGCCAAATATTAAGCCATTTATTACGCCGACCATGTCTGGTAAATCATCTCAGGCTACCGATATTGGTTTGAATCATATCATACATACATACATACATATTGTCACGCCTGTCTCCCATGGGGGTAGGCAGAGACTATAGATTTCCACTTGCTACGATCCTGGCACACTACTTTCGCTTCATCTACATTCATTAATCTCTTCATGCATGACCGTCGGTTTAGGGTGCTCGGAACCTGGCCTTTTTTAAGAACATCCGCAATTTGGTTGCGGTACGTTCGCCAAGGTCTTCCCCTTCCAACTCGTCCATCCATACTCACCATATATACTTGTTTCGTCAATCTCCGTTCATCCATTCTCTCTACATGACCAAACCATCTTAACATACCTTTCTCAATCCTTGTTACTACATCTTCTTTCACTCCACAACGCTCCCTTATCACACTGTTTCTCACTCTTCATCTTTTAGCGTAACACCACACATACTTCTCAAAGCTCTCATCTCTACAGCATTTATTCTGCTTTCATGTTTCTTCTGCCATACCCAACTTGAATCATATCATTATGATCATATCACCAGGCTTTCACTGCTTTCCAGCTCAAACCTATGCATTTTCATTGTACATACACTACCCTAGTTGCTTTCGTAATTTACATCATTTTACACTCTAGTCCCCAACAAAAACAACCGTCATCCTTTTACAGTAGATTTTTTGAAAAAATATTTACATTTCGCCTGGCTGTTTGTAAAGATTTTACAAAATAAAACCCAGTTCATTTCGGTGCGTTGGTATTCATGGGGTTGTCCTATGGTGTCCCGTGCGTATGTCACTCTGGTTGGTGAAACTGATTTGTATTCCATTCTATTTGCATATCACTGTTTACCCCTATCTTTATTTATTTTATACGTGATTAAATCTATGGGGAATTTGGATTTTTATTTCTGGTTTAAAAATATTGACTCTGAGGTAGTTTAACTAGTGGGCAAGTGGCCGCAAAAATTACTGAATAGATTTCACAATCAGAGGGCATATTAGTACTCCCAATTTCAATACTGAGGTACTTCTTATCTAAATTGGTTGAACATACCCCGAAATAGTGCTTGACCTATCTGTTGTATGCAGATCCATAGACAAAAGAGATCATCAGTGTTGGTTTATGATGAAATGAGCTTTAGGCGTCAAATTCAGTTTTAGTAATCAGTTGTTAATACTCTGCCAGTAGTAGAAATGTCTCGCTGGCATGTCTACGTGCCAGCATTAATGGGTCGGCACGACCGGGGAAGTACTACCCTCCCATGGAATATCAACGTCATATGCAATGCATACTGTTGCGTTTAGTACGGTGAGTGTGGAGCCCCGGAGGCCCAATACCTCCATCAGTTCCCTTCCTTCTCTTTTTTTCCGTCCCCACACAACTAAACATTTTCTCTCGTCTATGTTAACGTTACTGAATAAAATGGATCATAATATTCCCAGAATCTCGAGAGAAACAGAAATAGTAAAATACGCTTTGTATATTTCTATTGTTAACATAATTAACAAAATAATGTTGTTATTATAATATACATTATAGTTGTTAAGGAACATGCTATTTAGTTTCACGGAACATGATATATTGTATCATGAAATTATGTTGATGTTATGTTATTATTTTTTGGGTGTGGGAAATCTTCGTGTATGTAGGTGGATTTGTCAATAACAAATCAAATGTTTTATATCAAATAATCTTTGAAAAGCCTTTATGAAACGATATTGACTCTAGTTGCACGGTTCCAAAAGTTGATCCTATGGAGAAGAATCCGGCAAGAAACTCCATGGACACTCTTCTAATTTAAAAGGTGTTACATCATTCACTGGTAGATTATGGTGATAACAGGATGTGAGGATCATTGTAGGTTAATGTCATAATTAGCCTAAAGTTGGGATTAAAATTAAGAGAAGGTCCTCAGTTGCTGAGAACCTTCTCGCGCTACTTGGATGAGAGTGGCACGGGACCGTGGTGGATGGCACAAACTTAGGGAGTCCTATACCCAGCTCATCATCCCACCATCAGCTGGGATGATGATGACCCAGTGGTAACGGCCGTGACTTATGAGTTGTAGGTCGTAGGTTTGAACCCAGACAGACGATTTACTGTGTGTAAATTATTTCAATACCACTACTCCCAAAATGGTTAAGGAAAATATCGTGAGGAAACCAAACAACAAAAATTCGAAGACATGTGACATCTACCAACCCTTACTGTGCCCGCGTGGTGCATTTCGGCCCACTGCTTCTCTCTGAAAGGAGGCCTATGTCCCAGCAGTGACAACATTATAGGCTGATTATTTGATTATGCATTGTTATTCAGCCATTATCATCCCACTGCAGGGCATTGCCTTATTATGCTTATGCTTGTTTTTTATTACCATCATCATGAGTGAAGCCGACCTTCTATCTACCAATTCTATGCCCCTCGATTTAATAAAGCGTTAATATTTATAATATATTGACAAAGGTTTGATGGTGTTTTGTCAATTTTTACTATGTCAATGGCCCATCTTTTGTGATAGGCTTCGTAGCCCGTTTCATGTCAAAGAGAGACTTCCAGACAGATTACCAAACCTTTGAAAATCATCTTTCATTGTTCAACATTAGAGCTGTTTCCTTTTTTATTGTAAAAATAATTCTTAAAGGTAAACCGTCAGCCTTGGGCGGGAAATTCAAATTATTCTTGGTTTTTTTTTGCAAATGTCTCGGCTATAACACAATCTAGGTACATGGCAGTAGAAATTGCGACATGGACAATAACTAATTCATGATTGAGTATTAAAACTTTTGCTTAAAGATCGCTACCGTAGGAGATTTAGGTGTAAATTGTAATTTTTCGCCGAATCCACTGTTTAACACCAAACTCTTACGACGTATGCTGAAAACCATAATAAAATCGATTAATAAAGTTTTAAGATATAAACGTTTAAAGTTCAAGGTGGGGAATGAGAGGGGATACTCTGACTGTTAGTATAGAAAATTTATGGCATATCGGATTTTAGCCCTCCCTGGGTTTGGTTCCCTGGTAGAGCAAATTGTTATTGGTAAATGTTTTCATAAAAATCTCAGTTCTAAAATATCTTATTTTTTGTATTGTTTGAGTACAAATTTCGGGAATATTTTGATCTCGAAATAAAATTTGTTATTATGTATTTACATTTAAAAAAATAAAACTAAAATGTCATTAGAATAGATTACATTTATTGAAAACGACCACAAGAATATGTTCAACAACTAAAAATTTTTCATTATGTAACTTAATCCCACAGAAAAGACATCTCAGTATTGTAAAAATACTTTAAAGTCGTACTGAGAAACGTTTCTTATTATTTATTTAATAAAAATATCATCCCTAGTAAAGCAAATCCTCTTTATTAATACATTTCTGTCTGCTTCACTTAATCCCCGTACACTTCCTTCCTATCCCCCCTAATTAATTTTTGCCGGTAAAATTTTTCTTGGATTACCCGCGTTTTGTACGACATTTTTCGATTCTACCTTTTCGATCCGTTTTAATGCGGAAGCCTCGATGTGGGTATTTTTTTTTTAATTTGCTCGAAAAGGTCCGCTAATTAGAATGTAATTTGTTTATTTCTACTTCCGAGCATTTTATTTTTCAACATGAAACTCTGAAAAAGGTAGGTAAGTACTTTTTGGTAAGTCACTTTTTAATTTTTATTTAAGTACCGCATTATTCTGATGTAGCTGCGGTAGAGGTTATGGGTTCGATTCCTGGGCCGAGTAAAGTTTTATTGGGTTCTTCTATAAAATTCTCAGTAGCTGTCCGGGACTTGGATCTGTGCCCGGTTAATGGCTGTAGGAGGGCTCGCCCTTTATTACGTGGGACCTAAACCTACCGGCAAAGTGTGTGCACATTAGTACACCTCTGCCTAAACCTTCGGTGTGTTTGATATCTTTTCGAAATACCTATCTAATCACTACATAGTATAAAACAAAGTCGCTTTTTCTGTCCCTATGTCCCTTTGTATGCTTAAATCTTTGAAACTACGCAACGGATTTTGATGCGGTTTTTTTAATAGATAGAGTGATTCAAGAGGAAGTTTTATATATATAATATATATATATATTATAGTATAGAAAAGCCGAGAAACCACGCGGGCGAAGCCGTGGGCGGAAAGCTAGTCTACCATAAATGTTACGCTATGTTAACCATTTGCGCTGTGCGGTTTAAAACTCTCTGTTATTGTAAAAAACTTCTTCCAAGCTAGATATTTTCACCTACAGTTATCCCGCTGTAGCGGTTATGAAAGAACAACAGATTGTGTTAACTGCTAAACCCCTCGGGCAAGTTTAACAACAAGAGGATTATTCGAAACTATTAACTTTAACTACAAAACAAAAGTTGTACCTACATCAAACAAATATAATCATCCTTCTAGCCTTTTCAACCGACTTCAAAAAGGAGGGGGTTCTCAATTCGTTTGTTTTTTTTTTGTATGTTTCTTACGCGATATCTCCGCCACTTGTGGATCGGTTTTAATGATTGTTTTTTGTTTAGTAGGTCATACTTCAGAGGTGGTCACGTTCAACTTTTATAGAAATCGGTTGAGCAGTTTTAAAAATATCAACGAAAATCTAAAAATTGTTTACATCGATTACGTCTTATTGGAGCAGTGCGTTTACTTGGCTAAGAAGTACTTATAAACAAAACCTTCCACTAAAAATTAAAAATTTAATTACTTTTAACAAAAAAGTAAAACCGCCCCCAAAAAATAATTTTGTCTAAAACAGTTTGGGAAGTCGGTGGCGAAAACAATAGAACCACTCAAATAGAAGTCACCGACTTCCCAAACTGTTTTAGACAAAATTATTTTATTATTTTTTGAAGGCGGTTTTACTTTTTTCTTAAAAGTTTTAGTAGTAGTAGTGCCTGCTCATGAATGGGTCGCACGAATACTATAAAATAAATGACTGCCTCATTAGTTTAGTGGTCCTAAGCGCGACTGCTACGCTAGAGGTCCTGGGTTCGATCTTAGGTCGAGCAAAGTGTTATTGGGTTTTTCTATGAAATTCCCAGTTGCAGCCCGGTTTGTGCCCGGTTAATGGCAATAGGCTCGCCCCCTATCACATGAGACCTAAACATACCAGTGAAATGTGGTTGTACATTAGTACTGTGGGGATCGTAGCAGAGCGCCAGGTTAATTCGAAATACATAATATAGGATTTAAACTGTTAAATCTCTGGTTTATTCAAATTATTAGGAAGGCGAAGCCCTAGCAAAAACATATGTCGTCGTCTTCTGACTGACGTCTCGAACAGTTCTACTTTCGAATTAAATAGATGATTGCTTATTCTTAATTAAAATCTTTATGGTTTCATTTTAAAGAGGTGTGATACTACGATCACCACATCAGCTACGCCCCTGCATATGGATAAAACTGGGCACAACTCTAAATGTTTTATCCATTCCTGATAAGCAATCATCCCCCTACCTGTACCTAACGCGAAGAATTACCTAACAGGCGAAAATAATTCACTACAATAATACATGAGGGTTGTCCCTCGCAATGGGATAGTTTATGGCGTGGTTCAATAATTAAATTATAATTAAAATTTATAAAGTTTTGCACAATGAATATATGCAACACGCCTTAAACTTCAACGCGCCAAAACGCCTGGAAAAAACGCGTAGCGCCCTCCTCTCTACTGATGCTTCAAAGTTTAATACATTAAATGCAAAGCATCATACCTTAAGGGTTTACGAAGCTCAATAAAAAAAGAATTAATATTATATCTAAAACTTTAACTTTTTCGAACGCAATCGAGTCAGAGAAAGGGAAAGTTTAAGTAATCATAATTAATTCTGTTATGAATTCATTCCGAAGTATAGGCAAAAAATAAATTTTCATTAATTAAATTGATTATCATAATATAAATATATACATGTGTTCAAATCAAACACCCTTTGTAAGGATTATGTCCTTTTTACAAAGTCGACGATCAACTTCCAAAAGCTTAATAAATTCGGAATGCCTTCATCCTACCCTGCATTGTCATCTTCTTCCCTCTCTCAGGCTCGTTCAGACAGCACATCATCGGATATATGAAAACATACAAACAATGATTAATAAACATACACACACTAACTAAAATAATCAATCTCGGATTACATTTATTTTAAACAAGGACTCAATTTAATATCAAATAAGTTTTTATATTTAATCTTGGGCAATAAAACTTTCTTTTTACAACAAACTTTTTGTTTCGATCGAAATTTACTAAAATGCCATAAAACCTCTTTAGATAAAATTTTATAAAAATAATTATGTCTCTTGACGTTTTCATTTAAATGATTATGACTTTGACTGCTACCCTTGGTAACCATATTAACAGACTGATATAACGGCTCGGTTACACTAACCATTTTATTACGAAATGAAATTTTATTCATTTCAACTTTATTTATGAGATTCTTACGCATTACAAGTTGCGCTTTAATTAATTGAATGCACTTTTCTTTGCTATCTCTAGACTCTAGAGGCTCCCCCTCTATCTTTGAAACATTTGCTATTTGCATATCCTTGTCATCCACATGGCATGACGAACATGTGTGAACAGCGATTTGCTTTAAACCTTTCTGTTCATATAAATCTTTTTTACACTCATAAAGCTTGGGGACATTACCCGCATGTTCCTCATCAACAACAGAAGAGTTCAACTCATTACGGTTCTCCTGTTTTACATCCATATGATACAAATAGTCAGTATTTGATTGACCATTTATAACATCATCATTATTTATTTGGTTATAATGGACATCATGCATCATAGTGTATGACATAGATGTGTCCTTGTGTAAACTAGCTTTATTCAGAAAATTGACAGTAAAACGACCTTTCAATAAAACACAATTATTATAAAAATCAACTATAGCAAAATTCCTATTGAAAAAGTCTTGTCCAAGTATCAACTCTTGGTTAATATCTTTTATAATAATAAATTTATTTGTAAAAACACACGAATCTATCATAAAATTCAGTGTAGTTTCTCCTACAATATTCAAATATGAACCTGAAATTGATTTTATAAAGCGTTTCTCTGCAGGCTGTGTGTAGTGCAAAGAGATTTAATAGTAGGTGTAGTGCAGGTTAAGCTTCATTGCTAGTTGCTCGGATAAGCACGAAATTGATGCACCAGTATCTAACAATGCAGCATTGGGTTTATTATTAATAAAAACATTAATAAATGGTTTGGACCGACCGGGTTCCATGTTTTCCATTGGTGTTTTTCTATTCTCCACCACAGCATGCACGCTGCGTGGACTGCAACTCTGCTCTTTACATCTTTGATCACTTGAATTATTTGGAGCTTGCGGCTCCCATCTTGTGCTAGAATTTTTATAAGTGTGATTATCAAATTTCATAGATCGGTGTTGTTGTGGTCGCACATTATATTGTGACGTATGAGATTCCACTGTTGGGGATTCCTCATCCTCGAAAAAACATTTCAACTGTAGAATCGTTGCCCGTAATTCTGCTTTTGTGGAATAAATTCTGGTGCCCAATCTTTCCTTATAATTAGGCAGAAGCCCTTTTAAAAAAGTAATGATATATATGCTCTCATCTACAATGTCCGCCTTTGCTGCCAATTCTAGCAACCGGTAGAAAAACGTAAGAGAGTCCTCTCTTGGTTCTTGTTTGGCACAATAGAACTTCTCTACATAATTAATATTTGATGGGAACTCTGCCCTCAATTTATCACAAATCGTCTTATATTCCATACCATCGCGATACATTGATTTAAAATAGATAAGCGCTGGTCCCTGAAGATATGCGCTTAGTAATATCGCCAAGTCGCTGTCTCTCCATTTGTTAATGGCGGCGACCAATCTAAATTGAAATAAAAAATCGTCTAGGCATACGTCATCTAGACCGGTAAAAAAACACATTTCCTGTGCCATTGTGCACGTATTATATAAATGAAAAGAAACACTTAACTTTTGGCTGTTTCTTGGCACTATATTTTCTCCTTTGGGAGAATTCCCACAATCCGTACTTCTTCGGAAGAGCAGGCAAAATATCCTTGCAATAATAACAATTACTTCTTGTCTTTTCTTTCGACGATTGGGCCGTTATAGCCTCCAGAATAATATTTTACTGCGTATTTCTGTAACAGACTGCCTCGTTGGTCTAGTGGTCCCAATCGCGACTGCTACGCTAGAGGTCTTGGGTTCGATCCCCAGGTCGAGCAAAAGTGTTATTGAGTTTTTCTATGAAATTCTCAGTAGCAGCTCGGAGTCTGGATTTGTGCCCGGTGAATGGCAATAGGCTCGCCCCCTATTACATGGGACACAAACATACCGGCGAACTGTGGGTGTACATTAAGTACACCTCTGCCTAACCCTTCGGGGAATACAGGCGTGATGGTATGTTATGTCACCTGATGGTAAGCGGCGTTATCATCTAAGTAGACCAAGCGCCCAGTATTAAAGAGTTTATTGCCCTTCAAACCGGAACACAACCATGCTAGCACATTACTGCTTAGCAACAGAATATTTGGTAATTCAGTGAAATTATATATGTACAAATAGATTCTACAGTGTAGACGATAATCCCTAATTGCTACTAACGTCTCCAAGGGACGACGGGGGAGTCCATTCGGAGCTAAACCAGACGTCTAATTGCTAATCCACCGCTTAAGAGCAAGTCAATTTGTACAAAGCTCAAACATAGTAATAACGACCACTTAAATCTGTATGTTTAGATATTAATGAATATATAAAATAATTCTGTTTAAATCAAAGGATACGATAAGTCAGAGTCGGTCGCGTTAATCAAAAGTCTGATAGAATTGACCAACAGTTTTTCCTCTGGTTTACCAGGAGGGTTGCAGGACTCCTTGTTCATAAAAAAACATTCAATTTTTATTTGTATCTACTACTACTTGTATTTTTCCATACACACACTCACCATCACGCCAGTATTCCCCGAAGGGTTAGACAGAGGTGTACTAATGTACACCCACGCTTCGCCGGTATGTTTAGCTCCCATTACAGGGGGCGAGCCTATTGTCATTAGCAGGGCACAAATCCAGCCTCCGAGCTGCTACAGAGAATTCTATAGAAAAACTCATTAACACTTTGCTCGACCTGGGAATCGAACCCAGGACCTCTAGCGTAGCAGTCGCACTTGGGACCACTAGACTAACGAGGCAGTCAAACATGATTTTTCCATACAGATTAGTTATTATTTAAGAAAAAAGGACGAAGATTAATATTCAACATGATACTGGCTGAAATAACACGCTCGCATTCACCGCATAGTTACGGAGAGGTGTACATATGTACACCTACAGTTTGCTGATATATTTAGGTCCCATGTCATACGGGGTGAAAGCTACACAACCTGAGACATACCTAGGTACCTCTAACGTACTTACAATCACTAGAATAATGAGGCAGATATAAAAAATAATACTGCATTAATATACTCATAGGTAAATATTTTAAGGTCATATACCGCTATTCAAAGTCACGTTGTATAGCCAAAACTCGCCACAACAATAGATTAAGGTCATGGCTTAACTCATCTGAATAAACACACCATTACTAAAATAAATTGACAGCAACACCATAACAATGAAGAATTTTCAAATAATGCTGTCACTGTAAAGACCTTGGTTTATTAAAGACAACTTGATTTATTTGCTTTTAAGCTGGAAGAATTTACCCTGAAAATAATGTAACCAATATTTTGTGACGTCATCAACCTGGGACGTGTGGGACGCCCTGCGACACGATGGACCAACGATTTGAAAAAGATGGCTGGCAGTGGATGGATGCGAGCTGCCCAAGACCGGGATGGTTGGCGCTCTTTGGGGGAGACCTACGTTCAGCAGTGGACGGCAATAGGCTGATATGATGATGATGATGATGATGATGAATCATCAACCTGTTCTTTGTCCCACAGTGTAATTGGGCACAAATCCAAACTACGAGCTTTTGTTTTTGCGTTGCAATAGATGTGATTATGATGAGACTCCGTTTATGATCAGCTTTTGCATAAGGGTTTGTGATCCCCGCTACAGAATAAAAATTCGTATGGCCCACGACTACTTGTTCCGGGTTTCATCATCATCATTTGCCCTTTATATTGTCCCACTGCTGGCCACGCGATGCCTCTCAGAGTGAGAGAGCTAGGTTATAGTCCACCACGCTAGCCTACTGAGGGTTTGCAGACTTCGGCAAGAAAATCTCCCAGGCATGCAGGTTTCGTTAAGATATTTTTCTTTCACCGCTTCAGAAAGTGATGATTAAAATATTAATAGGCATTTGATTACGAAAAGTCCAGAGTATGCCTTGGTTTTGAACTCGAGACTTCATACTTGGCAGTCCAATGGTCACCTATCATGCTATCTGGCTATCTGCAATTTCTCAACGATGTAACTACCATTAACATTGGCATTTTAATGATAATTTTGCCATTTTAGAGAGGGGGCAACGTATCTTTAGTTTTTATATCATTGGGTTTCCCACACGTATATCATAAATACCTATACACACCAACCATTAAAAAAACCTTTCAGCATTCATGGCCACCATAATAATGTGCCACTATCTATGCAAATCGCGAATTTTATGGACACACGCCATAATCCGCGGTGTTTCGTAAACAGGCGTCGGATATCGATACGTGTGGACGAAAAAACGAGCAGTCAGCGTGTGGTCCAAGTTAAAAGATAAACACCATCATACGATCACGCCTGTATTCCCCGAAGGGTTAGGCAGAGGTGTATTAATTGTTCACCCACACTTTGTTCGAATGTTTAGGTACCATGTTGTGAAAATGAAATGTGATTGTACACCTCTGCTTTACCCTTTGGGTTACGTCGTTACCATCACGACGTAACCCAAAGGGTATTACCCGCTATCTCCTAACCCTTACTCCACTCACCATACGTAAACGATAGCATAACGTTATGATATGAACATAAACAACAGCGAATTGTGACGGGTTACACGTGAAATGAAGGCCGCCTGCGCCGGATGTCGCGTGACGTCACATTTACATGTAATTAGGTTAGATTTGTGTCACGCGCATCACTTACTCACACGTTCATTGATACTTGTGTTTGTTTGGTTGTTTCATTGAGTAAATGTTTGTAATTATGATATGTAGCGTTGTAATCATGTTTTGAAGGTGTCGCCTCATTGAAATGAAATGAAATGATATTTATTTCTGTAAATAGATCTTTTAAGACACTTTTACAAGTAGTTTTTTTTTACAATATACACAGTTGACAATAGTTATATTATAATTAAGCGACTTCAATGTACTTAGGGCAAAATCTGAACAGGCCTTTTGAAGAAAGAGCCATAGCAGCTTTGAGTTGACCTGTCCTAACTGACGGTACGCATACATCAGTCATCATACAATAGTCTAGTGGTCCTATGCGCGTCTGTGACTCTGGAGTTGTTGCGTTTCCAGGTAGAGCAAAGTGTTATTGTCTATGAAATTCTCAGCTCTCGGATTTTGGGAATGTGCCCGGTAAATGGCAATGGGGTCGCCGCCTATTACATGGGATCCAAACATACCGGCGAGCAGTGGTTGTAGGTATAGCATGACACCTCTGCCTAGTCTCGCAGAAGACCGACGTCCGAGTAGTAGCGTTTCGTTACTGCGCTTCGTTCGGTGAGCGAGAGGGCCGGAGGCCCAATTCCTCCCCCAATCCCCGTCCTTCTCCTTTTCTCCTTCCCCTCCCTTTCCCTAAATAGGCTCGGCAACGCATCTGCAACTCCTTTGGTTTTGCAGATGTCCATGGGCGGCGATGACTACTTACCATCAGGTAGCTAGCCTGCTCGTCTGCCGAGTTATCCCATAAAAAAAAAAATAGTATTTACAGTCTATGCGCCTCATATTTTTTCTAAATACTTATATTTTATCGTCTCATAAAAATTACACAAAAATAGAAAAGACAGCAAAAAGACATGGCTCGAAAATACGGAACTTATAAGCATTTGCATTTTATCCTAGTCAGGGGGCGCACTATATCGGCTGGGACGTAAAAACCCGATATGCTATGCAATTTCTATATTATCACTTTTTTGCGGTAAGGGGACATAGCATGCAATCCCCACCAAAAAATTTAAACGCTTATTTCGTATAACTTTCGATTTATATTTAATAATAAAGCTTTCTATTGGTGAAAGAATTTTCAAAATTGTTCAAAATTCTTTCACCAATAGTAAGCTTTATTTAGCTTCCAGTAGATCCAGAGATTACCCCCTACAACCTCATGAACTTTACCTCTTTATAATATTAAGTATAGATAGGCCTGTTATTCTCAATAAATTCAACACCAACTAAGTCTCTTTGCTCCCAGCTTCCAGTCCTATCGCCATAAAGAACTCTCAAATTATAATTAAAACATCAACACTTCCTCGTACGTATACAAAATGCTCTTTTATGTCATTGACGTAAAAAACAAATTAAGCGAGTTTACAGAAGGAGAAATAATAAAACACTAAAAAAAATGTTGCACACAGATGTACAAAGAAAAGAAATGGCTGACGTAAATATGGGTCTCTAGTGAGAAAGGGAATCGAGTTACTATGACGCCAGTATAGTCCGCATGGTTAGGCAGAGATGCACTGATCATTTACTATATATGTTTTAATAAGATAATAATATAATAATAAGAGTCAAATATGGTGACTGACTTATGGTGCAGAGACATGGACGCTTACTAAGGAGGCTGTGTACAAAATGAGAGTCGCACAGAGAGCCATGGAGCGTGCCATGCTCGGCATCAAACTAAGTGACCGTGTTCCAAACATCGAGATCCGGAAACGAACTAAGGTTCAGGACGTTGGAAGAAGGATCCAACTAAAGTGGAGGTGGGCAGGACACTTGGCGAGACGGAGTGACGACAGGTGGAGTAAGTCAACGACAGAATGGTGGCCGAGGGAGGGCAGTAGGAGTGTCGGGCGTCCAGCAGCAAGATGGGTTGACGACATATCTTACGTCGTTGGGCGTACTTGGATGACAGTGGCATGGGACCGTGGTGGATGGCACAAACTTAGGGAGGCCTATACCCAGCAGTGGGTGAAATCAGGCTGTGGATGATGATGATAAAGAGTCAAATAAGGAGGAACACTGTATTTATTTATATACAATTTATTGCACACCAAAACACAATTACAAAAATTAAATTTAATTAAATGCGACAGAGATTAATGCACAATGGGCGGTCGTATCGCACAAGGCGATCTCGTCCAGAGAACCTTTACATTGTTTTTTTTTTACTTTAGATCACATAGACTTTTTTTAAAAACTAATAAAGTTACACCGGCACAGAAGAATTGTAATTTTTCGTCGTTCCTTCTTTCTGTCATTTGTTCACTCTTCTCTTTCACTCACACACTCCTTTCATTCGGTTCCGAGCACACGTTTCGCTTCATTCATATTGTTCCATTCCACATATAGGTATCATATTTAATACTTCACTTGTAAAACCATTTACTTAATAAAGTAATATAATTGTAATGTAATCTCTCTAATTAAATGTAATAAAAAATAAAAACATACGTTAACAATCTAGTGTTCCAAAGCTTGACAGCTACGCTAGAGGTTTGCGAACTTTTATAAGAATAAAAAAAAACAGTCGAATTGAGAACCTCCTCCATTTTGAAGTCGGTTGAAAAAGACATAGTCGACCTCCCTCCCGCAAAATCGTCTTACGTACACTATTTACCAAACTAAATGACCGCTCTGAAGTAGCAGTCTAGTGCGGTAATGCAAAGAGATAAGGTTTATTTTGCACTGACGATTACTGATTAGAGCGGCCTTAAATTTTGGTGATACCTGTAATAAATACCTGTCTATATTATGTTTTCGGTGTACAATAAAGACTATATAAATAAATAAATAAACTTTCTGATCTATACTGGACAAAGTTCCACAAACAACCTACTCATTCCCGTTCATATAATGTAATTTTTAGTTAGGTAATCCTTAATATTTCCTCTCTCCATATGACAGGAAGTAAAACCAATTAAACACTTAAAAAACATCAACACAGATGTACAACAAATAGAAATGATCAACGCGGTGACGTGTGACGTCACAAAACACGACGCTCATTCGAAGAGCATGATTGATGTCGTAATTTGAAAAGTTTTTATTGGATTTACAACCCTGTTACATGAAGTATAAAGTGGATTTTGTGATTTATGAAATTATTGTTATTGCTTTTAAATCCTGTATTTATTACATACATACATATAGTCACGCCTGTCTCCCATGGGGTAGGCAGAGACTATAGATAGATTTCCACTTGCTACGATCCTTCATCTACATTCATGCATGACCTAAAGCAGAAGTATAATGAATGAATGTACAAAAAGTTCGCAGGTATGTTTAGGTCCCATGTACCTAATAGTAATAAGGGGCGAGCCTATTGCCGTTCACTGGACACGATGCATGGGGTAGGTTAATATATTATATGTGTCCATTTAACTGATTACTTTGACCCTCCGACAACGTTAAGTTAAAAAACACATGGCTATTAGGTTCAAATTATCTAAATATACCGTTACTTTTAATACCGAATCTTGATTAGAAAAAAAGTTATGTATTTCTGTACCAACTATTAAATAATATTTGGCAGTTCTATTTTTATCTAAAACAGAGCCACTTCCAGTCATGTTAGGTCAATGTATATTTTTTTCGTCCCGGGTCATTGCCTCTGATCGAGTTGCGTTTGTAATTATATCCGACTAGAGTAACCCGCGGCTTCGCCTGCATAGGATCCCGGTTTTATTTATTATCCCACAGGATAATTTATGATCTATGTTAATCCGGAATAATGTAGCTTTTTAATGGTGAAAGAATTATTAAAATCGGTTCAGTAGTTTCAGAGTTTAGGTATCGATTACAAAAAAACATATGATAGATGGATATCATAAGAATCCACAATACTGGAGAAAACAAAATAAAATATAGTGTTTACTTACACATTATTAATAATTAGCGTTATTTTATTTCATTAAAAGTAGAAACATACAAAATGTTTCCTACTGCTTACACATAAATATCAATTCTAAAGACATACATAAAATATCTTAATTCAAAAAGTTTCTTAATAAAACAAAAACTCGCAAACTTGGCCCCATTTTTGAACAAATCAAATCTTCGGATCAAACATACGAGTACATTGCTGTTGTCAAAGGCATTACAAACTCCATTCTACAAAACTCATCAACCCGTCAAAGGACGTCTGTTACCCCACTTTTCATTACAAAACTACGTAATAAACTCGCGTTTATGCCCACAAATGCTCCGGATGGGCCAATTTCTGGGCGTCCGCTGAACAAACAGGCGACCTTAATTACGCGGGCAGTTGTAATCAATCAGCTGTGCCCGGTTTGTTGACAGTGGGCATATTTACCCATTGAACTGTGTGTTACTGGAAGGGGCCGATGATTTTGCTGCTTCCTGTCTGTTAGTTCTTCAAAATTTAGATTTAGGTGGTAGAAGTCTACTGATGTGTTCGTTTAGGTTGGTACAGTCGCCAGTACATCAGATTCTAAATCTTAAAATAATAATGATTGAGTTCAAAATGAAATGAGAAAACGCGACAGTTTGTAGTAACTTGATGTGCTAGCGACCGTACTATCGCAATATCAAACGCCGTTATGCAATAATGTGCTAAAATTATTGTAAGTATTTTGATTTGAAGGATAATTTCGATGCCCACTGGTTTTGACGGCGTCTATAGGCTATGTTTGCCGCATACCATTAGGCGACCCGTACGCTTGTTTTACATTTAGTAGTAGTAAAGTAATGTATATATTATTTATTCTATGTGTTTTTTATTTAAACCATCTGTAATGTACCTACCTAATCATAGATGTATTGTAGTAGTAGGTAGTGCCTACTGGCATGTCTAAATGCCAGCAGGAATGGGTCCGCACGACCGAGAAGTACTACCCGCCCACAGAATATCGACGTCAATAGTAGCAGTATGCATACTGTTATGTTTCGTACGGTGAGTGTGGAGCGCCGGAGGCCCAATTTCTCCCTCAGTCCCCTACCTTCTCCTTTTCTCCTTCCTCTCCCTTGTCCTTAAATAGGGTCGGCAGCGCATCTGCAAATCCTTTGGTGTCCATGGGCGGCGGTGACTTCTTACCATCAGGTATCTCAACTGCTCGTTTGCCGACTCATCCCATAAAAAAGTACCTAGTGTTTATTAAAATTAAGTTTATTAGCTATTTGTTGGTCAAGTTTTCAGTGGCTGATCTAGTAGAAAGTACTTTTATATCTATGTATTTACCCTTGCGCGCTGCCGGTGGGTTAGGACGTGATTTTACAACCGTTCACTCAACTTCGTTTCGATTCGGGATATTTCGGGATTGACATCGGACGGTCCCGAAATATTCCGAACCTAAACACAGGCTAGCTAAATCAAAATCTCATTTGTCGATACAAATAAGATTGAGTTGCTAAATATTTTGACGTACTAAACTAGATGTCCAATTCGTATGATTCTTAATTAACATACTTACTGTTAAGAGAATAAGGTTGACCTATGCGTACCTACAAAATAACTGGCACTTCGAGAAAAGGTAGTGCCCTGTTTCCTTCAGTTAGTCTTGGCGGGGGCACTGCCATGCCCCCAAATAGTAGTAAATATTTTTTTTAAAAAAAAGCTTACTAGCAATTTGGGTCGCACATTACTAGTATTCTTGTTAACCCCTCGTAACTAAGCTAAATGCTTGTATTACGAGTGGGTCCACGTCGGTAGTGCAATGGGTGGGTTTCGAACCGGCAGCCACATGGTCGCAAGTCCGACGCCCTAGCCATTAGGCTACCGCCGCTTCTATATATATTCTAATTTCTATTTCTGTATTCTAATTATAATTAAGTACTATTCATTCAGCAAAGCCCGTATCGACCCCCGTCACAGAAAAATAGATTTTGCTTTGCATCTATGATATAGATACTATGAAGTATTAATAATACCTACAAGGTGCCGATTTAGTCAGCTGCAGCCGTAACGAATCCAGACTGTATTTCATAGAATAACGAGAATCTAAAAGAAAAACTCAATAACACTGCTCGACATGGGAATCGAACCAGGCGTAGCAGTCGCGCTTAAGACCACTAGACTAATGAAGCAGTCAGTTATTCTGCATCTGTAAGATTCAAAACTACCATTCAGTATGATTCTAAATAAAGTATTTCTCATAAAATGTACAATTTTAAACTGAATGAGCAATTAACATACCAGCTCATCGTATTGCAACACTGTCGTATGAACAGACAGACACTAATTAAGTCTAGTGACCTCTCGTGACTTTAATTTTATTTTACAGCTATATTCGGTTGGCTTGTACAAACAGATATCAGTAGTTTTTATTTTTACGGTATAAATCGGCAAACGAGCAGGCGAGCTACCTGATGGTAAGTAGTCATCGCCGCCCATGGACATCTGCAAAACCAAAGAAGTTGCAGATGCGTTGCCGAGCCTATTTCAGGAAAAGAGAGGGGAAGGAGCAAATGAGAAGGAAGGGGACTGAGGGAGAAATTGGGCCATAGGTACTCCACACTTACTGTACGAAACGCAACAGTATCCATACTGCCACTTGACGTTGATATTCTGTGGGAGGGTAGTACTTCCCCGGTTGTGCTTCATGCTGGAATGTAGACATGCCAGCAGGCACTACTACTATGAGTTTACACAAAGCTTGTTTGTCTATTACTGAGCAATTTAATGTTACGTGTACAACGGTGTCTGAATTGCCTACAGAAACGTTCTACCAAAATTAATCCATACGCTCACAACATTTTCTTAAAATTTGTTATTATTCGCATTCATCATCATCATCATCATCATCAACCCATTACATTGTCCCACTGCTGGGCACGGGTCTCCTCTCAATACAGTATTACAGTATTACTATTCGCATTCGGATATCCTTAAGCTAAGGGCTTACTGTAACGTTTTATCCAAAAAACTTCACTGGAAATAAATACAATGTAACCGAATGCAATCCGTGATATTTTGACAAGGTGTCGACTGGTTTTCTGCTCAAAGCTTTACGTAAATAAATCTAATAAATCTTAAATGTCACCGTAAAATTGTAGGAATCTTAAAAAAATGGGAATATAAAGCAAAAAAAAACCAAAAGCAAAGTTATAATCACTTTAATACTATGCTAGACAGAGAGCAGAATATAAAAACATGAGATGTCAATTGTTCCAAGCATCATATACTTTGAATATGGAACGCGACAGCGTATCTCCTCTCAATCCCCACAAAAAAGTTTAAAAACTTATTTTAAAACTTTATATTTTATAATAGGCCTGCTATTGTCAATAAATTCAAGCCAAGTCAACTACCTATTCATCGAACATGTTATACATAATTGTCATCCATCGCATGCTCTCTACAGATGTTCAGGTTAAATGATTGATCAATTGTACCTCGCCCGTCGCATGCTTCCAAAAATATATTACTCACGACTTATATTGGAACTACATGTATATTGCACTCAGAGAAATAAAGGCCAATTGTTAACAAAACATTACGCCATTATTCTCCGAAGGGAAGCCAGACACATATTGTTTCTTGTTCCTCTTAGTATCAAATAAGGGTCTACCTATATAAAATCCAGACCATCGTTTGTAATAATTAAGAATTAATTATCACTTGGAAAAACGAAGATCACTCCATATTTGAAAGTAAAGAATACTCAATGCAGATGATAAACTTTGTCGGTGCACTGCCGTGCATCCATCTTAATACCAACCTTTAGTATCCAATAAAATTAGAAGACGTCTATCTATTACTTATATTATAATATTGTAAATTTAACGTCCCTACATAAGTTTTTTATGGCCATAATGTTATCGCCGCATTAACTAGCGATCGTAAAAGCATCCCGCTTCCGCAGGTATTGGCAGGTATTGGACCGTCTGTGTGACTTTAATGTATGAGTTTAGTAACATGATTAGAATACGCTGTGGCACGAGGCGATATAAACTTGGCAATACTCTACCGTGCGCAGGGCTATTACTTGATAGATCTACTTCGTCCGTTCCGTCATTTTGGGTTTACATAGAAAACCAGTGCCTGCCAGGACTGCCTCATTAGTCTAGTGGTCCTAAGCGCGACTGCTACGCTAGAGGTCCTGGGTTCCATCCCCAGGTCGAGCAAAGTGTTATTGGGTTTTTCTAAGAAAATCTCAGTAGCAGCTATGAGTCTGGATTTGTGCCCGGTTAATGGCAATAGGCTCGCCCCCTATTACATGGGACCTAAACATACCGGCGGAATGTGGGTGTACATTAGTACACCTCTGCCTAACCCTTCGGGGACTACAGGCGTGATGGTATGTATGTACCAGCGCTGTTTTGTGGGTTGTGCCATAATACGCCTTCATGCGGAGTGTGAACGATCTTTTGTCACACAACTAGTTTTAATATCTTTAATTCATGTTCGTTCTTTTTCTTTCTTACTTGATAGGATGACATAGTGATATTGCAAGGTATTTTATGTCCATTTCAAAACATCTTCCATAACCTTTTATTGTCCAACTCCTGTGTGGAGTTCCTAGGAGCTCGGGTTTCTAAAAATGAACTTCACTGGACCCAGTCATTGGTTTTCCTTATCCAGTCAATTCCGGCAAACCATAAAGAACATATCATCACGCCTGTATTCCCCGAAGTGTTACGCAGAGATATACTAATGTACACCCAAGTTTCGCCGGTATGTTTAGGTAGCATGTAATAGGGGGCGAGTCTATTGCCATTAACCGGGCACAAATCCAGACTCCTAGCTGCTACTGAGAATTTTATAGAAAAACAAAATAATACGGCTCGACCTGGAGAACCTAGAGCAGATAATGTAATGAAGGCCCAATTCCTCCGTCAATCCCCTTCCTTCTCCTTACCCTTCCTTTTCCCAAATAGGCTGAGCAACGCATCTGCAACTCCTTCGGTTTTGCAGATGTCCATGGGCGACGATGACTACTTACCATCAGGTAGCTCGCCTGCTCGTTTGCCGAGATGTCCCATAAAAAAATGTTTCATATGATCTTAATCTGCAGACTTATGACTTACTCCATGAGTAAACTTGTCCGTGTAACTTCAAAAAGACATTACGTAGTTCAAACTACAGATACTAGAAACTTTACTTCTTTAATGCGATATTTTATGTGTAACCAATAAAATAACCATTAAACACAGATCAATATACAGCTAACTTGATCTGAAGCAAATATCTTATTGATGGGCAATATCTTCACGACTCCTTCTATCTAGGTTATCTGATATAAGCAGACATATTTCGGTGCAAAAGTAAATTCCGATTTTCGGCAAAAGATACAAAATCTGGTGTGCCAGGAATGTAAAAAAAATATGTCCGTATTTGGCACAAGAGTCGCATAAATAGGCATTACGTCTACTACCATTAGCACGCGATAAGTAATAATACTAAGAGGTTTTTTTTTAATTTCCAATACTCCGGACAATTTTTTAAAAAAATATTTCCTTATAAAACCTACCAGAAGTTTCAAATCAAATCATTTATTTTCCTGAATATGAGTATAATACCTGAGGTAATAATGTATACTGCCTCGTTGGTCTAGTGGTCCCAATCGCGACTGCTACGCTAGAGGTCTTGGGTTCGATCCCCAGGTCGAGCAAAGTGTTATTTAGTTTTTCTATGAAATTCTCAGTAGCAGCTCGGAGTCTGGATTTGTGCCTGGTGAATGGCAATAGGCTCGCCCCCTATTACATGGGATCCAAACATACCGGCGAACTGTGAGTGTACATTAAGTACACCTCTGCCTAACCCTTCGGGGAATACAGGCGTGATGGTATGTATGGTAATAATATATAACAAATGTTATTTATACCATATCCTACCTTAACGGATAGGTATACAAATATTACAATTAGAATAATCATTATTACCTATACAATTTATTATTATATAAATTTATTAAGGCTTAACCAATGAATTACTTTTATCATTTACGTAATCTTTAATTGAGTAATGAGCTTTACCTATTAATCAGCGAAAACTTTTATTTTTTAAAGGAAATAAAATTCTTTGCTTCTTTTATATTCTTGGGTAGTTAAATTATAATATAGTTGGATAGTTTGAATTGTATAGTTTTACGCATTTAAAAAAAACCTTATCAGCCCATCCGTTTTCAAATGAAGTTCAAATGAAGAATTAAGAAGAATCAGCATTTTTGTATATAGAGATGGGGACTGATAGAATTGTAAATCATACCATCACGCCTGTATTCCGCGGAGGGTTAGTTGTAGTTTAAGTATGTTTAGGTCCCATGTAATAGGGGGTGAGCCTATTGCCATCAACCGGGCACAAATCCAGACTCCGAGCTGCTTCTGAGAATTTCTTAGAAAAAACCAATAACACTTTGCTCGACCTAAGAATCGAACCCAGGACCTCTAGCGTAGCAGTTGCGCTTAGGGCCACTAGACTAATGAGGCAGTCATCATGAACCCATATATTGTCCCACTGCTGGGCACGGGTCTCCTCTCAGAATGAGAGTGATTAGGCTATAGTCCACCACGCTAGCCTACATTGTAAGTCAATTGTAAGTCATTGTGTGGAGGTGTAGTATGCAGGTGGTGTGTGCTGGTGAGGTGCTGGTGCCGACGTTATAGAAATAAAACGGCGGAGGATAATTTTCACGTGTATTGTTGGACCAGTATCACAGTAGGAAGGGGCGTGTTGCCACAGATACAAAATACAAATACAAATATATTTATTTTCTCTTCACAAACATGTTTAAATAATAAGACACATTAAGTATAATAACTATAAGTTGCAGTATAATGTTTGTGAGAGACTGGTGTCTGAACTAGGCATAATGCCTGTACTACAGATCACCAGGATCTCACTTCTGAGATTTATGCGCTAGTGAAATAGAAACATAATTATTTCATTTAAATTTTAATCATATAATAAACAAAGTGTGTGTTAGTGTAAATAATGTGAATGAGATAGTGTGAGTCAGGTGTGTGTAGACTGTTTTTTTTTTTTTTTTGAGTTTGTGAAAAGGTCACTCATATGAGTGTGAATCATATGAGGTAATTTAAATTAGACTGGGTGAGTAAGAAGCACTTCAGTGGAATCATAATTTAATGTTAAAAGCCACTTGGTTACAGATAAAGGATTACAATTTTTATGTTGGTGTTGCAAGAATTTAGTTTAAATATCCAACAGTCATATTTCTTCAAAATGAAAGTCAGTCAACCCATTGAAGCGTCGCGTGAAATCAAAGTAACTGCATAGTACCACGGATACCGTAACATTACCGTACCTACTTTCTAACTGCAAATCGTTAAATAAAGAAACGAATTTACTCTCACTGTTAATATGGGCTATTGTTGGCTGGACTTGGCTCTTTTTATTTGTGATAGATTTGCCTTAATCGCTTTTAGGGTACCGTACGGTCACCAACGAAAGTTGCTGAACACCGCCAAGTTTTGAAAACAACACAGCACCAATACTTTTCAATAGATTCACTTAGGAAAAAAATGATGGTCCAGTATGTAGAAACACGTACTACTTACTTCATCTCGGGTCAGTAAGTTTTGGATAATAAATATATTTAAGCGTTTTGAAGATTTCATCGTGTTCAGCAACTTTCATTGCTGACTGTACCTCGAAATGAATATACGGAACACATTTTTTTTTACAATTTTATCTATTTTTATTTAGGGGCTTTTATTAAAATAATATTTCAACCCAATCGTACTTTTTTACACTGTTCACTAGCAAAATTTATTCACTAAGAACCGTGATTAAATAGCCCAACTTTTTAATAGCGTCCGAAGATGGTGTTAATCTATACTTAATATTATAAAGAGGTAAATTTTACGAGTTTGTGAGTTTGTGCGTTGTAGAGGGTAATCTCTGGATCTACTGAACATATTTTGAAAATTCTTTCACCAATAGAAAGCTACACTATTCCTGAGTGACACAGGCATATTATTCCGTAAAGTGAAAAGAAACGTATAGAAAGCTAGTAAGATATATTTTTGTACACACGGCTACAGGTCAACCTATACAATTCCAATATTTTTTTAGGGTATTTTACATTTACGAATGTTAATTAAATAAGTAAAATAAATAACTGCTCGTGGACTGCCTCGTTGGTCTGGTGGTCCTAAGTGCGACTGCTACGCTAGAGGTCCTGGGTTCGATCCCCAGGTCGAGCAAAGTGTTATTGGGTTTTTCTATGAAATTCCCAGTAGCAGCTCGGAGTCTGGATTTGTGCCCGGTTAATGGCAATAGGCTCGCCCCCTACATGGGATAAACATACCGGCGAAATGTGGGTGTACATTAGTACACCTCTGCCTAACCCTTCGGGGAATACATGCGTGATGGTATGTTAAAATAAATAATTTGCAAAAATGTGTACCTAAAGTTCCAGTTTTAGCTGATATCGCATTGTTTAGGCTTTTCATAGGCCAGCGTTATGATATTAATATAGAGTAGGTGCCTAAGTAGACTAATGGTAGTGGTCCTCAACGCGATTGCTACGCTAGAGGCCCTGGATTCGATACCGGGTCAAGCAGTGTTATCGGGTTTTTGTATGAAATTCTCAGTAGAAGCTCGGAGTTTATTTTGTGCCCGGTAAATCGCAATAGGGTCGCCCCTATTAACCTAAACATTCCGGTGATCTGTGGGTGTATATAAGTACACCTCTGCCTAACCCCTAAGACATGTATCAATTAGCATGTCCTCCAAGAAAAACCAAGAAAAATCTATAAAAAAATCAACTTAAATATGGAAAAAAAACCCTTCGGGGAATACAAACGTGATACTATGTTATAGAATAACTTCAGAGACTGCATTTAAGGTGGAGCAAACTCGATGTCTATCTTGCTTCTAATATATCTTCGGAATCTCTCATATTTCCGCTAACAAGTTTTTATAGCTCACATAGATATCATAGTAGGTAGTACTGTTCATGATATTAACTGTACCGCGAACTATTTAAGTACCGCAAGCCATCTGCGGTTATAGTTAATTGTAGAATCGTATCCTCTATACATATAATAAAATTGAAATTGGTCGATCTATGTAAGTATATAGAAGTTATCTTTTTGTATTTTTTAGGCATTTTCCATGCAAAGATTTTTATGTTATTTTAGTGAAGGAAAAATAACTTACATAGAGTTATTTAAGAATACTTAATACAAGGGGAAAGCAGTAATAGCCAAGTGATATGACCATTTGATTGTGTAACTCTCATTTTTCGTAATACATGATTACGAAAAGTCAGCGTATTAATAATTTTATCAGTCATCTTCGAAAATGTTTTGAGGAAACCTGCATGCCCAACCCCGCGTTTAAACTGACGACGAAACATGTTGCAAACAGCTACCCATCCCACTCACTTTTTGAGAGTTAGATAGAGTAAGATAGATGTTTGCAACATGTTTTGCCGTCAGTGGAAAGGGGGGGTAAGCGATTCGACAGCGTGTAAAGTCTGCTTGCAAAGCTAGGGGACTATACCAAACCCTTCTCACTGTGTGAGGAATCCAGTGCTCCAAAATAAGTTACTATGACTCGTCTTCTAGGTGGCTTATTTTTCGTTCAATTCCTAGGTTGAGTAAAGTCTTACTGGCATTGTCTATTACATTCTCAGTATCACCTCGGAGTAATTTGTTTGTCCGGTATAAGGCAATAAACGGCAAACGGCGAGGAACCGGATATCTCGTTCAGCAGCGCCTTTTGCGACCAGAGGCAAAAAATTTACTCTTTATTTATTTCGAGACTATTTATTTAAAATAAAATCTGATTGGCAATCGTAAAGTATTTACATGGTGCGGTCACAAACAAAAACATGGGCGCAGTGTAAATGGGTCATTTAAAGCCTCTACAGAATTCAACACGTAAGGCACGACGCACATTATCGACTATGCGTCTTGTAATGTGTTATTAAGCTTAGCTATGTTTTTCAGCTGAGCAAAATATCTGGTTATAATCATTTAATTACTTACCGTAGTAAGTTGGATGTGCTTCTCCGTTTTTTTTGTTACTGCACCACTGCTGGGCAAAGGCCCACCTCGAACTGTGCCACCTCGAACTAGAGTAACTGTTAGCAAGTAAAAAAATAAACAAACTTTGCAGTTGCGATACAAATATCACTGTTATTGCGACGGACTACGAGCGATAAAAATGCAAAAACGTGAAGAAAAATGGGTTGTCGTGTGTGCAGCTAATATTAAGTACTTATATACATTTATGCCTGTTATCGAAGTATAAGATGGTGAATGTATTTCTGACATCATCATGATGTATAAACACTCGCAGGCAGGAACTGAACAGATCATAGGCAGAAACTGAAACCTATTTCATATCTATTTCACATGTCAGTAATATTTGTGATAATATTGTTATTAATTGCCTTTTTCTTTCTTTTTCAGGTAAATATTGCGCCATAATCATTGATTGGAAAAAACACTTTGTAACTACAGCAGTTCTTTTAATCAAGGTATTTAAGAAAAAATAACATATCCCAATATATACATATTATACCTTCTTAATGTATACACATTAGTTTTTATACAGAGTGATTCCAATTATAGATTTTTAAAACTTTGGGCCATTTCCAATTAAGGATGTCAATCAGATTGGAACTGATAACCTTGTTATATCGTGATAAAACGCGTGCGACCAATCGCAACTGTGCGACGGATCTCACAAAAATATCTATAGCGCCAATTACCGGCCTGCAATTAAAACGGCCGCTTAAATTCGAGCCGCTTGGGACCGCTAATTGTGATATGCCGTGACAACCCTACTGTTGTCAGCGATAAAGTTACCGACTCAAAAATATTAGACGGCCTCAATAGTTTAGTGGTCACAAGCGTGACCGCTACGTTAGAGGTCCTGGGCTCGATTCCCAGGTCGAGCAGTGTTATTGAGTTTTTCTATGAAATTCTCAGTTGCAGTTCGGAGTCTGGTTTTGTGCCTGGTTAATGGCAATAGGCTCGCCCCCTATTACATAGGACCTAAGCATACCAGAAGCAGTGTGGGGCGACCTCTAACGAGATGGACAGACGACCTGGTAAAGGTCGCTGGGAGTCGTTGGATACAGACGGCATATAACCGGTCGTTGTTGAAGTCTATGGGGAAGGCCTTCGTTCAGCAGAGGACCTCATTTGGCTGATATACCGGCGAACTATAGGTGAACGTAAACAGTATACCTCCGCTTACCCTTAGGGGAATACAGGCGTGATGGCATGCTTTAAAAAAGAAGAATTATTTCTAAAGAAATATTCTGTAGGTAGCAATTGCGGGGTTAAAACATACATTCTCTGAATCCTCGAAATACACTTATCTTGTAAATTCCTTGCCATAAATAACTCTGTCAGTTGTTGATAAGTAGCTACATTCCCAGATTATTACACCCGCGGTAAATTTATTATGACATTTGGATTTCCCCAACAAATTTTCCCTTTGTTCAAGTTAACATATTGTCAGGCCTGTATTCCCCGAAGGGCAAGGCACAGGTATAGGAACCGCTATACAGCCACAGTACGGTAGTATGTTGTAAGTCTCGTGTAGCGAGCCTATTGCCATTCACCGGACACTCATAACTCCATGGCAATCAAACCCAGGAGCCATAGCTAAAATACATTAAAGAAACAAAGAAAAAAACAGTTTATTCTGCCGCAGTATAGACGAGTACATTCATACGAAGAATAAGCTACAAGAACATAACATAACATACCATCACTCCTGTATTCCCCGAAGGGTTAGGCAGAGGTGTACTTAATGTACACCCACAGTTCGCCGGTATGTTTAGGTCCCATGTAATAGGGGGCGAGCCTATTGCCATTCACCGGGCACAAATCCAGACTCCGAGCTGCTACTGAGAATTTCATAGAAAAACCAATAACACTTTGCTCGACCTGGGGATCGAACCCAAGACCTCTAGCGTAGCAGTCGCGATTGGGACCACTAGACTAACGGCAGTCAGCTACAAGAACAAAAATAAATAAATACTACCATTAAGTATTATGTCCACATTTGCGCCGAAAAGGATCTGGTTCAGCATAAGCCAGACAAATTTGCCTGACGCTGGTTTTCAACCAGGTCCTAATCCTCAATCGTAACGCACGGACATGAAACCAGTTCCTTAATAAAATTATGTACTTATAAACAAGTATAAGAATAATATGACAATGTACAGGTCACATAGAGGTACAAAAAAATATAAATGAAATGACAACTATTATAATAACATTCAAATATTATAATACTTGCATGCTCTTGTATGAACGGTGGCCAGCACATCAATTTACCACAGTATATCAAATGTCCTGAGTAGATTTAGAACTTAATCATAAACACTTTAAGGTTTAAATCATTTGGAGAAATTTGACAGTTTTGTATAACCTGATGTGCTGGCGATGGTAGACACATGTTTAACAAATAAATATGATTTAATTTGATAGCGTAGTAGTTGCGCTACTTGACTTATTAGCCACATGGAAATATTTATTGGCCACTTGATACTTCAATTCAGTTAAAATAAAATAAATGCTGCTTAAAATTTGTATGGGTGGCTTTCCACCACTTGCTTAGCTTAGCAGACAACAGCTGGCAAACGCAAACCCTGACATTAAGATTGAATAATGCTAAGAAAAAATAAAATCGTGTAATATCTTGGTACAGTCGAGCACAAATCCTTTAACTCTTAACGTCGACTTTTGTTCTTTTTAAACCTGTATATATACATTTTATATTCTGGAAAATATTTGTTACTTATTATGTAGTCAGAATTAATTTTGGTATACAATAAAAAATATGCTATCTAGGAAATGAATTTTCTAATTACAGAAAATTTCTAGTGAAAGAAAAATTCGATCTCAGGCAGGGTTTGAACCTGCGTCCCTCTGGTTAAGTACACCAGACGCTTTACCAACTAAGCTACCGAGACCACTGCCTGTGATGTCGAATTTCTCTTCCTCCTTCTACGTCTTGAGGCGACGTCGGCACCATCTATTGGAGACATTACTATGTCTTTCAACCAACACGACTGCCTTTACAGGTAGTTCAATGTCGAACGATGTTGCCTTACCGTATTATGCTTATTTTTTAGCATTAAATATTGCGAAAATTTCACAAAGTAAATGAATTTTCTAATTAAAGAAAATTTCTAGTGAAAGAAAAATTCGATCTCAGGCAGGGTTTGAACCTGCGTCCCTCTGGTTAAGTACACCAGACGCTTTACCAACTAAGCTACCGAGACCAGTGCCTGTGATGTCGAATTTCTCTTCCACCTTCTACGTCTTGAGGCGACGTCGGCACCATCTATTGGAGACATTACTATGTCTTTCAACCAACACGACTGCCTTTACAGGTAGTTCAATGTCGAACGATGTTGCCTTACCGTATTATGCTTATTTTTTATTATTTTTTAGCATTAAATATTGCGAAAATTTCACAAAGAAAATGAATTTTCTAATTACAGAAAATTTCTAGTGAAAGAAAAATTCGATCTCAGGCAGGGTTTGAACCTGCGTCCCTCTGGTTAAGTACACCAGACGCTTTACCAACTAAGCTACCGAGACCACTGCCTGTGATGTCGAATTTCTCTTCCTCCTTCTACGTCTTGAGGCGACGTCGGCACCATCTATTGGAGACATTACTATGTCTTTCAACCAACACGACTGCCTTTACAGGTAGTTCAATGTCGAACGATGTTGCCTTACCGTATTATGCTTATTTTTTAGCATTAAATATTGCGAAAATTTCACAAAGTAAATGAATTTTCTAATTAAAGAAAATTTCTAGTGAAAGAAAAATTCGATCTCAGGCAGGGTTTGAACCTGCGTCCCTCTGGTTAAGTACACCAGACGCTTTACCAACTAAGCTACCGAGACCAGTGCCTGTGATGTCGAATTTCTCTTCCACCTTCTACGTCTTGAGGCGACGTCGGCACCATCTATTGGAGACATTACTATGTCTTTCAACCAACACGACTGCCTTTACAGGTAGTTCAATGTCGAACGATGTTGCCTTACCGTATTATGCTTATTTTTTATTATTTTTTAGCATTAAATATTGCGAAAATTTCACAAAGAAAATGAATTTTCTAATTACAGAAAATTTCTAGTGAAAGAAAAATTCGATCTCAGGCAGGGTTTGAACCTGCGTCCCTCTGGTTAAGTACACCAGACGCTTTACCAACTAAGCTACCGAGACCACTGCCTGTGATGTCGAATTTCTCTTCCACCTTCTACGTCTTGAGGCGACGTCGGCACCATCTATTGGAGACATTACTATGTCTTTCAACCAACACGACTGCCTTAACAGGTAGTTCAATGTCGAACGATGTTGCCTTACCGTATTATGCTTATTTTTTAGCATTAAATATTGCGAAAATTTCACAAAGAAACAAGACGTAGAAGGTGGAAGAGAAATTCGACATCACAGGCAGTGGTCTCGGTAGCTTAGTTGGTAAAGCGTCTGGGTACTTAACCAGAGGGACGCAGGTTCAAACCCTGCCTGAGATCGAATTTTTCTTTCACTAGAAATTTTCTTTAATTAGAAAATTCATTTTCTTTGTGAAATTTTCGCAATATTTAATGCTAAAAAATAATAAAAAATAAGCATAATACGGTAAGGCAACATCGTTCGACATTGAACTACCTGTAAAGGCAGTCGTGTTGGTTGAAAGACATAGTAATGTCTCCAATAGATGGTGCCGACGTCGCCTCAAGACGTAGAAGGTGGAAGAGAAATTCGACATCACAGGCAGTGGTCTCGGTAGCTTAGTTGGTAAAGCGTCTGGTGTACTTAACCAGAGGGACGCAGGTTCAAACCCTGCCTGAGATCGAATTTTTCTTTCACTAGAAATTTTCTTTAATTAGAAAATTCATTTTCTTTGCGAAATTTTCGCAATATTTAATGCTAAAAAATAATAAAAAATAAGCATAATATGCTATCTATCTATATAATAAAGAAGTAAGAAGAATATTGCTTGTGTTAGAATGTCGCTTAAAACTTATTCTCGATAAATCCAAGGACTACTACATATTATATCCTATTCATTATATCAAAATGTAATATTCTAGAAATGTAATTGATGGAATATAGTGAACGCAAACCATATTTTTGCTATTATAGTTCTATTTCCGCTTCCGGCTTCCGACGGGTCACTACAAAAATAATTTTTTAAACTTTTTTATAATAAATAAAGAACTCATTTACTACAACAGTAATAATATGTCATCTAACAATATTATATTTCTAAGAAACCCTAAAGAAACATGTATTTAATCATATTCACGGAAGGACCAAAAAACGTTTAATATATACTTGTTTTGTCAGTAATAACAGCGGTGAGTGATCTACTCAATAGAAAAATGAAAACATGAGTGCCATCGATATTGAATTGATAAATTGATTCCTCCATAGCCCTGCGTGTTATTCTTTGCTCAGCGAACAAGAAAAACATATATTAGATCAGCTTCATTTCGCGTTTTGTTATGATTCCAGTCACGTAAGGGAATATGCTTTCTCTATAATAATAGATATCAATAAATTAAGTGTCTTGTTTGTTTTATAAATTACGTTGTACCATTTCTTTCATCCGTCAAGGACTCAATAAAAACCCGACCCCCGACAATTGTATTATATCTTGACCGATTTTTATCAAACATAGCTAAGAACTCCGGACTAATTCACCTTTAAAAAAAAAGCTAAATCAAAATCGGTTCATCCTTTCAGGAGCTACGATGCCACAGACAGACACACACACACTCACAGACACGTCAAACTTATAATACCCCGTCGTTTTTGCGTCGGGGGTTAAAAATAGCTTAGAGAAAGAAAAAGCTACTCATTCCTTCGTATCCTGTGCTCTACACTCGTTTAATTACTAATCAGCAAATACAATATTAAAATAATTGGTATGCTGCAAAGGCGGTCGGTCACAGACTGCTAATGAATGTTGTTCATAGAAGATTTTATTTTGAATTATTATAAACTTATTGCAATCATTGCTTCGCATTCACCGAGTCCCGTATGTGATACACGTGTTCAGAAATTCAAGTGTACTCTTCGAAACTTATCACGATGGGCAAACTCCCGGGCGGAAGATACGCGGGAAACCATAGTGGTTAAATACAAAACAGTAGGTACTACTTACATTGAGTCAGAAGTTTTAGTAGAAAAATGCAACTGACTAAGCGTTGACCGTCTTCTATATTCTACGCAAATATCTACTGGATTATACTAATTTCTGACATTTAAGTGAATAGGAATAAGATATTGAACTTGAACTTTTAACGGATTTTATCTCATAATATTTATATTATGAAAAAAACTTTTATAAGAAGCTTTATTTCAATCTTCTTGATTTTCAATATTAAAAAAAAAAATTTTGATTACATATACGAATTCAGTCTTTACTAAAACGAATCCTAGAGTCATCGTTCTCAGATTGCCATCTAGGAAAAAGGCAAATATAGCTTTTACGTTCTTCAAATAAATATTTCTCTTTAAAACATGTTTCCTTGGATTTAAACGGATATTGAAAAAAAAAAACAAATTGGTCCTGCTGCTCCCGAGTTTTGCGCTTAGCAACACATTTGGTCAGTATTTTTTTATTTGTAAAGATAATTTAGTATGTTATTTAGTATTTGGCCGATGCACGGTATGCAATAGTTTATTTTTATAATATTTTATTGTAATATACTCACTCATAAAGGTGCTTTTTATTTACTTTTAAATATACACTTACGACGGCGGCAATAAACTCAGCAGTATATATTTCGTTGAACTTTAAAAAAAATGGATTCTAGAATTTCCGCTACTTTAATCTCACATAAAACTACCGGGTATTTTATTGAACATATCTACCGATATCACATTAGGTATAAAAATAATTTGTTTACGTAAAATTCTGTCTGTTCCACAAAATACACTCAGTTTTTTTATGAAATATATAAAACAAATTAAATCAAACCTCAAGAAATAATGAAATCGAAACTTATATTATATTTGTTCAAATTCCAATCTTAAGCCCCAAATTTAAGGTTAAAAATCGGTATGTAGACTGGGTTAATAAAACTGCACACGCCACCGAATACGTCTTCACTCATTTTGTATGGGTATCATAAATTTGACGAACGACGTAGCTCGCGACTGTACCTACCGATGAACCGGATTACACCAGGTGTTTCCGCTCAGGTGTCTGATCTCTTCGACTTGATTGTATTAGATTTGTAGGAGTGTGTGTTGAATGGCCCGTCATCTGGGTGCTCGTCAGAGAATGGCGTAAGTCATATTTCAGGGGAATTACGAGTTTATTTTATATTTTCACGTCTTGCTCTGTATGCCTATGTGCCAATCGAGGTGACTTATGTGCAAAAGATTTTTTAAATACCATATTAGATTAATAGACTGCTTCATTAGTCTAGTGGTCCCAAGCGCGACTGCTACGCTTGAGGTCCTGGGTTCGATTCCCAAGTCGAGCAAAGTATTATTGGATTTTTCTATGAAATTCTCAGTAGCAGCTCGGAGTCGGGATTTGTGCCCGGTTAATGGCAATAGGCTCGCCATTATTATATGGGACCTAAACATACCGATGAAGCATGGGTGTACAGCAGTACGCTTCTGCCTAACCCTTCGGGGAATACAGGCGTGATAATATGTTATGTATGTCTTTTTTATTGAAATCCAACCTCAAAAAGTCTGGACTGTACGTCCGAAACTATCATAGATATATTCAAATAACTACCTTTACGCCCACGGCGTCGCCCGCGTGAATGGAATATTTTTTCCCGTTTTTGCAACATTTTTCATTTATGTTCCGCTCCTGTTGGTCTTCGCGTGATGATATATAGCCTATAGCCTTCCTCGATAAATGGGCTATCTAACAGTGAAATAATTTTTCAAATCAGACCAGTAGTTCCTGAGATTAGCGCGTTCAAGCAAACAAACTCTTCAGCTTTATAATATAAAAAAAGTATAGATAAGTATAGATTTGACCGTATTCCAAAACCCATTAGTGCTTATAGCCTATAAATAACATGTTATTTTATCCCGAAAGGCTGAATAGATATAGGATACAAGAATAATTGCTGACTCAACCGTTATTGTATAGGGAAAATAGGAACATTCAATAACAGTTTTTATAAGCACAGAAAATATATAAACATACATACCATCACGCCTGTATTCCCCGAGGGGTTAGGCAGAGGTGTAGGTACTTAATGTACACCCACAACTCGCCGGTATGTTTTGGGTCCCATGTAATAGAGGGCGAGCCTATTGCCATTCACCGGGCACAAATCCAGACTCCGAGCTGCTACTGAGAATTTCATAGAAAAACTCAATAACACTTTGCTCGACCTGGGGATCGAACCCAAGACCTCTAGCGTAGCAGTCGCGATTGCGATCACTAGACCAACGAGGCAGTCAATAGGAAAATATATAAAAGGAATATATTTATATAGGACACATATTTATTTTTATGTGCAACCAGCTAACTGATGTACAATCATCAAAAACAATTTATATACAGACCGAACGACTTTTGCATTTTGACATGCGTTATAAATAATTATCAGTCATTATGTAGGCACATAACAGTGATGTACACAATCTTTGTCAAAATTTAAACATTGTAGCCGACCCATTCATGCTTGCATGTACTCATGCCAGCAGCTCAGATCAAATAACCGAAACTACGCCTTATCTTGTCAGTCGAGCTATCGAAAGCTCGACTGACAAGATAAGGCGTAGTTAACTAATACATGTGTGCGTGTAATTGTGTGTTGTACACGGCAAGGCGTAGTTTTAGCCGGCCTCACTTATTTGTTCGCAAAGTTCCATCTAAACTTTTTATTTGATCTGAGGCCAGCAGGCACGACTACAGCACAAAATACTACTGCCTTGAAAAGGAGACGGGCAGTTTGACCCCCCCGAGCGTTTCGACCCCAAAAGGCTCAAAAACATGGCCAGGTTCTTTCATGAAAGAAACTTTATCACACTGAGCGACAAGATATTTCATGAAAAGGTACTTTTAAGCAAGGCAGTATTTTGTCTAAAGTGGCTACGTACTAAATCCGGTACTATCTAAAACACGTAATGCTTGGCTCGGCTCCAAGTGATATTAGAACATTTTAGGAAGTCCCCGTGACAAATGTTCAAGATTATTTAAGTACCCACTTACTAAAAGCTGACATAACTTACTAAATATTTAGGCCTGTAATTATTTTTTTTCGTTTTGCTTTGATATTGTTATCATAGCAGATAGTAGTCTCAATTGACAATGTTGCCAGGATCGTCTATTTTACACTAAGTATTTGCTACGATAACGAATTTTAAGCAAAAGTATAAATACTCGTGACTGTCTCGTGAGTTACTGCCTCGTTGGTCTAGTAGTCCCAATCGCGACTGCTACGCTAGAGGTCTTGGGTTCGATCCCCAGGTCGAGCAAAGTGTTATTGAGTTTTTCTATGAAATTCTCAGTAGCAGCTCGGAGTCTGGATTTGTGCCCGGCGAGTGGCAATAGGCTCGCCCCCTATTACATGGGACCCAAACATACCGGCGAACTGTGGGTGTACATTAAGTACACCTCTGCCTAACCCTTCGGGGAATACAGGCGTGATGGTATGTATAAATACTCAGGTAGCAATAAATTATAGTTTATGTCGCATTACTACTGTCATGAGCCTAGAATGTGTTAATCGATCTAAAAACTTCTAAAAGGCAATTGAAAATTACATTTGGAGGCCAACCTTTAATCCACACAACAGAAATGCAACTACGACAAATATCATAAATTTTTTTTAATGTCCCGGAACGTCTCGCGGAGATTCGTTATTTAGTTCGTCATCAAACATTGTTAACCGTAACTGATCACCTTCTATTCGTGAAAATTAAGTCATTGAGGAAAGTCTGTCCGGTGTCCATTTCCGTTGTTATTCTAAGGATCCACTGGTGATAAAATTATTCGAAATAACAGTCCTATTGTAAAATTAAATTTATAAGAAGAATACTGAAAAAATAATTTAAATCCACTAATAAAGTTCAAAGATAAAGCATTTAAAGTGTTTGGTGGGGATTGAGAGATGTTTTGTCGCTTTCCCGCAAAAGATTATAGAAATTTTATGACATATCGGACTGTGACGTCACAAGCCGATATAGTGTACTCTGTATAGAAAAAAAAAAATCCTTATAACTTCCTTATTTTTGAACGAATTTTATTTATTGGCTCTAGTGTACTTATGTTAAGTAAGCAGTTTTATGAAACCATACAAAAATTACAGCTATTAATTTGCTGAATGACAAACTGACGTCAAAACAATTATTTAGTGGTCGATTCTTTAAGATTAGATAAGATAAGAACTTTATTTGCAATAAATATGGGTACAGACAGTTCTACAATAATGTCAAAATAGTGGCCACATATTATACCATACAATGATGTGCAAAAGAAAATTAAATTTATACCATATAGGTACAATATAAATGTCTTATTGCACTGACAGGGTGCAAGATGTAAAATTAAATTATTCTGCTTAGTTTAATTTAATAACAATCGACTCAAAATATATACTTTGTTCTTCAAAAATTAGAATTTAAAATAACAATAGATAACATGACTTATTTGTGAACATTTATGTGTAATGCAGTTACTAGTGACCTCGGTCCTCAGTACAACATGTTTTTGTAACATAATTTACACCTGGCTGCATTGTCGTCATGCTCCCTTAGATGTCATTGCTTGCGGTAGCGTCATTGGTCGGGTCACCCCCTTCCCTCTAAAATGGCGAGGGAGGTGATGGCTGATCCGTGCGTTATACTCGTGAACGGGTGCTGCTTGTGGTGACTGGTCGACTTGCTGGCTATCGTGTCTCAAATATTTTATTTTTTTATTTTTTTCCATTTACGAGTTGACTGAGTTGCCTTGTAGGTCATAGTTATCATGCATAGTATTATTATTAATATACACTGTACCATACAACATGTAAATGTGAGTACTATGTCGGTTTTAACTCGTATAACATTTATTTATATTAAAGATTTCTGAAAGTTTTGAGTATTTCCCATGACCTACGCAAATGTCTTGCTGATCTGGTATCGCTGTGCGTCGGGTCGTTGGGCTCCCTAAAAAATGGTTGAGCTACACGATGACTGATGTATGCGTTCCGTCAGTTAGGACAGGTCAACTCAAAGCTGGTATGGTTCTTTCTTCAAAAGGCCTGTTCAGATTTTGCCCTACATTGAACTCGCATATAATATAACTATTGTCTGGACTTTAAAAGAGACCATGATTCTCTAAGTTTGTTTCGACGTTTCTTCTCAGAGGTCGTCAGATAGGAAACGTCGACGCCATCTAGTTAAAAAAAATATGTAAAAAAACACGTCTAGTAAAAGTGTCTTAAAAGATCTATTTACAGAAATAAATATCATTTCATCATTTCATCGACTATATATTTATATTTTTATCAAAAAATAACACCTTATTTATTATATTTGTAATTTACGCTCTGTCAGGAACTCCTTAACAGAGTAATAACATTTATTTACCAGCCATTTGTATAATATACGCTTTAGTATTTTTTGTGGTAGATTTCTAATGTTTTCTGGTAGTTTATTATATATTCTAACAGTCATAGGATAGCAATTGCTGTGGAAATAATTACTTTTAATGTCTGGTAGTACTAATTTACTTGGATATCTTTTAGAACCTAAGTGTTTACAATAACAACTTATGGGGGAAGCCTTTGGTAAAAATTCTGTCCATCTGAAGTTCAGTGTCGCGTGCGCCGGGTATTAGTCCAGATATGAGTATACGATCTTGTGTTTTTCGGCGTGATTTACGAGGGAAAAGTTGTTGATTAACTGTTAATTCTTCTTAGAAGATTAACGAAATTATTATGTTACTTACGCGCTGGGTATGTGTTGAATATTTTATGGTGTTCTCATGTAAGTGAATTTAATTATTTATAGGAATAATTAATATGTGCGTTGCACCTTTAGGCGTAATTTTAACAGCATTGGTTTAAATCTTAAAATTATCACGCGCTTAAATGGTGAAGGAAAACATCGTTAAGAAACTAGCATGCCTGAGATATTTCTCGACAGTGCGTGAATTCTGCCAACCTCACTAGGTCTGCGTGGTGGATTATGATATGGCACTACAAAGGGTTGATGATGAATTTTAATCCATGCTGATTAAAACCATAGAATGCAACCCAGCTATCCCGTAGAATCCCATAGGCTTTAATGAAAATCAAATTCTAAATCTACAATCAACAAAACATGAATTCACCCTTTCTCCAAAGCAATATTCCCAAAACCAATGTCTACAATCCACCTTCACAAATCAGAGGAAATTATCTGCGTATCCAAGGTGCTAATATGTAAATGTGAGATGCCAAATCCCGGGATTCCCGGGGTTCACGGGATCCGTCGACGCGGGACAAACAGAATAACGTATAGCGGCTCAACTGGATCCCGGGATCACGATCCACGCGTCTGCTGTATTCTTATTCTGTGAATGTTGGTTTATTTACATGTTTGAATTTCGAACGTAGGTTAAAGGGATTTGAAATAAAATTTTGATTTAAAAACAGGTTTTAAGTAAATTCAGAAAAGGTCGAAGGCTTTTTTGTGGTACGTTCTTCGTGGTATCTTTGCTGATTTTATGTGATAAACTTTTTAACATACCATTATCACGCCTTTATTGAGGCAGAGGTGTACTAATGTACCGCCACAGGTCACATGTACTAGGGGGCGAGCCTATTGCCATTAACCGGGCACAAATCCAGACTCCGAGTTGCTACTGAGAATTTCATAGAACAACCCAATTACACTTTGCTCGACCTGGGGATCGAACCCAGGACCTCTGGCGTAGCAGACGCGTTTAGGACCACTAGATTAATGAGGCAGTGATAATATACTTTTTACGGAGATACATACATACACTCACGCCTTTTTCCCACAGGGGTAGACAGAAACTACTACTGCTTTTTAAATACTTAATTAATATTTTAATTTTAATCATTCAAACATAATAAATAATAATTGGACACATACAATTTGGGTCAGTTCAGAAGAACCTGTAAAAAAAACAGACTTCTAAGTCTTTCCCACATAAGTACTTACCTACGAATTTTATCGCAGTATTTATCTTATAATCTATTTGGGATCGGAAGCCTGTTTAATATATCAATATCGACCAATCCCTCAACCGCTATTAAAAGCATTTCTGAATATTAAATAATCATGCTACTCAAACACTTTAAAATTACCTACTCATCCTTAAATTATAAAAAAAAAACACCAGCAAATTTCCCGGAAAAAAGAGCGCTCGCTTTCACCAGACTTCCATCTTTCATCGGCAAATATCTAGACTATATATCGAGATATTTAATTTTGCTTGCGTTCAATTTGGAGCAAAAAATGCTTTCACAGATGGTTCGGAAAGTATAATCAATCAGTATCAAGCGAATTCGCGGAATCATTATGAAAACTGTTTATTACTGGTATTACAGTGAATAGCGGTTATCGTTCTTTCGGCAGAGTAAATAAATAAGAATATAAGAGTAAATAATAATAATTCTTTTACATATACATGTGCCTACGATATTATACTAATTCGGATTGGAATAAAAAATAACTGATGTCACGTACAGTTTATTCGAAATAAGTAAGCCGATCGGAAGTTCTTCTTCTTCTTCTTCAAGTGCCTCTCCAGTTAATGGAGGTTGGCAGTCAGCTCCGCATACTTGATCCTGTCCCGAGCAATGCGAAAGAGTTCGACGGCACTCCGAATTCCGGTCCATTCCCTGATGTTCCTCAACCAAGACTTTTTTCTGCTCCCGGGCTTCCTTTTTCCGGCAACTTTTCCCATCATAATAAGTTGCAGGAGCTCATATCTGCCGTGCCTAAGCACATGCCCCAGGTATGCAACTTTGCGCTGTTTGACGGTTTTCAAAAGTTTGCGATTCTGGTGAACCCGACGTAGTACTTCCTCGTTGGTTACTTTTTGTGTCCAGGATATAGACATCATCCGTCTGTAGGCCCACATTTCGAAAGCTTCTATTCGTTTCCTGAGATCTTCCTTTATAGTCCAAGCCTCACATCCGTACAGAAGTATAGGCCAGATGTAACACTGAAGCAGGCGAACCCGAAGTGGGATTCTGAGATTTCGATTGCAGAGTACCTTTTTCATTTTTCCAAAGGCACTGCGCGCGATTTCAATTCGCGTTTTGATCTCTACATCGCTATCCCAGTTTTGCATAAGCCAGGTTCCGAGGTACTTGTATTTCTTCACCTGCTCCAGCTTTTGGCCTGCCACGAATATGCTTGGTTGGAGATTTGGATCGTTGGAAATGGTCATGAACTTTGTTTTGGATACATTCATATTGAGGCCAGCTTTAACACTACACTCGTTAACTCGATCGACAATTTTCTGTAGATCAGCTTCTGAAGACGCAATGAGAACTGTGTCGTCGGCATATCTCAAGTTGTTGATGAGACGTCCATTCACCTTAACGCCACAATCTAGTTCTTCCAGAGCTTCTGCCATGATTGCTTCCGAGTAAATGTTAAATAGAGTTGGCGATAAAATGCAACCCTGTCGCACCCCCCTTTTGATGTCGATCTCTTTAGATTCCTCCCCTTCAATTCTGACAGTAGCACGTTGGTTCCAGTACAGGTTCTGTAGTACTCGAATGTCTTTCTCGTCCAATCCGATATCACTGAGGAGTCTAATTAGACGGTTATGCTGAACTCTGTCGAACGCTTTCTCATAATCTATGAAGCATAGAAAGACGTCCTGCTGCATGTCTCTACATTTTTGCACCAAAACCTGTACTGCAAACAAGGCCTCTCTCGTGCCCACTCCGGCGCGGAATCCAAATTGGCTATCGCTAAGTTGTTCATCACATTTTGTCTTAATGCGTTCGTGAATTAATGAGAGAAAAAGCTTCAGGACTTGGCTCATTAGGCTTATCGTTCGAAACTCTTTACATTTATTAGCGTTTTTCTTTTTGGGTAGTGTGACAAAAGTAGATTTCAGCCAGTCCTCCGGTATGTGACCCGTTTTGTAAATGAGGTTGAATAGGTTCAATAGTATGGCAAGGTATTCTTCATCAATAAGTTTCAGAATCTCTATGTGGACATCGTCTGGTCCAGCAGCTTTTCCAGTTTTAGCTCTCCGCATCATTTTTACAACTTCTTCTTTTAAGAATAAATGGGTGTCATCAGTTTGGCAAGCAACTGTGGATGCGTCAGGGATTGCCACATTGCCAGTCCTAGAATCGTCTGCAAATAGACCTTCAATGTATTGTTCCCATAGTGTTTTCTTCTTGGCGTTATCCAAAATGGGCAAGTTGTTTTCATCCACTAATTGATGATGTGTGTGTTTTCTTTGTCCAATCATTAACTTGATTTCTTTATGCAAATTGAATGCGTCATGTTTTGCGTGAAGATTCTCTACATATTCACATCTTTTCTCGTACCAGGAATTTCGGGCAAATCGCACTTCCCTCCGTATTTTCTTGTCCAAGCTATTATATTTCTCTAAATCTGTGGTTTTGTAAAGTCGCCGTTCTTCCATAAGTTTATAAATTTTATCAGTCATCCAATTTTGCTTCCCTTCCCAATTTCTAGGCCTAAGAAAATTTCTACTTATTTCAGAAACCTTGCTCTTTAAATCATGCCATGTATCTTCCACAGTTTCTGGTATCCTTCTCCCATCACACAATGCCCACTCATTTATCTCCTCCACCACTTTAGCTCTTATTTTCTCGTCATGAATTAATCTAATGTCAATTTCGGTCTTCTGTTTTTTCTTAATTTTCTTAAGTGTGCATGACAAGTCAGCAACTACGGGGTTGTGGTCAGACCTTATATCAGACCCAGGATAAGTCTTCACGCTCTTAAAGCAGTTCTAAAACGACTGTTCACCATAATGAAATCAATTTGATTTCTTATAATATGGTCAGGTTTGTGTCTAGGCGAAGTCCAGGTATACAGTCTTCTCGGCGGTAGTTGGAAAAATGTGTTCATAATGACAAGGTCCTTATCTTGGCAAAATTCTACTAGCATGTCGCCCCTGTCATTCCTTTCCCCTAGGCCAAATTTGCCTACGACTCCTTGAACTTCCCCCTCTCCTACCTTAGCATTTAGATCCCCCATAACTATATTGATTTCGTGCTTCTTAGTGCTGTCCATTAGCTGCCCCACTTCCTTATAAAAATCTTCCATTTCCTGAGGCGTTCCATCTTGAGTTGGTGCATAGACCTGGATGACATTTATGTTTCTTGGTTCGATCGGAAGTTAGCCGTTCCGAACTACCGCGGTGATAAAATCGTTTAATTAAGTGTTTTAATACATTAATATCGGAATTAGTAAACAAAATAATTAGAAATATGAAACATATACGACTCTACTATCTTTTTGTATTTTTTAGGCATTTTCCATGCAAAGATTACTAAGTTATTTTAGTGAAGGAAAAATACGACCGCGGGCAGGATTCGAACCTGCGTCTTCTGGTTAAGTACACCAGACGCTATGACCGCTAAGCCACCGCGACCCCCACCCGCCATGTCGAAATTTGCCTTCACATTTTAATTTACGTCTTTGAGGCGACGTCAGTGACATCTGTTGAAAATGTGATTCTCAACCGACATGACATGCTTTACAGCAAGTACGATGTCGTACGATGCCACCTTACCTTTTAACTATCTTTTTTATTTATTTATTTATTTATTTATTTATTTATATATACTTTATTGTACACCAATAAAATCACAAATATATAGGACACAGTTGTTCATAAAAACATACAATGGGCGGCCTTATCGCAGACTGCGATTTCTTCCAGGCAACCTTGGTATGGACATATCGGTACAGAACAAAAATAAATGGGGTTGACAATGGTGCAGTATTACAGTAAAACTTAAATTTAATTTAATATAATAATAGTATAGTAATAATATATACATATATATATATATATATCTACCATAAATATTAAATAATTATAATATACCTATAATATATACATAAATAGCATTAAATATTACAATACAAGTTAAAGCGACAAATAATGTTCCTTCACAAGCTTTTTGAACATTGGCAGCGATTGCGCACGCCTAATGGGCACTGGCAACGCATTCCACAAACGGGCAGCCTGCACTGAGAAGGACTTGTCGTAGAAAGTTGTGGAATGCATAGGCATTTTGAGTCTCAAGTTATCCGATGACCGTAAAAATCGAGTGTGAGAGTCACCAAGGAACTCAAAACGTTTTTTAAGATAAAAGGGGGAAGAAGGCAGGAAAAGCACATTGTAAAGTAGGGAGAGAATATGAGCATTCCGACGAAGGCGAATTGGCAACCACTTGAGTTTGACTCGGAAATTTGAAACATGGTCATATTTGCGTAAACCGAATATGAACCTTATACAAAAATTTTGGAGACGCTCAAGTTTATCGAGTTGCTCTTCTGTAAGGTCAAGATAGCTGACATCAGCATAATCAAGGATGGGAAGAAGGAGTGTTTGAGCAAGCGCAACTTTGGTCGTAGTAGGCAAGAAATTGCGTAGTCTTTTCAGACTCGCAGCAGATGCATACAACTTACGACTGACTTCCTGTAATTGAGCGGTCCAGGAAAAATGTTTATCAATATAAATCCCCAAATTTTTTACTTTATCACTAAAAGGAATTACTACATTGTCAAAGGAAACTTGGGGAAGAGTTGACCAGTCAATTCGAGAAACGGTTCTGGAGCTGCCCACTACAATAACCTGAGTCTTCGAGGGGTTAACCATAAGTCCATACCTCTTACTCCAGTCGCCAATACAAGCTAGGTCTTGATTTATTGTGTCAACTGCTTGCGACAGGCTTCCTAAGGGAGCCCGGCAGTAAATCTGCAGATCATCAGCATAAAGATGGTAGGAAGAAAGTAGTTGTTTGGAAATAGAGTTTATAAAAACTGCGAAAAGTAGAGGAGATAGAACGCCACCCTGTGGTACGCCGGCAGAGGTATTGCTCCATGAAGAAAGAGCTTCTTCAATGCATATGCGTTGCCGTCGACCAAACAGGTAACTACGAAACCAGTCAGTCACCGATGGAGATATGTTAATAGAGCGCAGAATACCGAGCAGAATTTCGAAATCAACGGTGTTGAAGGCATTACTAAAATCCAGTAATGCCATTACCGTTAGATTACCGATTTCCATGCTTGATCTGATATCGTCCGTAACATTGACAAGGGCTGTGCTTGTGCTATGACCTGGGCGAAAACCGGATTGAAAGGGATTAAGGAGATTGTACGTGGAGAGGAAAGTGCTTAATTGATTATATATTAGCCGTTCGAGGACTTTGGATAAGAATGGTAAAATGGATATGGGACGATATTCAGAAAAGGATGCTGGGTTAGGTTTTTTTGGCAGTGGGATGATTTTCGCATCTTTCCATGCACATGGGAAGACGCCACTAGTTAAGGAAAAATTTAGGATGTGGCAGATAACAGGAAGGATAATATCAAGCACTGGGAGAATCATGTTACGGCTGACACAGTCACTACCAACTGCGTTGGAGGTAATGGATTCTACGCTCTTTTTAACATCACATGCGGAGAAAAGACTAAAAGTAAACGGGGGATAACTGGGCGCCGGTTGAGCTGAAAGATGATTCAAAGTTGTGAGTTTAGTAGTCTTATCGAGATTAGACGAAGAGGTAAAATGTAGATTTAATGAGTTTATATGTAAATCTTTTGGGATAGTTTCTTGACGAGATTTCCCGACACCCATAGATCTAAGAAATTTCCAGACTTTTGCTGGGTCTCCGTTTTGAACAGAGTTATGGATATGTTGGCGTTGAGCATTCCTACACATCTTATTGCAATGGTTGCGAATTGAGGCATATCTCTCCCTGCTAAAATCCGACGGTCGACTCTTATACTTAGATTTTGACACCACTTTCCTGTGCATCAATGTTTTTAATTCGTCAGTAAGCCATGGCGCTGGCAAATGTTTCACTTTAACTGCTCGCACTGGCGCGTGACGGTCGTATAGATTCACGAGCGCAGTTGTAAAGAAATTTACTTGCTCGTCGACTGAAGAAGAGGAAAAGAGCGGTGACCAGTCTATTGCGTTGGCATCCTCGTGAAGGTCGCTAATATTAATCGCACCAAAGTTGCGTTGCATTAGAGTTTTAACTTTTAACTTAGGACAACGAATTTTGTAAGAAAGAAAGACGAGATCATGATAGGAAAATGCGTCGGCCGAGCATTGACCATGCTTAGCTACACGATTAGGAGAAGAAACAATAATTAGGTCAAGTAGTGATGGATTAGAATTGGGAAAATGATGAGTAGCATTAAGCGGAAGGATGGACAGATTACTGGATTCTATTATGGAGCATAGGGAAGAAGAACGATAGTCTTGTTTAAGGAGACATGTATTAAAGTCACCCATGATTATGCTATGACTGTAAGAAGGGATTAACATCTCTAAGATGCTTTCAAAAGAGGAGAAGAAGTTAACACGTAAAGAAGGACAATAATACACACCAAGAAGTAATTTTGAGTGATTCAATTCGACTTCTAGAAATAGATGCTCACCAGCGTTTGGCGGTGGTGGCTGTGCTGAAATATTAATGACAGAGAAAGGAATGTTTGTTCGGAGGTATATGGCAACACCACCACCACCACCAATTGTGCGGTCATTTCTAATTAGTTGAAAACCGGGCAATGTGTAAGAAGTTGAAAGAAGACATGGTTTAAGCCACGACTCTGAAATAAGAATAGCATGAATATGTTTACAGTCAAAACTTGCCAGCATATCGGGAAAATGGGCCGGAATGCCCTGAGCATTTATATGAATGACGTTAAAATTCTTAGGAACATCGGAAAACTGAGCTGTGAGTGTGTCGGCTAGTGAAGGGATACTAGAGAAACTATGATCGCTGCTTGTTAAGGAATAAAAACTATCTTCGTCGCTACCAGATTCTATAGACATAATAATATATAAATAAAAAAAAAAAAATAAAAAAAAAAAATATATATAAACTTATTAATATAAAATTATACTTATAAACTTTCAATATATGTGAGTACACTGCCGATGTAGTGCACAATTAAACAGAGAAGTTATAAGAAATTTGAAAAATGTTAGGGACAAACTAAACAAATTAATAGACTAGGCAGTCCGAGTAAAATAAAATAAAACTAAATAAAATTAACAAACAAAAAAAAAAAACAAAAAAAAAATACAATTAAATTTAAAATTTTACACATGTATTATATTATTTTGACGTCCCATTCTGCATGATTTGGAACGTTCGCCATTTAATTATTTGGAAGCTGTCAATGTCACATATTTCAAACAAGTGAATGCAAGTGTCAGTGAGTGTGACACTTGTGACAAACTGACAGCGTCAGACGTCAGTTCGATGCAAATTGTAAATTTACAAACTTGCAAAACGAGTTTTACTATAAAGTTTGTACGACGATGGACTTATACTTAAAAATCATAAATACGAATGGCGGTATACACACAAAATGTGACGACAAATAACAAATAAAATTACCCGGACATTGCCTTCAGATCACATTGATGGAGAAGATTATTTTCTCACAGCCGCTGCACGTTTTGTCTTCGTGTTCGTGGTTATCTTCGCTACAGCAGCCGGTAATGGATTGGGCTGGGCGGGTTCCGACGCTACATTATCCAATTCGGCGAGTGTTTCTATACGCTGTCGCCTACCATCAGGGCCAAGAACAAATACGTAGCCCGCCTTGGTCCAACTTTTGGCTACGCCAAACTTTTCTCTGGCTGCCAAGAGTACGTCGTGGCGACCTTTAGTCAGAAACTCCGACACAGTGATGCCTGATCCCTTCAATTTTGCTTTGGAGAACCAAATTTCATCACGGATAGCCAGACTCCCTAGTTTGAATAAAATGGGTCTGGTCTTGTGAGGCACTGCTCTTCCCATCCGATGACAACGACTTATGTTGGTTTGAGCAAAGTCACTCAACATCAGCCTATTCTGAATAATGTCAGCGAGAACTTTAGAAGTATCCTCATTCTTTTCTTCGGTGATTCCATGAATCAGAAGGATCTTTCTACGACTCCGCATCTCCAAGGTGTCAACGCCACGAGCAAGTATCTCCACCTGTTTTTGAAGACTACTGAGAGCCTGCGTAATGAATTTCCGGAACACTGTAAAATCCGCTGCCAAGCTTGAAGTGGTGCTGGGTGTAGACGGGGCCTTCAACAGCTCTCCTTCAAATTCTGCCATTCTTGAGTTGAACATCTCAGTAAGCTCAGTGAGTGTATTCTTGAGTGAATCCATTGTGCTTGTGTTAACCAGTGAGCAATCAAAAATTAAGGAGATAGAGATAGGATAGCACTGTATCAGCAGGTAAATAGTATCAACTCTTAAAAATTATCATTAAATATTGTAAATGTGAATAAGAATTAATAAATATTAAATTTAAATACAGAGTAACGTTTTTTGTGTTCACCTTGCAACTACCCACCCCAGAAAAAAAGTTTTTTTTCTGGGGTGCTTTTTGTATTTTTTAGGCATTTTCCATGCAAAGATTACTAAGTTATTTTAGTGAAGCTAAGCGGGTGGGGGTCGCGGTGGCTTAGCGGTCATAGCGTCTGGTGTACTTAACCAGAAGACGCAGGTTCGAATCCTGCCCGCGGTCGTATTTTTCCTTCACTAAAATAACTTAGTAATCTTTGCATGGAAAATGCCTAAAAAATACAAAAAGATAGTTAAAAGGTAAGGTGGCATCGTACGACATCGTACTTGCTGTAAAGCATGTCATGTCGGTTGAGAATCACATTTTCAACAGATGTCACTGACGTCGCCTCAAAGACGTAAATTAAAAATGTGAAGGCAAATTTCGACATGGCGGGTGGGGGTCGCGGTGGCTTAGCGGTCATAGCGTCTGGTGTACTTAACCAGAAGACGCAGGTTCGAATCCTGCCCGCGGTCGTATTTTTCCTTCACTAAAATAACTTAATATACGACTCTAATTATCTTTACACCGACTCTTTCTATTAAAATTTACCACTTCTAAACCACTTGCAGAAAACTTCCGATCGGCTTACTTATTTCGAACAAACTGTAAATTAACTTCGGCTTTTATTTTTCGTCTTCTCGTCTTAAATCACAACGTCATCTTAGTTCGTCCTTTTTCTCTCTTAATGTCAACTGTCATCTGTCACTTTTTATATTTTTAATTCATTCAGGTCATCAAATCGTACATACATAACATTCATTCGTTCGCTTAATGGCTGAGGCGTAGGACTTGCGATCATGTGGTTGCCAGTTTGAAACCCGCCCATTGCAGTACCGTCGTGAACCCACTCGTAACACAAGCATTCAACTTAGAACGAGCGAGTTACCAAGAATACTAGTCGTACTACGACGCCCTAGCCATTAGGCTACCGCCGCTCAAATTTTAAAGATGGTAGATATAATAATACAAACAATACCTACATAAAAAAAGTTGAAAAACATAATTATCCAACCTCCTTGATTGCCTCATTAGTCTAGTGGTCCTAAGCGCGACTGTTACGCTAGGGGTCCTGGCTTAGCTTCCCAAGACGAGCAGTGTTATTGGGTTTCTCTATGAAATTCTCAGTAGCAGTTCGGAGTCTAGATTTGTGACCGGTTAATAGCAATAGGCTTGCCTTCATGGCATCTAATCATACTGACGAACTGAGTGTATACATTGCATACATTAATACACCTCTGCTTAACCCTTCAGGGAATATAGGCGTGATGGTATGCTTATAATATCCAAGCCATATCAGTGCACATCTGGACATCAATCTCCAAAAACGACCGAGCATGTAAACACACTAATGTGTCCTTATAAGCACAATGTTGACATGTTTTTGTATGACATAACTACTTCAGTAACATTACATATAAATAAGTTTACACTATGTAGGTCGCTTATCACTGTACGACCTCGGTATCTCGTTACCAATTATGTCATAGTGCAATGCCCCGAGATTTGCGAATGTGAGGTCACAGAATAACTTATCTAGTATAATCTGTTGCCAGCAGTTTTCCCGCATCCCAAAGAACTTTTTGAGAGAAAAGCTAGCCTATGTCGTCCTCTAAGGTCCAATCTATACCTATCTTTACCAAAATTCATCAAAATCGGTTATATGTAGTAAGACTTAGCATAATTACTTTTACTCTCCTAAAAATCGAATTTATGCCATTTATATATGAATTTGCATTATCTTAAAATGTGTACGCCCTTCATATTTTTAAAAAGTTCACATCAGCAGCGTTTCAGAATATTAAACCAGACATTACTTACTTAATAATTAAACATAACTTTGTTTTTCTGCTTCAACCAATATGCAAATGGAATGCTTTATCAGATTTGTAAAATTTTACTTCGTAAAATGAAATGTAACTACACAGAACTTAGCTATGAGTTTGTCTGGATAAGTTGGTACCTCGAAATTGCTAAATTTTGTCGCTTAGAGATAGGCAGATATACATTACTATGTGTTTCTACCTAACCCAAAGTAAGCAGGTGTGAAATATATGTTGTATATGCAGTTTGAAAGGTAATATCATCATGGACTCATTCACTGTCCCACTGGTGGGCACGGGTTTCCCCTCAGGGTGAGAGAGAAGCAAGGCTATTGTCCACCACACCTGCGGGTGGCAGACTTCACACACCCTCGAGAAAATCTCTCAGGATTTCCTCACGATGTTTTCCTTAAGCTTTTTAAGTGAGTGATAATTAATTATGATTCGCCCATAATTACGAAAAGGCAAAGGCTTGTGCCTTGTATTTAGACTCGAGATCTTTGACTTGGCAGTTCAATGGTCATGTCAATAGGTTATACTGCTCCAGGTTATACAGCTAATGGTATTAAAAGAAAGAGGAAACGTTACATATGATATCTCAAGAAGAAAGAGATAAGGTAAGTCTCAAAGAGAAACGTGCAATAATTCTTCTGAATTTGCGAAGCTTAAGGATCATGAGATTCTTCTGCGAAACATATTTGATTTAACAAGACGCGAATTTTTGATTTCTGATATCCGGAACGATTCCTTAGCGCGAAGAAAAAATTTTAAAAAGATATTTCTGTTTATTCTGATAAATTCATACTATAAGGACAATAGGACCTAACAATTCCTTCGCCCGTAACCTTTGTTGAGAGTGGACGTGTGTTTGGCTTCTATTATATTTTATTAAAAGTATAAACACGAGTCTCAGCATTATCTTGGGAGTGCTAAGGAACAAAATCCAATACTTAAGTGTACACTGCTGCTACGACCAATATTGGCCACGCCTCCGTGAGTGACAAGGAGAATATCCATAATTGCTCTCCCGCTCGAGCTGCGCGACCGCTGGTTTGTTTCTGCAGACCCGACCGTGTGACGTGTGCGCAGCCCTCGCGCTACAAGGACTTTCACCGTTAATACAGTGAGTTAAGTTTTACATCACTTCGCCTACACTACTTCATTATGTCTCGTATGCAGAGGACTCCGCCGTCTACCCTCGCTGGCGCTACAAACACTGCGTCTGACTCAGATAATGCCTTATCTGCTACTGACATAGAAAATATCAACACTACTATGCGTCATAAGCGCCCACGCCCGGAGTCTTCTCCTACAAAAAACGAGTTCGAAGCTTTTAAGCACGAAGTATTGCAAATGTTAAAGACATGGAAAAATGAGCAAGAGATGCACTTCATGAAATTCATGACTGAACAAAATTCATCTATGTCAAAACTAGTTTCAGAAATCGCAGAGCTCAAACGGCAAAACATTGATATCCAGAAGTCTAACATGGAAATTGAAAAAAGTATCGTCTTTATAAACGGACAGTATGATGAAATGTTCAAACGCATCGAGGCGTTACAAAAAGAAAATCGGACATATAAATACAACATTCAATTGCTAGAGGCAAAAACTCAAGACCTTCAACAATTATCCCGATCGTCTAGTGTTGAAATCCGCAATGTTCCACAAACCAAACAAACTGAGTCTTCTGTGGATTTAACTGATGTTGTCACAAGGGTGGGATTGGCATTTGATATGAACATTAATAAAACCCACATACGTGATATATACCGCCTTCCTGGGAAACCGGGAGCAAACAGGCCAATTGTCACTGAATTCGCCTGCGTTCAAATAAAACATCAATTCCTCAGTCTTGCGAAAGAATTTAATAGGAAACATTCAAAGGAAGACCGACTAAACACGCAGAAGATTGGTCTAACTGGTGACCGACGCCCGATATTTGTTGCTGAATATCTCCCAGCCAGTTCGAGAAAGCTCTTTTTCGCTACAAGGGAATATGCAAAGCTCAACAGCTATAAGTTTTGCTGGGCCACAAATGGTAACATATTCCTCCGGAAAACTGAAGGTGCCAAGCAGATTCTAATCAAATCGGAGCAGACCTTACGAGATATAGAAATTCAACAACAATGACTTTTTAACATAATAGTGATAACCCGTTATAATTTTGTTACTTTATTCTTAAAAATCACACTTTTTATACTCACACACCAATACACACATAAATTATGCATTTACTTATTACTAGTGAGCTTACTGAGTTCTATGAACAGGTTTCCTTATACACCACATGCAAATGTCAATCTCTTATCTCAAATATGTTGCTATAAATTACTAAATGCCTGTTTGGAATACCTATTACTACGAAACTTAACTAATGTTTGCAACGAACAGTTTAGGTACCTGGTATGGTTTAACATATCTTCACAAAAATGACTAATCTTAATATAGTTAGTCAAGAAATTGACTCACTTACTGTTTCTCAATCATACAAGTGCCAACCGGAAAATTGCCTGGAATATCTCACACATCTGACCAAGGGGTTAAAAATACTACATTTCAATATTCGTAGCGTGGGTAAAAATTTTGAGGAAGTCCTATCATTCATGGAGCTTACCGGTTTTCACTGCGATGTCCTTGTATTGACCGAATGTTGGCTAAGCAAAATATCGCACCTACCAACTATAGATCGATATATCTCTTTTTATACCAAAAATATATATAACCAAAACGACGGCTGTGCCATATATATTAAGTCATCCATTAAATGTAATGTTATAGAGCCGCAGTTTGTCGATGCAAACTGCCTACTTTGTCGTATAGATGACATCTCCATAGTAATTCTCTATCGGTCTCCTTCTTATAAAAATATCAGCAATTTTATACATAGTTTAAATGACGTGCTCAAGGCATCCACACAAACTGTAGTTTTAATCGGTGACATGAATATCGACATAAAGCCCGGTAATAACGATAAAAATTCGGATGAGTACCTGTCCTGCGCTGCTTCACATGGACTTCTCCCAGCCCATTATTTTCCCACGCGTGGCACAAATTGCTTGGATCATGTACTTTTAAAAACCAATCTTTCCGCCACAACAATAGTAATTGAGACATACATAACTGACCACGAACCTGTATTATTATTTCTACAAACCGATAAAAAATACCTTAACTTACCCCGATATAAAACCTTAACTAACTACAATCTTGTCACAGATGACATAATTAACTACGATTGGTCCCCTCTCTTTACTATTAATGATCCAAACAAAGCGGCAGAAACACTAATAAATAATATTTCGACTATAATAAAAAAACACACTCAGATATATACGGTACCTAGGAAGAAAAGATGTCTTAAACCCTGGATCACACCAGGACTGCTGCGATGTATTCGACATCGTGATCGCATGCATTCTAAATTAAAAAAAACAAATAATGATGAAATATTAAGAATCTCGTATACTAGGTACCGAAATTTTTGCAATTCCCTCTTAAGGAAACTAAAACAGGCATACGAAAAAGAAGAATTTTCCAAGGCAAAAAATAACCCAAAGGCAACATGGGATGTGATAAAAAAAGTCTCCGACACACAATTAGGCCATATACCCCCCACCGAACTTTTGCATCTTTGCCATACTACAGAATCCTCACTAAATTTAGTTAATGAACACTTCTCCAACATTGGTAAAAAGCTGGCTACGAAAATACCTGTGCCTCCCACAAGTATCTCATTTCCGACGTCTTCGTCAAACTCAAGTGGTTCCATGGTTCTTCTTGAAACAACCGACACAGATGTTGAGGCCATTATATTAAATCTTAAAACCGACTGTGCTATGGGCTGGGATGGTATACCCACTAAGATAATTAAAAGTGCGAGGAAAGTATTGGTCCCACTTATTACGCACGTCTGTAATTTATCAATATCTAGTGGTACTTTCCCGGATGTTTTCAAGAAGGCTGTGGTTCACCCTGTTTACAAGGCAGGGCGCAGAGACGATGTCAACAACTACCGACCTATCTCGATACTCCCAACTATGTCGAAAATACTTGAACGTATTTTGAATAAAAGTCTTGTTCGATACCTCGATGCAAACAGTGTTCTAGCCAATAACCAATTTGGTTTCAGAACAAATATGAGTACCGAGGATGCTGTTTTGGCTTTATCACAATGCGCAGTGAGATCCCTTGACTGCAAAGGTCGGACCCTGGGTATTTTTCTCGATTTGTCGAAAGCGTTTGACACCGTTTCTGCGCCGGTCTTATTGAGTAAAATGGAGGCCATCGGAATCCGGGGTCTCGTCTTGAGTATCTTCAAAGATTACTTGAGAAATCGAACTCAGATCATCAAGATCGGGAAATGTGTGAGTGGCGAGCTTCCTATCTCATATGGCGTTCCTCAGGGTAGTATTTTAGGGCCCACCCTTTTCCTCATTTATATAAATGACTTATGTAAACTCCCCATAGAACATTGTAAAATTTTTACTTATGCCGATGATACAGCTTTGGTAATTGAGGGTAAGGATTGGGCCGAATGCTATCGTCATGCTGAGTTAGCTCTTCAATGTGTTATGCAATGGATGACCTGCAACTTACTCACATTAAATATCAACAAAACTGTTTATGTACCCTTTGCCATCAGATCGAATCTTTGCCCACCACACCACCTCACTCTCAAAGCTCATACTTGCTCATCTCGGACTGACTGTAACTGTTTGACAATAGATAAAGCCCCTAGTGTTAAGTATCTGGGAGTACACATAGACCAACATCTTAACTGGCATCAACACATTGATATACTCTCTGGTAGGACACGCAAATTGATCTATATCTTCAAAAAACTGCGCAAATCTGCGGACAGTGACACTCTCAAAATGGTTTACCTTGCCCTGGGGCAATCTATTTTGTCCTATTGTACTCCTGTTTGGGGAGGAGCTACAGAAAATGCTTTCATCCGACTGGAGCGAGCGCAGAGAGCTGTTTTAAAAGTAATGTTATTTCGGCCTATTAGACATCCCACAAAACTACTGTATGCTGAATGCCAACTACTTACAGTAAGACAGCTCTATGTGCTTCACTCTATGATCCGAAAGCATTCGAATCGGCCTCTTACACGCCCTGCCGGCAGACTGAAACACAAGGTTTTTCCTTTAGTACCACAAAAAACTTCGTTTGCTAAAAGACAATTCCATGCTAATAGTTCAAAATTATATAATTACTTGAATAAAAGACTAGATTTATTCGGTAAAAGTAAGTACCAATGTAAAGCTATTTTAAAAGAATATCTTCTTACACAAAATTACCAGAATACTGAGGATCTAATACTTGGACGCTCTGGATAATATTCTAATGTAATTTTAGAAGCTTTAGGCTACAATTGCAAGGTGTATAACAAGTAATCTCACGAAAGTACAAACACACACACACACACACATACACGAACACACACACACAGACACACACACGCACACACACAGACACACACACACACGCACACACACAGACACACGCACACATAATCTTTTTATTTTATATGTATTCTGTTTCTGGTCAAATAAAAACAACTATCCTTATAATAAATTCTGTAATGAGGGCACTGACTTCTGTAATACAGGTTTACACCTAGTTCAGAGGTCAGAGTTTTACTACTATTGTATGTACTATAATTAAGGCCTAAATGTTTTTACCATGTACAATTATTGAGTAATAAAGATTATTATTATATTATTATTATTATAATTATTGATGATAATTATCTGAATAAGGATGAATTAAAGCCGAATTACCGGGAACCGCTAAACCAGAGCTATTTAATCCCAATTAGCTGTTATTAACTTGAACTCTAATTAATTACGTTTAAATTGTAGGTAACAACTGAAAACACTAATCAAATGCTTTGCTCATTATAAATGATTTATGGACATATAATTCACTAATACTTAACACAATTTAACCGTGTTGGTATTGCACTTTTGTAGAAAAAAGCAGTTCTTTTTTAATAATAGAAGAAAAATATCAACGTTAGTTGGTCCAGAATCATGTACTGAATTCTTGGTAAGCAGTTGTGCGTCGATGTTCCTTCCACCCCGTATGTTTGCACAAATTCTTAGGTTAAAAAACTGCAAAGTAAAAACACATGAGTAAGCAATATACCCCAGTTTTCGTTTCGTTCGGAAACAAAACACTTTAGGCTCACAAAAATAGCTGGCGTAGTTTTAGCGAACATCACGCACGGCCGTTTGTTTTTCATAACACTGGTGTTTCTGAACGGCTTGCATTGTGTAACAGAGCAATCAGTAAATGGAGTGATAATGTGCGAACGTTGTGGTCGATATCTACACAGAATGCTTCGTAACGGTGACCGTAAACGTCGCTTAAACATTTTAAAGAGGGAACAACTGTTTTGTAAGCAATACTAAGCTAGTACAGGAGGATGCGAAGAGGATAGGAGTAACATTTCAATGAGGGAATAAGTGTTTTGTAACTTGGCTATATTAAGCGTGTTTGAATGTGGAGACTGGGAGGACAGGGTTGTTTAGAATGGTGCTACAGAGCAATGTTTCTTGGAATAGGCACGGACGGATGTTCAAACGGAAAATACAGGATTTTTTAAGCTTTACAGAACAGTGAGTTAATTCGTGCAAAAATGATTAATTGGTGATAAATATGATTGATATAATTGAAAGTAAATGCAATTGGAGATAAATAACTCGAAGATAAATAAGTTAACAAGCAAGTTCATCCCCTCACAATCCCCAACAAAAACTTTAAACGCTTATATCTTAAAGCTTTAATAGTCAATTTAGTGTTTCTTTTCAGTATACGACGCTAATTTAAATATATATTTTTAAATAATTATATTCTCCATTTTAAAATTTTTAGAAGATAGTTTCTTCATTTGCTGACATCTGTGGTTCAAGAGAAATATGTAAAAGCGAATGTTATGTCAGCGCTTTGTTGTATATCGTAAGCTGAGCTCTTGTGGTTTGTTTTATGTCATGTGAGATAGTTCTCATGACTAGGTGTGGTATATAACTGAATAGAGGAAACAGTTTCTTGATCAAAATAAGGATTATTTTGTCTAAGAACTAACAGAATGTTACTAAGAAGTTATTTACATTTGTAGTTTAGCATTATAGTATTACTAACACATAAGGAAAAGGGAGCCTCGGGCGCCAATATTAAAGATTTGTTGATTTTTCGCAAATTGTTTGGCTATAAAACGTAGGAAATTTAGGTGTAAATTGTAATTTTTGGCCGAAACCTTTATTTTACACCAAAATCTTTAACGATAAAGATTTTTAAGCAAACGTTTTAAATAATACTCAATTTTGAATAAATTATTGTTGCTGTCGCAATTTCTTGCTCAGTACCTAGAGACAAAATAAAAAAATATACCTTGTAGAAGCACCCTCCAGCCCTCCACTATAGGAACAGTTATTTGATGTCTATCAGATCTACAACCATATCCCACAATTTATCAGAGAACAACCTTTACGTTTATTTAAAAAAGCTTTATACAAATGGTTGTTTAATAATAATTTTTATACAGTTAAAGAGTTTATAGATAGTAAGTTTCACCGTTTTATATAATATGTTTTTATTTTAAGTAGATTTCTGTGATGTATAATGTAAACGATTTTTTCTAATATTTTTCATCTATTGTGGAAGTAAGTAGTAGTAATTAAATCTAGAAATATTCGTATGCCTCTTGCAGAGGCGGATATGTCGGAAAACTAATTGTATACTTAAAACCTTTTGTACCATATCCTTGGCGAATAAATATTTTTATCTTTATCTAGAATGTGTTACAGCTGAATAGTTTGCGAAAAACCTTGAAATAATTGAAGAAATTCATTTGTCTCAATCACATTAAGCAATATAAGTTGTTGTGGTAGGGCCACGCTGTTCGCAGCATGAATGGGCCGGCTTGACCGGGGAAGTACCACACTCTCGCAGAAGACCGACGTCCGAGTCGGCGCTTCGTTCGGTGAGCGAGAGGGCCGGAGGCCCAATTCCTCCCTCAATCCCCTTCCTTCTCCTTTTCTCCTTCCCCTCCCTTTCCCTAAATAGGCTCGGCAACGCATCTGCAACTTCTCTGGTTTTGCAGATGTCCATGGGCGGCGATGACTACTTACCATCAGGTAGCTCGCCTGCTCGTTTGCCGAGTTATATCATAAAAAAAAAAATAAAAAAAAAATAAAGGTAGGTGCTGATTTCAAATGAACAGTATCTCTCAGTAATCTGGTACTTCTCATAATGCAGAGTACGGTAAACGATTGGTTAGTGGCAGCTGTCAAAACTACTATTTAAGCCACGTTTACGTCGTACACTGTTAGCAGTCGGTATTGGGATAAATTTAGCTTCTGTTGTGAAGTAACGGGGTTTATTCTAAGAATATCGAGCCCTGTGTTGGTTAGGGTGCTATTCTACATTAGATGGGTGACTATTACCAAAACTAATTGAATTAGTTTTGTACATCGATTGTTATCGATTGTGCAAGCGTAGGCTTCGCTACAAATCGATAGTTAAAAGTCTGTGTGTCTACTTACGTTACAACTGCAGTTGCACAGATAGTGAGTAGTTTGTCGAATAATGATGGTGAGGAACTACGTAATATAAATTGAATGCGCTATCGAATTGATTGATTTTTTTTTGCAACAATCGCCCATTGCCATTTCACATGCCAAACCAAAGGAGTTAAAGATGCGTTGCCGAGCCTATGTACGAAACTCAACAGTATGCATACTGCTACTTGACGTCGATATTCTATGGGAGGGTAGTACTTTCCCGGTCGTGCTGACCCATTCATGCATGTAGACATGCCAGGGAGGCACTACTACTAAAAAAATATGTATGCTAATTTATGTAATATGTATGCTAATTTATGTTTTGCCGACGCTTTTGGACATTGCTTTAGTCTAGCTTCACTGACATTAATAAAGTGTATCCTAAAGTTAGTCTAGGAAGCTAACATGATTCCCGTACTCCTGAAACTTTCAGATCCCACACCTACAGCATTTAATTCTCTAACGTAATTATATTATAGTGTTAGGTACACGTTCCAAAGGATTCCGCCATGAGTTACACAAGAGATTTGTCCTTATCAAAGTAAATTGGAGACAAATTGCTCGGTGAATTACGCCTGGCGCGAGTTATAGTCGGAAGCGACTTTCGACCTAAGAAAAAAGCGATTGACAATTACCTAACTCAGACAGACATTCGTTAGGACGCTCCCTCGACAGTCGGAGAAACGATTTGCGGTTAGTGGCTGGAAGCTACGGGAGGCGGGAAATTAACGAAAGAAGTGGATTTAAAGCGAATTTAATGTTGAACGTTAGGATGGTTTCAAATCAAATCAAATCAAATCAAATTATTTATTTGCCTGAATATGGGTATACATAAGATGATACATAATATAGAAAAAAGTTCTTAATGCCATATCCTACCCTTAAAGGTGTGCAAATATGTAGTATTAAGAATGTTACAGTAGTCTTATACTAACATCAAAATAATCATTATATAATTCTACTAAAACTTAACTAATTAATTACATTTATCATCTAAGTAGTCTTTGATTGAGTAATAAGCTTTATCAATCAAGTACATCTTTAATTTATTTTTAAAGCAATTAAAATTCTTTGCTTCTTTTACATTTTTGGGTAGTTTGTTATATATTCTAGGGCCCATGCAGAATGCACTCTTGTCAAACATAGCTGTTTTATGGCTTATTGCTCTAAGTGTACTTGCATGTCTGGTACTTTTTAAAGTTTCATATTTATTTATATTATTTCTTATATCTAATGATAGTTCATATATATATAGGGATGGAAACGTCAGTATTTTCAAATTTATAAAATGTGGTTTGCATGTATCTGTAGGTTTTAATGCGCAGATCGCACGGATACATTTCTTTTGGGCTTTGAAAACAGTTTCTCTCTCAGTGGCATTCCCCCAAAACATTATGCCGTATCTTAGAATTGAACCAACATAAGCATGATAAGCAGATAGGAGTGCACTTTGATTAACAACTTTACGAAGCATGTACAGGGCGTATGAATATCGGCTCAGTTTTGTGCATACTTGTTCAATATGTGTCCTCCAACTCATATCTGAATCGATGTGTAGTCCTAAAAATTTTGTAGTGATTATGTTATTTATTTGAATGTTTTCATAATTTATATTCAATGTGTTTAAATTTGATTTTTTCTTTTTGAATGTCATTATATATGTTTTAGTAAGGTTTATTTTGAGATCATTTAAATTGAGCCACTTAACTATAGATGATAAGGTACAGTTTATATCATACTCATATGTTTTAGGGTCTTCAGATACAAACATTGCAGTACTGTCGTCAGCATATAACACCATAGGGGATTTTATGGATTTGGGGAGATCGTTAATATAGATAATGAATAGCAAAGGCCCCAAAATACTCCCTTGTGGTACACCTTTGCAAACTTTTATTGGTGCCGATAAATGTTTATTTTCAACTTTTGTGATATCGGAAATGCTAGATATTTCAGTTTGTTGTTGTCTGTTACTTAAATATGACTTTATGAGATCAGCAGCATTTCCTCGTACCCCGTATGCCCCTAATTTATTCAGTAATATTTCATGATTGACGCAGTCGAAAGCCTTCGTCATATCCATATAAAGGGCTGTGACTTCTTTTTTTCTCTCAATCCCATTCTTTCATTCCAGTTTAACGTCAGGGCTTAGGGTGGCGCAGAGACAAAATAGATTTCACAATAAAACTGAACAGTTATGAAACTATAGAGTGTATATGTTGTGGTAGGGCCACGCTGTTCGCAGCATGAATGGGCCGGCTTGACCGGGGAAGTACCACACTCTCGCAAAAGACCGACGTCCGAGTAGTAGCGTGAGTGAGAGGGCCGGAGGCCCAATTCCTCCCCCAATCCCCTTCCTTCTCCTTCCCCTCCCTTTCCCTAAATAGGCTCGGCAACGCATCTGCAACTCCTTAAGTTTTGCAGATGTCCATGGGCGGCGATGACTACTTACCATCAGGTAGCTCGCCTGCTCGTTTGCCGAGTTATCCGATAAAAAAAAATTTTTTTTTTCATTTGAATATTTTTTTTACATAATTGCATATAATCACGTCTGTATTTACTGGGAGGTTAGGCAGATATGTAATACTACTAATGTACACCTACAGTGATCTATCATTAGCTGATTAGCATCCACGTGATTTATCGAACTAAGAATTTTATATATATAACTAGATAGTTTACTACGGGATAATAAATACTAACAGATATCGCATACTCATCTTAGTCTCTGCTTGTGCTTGTTAGACAATACTAGAACTAAATTCTATCACGCAATCCTAGGTTCTAACGCCTTCAAGGCATCAGTACAAGAAAGCTCTCTCACTCCTTACGCTTATAACTTGCACCACACATCAAGAACCTTCTAACAGATTTTTTCCCATTAAAATATATACAAAGGGTGTTATCGCTATCTCTTTGGAGGAAATTGTACATGTTTATAACAGCCAATTTATTTCGTCTGGCAATAATGACCTTCGTCCTTTCATGTGCCCGAGGAAATGATGCGAATTTTACCCAGTAACGCTTAGGTTGTAATTATAATAATAATGATTTATTTATATCTTTTATCTGCCTCATTAGTCCAGTGATTATCAGCACAACTTCTACGCTAGAGGTGCTTGGTTCGCTTGCCAGGTAGAGCCAAGTCTTATTGGATTTTTCTATGAAAGTTTCAGCAGCAGAGCTTATATTTGTACCCGGATAACTGCAATAGGCTCGCCGCCTATTACATAGGACCTCATCATCATCATCATCATATCAGCCTATTGCTGTCTACTGCTGAACGTAGGCCTCCCCCAAAGAGGGCCAACTAGCGGGATGGTTGGATGGTCGTAGGACCTATAATTATGTATACATTATGATACCTCTGCTTGACCCTCTTGGCAGGACAGGTTTGGTGCTATGGCATCACTATTCTAACTCAGTCCACTGCTGAACGTAGGCCTCACCTAGTGTGTGCCATTTTACCCTGTCCTTCAGGTTTTTTCATCCAGCTTCCACCAGCAACCTTCCGCAAATTATCTCTCTATCTTGCCGGAGGGAGAGTCCACTCAAGAACACGATACTTTGTACTATTACATAATGGAAAATTATTTTGGTCCTAGATAAGGTACGTATTTCATTACCAATATCATTTTCCTTTATCAGAAACTTATCAACAAGCTATCATGTACTAGGTCATTAAGAGGCGGTTATCAACTCCCAATTAATGACCACGATCCTGGTCTGACGACTTTCCGATATCCGGTATTAGGTGCTTGGGTACGCGACCGACTCTAAGGACCAGAAAACACGATATTTCACTTGTAAATTGTTGTAATAATCAATAAAAATGGCGCTTGAGTGAGGTTTTGTGTTGAACTCGAGCTCGATTTGTTTAACTAAGGTATATCTTGTGGAATGTCGCTTGGGCTTACTGTGGTATTGTATCCAAACAGTTGACTATTATGAATGATATTGTTTAGTCAACGGCTGATTTGCAGTGAATTTAAGCCTAAAGTCTAAAATCGGAGAGGTTTCGTTAAAATTTTAATTTTATTCAGGTACACTCGGCTACACTTTAAAGTATCAATTTCCAATATAACCTAACCTCGCATTTTCTTTCTTTAACTTTTTCTTTTTCCTTCGTAAACTTTCCGTGCAATGAGATCTCAGCTTATGCTGGAAATTTCCTGTGCGTATCTTGAATTCACACTTTGGCGCTTAGATTTAGCAGTACTACTATAACTGAGCTATTACATACATACACCACGCCTTTTTCAACCCCCCACATGGTTAGGTAGACACTACAGACCGCTACTTGCTACGATTCTTGCGCTTACATCCACATTCATACACCTTTCAATACACACGCGTCGGTTGCGAGTACTACGCATCTGAACTTTTTTGAGGAGGAACATAGCATACCACACCCGTATTCCCCGAAGGGTTAGGACCACTAGACTTATGGAGGCAGTCACATTGTAACATACATATATATCTCATATTTACTAAGCTCTTAATGCTCTTCAAATTCCCTATTTCCTTTGATTCCCTAAACCCATAGATAAACAGTTAAAATCCATGAAAAATTGCCCACATCATTACTTTTTAAGGACTCAAAGATTTCCCCAAGGCCTCCCTGGACTGATTGTTCAGTCACCTGTTGATTAGGCCTTTGAGAATGTCTCAACTTTACAAATTCCAACTCGGACGGTTAAAAGTTAAGCTAATTAATGTTAAGACTTGCGTTCTTGTAATTAACGAGTTTAGCTTTTGGAGTTTTAATGTTTACTTTACTTTCTGTGTGAAACAAACATTTGTGTGATAAATTTTGCTAATTTCTTTTTAAATATTATGGGTTTTTTTAAACACATTATCTACTTATCTTTAAGCTACTTCTTATGGTGGAAATTAGTTCGTCTGGGGTGGTACCAAATATTCTACGGCTAATCAATAATGACTTCCTCATAAGTCCAGTGGTCTCAAGCGCGACTGCTACGCTAGAGGTCCTGGGTTCGATTGCTAGTTCGAGAGAAGTGTTATTGAGTTTTTCTATGAAATTCTCTGTATCAGCTCGGAGTCTGGATTTGTGCCCGGTGAATGGCAATAGGCTCGCCCCCTATTACATGGGACCCAAACATACCGGCGAACTGTGGGTGTACATTAGTACACCTCTGCTCTAACCCTTCGAGTAATATGTTTAGGTCTCATGTAATAGGGGGTCAGCCTACTGACATCCACCGGGCACATATCCTAACTCAAGCTGCTACTGAGAATAAAAAAAAACTCATACACTTCTCCACTTTCGAATCGAACTCAAGATCGCATCCCAAGATCTATACTTGCGCCGTTTTCCAAAACTAACCACTATGGTGCAGAAACTAAAGTTGATTACTGGTTTTAATCATTTATTCGTGTTTTATTTTATTTTATTCAATTACTGAGACTGTCCTATTATTCATATGAATACTATTGACGTAACTGTCAGAATAATAATTTAAAGGCTTCACTAAAAACCGGAATCACGGTCATCGAAACGTCATTTCCAGGTCGTATTTTTTCAAGATCACAAAGACAGTGCTAAAACTAATTACAAGGGGTACTTTCGAAGGCACATAAAACTGTTTTATTGCCGCTGGAGGCTTTTGAGACTGTTCCAAGAAGACGGCGGTAGACAATGAGCCCATATACGCGGAGGTCCGCCGCAGACCGTGAAAATGGGTGTACAGGCCAAGACATAAGCGTTTAGCGGATAATTTAATAAGAATTTTGTTGTAGTTTCTTTATAAGTATGCCAGATTACTTAGATATCACGTTTCCTTTTTCTCCTAAGTCTATTCAAAGGTTGTCTTAAAAGATCGCTCTGTCAGCGATAAGACCGCCCATCGTACAGTCGCCAGCAGGTCAAGGTATATAAAACTATCAAATTTCTCCAAATGATTCTAAACCTTAAGTGTCGAAGATAAAGTTCAAAATCAACTGAGAGAATTTGACATGTTGTGGTAACTTGATATGCTGGCTGCTGTGTTTAATATAGAATATTGTATTCTATTATATTCCGTAAAGAATAGACTAGTTGACAGATATTTTTGTGGTCTCACAAAAATGCTTACTATAAATAGAACCGATTACGCGCCGGTTGCGAGTACTACGCATCTGACCTTTTTGGAGGACCTCGCCGTCCGTGTCGAAGATCCGTGTCTTTCTAGGGTGACCTCTCCCGACGCTGCCATAAATACCTAATACATATATATTTATACGTTGTGGTCGAATTTTATCAGATTTTAAATTAAATAATATCAAATCGCTATCAGCTTATGACTCGTGAATTATATTGTTAACGTACAATTGCACGAAGGCGATCATGTAGAAAATAACAATGTACAATTTTGTGATTCGCCGACACTCGAAAAGATTTTTGGTATTATTTGCCAAAGTTCATGACATTTAGATTTTTTTTCCATATATTATTATAAATACAAACAATTCTGTATTGCGATAATTCGTCGAGATGTGGCTTCGGGCGTATGCTTATTATCGAACACTGTAAAAACTAACAATGGCAAAATTAAACTTGGGAGAAATAAAAAAAAATACATTGGAATTCATCTGTTCTTCAGTCGTCTCGCCTTTCGCACAAAATTATTTTTTTAGGTTTCTCAAATTGTTCGTCTATTGAATACCTTCTCATCATAGGTTGATGGAGGTAGGAATTGCGACTTCAACTAAAATGTGTTTAGGTACATTGGAAGAGAAATTCGACATCACAGGCAGTGGTCTCGGTAGCTTAGGTAAAGCATCCGGTGTACTTAACCAGAGAGACGCGGGTTCAAACCCTGCCGATCGATCGAATTTTTCTTTCACTAGAAATTTTCTTCCATTAGGAAATTCATATCTTTGTGAATATTTAGTAAACTTAAGTATTTAAAATTTTGCTTAAAAATAGGTATCCTAGCAGATAATTAATAGTGTTAAATAAAGGATTCTGCCAAAATTGACAATTTACAATACTATCTGCTACAATAGCACACCCTATGGTTTTTCTAAAGTTATAACTTTAGTTTGATTATGTATTAAAGTAGTAATTAAGCCAGTGATAGCCTAGTGATAAGTCAAAGGTCTCGAGTTCGAATCCCAGGCACGCACCTCTTTTCGAAGTCATGTGCGTATTAATAATCAATTATCACGCGCTTAAACGGTGAAGGAAAACATCGTGAGGAAACCTGCATGCCTGAGAGACTTTCTTGACGGCATGTGAAGTCTGCCAACCCGCAGTAGGCTAGCGTGGTGGACTATAGCCTTAATCTCTCTCGTTCTGAGAGGAGACCCGTGCCCAGCAGTGGGACAATGTAATGGGTCGATGATGATAATGTATTTAAGTAGGTATTATTAAAGGTTACCTAAACATTTTAATATTGTTAAACCAGTTGTAAAATATGTTTGTCTAAAAGCGTGTTTGCCCCCGCCACCCACGTAGGTGAACAATAAGAATAAGGGCGAGTATAGACTAGAGCAATTTACTTGTAAAAAAAACATTAACCCGCTCTAATGAACGAACCGAACAATGAGGATATCGGTTGACGTTTTGTTACAACTTGATTTTGGAAAAAACCGAGTTAAATTTAGTAACGTTTCATCGAGCATTCTGGACCTTAGAAGTAGTAATGTCTACGTGCCAGCATGAATTTTTCGGCACGACCGGGGGAGTACTACCCTCCCACAGAATATCGACGTCAAGTAGCAGTATGCATACTGTTGCGTTTCGTACGGTGAGTGTGGAGCGCCGGAGGCCCAATTCCACCCTCAGGCCCCTTCCTCCTCCTATCTTTACAGGGTCGGCAACACGCGAGCGATACCCCTGGTATTGCAAGCATCCATAGGCTTCGGTAACAGCTTACCATAATGAGGGCCGTATGCTTGTTTACCACCTTGTTATAAAAAATCCTTAAATTTATCTTTCGGATCATACTCATGGTTCGCCGGCCACTGGATGTGTCGGGACTCGTTCCGACTTAAAACTGCATATGCTTTCCCTATCGTCGCAGCTATGGAATTATTGATATTCGCCACTGAAAAAGACCGCCATAGCGCCTCTCCAGCCAGTTCTCCATTAAGGGCCTCATTACCGCCACTGTCGGACCTACAAGTCCAAAATGTTAATGAAAAGTAAACGGAAAATAGAAACCTCAACATCACTGCGAGCATTTTTGAGAACACAGTGTTATATGAATTACGCTCTAGTCTATACCCACCTTTAGGCGAATATTTTGGCTACAACTTAATTACAGAACAATACACTTTAATGAAGATAACTGTAGCGCTACCCGGTGGGTAGACCCTAGCGAATTGTTTAGCAAATACAAAAATACCATAACATTGTTATACAAGTTGTTTTTACAATGGGTAAATAATAAAAGGGCTGGCCAAATTAGAGATAAAAGGTCTATTTATAGAGATAAATACCATTTCATTATATCTATATTTATACTAATTTAATAAAGCTAAAGAGTTTGTTTGAACGCGCTAGAATCTACGTCAGATTTGATAAAAAAACTTAATCTTCTTTTTGTATACGATAGCCACATTCATTAGGAAGGCTACAGGCTATGTATCATCACGCTACAAACCTTAGGAGCGGGGCAAAGTGGGACTCTGTGGGGCACAGCTAGTCATTAAAATCAAACTACATAGTATTCTCACAAATCTACGCTGCCATCTCTTAGCGTTCCCCGAAGACTGGCAGGATTGCTACTTTGAATATTGGTAAAGTTAATTCTTTGGCCAAAGAACAAGCCAGCCATTTGGTCTGGCGAAGACTTCATAGATCTTTTTTTAATCAACATGCTAGGGCAATCCGACATGCTGGTCACCTGGCAAGTGACTACCGTCGCCCCTGGACATCAGCAACATTGTAGCTGTCACCAATGCGTTGCCGGCGATTTAAATGTGTGTATGTTCTTATCTGGAAGGCCCCCATGTCGTACTGGTTCGGGAACACTGCCACAGGGAGGTTATTCCATAGTTAACTGTGGTGGATTCCCAACCATCGAGGTGGTGACGATTAAACTTCGTATTTCCCATCGCTGGGCACGATTTGCCTTTCCTGTATCAGAATGATACAGATTACGCTAGCGATACACCGTTAAGAAAATCTCTCAGGCGTGCAGGTTTCCTCACGATGTTGTTCGTCATGATTTCGAAAAGACAGGTGCGTGCGTTGGAGCCACTCCTAGAGATATATGAGTCATATAAATAGGCTTATTCCCACTTTAACAATTCACACATAATAAAAATCAAGCATTACATTTTATTACCACATTTTTCCTAAACATTTCCTCTAACCGCCTCCATCGTTACCAACTCATTTGATTGACAAGGGAACGCCCGAACCCTTCAGCTTCAATAGAGCGAGATGATCCGTGTAAAAGTACTATGTTGATCCGATTGTAAGACAGTTTTTGTAATCTTATGGCATTGAAGAACCCTTGTTGGGGTTTCAGATGTAACCGCCTCTTTATAGAGGTAGGTAGAAGTCTACCGTTTTATGATTTGTCATATTAGAGCAATCTAAAAATTTTTTCTTATAAAATACCTACAGAATTATTAGGACTTGATTTTACACTCAAAAGTAACACTAATTTGCTACGAATTTAGCATGAGGTAATAATTTTATATAGAATCCTTAAACTGACCTATGAGGCTGCGAGACAATTTCGAAAAATATCATGTTGATCCATTTCTCCCTTGATGTAATGTTCGCTTGCTAACTGTTTATTAGGAACTTCTTTTTCAACTGAATAAAATGACATCATTTCAATATTTATAGCAATAAAATCTCTTTAAGGCAATACAATTGATTTTTATAGTATAGCTATCTTAATCTAAGTATGCTTTGTCACGACGGTTACAGCACCAACAAAGGGGGACGACCACCTCTTTATTCTTCAAACGGCTAAGAAGATCGCACACGTGTAAAAATACAAATGTTGATCCGTTTGTGAGGCAGAGCCTGTATCTTTATGATACTACTAGATACGGGTTGTTTATTTTATGGTAATAGGGGGTTGGAAAACACACAGATAATGGGGTGATAATTCTGTGGGGGGATGTTATAATATGTCAGAATGTGAACCTTATCGTAGCCTTTGTTTTGTAAATATATTCAAAAGGAAAAGACTGTTTGTTTTGGTTAAAATTATTCCCCTAATCATTAAGATTTTATTTTCTCATCATCATCTTCCTGCCCTTTCCCCAATTTATTTGGCAGCCTGTCCTTTTCTTCCATTCATCCCTGTTAGTCGTCATCTCATCATTCAATCCCTTTTCCATCATATCTGACTTCACATAATCCATCCATCTTTTCTTTTGTCTCCCTCTACCTCTCCATCCCTCCAAATAAATATTCACACTCTTTTCGTCACATTAGTTTCATCAGAAGATTTTACTTAGTGTCACTCCGAAATAAATATTTTGATAGCCTAAACGTAAAAAATATTATTGTAATCAATTATGAAGTCTTATTCCTATTACTGTTTCTTGCATTCATCTTTCTTCTATATCCATATTTTTTATCAATTCGCCAAATTGATGTAATCGAAATGTCGTTACCTACTCTATTTGGACAAATAATAAATCCTGCAAACATACGAACGTTTAACAAAACATATTTCTATGTAACCCTTCGAAACCGGCGGATTTGTGCATTCAAACGTGCAAACTTGATGAACGCGATATTGCATACATCGGAACTACGTTGACACATGTTCAAAGGGAAATGGAAGCTATTTCGGTAACAAATAAATCATATCCGATATTGTTACCATTTTTTAACTGTCGTGACTATAAATGGGTAGATCTGATATAATGGTAGTTCATGATTAAGGAGTAAAATGCAATTTTTAGCAACTTCCCAGTCGATGTCGTTCGTGTGGGTGTCATGCCTACATAAAAAAGTAGGAAGAAATATCTCAGAGCGCACCAATTAAATTATGTTGATCCTATTTTATAGTCTAATAAAATATGTTTTTTAAAGAAAAAAGTATTTTTGCGGCATTTATTGGTTTAAATTATTTGTCGTAATTAATCCGAGTTAATCATTAAGTATCACAAATCAATATAAAATACATACATAAATACCATCACGCCTGTATTCCCCGAAGGGTTAGGCAGAGGTGTACTAATGTAAGTAAACCCACAATTCGCTGGTATGTCTAGGTCCCATGTAATAGGGGGCGAGCCTCTTGCCATTAACCGGGCACAAATCTAGACTCCAAGCTGCTTCTGGGATTTTCATTTCAATATAAAATACATCTTCCAGAAATTCAAACGGATTTTCACCAATTTTTAACCCTATTCTGCAAAGTCAATCATTCATTCGGTACATGACAGTTGAACATGCAGGCCGATATTTATACCGTTTTAAATAGAGGGGCTACTCGACTGACGGGGTGCAGTCGACCCGACGCGACCAGACCCCTCCGGCATGCAAAGTGTTAACGGGACATTTCAGAAAATACGGTTTTTGAATTTAGAATTTTCTTCTTTACGTTTGTTTTCATAAAATTGTTTGGACGAATTAAATTGAGATTCAAAAATATTTTAATAGATTTCGGAATATTCGGATTCTTAGGAAAAGATTTTGGTAATAGTATGATTTATTAACTAAAAAAAGCTTACTGACTACTGATTGTACACATGGCTACACATCAAGATATACAGAACCAGTATAGTATGACCTCCCATTGTAAAGGTTTTCCGCACAATTCGAGACCAGCCTATAGGTCGCCATTACAAGCTTCCGCAAGTTGAACACACACGTTGTTCAAGTTTTTTAATAATATTATTGTATTACGCAATATTTGGTATGACTGCCTCATTAGTCTAGTGGTCTTAAGCGCGACTGCTACGCTAGAGGTCCTCGGTTCGATCCCCAGGGCGAGTAATGTTATTGAGTTTTTTTAAGAAATTCTCTTTAGCGGAAGGTCTGGATTTGTACCCGGTGGCAATAGGCTCGCCCTCTATTACATGGGACCTAAACATACCGGCGAAACGTGGGTGTACATAAGTACACCTCTGCCTAACCCTTCGGGGAATACAGGCGTGATGGTATGTTATGTTATTACGCAATACGGCACACACGGCTTCAGGTTAACAATTTCCAGTTCAGGCTGATATCGCATTGTAAAGGCTTTGTGCACGATAATAGGTCAGTGTTAACTGGATTTATTTACCTCGACGTGTAGCCGTACGCGTACAAAATAGAGTAAATATTAAAAACAAACATTACTCGTTATAATTTACAGCACATTCGGTTCGATTACTCACCAATTAGATTCATTCAGAGCTTCGTTTCACTTCACACTTCTGCTGTTAATTGATGGATGCGTGGCACGAGTTGTGTAACATAGTTTTCACTCATAAGTTTCATAGACAGTCATGTTATGTTATTAGTTTTTCTAAATATAGCCTAGTGATATGACCATTGGAGTACCAAGTCAAAGGACTGTAGTTCAAATCCAGGGCACGCACCTCTGACTTTTTCTAGTCATGTGTGTATTTATAATTAACTATCATGCGCTTAAACGCTGAAGGAAATCGTCAGGTAACCTGCATGCCTGATAGATTTTCTTGACGGCGTGTAAAGTCTGCCAACCCGCAGTAGGCTAGCGTGGTGGACTATAGCCTAATCCCTCTCGTTCTGAGAGGAGACCCGTGTTCAGCAATGGATCAATGTGATGAATCGATGATGATTAGTTAGTTGAATGTATTTCGCATTAACTTATGCCAAGTAAATCTTGTCGGTAGAAGGCAAAGACATCTAAATAGGTTATCAGGGACCAAAATGGGAACGTTTTCGTACAAAAATTTCAACCCTAAAATGATATGATTTATTACTTCACAAGCCTGACGTATGGCACTAGACAGAGCCAGAGGTAACATCTATAGCTACTACGAGTACTAATATATGATTACGATTCTGTTATCAATCCTTTTATTTAAGTAATTGAAACTAGGACGGTCAATATATATGGAAGAGAGATTTGATATACATACCAAACAAAGAAACCGACAAAGAGTTGGTCCTAGGTTGGTATTCTGTCTGAGGTATTACAAACTATATTTCCTACCAGACTATAAGCGGAAAAACCCATATCAATGTCGCTTAAGCCTTCAGAATATGTAGTGTTTTAGCATGAGTGACATTTTAGTCATTTATCAAGACGTTAAATATCATTCCTTCGTTTTTTTATTTATACTTATTTATCCAAATAAGAGACAAAACAAACGTCTAGTATCTTATCAAATATTTTTATTTTATTTGATATAATTGACAGCTCCTAATAAAGGTATTCTCTGAAAATAAATTATTCATTTTTTGCTTCAGTTTTTTTCTGTAAAGATAAATAAGATGATAGACGTTCGAATAAGTCTAGTAAATGCCTCATTGTTCTAATGGCCGTTAACGAAGCTGCTGTGCTTGAGATCCTGGGTTCAATTCAACACGGTCCAGCAATTTTTCTATAAATTATTCAGAAGCAGATCCAAGTTTGGTTTTGTGCCGGATTAATAGCAATAGGCTCTCCCCTATTCCTAGGGTTGCAAAACGAACCGGAATGAACTATGAATGAGTGTGTGTACAGTTGTACACCTCTGCTCTTCCTTTTACTTACTTACATGCGTGATGGTATGGAATCATGATTAGAGGTTTTCCAAATTACTTTTTAATTCTAGCAGGGCTTAGGATAGGGCCTAGGCGACAGAATCTGTTTTAGTTTACCTGTACCGACCCATGTAGGTAAAAATAGCAATAGACTCTCCCCTATTCCTAGGGTTGCAAAACGAACCGGAATGAACTATGAATGAGTGTGTGTACAGTTGTACACCTCTGCTCTTCCTTTTACTTACTTACATGCGTGATGGTATGGAATCATGATTAGAGGTTTTCCAAATTACTTTTTAATTCTAGCAGGGCTTAGGATAGGGCCTAGGCGACAGAATCTGTTTTAGTTTACCTGTACCGACCCATGTAGGTAAAAATAGCAATAGACTCTCCCCTATTCCTAGGGTTGCAAAACGAACCGGAATGAACTATGAATGAGTGTGTGTACAGTTGTACACCTCTGCTCTTCCTTTTACTTACTTACATGCGTGATGGTATGGAATCATGATTAGAGGTTTTCCAAATTACTTTTTAATTCTAGCAGGGCTTAGGATAGGGCCTAGGCGACAGAATCTGTTTTAGTTTACCTGTACCGACCCATGTAGGTAAAAATAGCAATAGACTCTCCCCTATTCCTAGGGTTGCAAAACGAACCGGAATGAACTATGAATGAGTGTGTGTACAGTTGTACACCTCTGCTCTTCCTTTTACTTACTTACATGCGTGATGGTATGGAATCATGATTAGAGGTTTTCCAAATTACTTTTTAATTCTAGCAGGGCTTAGGATAGGGCCTAGGCGACAGAATCTGTTTTAGTTTACCTGTACCGACCCATGTAGGTAAAAATAGCATGGCGTTTTTTCATTAAATTTAAACACAAAAATATGTTAATATAACAAAGTGTACCTTAATAATAAGCTCCACATTTTCGCGTATGTTTTTTGTGGCAGTGCTATCAACATTTCTATTTCAATTTGTTGGGAAGATGAAATTGACATTATATTTCTCCATTTTTGGACAATTTCTCAGTATCTTTATGCCGTAGCGAAGCGTGGGCGGTATTCAAGTATTTCGGTATGAAATATTAAATAAAATACTGTATTTTATGTTTCCATAACTTTATTTAGGTTTCTTTTTTATAAAAAACTGCGGTCTCTTTGATTTTGTGTAAGATCCAGGGCTGTTTTCTCTGGCTAAGAAAACCTATCTTGAGTTTGCGAAAATCTTTAGCAGCAGCTCGCATTTCGTATTTAGTTAATGGCAATAGGCTCACACCAGTGAACATCAGTAGGAAGCGCCTGTATCTTACCCTTTAGAGATAAAGAAATGATCTTATTTTATGATACCACACACGATTCTAAGGTTAGACTAGTTACTAGTCCATAATGACCATCTATATACAATTTCTAAGAAGTTCCAACATACACTGCTATATAGCAGAACAGAATTTCTACCGCTTCAATCTTTAACCTGTCAAGCGGCATATTGTAGACACAATGCAAAATCTATTGTTATGTGCTTAAAAGAGGAACTGTACCGCTTGCCAGGTTAATACCCACAAAACGTCTCGAAACCCCACAAACATACAGATCCTTGCACATAATATAGTATTGACTTCGTTTGTATTTTCTCTTAGGGTACGCAGAGACTTAATCGGATGTCAGTCAGAGCATGCTTGACAGTCAAGTATTTACGTCACCACAATACATGCTACCGACGCGACCGAGGATTGAATTACGACGCTGTTTGCAGACGTCCGTATATGTACAGCGAAAGAGTTTAACATGCGGGTGATCAAATGCACGGCAAATTCGATTTGTTGGCCAATGTTGATAATTCATGGAAAATGTATGTCTCACAACAGGGTAAAATAAGAGTGAAAATGCTTGATTCACAATAGGAAAAGATATAGGATTCTTAACTAGTCCAAACCTAACATACGTCACTAGTGTATTGCCATAGACTAAAAAGACATGTATGTCATCAACCCATTACATTGTCCCACTGCTCGGCACGGGTCTCCTCTCAGTACGAGAGGGATTAGGCTATAGTCCACCACGCTAGCCTACTGCGGGTTGGCAGACTTCACATGCCGTCAAGAAAATCTCTCAGTCATGCAGGTTTCCTCACGATGTTTTCCTTCACCGTTTAAGCGCGTGATAATTAATTATTAATACGCACATGACTTCGAAAAGTCAGAGGTGCGTGCCTTGGATTCGAACTTGAGACCTTTGACTTGGCAGTCCAATGGTCGTATCGCTAGGATATCAAGATAATCTAGACATGTTTAGGAACTAGAAATTTTGTCTTATAATGAAATCTTTTTTTATCAATAAAGCAAGTGATTCTTTCTGAGTTGTGTGTTTGTAGAATAAGCAAGATCTCAAATTACCAGGCTTTTAAAAGTAATACGAGTTTATCTTCACAGTAAAACCGCAACTATGTCAACGTCATTTTTGCGTAAAAAGTACAACATAATTTCTTCGATAAAATTACCTTTCATTAAACAGTATCGAAGACTCTTAATAGCTTTATAGGTCATAATACTTAATGATAAGTGAGAACAACAGGCTAGTAAATCGGAAACTGTTAATGTTTCCATGCTCCATTAGGTTTTAAATTGCAAAACACCATGACAAGAATCTATGTACAGAAGGACCAAACGCAGACGCCTAGAGTTAGTATTTTTATTTCGGTATACTAAAAAGAACTATCAAAATATTATGTCACTTTGATATAACTTGTTTAATAAAATGAATATCAATAGGCTGATGAATATAATAGTCTTCACCACATATTTCTCATTCCTATCCCTTTTAGTGCATCTACCGTAATTAAGACCTCCTTCTACAGTTTTGTACTTAAGTATAAATATAAAAGTTACAACTAGGAGTATATGTATGACTTGAAAATTTTACTCGTCACTCTTGCACACACACCTTTGTACTGAAAAGTTGTACATCAATAATTCATCATCATCATCATTATCGGCCTATATTCGTTCACTGCTGGACGTAGGCCTCCCCTAGTGAATATCACAGAGCCCGATCTTCGGCTTCCATCACCCAGTCACTGCCAGCTGCCTTCCGCAAGTCGTCACTCCAATCAATCATTGTTGTAATAAATTTGAATTGTTAAAATAAACACATTTTGTCAATTAGGCTTTCAACTTTAATTTATTATTTCTTCTTCTTCTTTTGGTGCCTCTCCAATCACTGAAGGTTGGCCATCAACTCTGCATACTTCTCCTTGTCTTTGGCGAGGTGGAACAGCTCAGCAGCACTCGTGACTCCGGTCCATTCACGAATGTTCCTTAACCAAGATTTTTTCCTTCGGCCAACACCGCGTTTCCCTGCTACTTTGCCCATCATTATAAGTTGCAGCAAGTTATATCTCTCGTGCCGAAAGACGTGCCCGAGGTAAGCAACTTTTCTTTCTTTGACGGTCTGCATGAGCTTGCGGTCCTGGCCAATTTATTATTTATTACTAGCTAATTCGCGTCCAGTGCATAGAAACAGCAAAGTAAGCGAAATTAACTAAATCAGCCAAGTCGCTTCAATATTGTTAAAGGTACTTTTGAAAATGCTCTGTGATGTGTACCTTAACAAGTTTGTATCTGATCTTAATGGCTTAACAATACCTTAAATAGGTAAGCTAGATAACAGTACGGAGATAACGACGTTTATTAGACTTTAGTATTGTTTATCGGTTCTTGCTGAAGCAGATATCTTTTTAATAGCTTTACGGGGAATAGAAAAATGCCTTATGCGGTTGGTTAGTTTTTATTAAATTCGATATATTGTTTTAGATATAGGTTTTGACAGTAATCTAAATAGTTATTTACCAGTGAATATGCAAATGGCAAAATTAAATCACACTGCCTCATTGGTCTAGTGGTCCTAAGTGCGACTGCTACGCTAGAGGTCCTGGGTTCGATCCCCAGGTCGAGCAAAGTGTTATTGGGTTTTTCTATGAAATTGCCAGTAGCAGCTCGGAGTCTGGATTTGTGCCCGGTAAATGGCAATAGGCTCGCCCCCTATTACATGGGACCTAAACATACCGGCGAAATGTGGGTGTACATTAGTACACCTCTGCCTAATCCTTCGGGGAATACAGGCGTGATGGTATGTTATGTTATGTTAAAATTAAATCACACACATTGATTGCTCCTATAGATAGCGGATCCAACTAAAATATGTCGCTTACATACCTTTTTTGATAGACAAAACCCTTGAGGTACATCCATATTATGTCTTAAGTATTACCATCAAAATAATAGCGTGCAAGACCATTCACTCGAGTGCCACTTATTAAGTCCATCGTCCATAAAATATTCTGCTGCGTTTTACGAGAGCCGCGGGGAATTGATCTGACTCGAACATAAGCGCCGGCCATGTTTATTTTTAATTTTATTATAAAGCTTGTCGATGCGTTACAGTAAGTACTTCGGTGTTATACGTGCGATGACTTGGGATTATAATATTATATATCCATCATCTGTTGATATATATTTCTAAAGTAATATTAAAAAGAGGAAAGATTTGATTGTTTGTTTGCATTGAATAGGCTCTGAAACTACTGGACCGATTTGAAAAATTCTTTCATCAATAGAAAGCTACATTATTCCTGAGTGACATAGGCTACATATTATCCCGTAAAATTACAAGAAACGTATACTCCACGTAGTTCAGAGATAATTGAATATTGCTGTATAATTTTGATGGTAATAGAAAGAACCAATACCTTTTTTTATGGGATAACTCGGCAAACGAGTTGGGAACTATACTATGTCAATACGATTGTTATTATCGTATTCATCATCATCATCAACCCATTACATTGTCCCTCTGGTGGGCACGGGTTTCCTCTCAGTACGAGAGGGAGTAGGTTATAGTCCACCACGCTAGCCTACTGTGGGTTGCCAGACTTCACACGCCATCAAGAAAATCTCTCAAGCATGCAGGTTTCCTCACGATGTTTTCCTTCACCGTTTAAGCGCGTGAAAATTAATTATTAATACGCACATGACTTCGAAAAGTCAGAGGTGCGTACCTAGGATTCGAACTCGAGACCTTTGACTTGGCAGTCCAATGGTCATATCACTAGGCTATCACTGCACTCATCATCATCGTATTATTTATGTTTAATTTTGAATTTGTTTATAACATAAGACATTCTTTACCTTTATGAAATTAACAAGTACAGAAACTCCAACAACACCACGCAAAACCGTTAAGTTCTGCAGAATTCTTGAGGTCTATTCAAGAATGTCGTTTAGGGTACACACATCGGTTTCCTTGCTGGCATACTGCCCAGAGCAACCACTGTGTAACGTCCACCCGAGAAGAATCTTATTATCAACGACTTTTAGAGAAAATGACGTAAGCGACATTGTAGGTATTTTTACTGGAGGAATTAATTAAAAAGTAATTATTTTTTCATCCACATTTTACGTCTTCAGGTGACCCTGAAGACGTAAAATGTGGAAGAGAAATTCGACATCAGAGGCAGTGGTCTCGGTAGCTTAGTTGGTAAAGCGTCTTGTGTACTTAACCAGAGATGCAGGTTCAAACCCTGCCTGAGGCCGAATTTTTCTTTCACTTGGAAATGTTCTTTCACTAGAAAATTCATATCTTTGTATAATTTAGTCTTGTAGAAATGAGTTTCTGGCTATCATCATTTACACGACTTATAAGAACCAGGAATCTAGCTACCCTTAACCTTAGGGTATGAAACAAGGTATATTGTAATATAAACATGTACAAAAGTATTTCACTGGCACATAGTTAAAATGTTTGTACTCTGAGACTTCCATATGTACAAGTTGTGACTTAGTTTAGAAGTTAGGGGATATTTAAGTATCGTTAGTATGTATTTTTCTGCCTTTAAACATTTTTATTTTATTTTATAGGGTTGTAGAGGGTAAGTTAAGAAATCACAGTCGGTTATTTAAAAAGAAATTCAATAGTAATGAAATATATGTTTGAAAGTAACTTATTTGAAAGATACAGAACTTATGATACAATGGTGTGGTATGTGGAAGACTAACGAGTTAGAATTGATTCATTTAACATATGCGCTTGCTTAGTAGTGGGGGGGGGGCAATCAGACAGGCGCTAGAATTGTGTGGATAAGACTAGATGCATTTACGAGATATGATAAAATACGTTTCATCAGTGGGCGTTATTTATGTGACCTTACTGTGTTATCGTGAAAAATGAAAAAAAAAAATTTTTAATATTGTTTATGAAAAATATTTATTGTGTAAGAAAAGTAAGAAACATGTTGCATTATTGTCTGAGGCCCTAGTTCCTACAGTAGGATTCCCTGTGTTGTGGTATCTAGGCACTGTGTACCGTTTATAAATTACCTTATTGTATAGATAAATCATTGGCTATAACAACATATACAACAAAAAAAAAATGTAATATCTTTCCTAATAAAGCAATAGTTTTTTTATCTTCTACAGAAAACATCCGATAACTAAACGGTCGTAAAAAGGTTATTCAACCCATGTTTCTTGTATTCTCAAAGTTTTGTTATAACGCTTTACATCTGTACTCAATATTTTAAGCTAAAGATCGAATTCTATAAAGTGTCTTGGTCAAAGATAGCAATATTCAAATGCTGTAAAAAGTCAAATAAACAATCATCAAAATATGATTGCTTCATTATTGAATGATTCATTGGATAAAGGATAACTATTGCCACAGTATAAGAATACATTAGTATACTGTGCTATTACAGTTTGTTCGAAATAAGTAAGCCGATCGGAAGTTGTATGCAAGTGGTTTACAAGTGGTAAATTTTAATAGAAAGAGTCGGTGTAAAGTTAATTAGAGTCGTTTATGTTTCACATTTCTAATTATTTTGTTTACTTATTTCGATATTTATGTATTAAAACACGTAACTAAACGATTTTATCAGCGCGGTAGTTCGGAACGGCTAACTTCCGATCGGCTTACTTATTTCGAACAAACTGTACGTTTTAACTGGTGAAATTAAGATTGTAACAAATCCTTACATTCTAAAGTTGCCCGACCGTATCCTCTTATTTCCAACGACAACTACATAACCCGTAAATAACTCCGGTGGGTCAATAAAAGCGTAACCCCGGTCCAACAGGCCCTCATTGACGGCACTGTCCATTGTAGGGTTATCAAACACTAGTCCATTGTGAATCTTCCATGTATTGGTACTAACGACCGCTGTATTCAACTTTATGAGATAAATTGTAAGGCGAATTTATATTTAATTGAAGTTATTGTAATGTGAATTTATTGGATTAAATATATTTATAGCTGCACACACTAGGTTAATTTTGTTCGTGGGTTTTTATGATATAAATAGGGCTGTCACATGTGTTTTGAAAAATTATGATTTGTTATACTTATTTATATTGAAAAAATAAATACACCGAGATTCCGTACAAAAGGCTTAAATCGTCGTGGGTTTTGGGCAGTTGAAGGAGGGTTGAGAGAGGCCCTGAAGTGGGATAAATAAGTCTGATAATAATAATAGTATTATTTTACATATTCCCCAAAGGGTTAAGCTGAGGTGTAATTAATGTACACGCACATTTTGCCGATATGTTTAGGTCATGTAATAGGGGACGCACGTGTAATATGGGCGAGACTTTTGCAATTAACCGGGCTCAAATCCAAACTCCGAGCTGCTACTGAGAATTTTATATAAAAACCCAATAACACTTTGCACGATCTGGGCATCGAACTCAAGACCTGTAACGTAGCACGACAGCCTCCCATAGTGTGCACCATTTCATCTTATCCTCCGCTTTTTGCATTCAACTTCTGCCAGCAACTAACAAACACAAAACTTCACAAATCTTTTAATATACCTACTTACGGAAAAATAATTAAACTTTCAAACATCAAATGAAGCTTTCATATAAAATGGTAGAAGACATAACCTTTAACGTGGACATTTTTGAAAACATTCCTTCAGCCGAGAAGGTACTCTCACGAGAATAAATCGCGAGGTGATTGCTAGCAACGCGGGGGCACTGTACACGCGACATGAGAAAGAGATGCCGGTTTCACGGTGCTTGGAACGTTTTGGAGTGTTATTGCTCTGTTATTGGAGCGGCTCAAGTCATAAGCTTAGAGCGTCAGCTCTCAAATTTTGGGGCAGTTTGTGCAGGATGTGATTGATACAATAGATAGTAAATTATTGTTTGTTACTAACACAGTATGGTTTATATATAAACATATTATTATTAAAAGCGGAGAGACTAGGCTTTTCTTTAAATATTTTTTTACTTAGATTTTTTTTGTTTCAGTAAAAATAAATAAGTTTTTTTTAATGAAAAAAAGCCTATTAACGGGATATTAGTAGAAAATGTTGTTATATAAATTTGTTATTACAAACTAGCATTTTTTCCTCGTATCGTTACTGTTTTACAAAGTATATTTATTCATAGATAGATCATTTAATGTCATTTCTAAAAGTCTATGTTCTACTTTTGTTTTACTAGATCTGTTGGCCTTTGAGACGAAACGGCTGTACTATCGAGGATGCTTGAGGATTCCATTTTCAGAATAATCTTGTAGTGTTATTAACCCTGTATAACTAATTTCAACTTGTTAGCACAAAACTTGAAATGGTCCTTTAATCCGCCATCTTCTGTAATTTGTACCAAGCGCCACATAGAAACATAAGGCACAGATCACATTGTGGAACGCACTTACGCCCGAATTACTCGGAGTTTATGCGCGCCCTTACTCTCACAGACTGTAATTATCGCGAGCTGTTCAAAATATCGCACTAACGAGAAACAACTGAAATGTATCTCTTCGCGAGATACGCGTCTTTTCATTTGCACTGCGCTTATCTGAAGTTAGCCGTTCCGAATTACTGCACAGGTAAAAACGCTTAATTGTTTTTATATATTAAAATGGAAGTTAAAGAAAAATATTACAAATGCGAAACATATACGACCCCAATTGTGTTTCCACCGACTGTTTATATTTAAATTTACCACTGCTTAACCACTTGCGGACAACTTCAGACTTGCACAGTTATTTCGATCAAAATATAAGTAGAACAAAATCTCAAGATTTGCCCCTTAACAATTTTTATCTAAAAAAACTGCCTCAGTATAGTCTAGTGGTCGTAGGTGCGACTGCTACGCTCACAGATATAATTTCTATGGCTACGCTAGAGGTCCTAGAATCGAGTCCCAGGTCAAGATAGGTACTATTGAGGTTTTTCTATAAAACTCTCAGTAGCAGCTTGGAATTCGGATATGTGCCCCCCTTTAACATGGGACCTAAACATACCGGCGAATTATGGGTGTTCATTATGAAATTTCTTTATTTTGATATTATGTAAAATTATTTTCTATAATCTTACCAACATTACTAACCTAATACGTATTTGTTCTTATGAGTATATTTTTGATGAAATAAATCCATTCTCTACGTACGAAAATCTCTTTTGTACGTGATTAGATGAAATAAGTAGCATGTTTCTTACAATATAGCATAAATATTACATGGTGAAATTTTATTTTGTGTTTATTATTTTTATCATTTTTCTTCTTATCTTTACTTAATATTAAAATAACTATTCTGTTTAAAAGTCAAGAATAATTATTTACTATTTATTTTTTTAACAGTAGCCCTTTTATCTCCTCTAAAATTGCTTTATAGGGAAGAAAGAAAAAACAATAGTGTAATATCTTTCATTCTCTCAAACATTTTAAAGGGCTCACACAATTTTAGTGTCTACTTATGAATGTACACAGTTGCAATTCCCATACCAAAGTGTTCAAACAACGACCATTCTACATTAATTGAGTTAACAACCCTTGATACGTTTATACTATAGCGGCTGCACTCTTAATGTGACCATTAAAGCCACCATGCGTGTTCCAACCTTCTATTTCCAGCTATTTTACTGCACACAAAGATTAAAATACATTTCTCCTTGTTACAGATTCAAAGCACATGATCTCAACATGGAGAAGCAAGTTTGGATGCTCCTGACTCTCTTCTTGGCGACCACAATAGCTGACTTCACAACAAACTGCCCTCAAGAATGCAAGTGTGTTTGGGCGAGTGGCAACAAACAAGCCGACTGTTCAAATTCCCACCTAAATGACATACCGAAGAACTTAAGCTCAGAAATACAAAACCTTGATCTCACTGGAAACGATCTGTATGAAGTCACAAGACTTGCATTCCAGGATGTCGGTCTCATAAACTTAAAGAAACTTATCCTGAAAGAATGTAAGCTTATTACAATTCAGAGAAATGGCCTAAGTGGACTAGCCATCATGATAGAACTTGATCTATCTAAGAATGACTTGAAGATATTACACGCTGATACGTTTAGAGAGACTGCAAAGATAAGGTGGATACTTCTAAACGATAACAAGTTAGAAAAATTAGAAGACGGTCTCTTCAACAATTTGCCATTCCTACAGAAAGTAGATTTAAGTAACAATAAAATACTTCAAGTTGGGATGAAGACATTTATGAACGTACCCAAACTAAATATCCTTAGACTTGATGGAAATAAACTGGAGTACCTTAAAATTGACACCCTGAGTGCTTTGACATCATTATCAAATTTAGATGTTCACGACAACCCATGGCGATGTGACTGCTACTTGCAACCCTTCAGAAACTGGGTGATCAGTAAGAACTTTTACACGTCCCCTATATCTTGTGTAGAACCTCCTAAAGTGCATGGCAAGCTTTGGAAAGAGCTGGACTCTAGCGACTTTGCCTGCAAACCAAGCATCGTATACCCATCTACTAGCACAACCTTGCGTACATCAGATAATAATATAACGCTATCCTGTCAGGTCAATGGCAATCCTTTACCAGAAGTCAACTGGGTTTTGAACGCACAAATAATAGATGGTGCTTACAGATACCAAGGTGAGCTCAAATACTTCATCACTCAGAATAATCTAGAAAACACAAAATGGGTCAACTTAACTATAGTTGATGTAGGTAGTACCGATAATGGAGAGTACTTATGCGTAGCCAAAAACCCTGGAGGTGTTGAAGAAAGGAGTCTGACGTTAGCTGTGACTCATTACCCAATAAACGAAGTCGTCCCTCAAGGTATGGACAATAACATGATGCCAGTGTTGATAGGCGTATCCTGTACCGCAGCCATCTTGCTGATAATCCTAGTGATTCTTTGCTATTGCTGCTGCAGACGACGTGGTTCTGATAAGAAGAAAGCAGACAATTCTAACGGCGAAGCATTGATCGAAGGTTCAGTTATACCAGAGATGGAGAAAAGCTTGATCACTGCCGTCAACCCAGTAACGAAGCCACCGAGAAGGTACGACGTGCCACCATCGATCACCAGCGGCGCGACAGAGATGTCAGAACTCAACAAAACATTGCTGGACAATGATTCTGTTTTTGGTAAGTTATTTTAAATACTCGTGGAATAATTATATAAGAAGTTCATGTAGGGTGATTTTGTTAATTGTGTAATATAATAGTACTGTTAGCATCAAATGCCTAATCCAAATCTTTGAAAATTAAACAGTAGTAGAAAGTAATGAAAGTGAATGTGACGTTCTTTCATATTCTGATAATATTCTATTATATTCCTTGCGATATTCATATATCTACTAGTATTTCTCTTGTTGAATACTTCTGACTTGATCGTCAATTTTTATATCTAATGCATTAAACATACTCGTATTAACATTTTCATTTTCAATGACTTAATCTTTTAAATTACTTTGCTAACAGATATCTGAAATATTATTAATTGATAAAATGTAGATCAAATAAGAAGAATCCCAACCACTATTTCATTATCAGTTCAAGTCCTGATAAGCGAGTTAGCTTAGCTGTTTGCTTGAATAGATACTGATGGTAATGTTATCGCAAACCGAAGGTTTTGTGAAAGAGATCATTGACCACTTCACAAATACAGATGTAAATATATAATATTAACCTTGAAGTTTTTTTTAACGCTTTTCAGTATTATTGTCGTCGTCGTATATTTTTTTGGTCTCTTCGGGCGTCGCTAAATTAATAATTATTTCTGTTGTAACAATTTTTGACAAAGACCCACTTCTACTTAACTGGTCTTCCATATCCAACTAAAAGTTTGTAATAAATCTGTTTTTTTTTTGTTTCAGCTCATAACGAAGATGAAAAACGTTCACTCGACTTCGACCCACCCTCGAAACGATCGCAGGATGCCCTCAACGTAGAATATGGCCGCACTGATGGTCGCGCTTACCCTCCCGATCTCCTCTCGTTCCCGCCAAGGGCTGCTCAGATATCACCAGCAGCTAGCAACGCGTCCACCGTCCCCGATACCACTAGACTGCCGCCGCAGCTTAACCCAATCAGTCCAATACACTCGCCAATATATGGCATGACCAACCAAAATCTCTTCAGGACTCTGCCGTACTCTCGTTCTCAATCCCCGTTTACTGCGCCTATCACTCCTCCTGTAGTCACTCCTAGGCAAGGATACGTGACTATACCGAGAAGGCCAAGAGTACCAAGCTGGTCTAGTACAGCGAGCACACAAATTCTGCCAAGTTCTGAAGCACAGGAACCTTTATATGATAACCTAGGTCTGAGGACCACAGCAGACGGCAGCTCAGTGTTGTCTTTGAACAAAACTGGCCTAGAACCCCAGTTCTCTCCAATGAGGAACAGACCCTTACCAGCTACTCCAGCAGCTTATCCGAATCAACATCCAGTTTTCTATGCCCCTATAGAGGAACAGGAGCCAGCGCCTTCACCAGTACCACAACAAATGAATCGGAACAGCATCAGCTCTCAGTTATCCCATCAGCTTTCCACACCAGGTCCTCAGGAGCCGTTGAGTCCAAGAATGAGCTGGACAGCCAAAAACACTTCTACTCCACAACCAGAGCCAAGAAAAGTTCTGTTCAATGACAATAAAGGCGATGCACAATCCCAGGTGTCAGATAGCAGTACCCTGAGTCGAAGAGGTAAACCAGAAACTGGATCCCTGAGAAGGATCCCAAGGGTAGACAGCAAGGAGGAGCCAAGTTCTCCATCAAAAGACGACGGGAAGAAAAATGAGAGTGTCATGAATCAATCGGGGACTTTGGGCAGAAGCGGGAAGATTCCCCCACGACCACCTCCGAAGCCGAAGAAAAAGCCAAGTACCGAAGTGAACCCTAACGAGCCGCTGTTCGAAGACGAAGGAGAGGACGGAACGGAAGTGTAGTAGCTTAGACTAAAGGTTTACCAAAGTGCCAATGAGCTTTTAGTGAAAGGAGAGAACTACGTCACTTTATCAGTGAAAAAGACGTGTTTTAACGATTAATTTTCGCGGTGCTCCTGTACATAGACATTTGTGCTAGATTTTTTACTTGTCGCGTAAAATTTATGGACCATTTAAATAATATAATCATTGTAATGCATTGGATGTCGCGTACACTGTTGTTTTTAAGTATTTATTATTTTGTGGTACTCTTTAGTTAAGATGGTAACTGAAGGTAAAAACTGTAGCGACGATTTTTTCATCAATTTCCAAGACTGATTACTCTAAATTGACACGCTTTTGTGGTTTATGAACATTTGCAAGCAGACACACCGTTGGTTTTTAATATGCCCGAAATTATTGATACATTTAAAACTTAATATTAAAAGGTACACGTAGCTAATTCAATTTTGAAGTCTTGCTATTACATTTCATACTTGAGGAGTCTCTTCCCAGTTACGCCCAACCTGGGAGTCTCCAACTCATCAGTCTTTATTGGGCAAGCGTGCTAAAACAAACGAATTGTGGCAAGCCATATACTCGTAAATATAGCTTTTTCAAATCATTCCAAAATTGTTATAAGTAAAATATAAATGTATTATGTAACTTCACCGTTATTTGCTTGCAAAATGTTCATACAATCCACTATTATTTGACATTCCTTAAATGCATTCTTTAGCTACATCCCAGCTAGAATGATGTCCACATAGATTTTTATGGAAGACTGAAGCAAATAATCCGCTTTTCTCCTATTGATCAGGTCAATAGTTTGTTATAAGCGTAATTTGTTTATTTACTTCTGTTTAATCTTAATATGTTGCACTTTTTTTTAATATTGACTTATTAAGACCAGCCGACAACAGTACCTTTACAATCCTATTTAGGTTGTGGGAAAGGGATGGTGTTCTACGGGTATATAGCGCTGTCTCGCTCACACAACCTAAAAATGAAAACTTTAAATTGCTTGTAATAAGGGGTCTGATATTAATCATTTTGTTTTATTTATTAAAATACAATCTTTGTGCTCGAATATCTATCAGATGCATACAGGCATTCCAATCTTATTATAGCAAATTAACAGAAAGGTTAAGTATCAAATTGTCCTGGACGCAAAATGTTATGTCAAGATTACTCACTAGTGACAAACTCCACCATCACTTGGTAAGTTCTGGTTAAACTAACTGCAAAACAAACTCGGTTCCATTTTCAAATTTATCCAGAAACAGGCCATATGACAACTAGTTATTGATATAATTTTTAATTTGGAATCGAATTGAAAAAACAATCTAAAAGATACCGTGAAGATACCTAACCTTATTGTAGGGATTCGTTTTGAAATTGGAATTTCTTTTCAAATTATGTTTGTTATTTGAATTTGCATTAAAACGAGAAGCACAATATTCACAAAGGAGGTCACAATTTTTTACAGGGGTTTTATATTTATTATATTTTTTATTTTTCACAAATTTTGCCTTTGTAACACTCGCGGCCTCGCGGGTTGCCTTCGGGTCCGCAGGAGTTATAGCTAATTTAGGAAATTATTATGAAGGATTAAATACAAAAGAAATATCTAAAGCGAGAACACACAGGTAACCCACACTCCTGTTCCTGACAGCAACCCGCGTCGCTTATGACACCCGTTTAATGTATCAAAGGCTTTATTTAACTTTTGACAAAATGTGCAACATATTTCGACACTGGTCACTCTGTACTAAAATATTAAAATTTAACTTCGTTTATTTCTAAGTTAACAAAATTTTAGTTTTTAGTCCGAGGCTGTTTTTGCTAACATTTATCTCATGAATTCCGAAAAGGTCTATTAGAGATATTTTTTTTGGTGCAATCCAAATAAAACGCCGTATCGAATATGAATTACTTCCATGGTATTCACTTTTGTGCAGTTTCAATTAATTTTGGAACTTAAAATGAAAACCAAAGCAAGTAAGAGAGAAGTATGTCAATTAGTTTCATTTTGAAGTTATATCGTAGAAATTCTATCATTGCATAGGTAACGGTTGGTGCAGAACTGTGGCTAAATCAAAATACACACCGGTGATTTTTTAATTGTATTTTCTATAACAACATTAATAATATTGTGTTATGAAATCAAACTAGTAGGTATAACTAACTTGGCCATCATTATCACTGAAATCAGAACCTAAATCTACGAGTATTTCTACGATATGATTTGAAAATGCAAATATTTTTTTAACGTCTGACGTCAAATTGTAGAATACTATTTTATATTTTGACGTAAGCTTGCTATGACGAGTATTTACCAATATAAAGAATTACGTTTTTATTGTACTTGATACATAATATTTAATTAAAAACTTTGGCAGATAACGCACAGGTTAGAAAAGTGTGTTTGAAATAAAAAGAACCCATTTCACTACTGAAATATAAGATGAATTGAAATATTTTTTTCCATAAAAATGACATTTTATGCTTATTCGGAAATAGTGCAATTACTTTTTTTAAATGCACTTTATTTGCCTAGTGCATTATCCACAACTACATTTTGACGGTTCAGACTATATAATTATAATCACGAGAAATAGTTCCTAAAAGTTTTTAAACCATGTATTTAGCTTATTTCGGTAGCTATTTTATCAAGTTACGTTTTTAAGATTCGCTTACGTTTCTGGTGCATATTTTTATATATACGTTTTATTATGTGTCTATTTATTTTTTATTGTATACTGTGGGTCCCTTACTTGAAAATGCTTAAAATTGTGTAGATATGGATGTAAAAATATATGAATTTTAATAATAATTTCCTAGTTAATTCACTTCAATACAAAATATTTTTGTAAAATCATTTTCGATACAACAGAGCTACCAAATAATAGAGGTTTTCCACTGTCTCGAAGAGGAAGTATATTACCATAATCTCAGTTTTAAATCCTTTTTAGTGTGTCAAAATCAGAAGAAATATTCCTTAAAATAGGTATAGTGCTTTTGTTACTTATTTCATTTTGAAAAAAACAAAACACAATAATCATGTTTTCTTGAGCATATTTTAAGTAAGAGACTTTTTAATTAAGTTGAACAAGTACATGACAAAGTTGTTTTTACATGAAATGTTGTAATTCCTTAGTATAATGTATATTCAAGCATTTAACAAATAGGGGCGAATACGACAAATAAAGGTTCTGTGTAATATTTATTGTAAATTAATGTATTTAAGTTGGTATATTCAAAATAATGAAACATTTTGTCAGCTTAAAAATTGTGTGAAATAATATTGAAAATCAACCAAGTTTGCGCCTTTTGTAAAAATGATAATGTTTCACAAGTATTCTTGTTCTAAACGATTTTGAAAGTAGTTTTTTTTATCACTACGTTTTTCCGTCTCGCATTATTCCATTTTATTTTATTTGTAAAGTGTACTACGTTACGTACCTACCTATATTTTTACAATGTTTACTGTAGCAATCCAGTTTTTATAGTTTTAAGTCCATGTAAATAGAGACATTATTAAAAGTGATTAAAGCTATATTTCATAATCGTCTCGTTTTATTTTCTACATAAAGAACTTTCTATGAAATTATAGGTCTATATTTTTTTTCTAATATAAAATAAACATAAAATACCATCACGCCTGTATTCCCCGAAGGGTTAGGCAGAGGTGTATTTAATGTACACCCACAGTTCGCCGGTATGTTTTAGGTCCCATGTAATAGGGGGCGAGCCTATTGCCATTCACGGGCACAAATCCAGACTCCGAGCTGCTACTGAGAATTTCATAGAAAAACTCAATAACACTTTACTCGACCTGGGGATCGAACCCAAGACCTCTAGCGTAGCAGTCGCGATTGGGACCACTAGACCAACGAGGCAGTCACTAATATAAAATACTAAGTAAATAATATTTAATTACAAGTATTTTTAACTTATGAAGACTGAACTGAACGACAAACAGAAGCCTTGATTTCAAAAAGCTCGTGCAATGTGTTGAAACGGCTAGAATATGGTCGTTTCTGCTCGCGTGTTTAGATTTCTGACGCTAAATTTAAAATATACAAGGTAAAAATCATCCAGAATAACGTTTTCCAAAAAATAATCATATCTAAAAAATAACTACATTCCTTATTTTTAGATATGATTATGGCTTAGCGGTTGCAAGGGCGGCTGCTAATTGAAGGGTCCTCGAACAGTGTCAAAAGTTGTTCTCAGAAGCAGCTTTAATTTATCGTCGAAATATGGATATCAATCAGTAGATACAGCTCTGCCTAACCCTTTGGGGATGGCTTCATGATACAAAGATTATAAAGTCGACTTAAGCTGTCTTCAACAAGCACTTCGTACTTATTTTGTATTGCATTCAAAACTATTTAAAATTGTATTTCCAATTGCGAAGATCCGAACAAGAAATACGGAACTGTGAGAACTTTATTAAGACTTCAATCTTGTTTTGTTTAAATATGCGCTGCACAACTAAGTTTACAGACGGATAGACGAACGGAAATCCTATTATATCCTACTGAGCGAACGGAAACGATGCCAGTAAATACGACTACAGACAAAGTAGGGTGTAAAGCTTAAACTGTAAAAAAAGTATGTCATAATTTCGCACGCGAGAAAAAAACAACGTTAGTATCAGTAATTAAATAATTACTTAATCATAATGATCAATAATGATCTTAAGTTATAACTGTCTTGCTCATAGATGATGTTACTAGGCACACAACAAATACAACACTTATCAAATTATAATGAGACTGAGGGTGGGTCGAAAAATTATTCAACTTAGGAATGTCACCGTATCGGCGGGCACGATTTTGATGAGAAACAGAACTAACTGACCGACGCTCGAAGTTAAAGTCGCGTAATAATTACTTCGCAATAACTGTTTACATTTTTTAATAAGTATAGTCTTATTGGCCTGTCAAATACGACTGTGTATCAAGGGTTTGTTGTGGGTGAACGTTAGAAAGTCACGGGGTGAGTGTTTACGTCGATACCGTTAGCTTGGAAATCAGGGATGTTCTTGTGTGTTAAAAATTATATTGTAGTTTGTTCTCAGCTTATGTAAATGCCCCTCACCTTGAAGTGTTTATATTGATCAACTAGAAAGCAATCGTCATACTAACGGCACCACCTGGTGGCGTTAATGAACTGGTCGACATATTCCGCTACAGTTATTAATGAGCACATCAACATAGACGGAGGCGCTCGGATTGTAATTTCATGTGGTTCGGGTTCGATCCTGAGTCACCTTATGTTTTAGCTTTTTACATTTTTATTTCGTTGGTCTGCCTACTCCTAAATCTTGACGGTCTTTCTACGGAAATTTTTAGCTAAATAGGGCCACCTGTGCATTTTTTAAGTATTGTTCATGGAACATTACATTTTGTTAAGGTACATACTCAGTGTCTCTTTCATTCAACCACCTTAAGAACCTGAATCATTACAAACTATTCTAATAATAATATAAATTATTATTATGACGCTATTTTTATGGAGGTTGATGGCATAAAGTCAGACCAGTTGTAAATTTTAATAACCACAAATGTTTTTGCGCTTTTCCATCAAGCGGCTTATTTTGAGTTAGGTCAGTCTTATATTAAACGTTCGATTTGTTTGACTGCCTCATTAGTGAAGTACTTGTTAGTGCGACTGCTACGCTAGAGATCCTGGGGTTGATTCTAAGCCCGAGCAGAGTGATATGTGTCTTCCTATAAAATTCTTCGGAGTTGTGCTCCCAAGTCGTCGCCTGTTACACATACCGGAGAACTCTGCGTAAATATTAGTATCTATATCTCTGCCTAAGACTTTGGGGATTACAGGCGTGACGGTAGGTAGGTATGTTATAATTAGAGATTTTTTATTAAGACGACTTTTGCACTACCTCAGATCAAATAAAAAGTTAAGATGGAACTTTCCGAACAAAAAAGTGAGGCCGGCTAAAACTACGCCTAACGGTGTACAACACACAGATACACGCACACACGTATACCGAAACTACTCCTTATCTTGTCAGTCGAGCTATTGTGGTATCGAAAGCTCGACTGACAAGATAAGGCGTAGTTAACTAATACATTATATGCGTGTAATTGTGTGTTGTACACCGTTAGGTGTAGTTTTAGCCGGCCTCACTTCTTTGTTCGCCAAGTTCCATCTTAACTTTTTATTTGATCTGAGTGCACTACGGAACTAGCTGTCACCGGGGACTTCATTGATATTTGGTTTTTGAAAAATTATCTAGTTGCAGAACAGATAAAAGTTACGTGAAAATAATATAGGATTAGGGTGCGAGCCTATAAACATTAACCGGGCACAAATCCAGACTTTGAGCTGCTACTGAGAATTTCATAGAAAGACCCAACTAACACTTTGCTCGACCTGGGGATCGAACAGGACCTCTAGCGTAGCAGTCGCACTTAGAACCACAAGACTAATGAGGAAGTCTATACATATTTAGTAGTAATTTAGTACTTTGACCCGTCGAAATGTCAATGAATCACAAAAAAAAAATAAGTGGCGCACACACACGCAATCTAAAATAATCAATGACATTGTTTCCCTATTCTCAATTGATATAAATAAAAAAAAAGTTTAGCACCAATGTTTTCCACCAACAAAAACATAAAATGGCGCCCTTATTTTAAATTTCGAAAACGCCATTTTGAAATATCCTCCTTCACACAATCCCCATTGTTTGAACATGGCCGACAAAAAAGTAAAGTATTTTTATTACGAACTGCGTTAAGTCTGACCATAAAATAACAAAGAACTTTGAATGTTCGTAATTTTGAAGTTTGGTAATTTCATATTCTTGTTTTCGTCCTAAAAAATAACCGGAGGTCGAAACGATATTTAATAAAAAAAAACTATCTAGACATGCTCCATAGAATAAATAATAACTAGAAGATACGTTCAGCCATTTTTGCATGTCGTGTGTGTCCCAAAAAGAGGATCTTACACATAAAATTTTATGAAAATGTGACGTTGTCTAGGCCCCCAGGATGTAAGATCCTCTTTTTTGGACACAATACACCTGTTTCTTTGTAAGCCCAATAGTACTTTAATTTTAATTTAATTTAATAGTACTTTTTACAGAAGGGAATGTCACAAGGAGAGATTATTAAATAAATATTTTTTTTCTCTGGCCGTTTCTGTCCCACCGCTGGGCAAAGGCTCTCAAGCAAGATACTCTTTTCTTGCGCCAATGAGATTAAACCACTGTAAAACACGTTATCATGATGTTAACAGAGTGACTGCTCGCCAAAATGTAAAACTACTATTAAGTATTAAGAGTAGTTTTTGTGGCTTTACTTTTATGCGGCTTCTAGGTTATTGTAAGTATATATCCTAAGACAAATACACAATTTTACTACCTTAAAATATAGTAGGTACGGCGGCGCGGCACCGCGCTTGAATTGACCCTAAAAAACGAATAAAAAATATCGTCATTAAATTGTTACAATTACAAACAAAATAGAAAATTCTATTGTGCTTGAGCGATGGGACAGTCATGTGATTTAATGAATACCACACAAAAACTGGTTCACCAATCGACTACATACTTAAAAAACTATAAAATCCCACAGAACAACACCATCTTGTCGTGTTTGATTAAAACCTTTGCAGTGAGTTGTAAAGCTCTCGCCATTCACTTCACTTTTCAAAAAAGGAATCTAAAATTAAATCTCTAGATGTCTGGTGGCTGTTTACATTGACCGCTGCGCTTACGCATTAACCAGGACGTGTAAAGAAATACTATTGACATACGTTGAGCTGGTAGCAGTGATATTTTTGATATTTGGACTACTTTTCAGCTCCGAAATTGGTTGGATTATGGAGATACCGTTGTCCAAAACTATGTTTTCAAAACTTCATTGCAAAATGATTTTTTTTAAAGCTTACTAGTGTAAGGTTCATCCATTAAAACTACTTTTAAATGTAATAAAAATGATTATAGTTGCTAAATTGACGAACTGTCATATTCTGAATTAATAAAAGCGACAACACTCGGCAAGTCGGGTCATTCTGTCGGTAATTGTGAAGGTGTTCGGACGTTTTCTAGACGCAGTGTTAAAAGTGTAAAGTCCACCATTAGTACAAGGGATTATTAAAGTGCTAAAAGTGAATAACTTGTGTTTTATTGGTGAGCGTTTTTATACTTCAGAAGTGGGATTACCACCGCATAATTGTGTAAGTACCTACACGACTAAATATTCTTTTTATGTAACATTTCAAATTCAAATTTCAATACTATTTCAAGAATAATTTTGTTTAAAATGTTTAAATTTAATAGACTCTCATTGCTGTTCATATACCTACACTGAATTAAATTTGAAAAACTAAGTACGTAGGCAATGTAATGTTCCAGTATATATTTGTTATATGTTCAGGGATATAATTAAACTAATAAACCATTTTCTTTTCCTATATTTTTGACTTCTAGTTAAATTTATGACTTCTAGTTAAATAATTGTCCCCCTATTTTATTCTATCATCTTTTTGTTTTAACACTGCCTGTGCTCATTTGAGATAGTGTGATAGCAAACGTGTCAAATTGACTAAACTTATAGCATGTAGACAACCCATAATATACTGACACGAAAAACTGTTTGTGAGTTGTAGAAAATGGAAGATTCCAACGACAATCACCGTCGAACAGTAGCTTCTCGCGAGCAGAGCGTAGCAAACCGAAGCCACTCGCGCAGCCGCAGTCGCCACCGCAGCAGGAGCCTACGTGAGCGAGAGCGAGACCTGGTGCGAGAGCAGAAGCGCCTTCGCGAATGGGAGCGCGCGCTTCAGCGGAGGCGCGATTCGGAACTGCGACCACGGCGAAGTGAAAACTCTTCTCGCAGCGAGAAGCTCTGCGAGCCGCGGGGGCGTGGCATCAACAGCGAGCCGCGAGGGCGTCGCATCGACAGCGAGCCGCGAGGGCGTCGCATCGACAGCGAGCCGCGAGGGCGTCGCATCGACAGCGAGCCGCGTGAGCACCACATCGACGGCGAGCGACGCGAGAAGCAGCTTCGAGAGGACTGCCGGAGCCGCAACGACGGGCGTCGTTCAAGGTCATGTAGTCCTTTATTTTCTTCTAGAGATATTGTTAAATTGATCGAGTCATTTAAGAGTAATTTTGCGTCTAGACAGTCTGAACAGAGTGCACCTTCAAACAACAAATTTGACTATAAAAATATTTTGCCAGAGTTTGATCCATCGACCAAAAATCAACGCATGGATGTCTGGCTCAGGAAAGTTAATGAATGTGCTTCTGTTTATGGCTGGGATGACAAAACTATTATACATTTCTCAATGCAAAAGCTGCAAGGACTGGCCAAAACTTGGTATCAAAGTTTAAATTCAATCCTCTTTACTTGGCCGGAGTGGCAGGAAAAGCTTCTGAAAGCTTTTCCATGTGAACAAAATTATGGCCAGTCCTTGGAGGATATGTTAAGACGAAAGAGTAGGTTTAGTGAACCGATAGAAAATTACTTCTACGAAAAGCTCGCACTAATAAATCAGTGTGAGATAAGTGGTAAGAGGGCCGTTGACTGCATCATCCATGGTCTTAGCGACAGAACTGCCAAATCTAGTGCCTTGGCTTTGCGCTGCTCCGAGCCTGACCAATTACTTAAATTTTTATTAAGCAACAAGGAGCACCCTTATCAGTCGTCTTTCAGAAACAAAAGCTTTCTTGAAAACTCTACTGCCACAACAAACAACGATAATAGTCAACAAAGCAGGACAAACGTCAAACAAAATATTCATAGTTCGGGTTTATTTTGTTACAATTGCAAGGAAAAAGGTCACCCTTATAACAAATGTACTAAGCCCCTTGTCAAATGCGATATTTGCCACAAAATAGGACACAAGGCCGACGTCTGCCGGACAGCACAAGACGGCCAGGTTACTAAAGCTAATACGATGCATAAAACAATGTGTATATCTACCTCGAACCCAAATGACAAATTTACTAAACAAGTTTTAATTAATGGTATTAATTTAGAAGCATTTGTAGACTTCGGAAGTGAGGTTACGTTGATAAGGGAATCTAGTGCGTCGATGTTAGGAGTTTCGCATGATGAAATCCCGTCAGCTATGAAAGGTTTTGGTGGGGGTCTAGTTCGGTCCTTAGGTTCAGTATCTCTTAACTTGTCAATCGATGGAGTTGCTGCAATAGTTTCATGCAAGGTTGTTGACGACTACTCGCTTGACAAAGCAATGTTAATTGGTCAATCATACTCTGAACAACCGCACATAGTCGTTATTAAAGATGCATCGAAATTACAATTTCTCGACATTGGGAGTGAAATTCCCTCGAATTGCTATAATAACGAGGCACGTTCTATATGCATTAGGATAGTGGGGTTTAGTAAACTATACGGTACTGCTAGTGTTAGGGCAGCAACGGAATCGAAATTTAGCGGCGATGTTCTAATAGAGACAAAAGTTTTAGGAAAACCCAATGAACAGTGGGTAGTTCTCGGTGGCCTTCATAAAGTTAGTAATGGTATTACGAACGTTGTAATAACCCCATGTTCGATACCATGCTCACTACGAAAAAACCTCGTGTTTTCTCGAGCTGAGAAAATAACAATAGTTAATAGGGTAGTTTCTGTTTCACCAAATCCTATGAACATTGAATCAGGTCATATTTTCAGTCAGGGTAATGAACACCAAATAAAAATTGGTGAATCTGTATCAGAGATCGACAAGGCTCGACTTTTCCAAATACTACGACGTTATGAACATTGTTTTGCATTTGATTTGACTGACTTAGGATGCACTAACGTAACGCAAATGACAATTGAATTAAACAATGATCGCCCTGTCGTCTATCGGCCATATAGGCTTTCACATCATGAACGTGATCAAGTCCGTACTATGATAGATGAGATGTTAAACGCACAAATCATTAGGGAATCTGTGTCAAGCTACGCAAGCCCCATTATTTTAGTCAGAAAAAAAGACGATAAAATACGCATGTGCATTGACTATAGAATGTTAAACTCGATTACCGTAAAGGAGCGTTATCCAATGCCAATTATCGATGACGAAATATCGCGATTGTCTGGTCAGGCATGGTTCATCACCCTAGATTTGATGTCGGGCTATTACCAAGTACCTATTGCTGAGCAGCACAAGCACCTGACGGCGTTCGTCACTCCAGACGGCCAATATGAATTCAACCGAATGCCGTTTGGGTTGGCGAACGCACCTGCGGTGTTTCAGAGGATGATGAACCATGTCCTGGGATCGTCCCGTTTTGTAGGCGCCACAGTATATATTGATGATGTGTTGGTTTACGGCAAGAGTTCGGATGAAGCTCTTACGAGACTTGAAGAAGTACTGCAATTACTTGAGAAGGCTAAATTAAAATTAAATTTATCTAAATGTAGTTTTTTACAAAATAAAATAGAGTATTTGGGTTATGAAATTAGCTCTTTAGGTATTAGGCCCGGCGAAGCAAAGATTCGTTGTGTGTCTGACTTTCCCCGACCCGAAAACGTACATGCGATTCGCCAATTCCTAGGACTGGTGAGTTATTTTAGGAAGTTCATCAAAGGTTTTGCCGAATTAGCAGCACCATTAACGAAACTGCTAAAGAAGGATGTCAAATGGGAATGGACAGATGCGCAGGAACAAGTCTTCAAATCACTTAAATCCAGGTTAGTGACCAGACCCGTTTTAGCAATTTATGACCACTTCGCAGAAACGGAGCTCCATACAGATGCGAGTAAACTAGGCATCGGTGGAATACTGCTGCAGCGTCCACAAGGTAGTACTGATTCATTTAGTCCAGTAGCGTACTATAGTCGGCAGACAACTCCAGAAGAAAAGAACTTTCATTCATACGAACTCGAGACCTTAGCCGTGGTTTGTGCCCTAAAAAAGTTTAGAGTATTTTTATTAGGCAGGGAGTTTAAAATTGTCACCGACTGTAGTGCACTACGTTCTACGTTTCAAAAACGCGACCTAATCCCGCGGATAGCTCGATGGTGGCTTGTTCTACAGGAGTTTGACTGCACGGTGGAATACAGAGCCGGTGCAAAAATGGCACACGCCGATGCGCTGTCTAGGAATCCAGTTGAAGACGTGGAGATGCAAAACAAGGTAGAGTACCCCATCGTTTTAGCCATTAGTAATGAGGACTGGCTACTCACACTTCAATTAGGTGATACAGAGCTCGAAAGGATTCGAAACATAGTAAGTAGTGATTTGGATACAAAGGGGCTTGAGTACATTAAAGAAAACTATATTATTAAAGACAATAAATTATTTAGATATCTGGATGGAGACAGAACTAATATAAGGTGGGTAGTTCCGAAGGGCGCGAGGTGGCAGATATGCAGGATGAACCACGACGATATAGGGCACGTTGGCAGTGAAAAGACTTTAGACCGAATTAAGAAGTTCTATTGGTTTCCGAAAATGACGCGTTTTATAAAAAAATATGTAAAGTCTTGCATTGACTGTAGCTATTCTAAAAGGTCTACCGATACGCGTGAAGGTCTATTACATCCTATAGCTAAAATTGAAATACCTTTTCATACCCTGCATGTCGATCATCTCGGGCCTTTTGTGAAGTCGAAAAGAGGTCATACACATATTCTTGTAACCGTTGATTCTTTCACTAAATTTGTGTTTATTAAATCTGTTAGGAATACCAATACACAGAATGTAATTAAAGTTTTAGAAGACATTTTTGATACGTTTAGGAACCCTGACAGACTTGTTAGCGACCGGGGAAGCTGTTTCACTTCTCACGCTTTTAGAAAGTTTTGCCTAGACAGAGGGATAAAGCACATATTGAATGCGGTGGCGAGTCCAAGGGCAAATGGCCAAGTAGAGCGATACAATCGCACTATCTTGGACTCCCTAACTGCCCAAAATCTCAGGGACAACGAAAAGGACTGGGATAATAAGTTAGGGCGGATTCAATGGGGTCTTAATAATACCTTACAGAAGACCATAGGTAGAAGCCCTGCCGAAGTCATGTTTGGTTCCTTAATGAATTGCCAGAGCAACGCGGCATTAAATGAGGTAGTAGACACAACCAGTGGATCATGTGACGTCACATCAGTTCGTGAAGAAGTTAAGAAAAAAATTGATAGGGAGCAGGAAAAACAAAAACAGTACTTTGATAAAGGGCGTAGGCCAGCTAGGATATACAGTAAAGGGGACTTGGTTAAAATAGCAAAGTCAGCATTCCAAAATGATGGTAAAAGCACCAAGCTTTTGCCTTTGTATGAGGGACCGTTTAGAGTAGTAAAAATACTAGGCAACGATCGTTACAAAATATCCCCCATTCCCGGGTTTGAGGGCATGAAAAATAGGCGAAAAACTACCGTGGCGGCAGATCGAATGCAGCCATGGATTCACATATCTTCTTTAGAGTTGGGCAGTGATGGCGCTGATACTGTGGATGATGATAGTGATAGTAATTGTTATGACTTAGTTGAGTAATCATAAAACTAACTATAAATACTAATTTGCTTCATATGCTACAGAAGATTTTTGTTTTGTTTCAGGCCAAACACGAGACTCCGTGAGCGAGCGGGTGCGTGTCTTGGCCTTTTGATGATTAACGAGAGTCGAGCACGAGACTCCGTGAGCGAGCGGGTGCGTGTCTTGGCCTTTTGATGGTTAACGAGAGTCGAGCACGAGACTCCGTGAGCGAGCGGGTTCGTGACTTGGCTTCGTTTGTATTGATTCTTTTACCTTAGAGAGACGGGCACGAGACTCCGTGAGCGAGCGGGTCCGTGACTTGGATTTGTTGAGACAACTGTTTTAATAACGAGAGTCTGGCACGAGACCACGTGAGCGAGCGGGTTCGTGACTTGACTTCGTTATACAAAATTAAAGAGATTAATAAGTAAGGATTAATTGGAATTGATAAGGCATGATCATTATACTTTTGTAACTCTTCATTAAGATCACTTAGGTAATCGCGAAAAAAAAAAAGAGAACCCACCGAGAAGTTTCTTGCTTGTTCTTTTACTCGAGTTGGGTCGGATAGGGTTGGAACAAGCGTAAACTTAGTATTAAGACTAGAATGTTGATGTGATCCCAAATGTTAAAATGACTCTACTTTGCCGAGTGTAAGGTTTACAACAGAGACGTGTATGGGGACATACACGTTATCAGGATGGTCGAGTGTAAGGTTCATCCATTAAAACTACTTTTAAATGTAATAAAAATGATTATAGTTGCTAAATTGACGAACTGTCATATTCTGAATTAATAAAAGCGACAACACTCGGCAAGTCGGGTCATTCTGTCGGTAATTGTGAAGGTGTTCGGACGTTTTCTAGACGCAGTGTTAAAAGTGTAAAGTCCACCATTAGTACAAGGGATTATTAAAGTGCTAAAAGTGAATAACTTGTGTTTTATTGGTGAGCGTTTTTATACTAGCAATGTTTGTCGCACATTACTAGTAATCTTGTTAACCCCTCGTGCTAAGCTATAATATAAGCTATATAAGCCTGCAATGGGTGGGTTTCGAACCGGCAACCACATGATCGCAAGTCCGACGCCCTAGCCAATAGGCTACCGCCGCTTTACTGACACACAATTGTCTGATTTGAATTTTTCAGGCAAAGGTTATTGGGTTTTTCTATTAACTTCTCAGTAACTGATCAGGTAAATTGCACCTAAACTTACTTCGAACTGTGGGTGTATCTACATGAAAGATATTAAGAAGGATTATAGAGATTTTTTAAGGTTTAGTAATATTTTCATACAAATATTTTGAGCCCGATTTGATTTGCTGTCTCGCTTTGTCAGGCTGACATGACAGAGACGGAGCGATTCATTTCCGATTAGTAAAAAGTAATAGATTACCAGTTTGTTCCTGTTGTCTTGTCTATCGCTAGAAACGTATGTTAAAGTATGCAATAACTAATGTTATATAATAGTCACGACATTTGCTAATATTTCCCCATTTGACACGATTCTCAATTAAAATCGGGTGATTTTGGTTCAGCTTCCTTTTTTTAAAGTTTTATTTATTCAAAATCAAAAATTCATAGCTTAGAAATATCTTACTATAAAGATAAAGATACATTTATTAGCACAAACATGTGTATACATTCACAAATACCTAAATATCGTGTATATGCAAGATCACAAAGAAATAAAAGCTTCATCATGTTTGCCATATGCATGGCATGCAAATATTCGAAATTCTAAAATTATATTACATTAATCATATTCAGTCATTTATGTGAAATAATAATAATGTAAAATAATAAAAATATATATTAAAAAAGTCACATAGAAGATTCCGTTAAAAAGTCATTAACAATATAATAAGCCTTTTTCTATTAAAAATTATTTTACTTTTTGTATAAAGTTTTTATCACTGAGCTCCTTCCAATGCTTCGGTAACTTATTATAAATAACAGGAGCCATGCAGAAAACACTTTTGCGCATAAGTGCAGTTCTAGAGATGTGTAGGCAAAGTTTACTATCGTCTCGTCTATTTCTAGGAAATAAGTCTGCCTGTCGCGAAAATAAATTAGGATTTGTTTTCACAAATGTTACAATTTCTAAAATGTATAAGGATGACAATGTCAATGTTTTATAACGGATGAAGTATGGCTTGCAAAAACGAATTAACTGACACCTCATTTGTCAAATTATGATCAGTAATTTTTGTGCTGCAGTTAAACATCCCTATATAGACCCTTTCTTTTTTTATCGGGTAAAAAGGTCCTGAACCCTACAATATAGCTCACCAAAGAAGGTCAAAATCCTCATAAAATCCACCCATTTCCTGGCTCTACTTTATTTAAAAGCCACGAATCAGTAACTGGAATGAAATCTCCAAGATTTAGCATCCGACCGGTCGTCGACTAATGGACGGCGCCCGCTGATCTCGGCTTGCTAAAACTAGGGATAGAACTGAAAAATCGATGCCTATCTCGGTATTTGAGCAGCCAAATAGAACACCTAATGTCTACATCAGTTTCGGAAGACCTAAGTTATTAGGCAATTTAAAATATCTAAGCTTAAGGCTTGTGTAGTCTATTCGGAAAGTATATTTATTACTTCGCTACATATTATAAAACTAAGTCCCGCCCTCAGTCCATCAGTCTGTTCGCGATTAACTCAAAAACTACTGAACAGATTTTCATGCGGTCTTCATCAATAGACAGTGTGATTCATGATGAACACTCCAGTCATAACAGAATATACCGTCACGCCTGTATCCTCGAAGGATTCGGCAGAGGTGTGCCAAAATAAACTCGCAGATAGCCAGTAGAGGTATGTAATAGGGGGTGAGCCCATTCCCTAATGAAATAGTAAAGTTCTTTTATTTTTATTTTCTAATTTTAATTCAAATTTTAACATTACAACATATTGTCAACAGAAGAAGACAAAACAATAATTTTAGAATGCGTCTGTCTGTATGTTTGTACGTGCATCACGAAAAATCTACTGCACGAAATTGGATGAAGTTTTCAAAGTTGTATTTCTGAAGGTCTAACTTTAACCTTTTGAACGCCAGAGTATAAACGTATCGCCGTACCCCTGACGCCAGGCCACTTTTTCTGTCAAATTCCACAAAGTAGTGAAAACACACTAAAGTAATGATTAAATTGTTTATTTCATATTATGGTGCGACGTATATTTGTCATATATTTGTGACGTTGGCGTTCAGGGTAAGATTTCGTTTGTCACATATATGTGACAATGGCGTTCAAAAGGTTAATTGTAGTACACGTTTCATGTTGATACACCGCCTAAAAGCCGAGTATAGTCAGTAAATCCTTTTGGGACGTGAGTAAAACAACGACTAGTTTTAAAATATAATATACTAGCTTTCCGCCCACGGCTTTGCCTGCGTGTTTTCTCAACTTTTCTGTACTATCATCATCATCGTCAGCTATATTAGTCCACTGTAGGACGAAGGCCTCCCCTAGCGTGCGCTATTTCATCCTGTCCTCCGCTTTTCGCATCCACCTTCTGCCAGCAACATATAATATGTATGTATTATACATATTCTTGAATCACTCTATCTATTTAAAAAACCGCATCAAAATCCGTTACGTAGTTTTAAAGATCTGAGTATACATAAGGATAGACAGACAGCGGGAAGCGACTTTATTTTATACTATGTAGTGATTACATATGTATCAAAGATTATATCGTGGTTGTAAAGATGTTTATGTGTTTGGAGATAGGAGTCTATTGATGCAAACGTCAGCGTTTATGGACCCGGGGAAGAGGTATTTGCTAGAGGCGCACAAGCGATGTATAAGGAACAAGATGAAGAGTTGTGTTCGTGAACCCAGGGTCACCTCCTTCAGCAGCAGGGAGACGTACGACCTGTGTGGACTGTGTACAAGTTTATTAGAAAAGCGAAGTAATGTTCTCGTGTGATGATTGTGACATGTTGCCTTGTTAGAATAGTTAGGGGATGACATCTCCGCCGTAGCTGTGGAGCCTGCCAAAAATATACCTAATGTTAGTATAAATACGGTGCTTTGTTAATTCAGAAATAATTTCACTGCAAGCATTGATGTTGTGTTGATGTTATAATATTTTTATTAAAGTCTTTTTTTGTTGAGTGTACTCAGAGTTTTATCAATGCATAATGGCATGGCACTAGCGAATCAGTGATCAGTAGTATAAACACACAATTTGACATTTATCTACGCCTACGTCACGGACATCTCGCCGTAGGTCACACGTCCCATAGCGTTGGCGTGAACACGTTTCGCTAAAATGAAAATCTATTAATTAACATTAACGCACGTTCTATTCGATAAAGTAGTATGCGGCGGTAGCCTAATGGCTAGGGCATCGGACTTGCGATCATGCTATTGTCGGTTTGAAATCCACTCATTGCACTAGCGACGTGAGCTCACTCGTAATACAAGCATTGAGTTTAGCACGAAGGGTTAACAAGAATACTAGTAAAGCGCGACCCACATTGCTAGTAATCTATAAAAAAATGTTGTCATTATTCCTTAAAGGCAGAAAGTTGGGCAATGCTGATGGTAATTAACAAGGCGATATTCGTAGCAAAGTTCTATAACTTCAAAAAGTATTAATAAGGATAATATATCCAAAAAGGATAATATATAGCCTATGTCACTCAGAAATAATGTACCTTCGTATTGTTGAAAGAATTTTCAAAATCGGTTCAGTAGATCCAGAGATACAACCTACAAACTCACAAATTCTTTATAATATTAAAGTAGGTATAGATTAGATACGAGAATTCCTTCTTCCTTTGGATCAACATAGAATCACAGTATATTTCCAAAAGAACGATAAGAAAAAACACATCCTGTTTTCCTTTCTGAAATCATCATAAAATATGTACCTTCAAGTCATATCACCTGTTTTTATTACCGGCGTAAAAATAGTGACTTTGTTGATAAAATATGTGGGTGACAGTTGATACACTAGCTATTGTACGGAGGCTTTGTCTGTGATTCTGTGAAATAATGTCACGAACGTCAACTATGTGAGTAGATGTCGAACGAAATAGCGTTTACGATACAGACGACACACGTCTATGGAAGTCTTGAAGAGCGCTGGAGGCTTAATTCCTCCCTCAGACTCCTTTTCCTTTTCTCCTTACTTTTTCTTAATAGGCTCGGCAACGCATCTGCAACTCCTTTGGTATTGCAGATGTCTATAGATGGCGATGACTACTTACCATCATGGGCTCGCCTGCTCGTTTGCTGAGTTATCCCATAAAATATACATATAACTAATAACTAAATTTTTTATTTAAAAGTGTCTTAAAAAGATGTATTTAGAAATAAATATGTTTTATCACTTAATTTGATGGAAGGAGGGGCCTCTTGAACCGAGCAATCTAGCCCATAATTTGCTATTTTGCTGTTTACTTTTAAGCTGAATTCCAATAAGAAAAACGGATGTTTTCAACAACATAAAAAGCCTTTTATTTCGTAACAACAAAACAGCTATTTGAAAAGCCCATTTGCAATTGATTGACATTCATGAGCTGCTGCTGGTCCCTGAGGAGATGGCGTGAAGGTTCCTAAACGTCCCTATATCCCACGAGGCTTCAGAGAAACGCTTGCTGCCTTTGAAGACAATTGAAAATAGGAAATGGAGAAACTGGTTTTTCTATGAAATCTCGGTAGCAGTTCGGAGTTTGGATTTCGGCTCGGTTAATGGCAATACCTTCGCCTACTTTCACATGGGAACCAAACCGCTGCTGTAAAATAGTACCTTACACTTTGGGTAATGCAGGCTTGATATATATATGTTTTCTATTAACATACATCATGCGATGTACCTATGTTAATAGAAAAAACTATGGATCGAAAAACGTCTCTCTGCGAGTAACTTACGTGTTTGCCGCCAAAAGAGGAGACAGGAAGGGAGGGAAGTTTTCATTTTTTTTATGGGTAACTCGGCAAACAAGCAGACGAGCTACCTGATGGTAAGTAGTCATCGCCGTTTATGGACATCTGCGAAACCACAGGTGTTGCATATGTATGCGTTGCCGAGCCTATTTAAGGACAAGGTAGGGGAAGCAGAAATGGGGAAACAAGTTGTTGCGTTCTCACGGTCCGCACAAAATGGGTTGGCGGTCCAAATGCGGACCGCGGTCTGTCATTTGGCGACACTTTGTCTAAACCACAGGGCCAGAGAAAGAAAGTACGGTTTTTAAACAGTTATTCAGAGATATATTCTTCGCAGGAACATACGTTACCACGAGGTGTGTTCTGAGAGAAAGGGAAGTATCAAACATATATGTGATAATTCCATTGGTTTTGTACTCTGTGTCTTTCAGGCATTCGACTAAGTCGCCTGGGACAGCGGGGGACTTTAAAATGGCCTATTTATTACCCTCAGGCTTCAGAAATCCTCGCTTTCTTGATATCGACAGCGAATGGAGTATGGAAACATTTTAAGAATTAAAACGATATATTTATCGGAACTGCCTAACCAGTTGAGTGGTGTTATGTGTGATGATTGAACAAGAGATTTCGGGTTCGATTTCCAGCTCAGGAAGTGTTTTACTGAAATAAAACTACTTTTTACGGATTTTATCGCGTTATATTGATATTTTTAAATTCCCGACGTTTCGGATCCTTTACAGCATCCATGGTCACGGGTGGACTGAGGTGTTGGTCGTCCTAGTGTCAAAATTATCAACAGCTACCCTACATTTTGTTGATTATTATTTATGCCGGTCACGCAGAATGAGGTCACCGTTTCCTTAGGTCTCACAGTCTTGTGCTTGGATTTAATGGAATCTATGATTGGGTTCCAAGCAGATGGTAAGACCCAGCCATCTTCTCTATTGAAATTTGGATGTTTTTTAATTTCAATAGCCTCGCGAATCATCCTAGGTAGGAATCGGTTTTCTTTTGCAAGGACTTGTGGTTTATCAAATCTGATGTAGTGCTGGGCCTTGTCAAGTGTATGTTCACAAACTGCTGACTTCCCGGAACGGCGGTGTTTGACATCGGCGATGTGTTCTTTTACGCGGGTCCCTATGCTTCTTTTAGTTTGGCCTATGTATGAGAGACCGCAATCACAATCAAGCTTGTATACTCCTGCATCTTGTAGAGGTATGTGGCACTTGACAGGTGGTAGGAACTGACTGCACAAATGCACATGCACAAATTGTGAGTGTAGTATCTCTGCCTTACTCTTCACAGTATTTTGATGGCATGATGATGATGTTTTTTGTGTGACTGCGCTCAGAAAACGTGGTAATAATTTTCGGATGGATATTTCTTACAATCGGATGGATACATTGGTTAAATAAGTGTTTTTACTACAATATGCTCAGTTGGTTTGATTCCTCTACGAAGCAACATTTTATTTCTCATATACTGAATGTAGCATTTAAGAATCTGTAAACACTCTCGATACAAGAGGACGCCAGTATGAAAAAAAAAAAAGGTTTGCCAATTTAACGACACCATAAAAACACCCATAATGTGGTATTATCACATAGATATAAGTTTATGGTGTAAGAACTAAAATTATTTTTGCTACCATTTGAGATTAATGGCACAACTCAAATGAAATGCTTTTATTTCAAATAAGCTTTTACAAGCGTTTATGAAACGTTATTGACGTGCCCTGTTCCAAAAAGTTGGGAGCGAGCAAGTCAAAACATCGCAAAGGTGAATTAACGGTCAAGTGTAGGTCGATCATGAATAAATAAAAAAAAGTAGATTCTATGGAGAAGAATCAGGCGAGAAACTCCATGGACATTTGTATATAATGGCGATAACAGGATGTGAGGACTTTGGAAAATAATGTCATAATTAGCCTGAAGTCGGGATTAAAATTAAGAGAAGGTTCCCAGCTTCTGAGAACTCAATGTCAACCAAAAAAGCACTAGATAGTGCATTTCGACATGGCGGGTAGGAGTCGTGGTGGCTTAGCGGTCATAGCGTCTGGTGTACTTAACCAGAAGACGCAGGTTCGAATCCTGCCCGCGGTCGTATTTTTCCTTCACTAAAATAATAACTTAATAATCTTTGCATGGAAAATGCCTATAAAAAAATGATTGATAGTGCATTTCGTAGCTGACGACCTGAAAAGAAACGCCGAAACAAACTCGGAGAATCATGGTCTCTTTTAAAGTCCAGACTTTATATCAAAATATGTGAGTGTCACAATGTAGGGCAATACCTGACATGGCCTTTTGAAGAAGTCTTTTAAACTGTCTTTAGTAAGTTCACTACAGAAAGATAGATACTAAGTAATAGGTTTATACAAACGTTGATCAACACTGAATATTTTAACACACGAATACATTGGAGCAATCCAAAATTGAAGCGAATAAATACTCCTGAAGTCAAAGGGATTGTAAATAATGCATGTGTGAATATTTTAAAGTTTCATCCATCCCAGAGCGCACGAGTGTGGATGTCTAGATTTTCTAGATTCTAGATTATTCTGAGCCGAAAACCCTGTCTGATGTGCCGTGAAATAGAATGCCTAAGGCTTACAGAGTCTGCGTACTAAGTATTGTACGTAGAATGGAGACGCTACCTTATATTTTATATTGTTTTATGCTGGTAGGTTTTGGCTTCATTTTCTTGTAGTTTTCCATTACAAGGTGCCTTGTAAAGGCTGTTACAGTTGGAAGGGGGTTTACCTATACTATTTCGTTTCAAAAATAGTGTCTTTTTACACTAGGTACTTGTACAATATAATATATATTTTTAAAGCTTACTAGCAATGTGTGTCACACATTACTCTAGTATTCTTGTTAACCCCTCGTGCTAAATGCTTGTGTAACGAGTGGGTTCACGTCGGTAATGCAATGGGTGGGGTTCGAACCGGATACCACTTGATCGCAGGTCCGACAAAAACAACACCGAATTAAAAAAAACCCACTTATGTAGTTTTTTTCCTACGCCGACGATATCTATAGAGTACAGTTATAACAACACAAAAATGAAACAATATTTCTTTATACGGCAGGTAAATAAAATCAGTTTGGGTACTTCCTTGGAGATTTATCGTGACCCTGAAATTCAAAATCAGCGAAGCAATTGTGTAAATAGTTCGGCAGGGGTCGAATACACGGTGTATTTCTCTAGGGACCGACGGTGCATCGCTATCGAACGCTGGGATACTAGTCATGGGAAACTGTCGATAGTAAAAAATATCGATAGTTTGGATTTTTACAGTTTCCAGCTTAGTGCATAAATTTTTACTATCCCACTGAACGGCACGGGCCTTCTCCGATTGAGAGAGATGAAGGCCGCAGTTCTCCATGCTGAGCTACTGCCGGTAAGAAAACGAAACATGCATCCAAGGCGATGTTTTTATAACAATACTATTTATGCGTACATGAATGCAAAATACATAAAAATTATAATAAATAAAATAAATTAATATACTTTTTTAATATGATTGTATAATATTTATTAATCTATAGCATTTTCTTGAAGTGGGCCACCCCACTGTTTATAATTATTCAACGTAGGGAGATCATCCGCAAAATTTTATTTATAGCCACACATACAGCAGTTATTATGTGAACCACGACAATTGACGCAGTCATGGAACTGGTTCTTAACGAAATGATCATCAATCAAATTCTTCATCACACATACCTTATAAGGTTATCCTTCCAGATTGGTGGATTATCTGTGATTTAACCCGCTTCATTTTTGAACTAACGTGGGTAAGTATAATCAAAATCTATATCAGACGGATATTAATTTTATTTAAATGTAGTGGAAAAAACAGATATTATATATTTTTATATCGATATGTCGGCGCGGCACATCACTATCATCCCCTTGTCTGCAGTGCGACGATTTCTTTTCAAGCATTCAGGTAACAGACTAATGTTTATAGGAACAAAGAGAACAATCTAGAACATTGTAGGACGATCTTAACTAGGCTTTGTGTACCGATACATCTTGCTGACTTACATTACAAAAGTAAATTGCTTTCGGCTTATTGATATTGTAAAGAAAATTGCTATGTATTTATTTTAAAGTGACATTAGATTTTGTATTTATTGATTAATACACCCACACTTCGCCGGTATGTTGAGGTCCCATGTTAGGGGGCAAGACTATTGTCATTAGCTGGGCTCATATCCAGACTCCCGAGCTGCTACTGAGAATTTCATAGAAATATAATACTTTGCTCGACCTTGGGATAGAACTCAGGACCTATAGCGTAGCCGTCGCACTTAGGACCACTAGACTAATGAGGGTGTCAGTTAAAAAAAGAAGTACTAAATTATCCATGCAAAGATTATTTAGTTATTATAGTGAAGGAAAAATACGACCGCGGGCAGGATTCGAACCTGCGTCTTCTGGTTAAGTACACCAGACGCTATGACCGCTAAGCCACAGCGACTCCCACCCGCCTAGTCGAAATTTGCCTACACATTTTTAATTTACGTCTTTGAGGTGACGTCAGTGACATCTGTTAAAAATTTGCTCCTCAACCGACATGACATGTTTTACAGCAAGTACGATGCCATACGTCTGGTGTACTTAACCAGAAGACGCAGGTTCGAATCCTGCCCGCGGTCGTATTTTTCCTTCACTATAATAACTAAGTACTAAATTGTTTGTAAGGGTATTATTTGATGTATTACTACCTACTAAGAATCATACTTCTCATATCAATTTAATTTTATTAGTGTTCTAGTGGCTTCTTACCAAAATAACATGGTTCACATCAATAATGGGCTAAGTGGACGTAAATTTACCCCTGCAAAGCAAAATCCTAACCCTCCAATTAACCCTACCACATACCGTTGAAAATTGTCACTAGGAATTATAAATCAAAGCACTACAAAGGGCTATTTCTTGCTTTACAAATTACAGGTTAAACCTATTTCGGTGAAGAGGTAAAAGTCAACACGTTTAACATGAGAAATTGAATAGGTAGAGGTATTAGTTAGAAGCCTTTGAAAGCTAAGTGAAGTGTTATTATAGTGAATAAAATGTCACTAAAATAGACGGAGAGCTAGTTTACGAAAGAAAGGTTTTATTTAATGTTATTTAAAAGTAGATATTAAAATAACATATAGCAAACCATCACGCCTGTGTTCCCCAAAGAGTTAGGCAGAGGTGTACGTATGTACACCCACACTTTGCCCGTATGTTTAGGTCCCATGTAATAGGGGCGAAGCACAATTCCAAACTCATAGAAAAATTCAATAACGCTGCTCGATTTGGGAATCGAACCCGAAACCTCTAGCGTAGCAGTCGGTCTGAAGCGGCGGTAGCCTAATGGCTAGGACATCGGACTTGCAATCATGTAGTTGCCGGTTCGAAATCCACCCATTGGACTACCGATTCGACCGCCTCTGTTGAGGATGAGGTTTCTGAATTCGACTCACAGAGCGAGCAAAGTGTTATAGGGTTTTTCTAGAAAATTATCAGTAGCAGCTCAGAGTTAGGTACCGCCGAACAGTGTGTGTGCAGTAGTACATCTATGCGTATACCCTTGGGGGAAAACCGGTCTGAAAGAAAATGATTTTAAAATTACTGCGTTTTTATTTAGAAAAAAAAGCAATTGATAAAATAAATATTTGAAATTAGAAGCGAGACTATTTCGTCAAACAAAATCGCTTCTAATTTCAAAATATTTTTCATAATCTAGATAGAAAATTGGTATGACTATTCAAAATTTCAGTGTTGATTTTTTATACTCGAGGTTTGCGGCCCCTGCCTCAATTTACATAGTAAATTGTTGTACTCATCGATACATGTACAGTCGGGCTCGTAAATCTCTGAAGGCTTACAGATTATGTGTTGGGGAGACAGCTATCTAGATATAATATATCGTAGTTTATTATGCGGACTGATAAACAATGTCCAAAATAACATTTCTCATGATTTATATTTTGGACCTGTTTTTTTTTAATCTGTGTACTTTTATTTTTCTGTACAAAATGCCGTATAAGCCTAGGTTCATTATGATTCCCGGTGGTGGTCTGGGGTGGTTTTTTAAGAGGATACAGTGCTTCTAACATGTGCTGATGGTGGATACTGAGGTGGGTTTAGTAGGTAAGAGCCCTACGGTTAGCTAACTTTGGAACTGAACTTTTAAAGGTTTTGCTACCGTAAATTGAAAAACATTATTATTAACCTATTTTTTTTTATCATGCGTTGCAATGGCTTTTTATAATTTTAATGGGCACTCGCCATTGACCTTATAAAGCCCTGCTCGACCTTGGAATCAACCCCAGGACCTAACATTCGGTAGCCATGCTTACAACCAGTAGACCAATGAGACGGTACTATTATAATTAAAACAAAAAAAAAATATAATTGAAATTATTAGAAGTGTTTTGTGCGTGACTGTACTGCATGAATATATTATTGCGTCTAACCCCGATAACTAGAGCTAACACAATGTGGTCACTATTGTGCCTAAGTAACCCTAAAATAGGCTAGGAGCTAGCAATATTACTTTTAAATATTCATTGAATTTGAAAGTAAATTCATGAAATTAGTATAATTTTATTTATATGTCGAAGAATATTATGAGAATATTAATACATATATAAAAATCTATATATGTATTTATGTATGTTCTGACGGACTCCAAAACGGCCGGACTGGTTTTGATGAAATTTTCATGTAATCTTCAGTCAGATAATAAAATCAAACAGATATCACGTTAATATTCAAATGCAAAAACTTTCTCATGTTTTTCTCATACATTACATTTTAGGTTATAATATGTAATAGGGACCACCCTATTGAACTAAACTGGGCACAAATCAATACTCCGCCTACACGTATACCTGATACTGAGAATTTCATAGAAAACGCGATAAAATTTTGGTCGACCTGGGAATCGAACCCAAGTAAATATTAAGTGAAGTAAAGACAAGCCCGACTGCTGAGCTAGAGGGAGCTCAGCAGTCGGGCTTGTCTTTACTTCACTTAAAATTTAGTTTCATAATAATAAGTACTTATGTCTAAATTAAAACTTTCGTAATTTTATTTTCCCGTTAAAAGTAATAAATTGGCCATCAAATATTAATCTGAATTATACCGCGATACTATTTAACTTCAAAACCAATTAAAATCTATAGCTTTTTAAAAAGCTATGAATTTAATTTGTATCCACATCAAATCTCCTATTAAAGCATTCAAAATAAAATATATACATACACTCACGCCTTTTTCCCACAGGGGTAGGCAGAAAAGTAAAAACACTGTCATTATAATATATTTGTTATGACGTCTGTGGTATAGTGGTTCGAGTGTCAGACTGCTGACCACGAGGTCGTGGATGCGATTCCTTCAGGACACAAATATTAATGTGAAGAATGGAAGTGTTTGTGTTTGTCTGGGTCAATCTTATGTATTATATTTATGTTTTAACAAAAAAAGTATATAAGTATTATATCCATTGTCTAGTATCTATAGTACAAGCTCTACTTAGTTCGGTATTAAATGGTGTTTTGTAAAATTGTCTTGTATAGACTGCTTCGTTAGTCTAGTGGTCCCAATCGCGACTACTACGCTAGAGGTCTTGGGTTCGATCCCCAGGTTGAGCAAAGTTTTATTGGGTTTTTCTATGAAATTTTCATTTGTGCCCGGTGAATGGCAATAGGCCCGCCCCCTATTACATCGGACCTAAACATACTGGCGAACTGTGGGTGTACATTAAGTACACCTCTGCCTAACTCTTCGGGGAATACAGGCGTGATGGTATGTTGTAAACTTGTCTCAAAAATATTTCTTATTATATTATGTAGCATCTGTTTGGGAACACTGTAGTGTACCCCACCAAGTTTCAGGTCATTCTCTTGTTACCTACCAGTAACTTTAGGAAGTTGGTTCTGCATTAGATGGTAGAACTTAATTTCCAAGTTGGTAAGGTAAAGTGAAGTCACTTTGCAAATTGGCAAAGTGATCCTTAATAAGTAATGCACCTATGATACTTAGCACTTCTTTAGATAGTACAAAACAAAGTCGCTTCCGCTGTTTGTACTATTAGATCTTTTAAAATACACAAGGGATTTTAACGCAGTTTTCAGCAATAGATACCTAGTTATTCAAGAGCAAGATTTATATGTAGTATATATGCATATTATAGCAGAGAAAAGCCGAGAAACCACGCCGGTGTGGCCGTAGCGGGAAAGCTAGTACTTAAATAATTATATTCTAAAAAAGAAATCTGCTTGTGCAATAAAGACATGTTTTACAATGACTAATTAAAAAATAATGTCTTATGTTAGTTTACAAATTAATGTCCAAATTTACTATAATATCCTAGTGTAGATTCTAACATTCAGTTTTAATATAAATAATTGATAACAAATAAATATTTGTTCTAGACCAGGTGAAACTTGACCCTTTTTAAGCCTTTTAAATGAGATAAGTAATAAGTCATTTCGATATTAGATTAATGTCAAACAAACAAGATTAATTCTTCTCCAAATTGTAAACATTTAATTTTGTAACCCATAAATCTACGATGGGGTGACATAATAAGTTACAATAATATGTAATGCGTAGTCGTTACACACAGATTTTAGAATGTGGAACCTAAACATTATTATGAGAAGACATTTTTTTTTACTTTGAATTAGTTTGGTAAATGTGTTAGCGATTTCATACCCTATTTGAGATTTTCATCGTCATATAAAATATATATTATATAATGTGGATCCTTCAAACGCAAATTCATTTTCAACAGAAATTTTCAATGATTTAACAAAAAATTTGATAAAGAGACATTTAAATGCATTGCCGTATAGATATTTTAGAATTACATAAAAATAATATCTACTAAGAGCAAATAAAATACTAATAAGATAATTAACCAAACTGATTCATTTTATTTTCACTGTCTTGTTACAGATTTGATACATCTCTTTCGTATTATCAACGTTCATTATCCACCCCATGCCCATACGTTTACCAAGTTGAGCCCATTAATTAATTTAATTATTATCATATCGTGTTTTTTAAGGCATCTCGATACATCAAAGTTGGCTGAAATAATGAGGTTATTATATAAAAATAAATATTACTTTTAGGTCTGTATAAAAATAATAAAAGCTCGTTCAGCTCGTCAACTTTCTTGTCCGTGTGTCCATCACAAAACGGTGGTGTTAATAAGGAGTTTGCCCATACATCATGCCTGGGCCATAATTAAATGTTAAATCACTTTTATTCACACGGTAAATCAGTTTTTAACTTTTATTTATACTGTGGGCCCCCACAACTTCAGTTATTCCCGCTGCAGTAAAAGTAAACTATTTAACTTACGAGTACTAATTTTAGACTGCCTCATTAGTCTAGTGGTCCTAAGCGCGACTGCTACGCTAGAGGTAATGGGTTAGATCCCCACGTCGAGCTAAGTGTTATTGGGTTTTTCAAATGAAATTCTCAGTAGCAGCCTGTCTGGGTTTGTGCCAGGTTAATGGCAATAGACTGGCCCCCTATTACATGGGACCTAAACATACCGGCGAAATGTGGGTGTACATTAGTACTAAAATTGTATTTTTTATGGATTTTAAGTTTAAAAGGAGAGTGATTTTATAAGTTTGAAGTATAATAGATCCTTTCAAAAGTTTAAAAACATAAATAAGTTTAATCCTAACTGGGATATATCTGTCGACTACCAATTATAGGTATCGTAAACCGTTTGGTTTATCCGCACTTAACATCTGTTAATTAGTGGAGTTAAATTTAACTGTGAAATGAGTTTGTTGGTTTAAATTTAAACAGTAATGGTATTAGTTGTGTAAGAGGGTCGTTAGTTCCGGCTTTAAGCTTGTGATTAAGTTAAGCATTAACTATTTATATAAAAATGAATCCCTATTTCCTGCCTGCCTTATAAGTCCTAAGCGCGACTAGGGGTCCTGGGTTTGATCTCCAGGTCGAGCAAAGGTGTATCTGGTTTTTCTATTAAATTCTCAGTAGCAGGTCGGAGTCTGGATTTGTGCCCGGTTTATGACAATAGGCTCGCCCCCTAACACATTTTCTTTCTTTCTTTCTATTACGTGGGGCGTAAACATACCGGTGAGATGTGGGTGTACATAAGTACACCTATGACTAGCCTTTCGGGGAATACATGCGTGATGGTATGTATGTATGAATCCCTATTCCCTTTCTTTTATTCTCTCCGTCCCTTTTCTGCAAGACCAGTGTTAGTATAAAATTTGTACTGCCCACCTAAGACTTGACGTCATCTCTCATCAGTATAGTACCCTCCTTGTCTACCATATACTTAGTTCATATGCTAATATATTCCTTAATCTATAATATAACTATTTACATACATACATACGTAACTATTTACAGAATTAAATAAATATTTATCTTAACATTTTAATTTAAAAGTTAAGATGGAACTTTGCGAACAAAGAAATTAGAATTTTACACTATAAAACAATACCGAAACTACGCCTTATCTTGTCAGTCGAGCTTTCGATAGCTTGATAGCTCGACTGACAAGATAAGGCGTAGTTTCGGTTTATATATTTGTATATAGTGAAAAATTGTGTTTGTAAACGGCTAGGCGTAGTTTTAACCGGCCTCACTTCTTTGTTCGCAAAGTTCCATCGTAACTTTTTATTTGATCTGAGCTAAAACTTTTCACGGCATTAGAACGAATCCAGGACCTCAAACAAAACCAATGCGACTGCTAAATCAAAAAGTCAGTTTAAGTAAATAAAAAACAACAAAAACAGGGTTTGTTTTGTTCAAACTTCCCGGAGTTTTGTTATTATGTCCGGCTTTTTATTATTACTGCCACAAAGAGTTTTCTTATTCGACTATAACATCGAGGAAATTATGCAAATTATAAAAACCGTGCCTTTAGTCCCCGACGGGTTAAAAATCCAGCATCCATCTACTTTGGAAACGTTTTTGCGTGAAATGAAACGTCAAAACATATAAAAAAATATAAGGTAGAACAAAATATTTTACCTGCCAACATGAATCTGATAATGTGCTCGAATCCGCGGCATATTTTTTAACCCCCGACTCAAAAACGAGGGGATGTTATAAGTTTGGCGTGTCTGTGTCTGTCTGTGGCATCGTAGCTCCCGTACGGATGAACCGATTTTAATTTAGTCTTTTTTGGTTAAAAGGTGAATTAGTCGGGAGTGTTCTTAGCTATGTTTGATGAAAATCGGTCGAGATATAATGCAATTTGTCGCGGATTTTTTAAACTTTTTTATTGTGAAATCGCGGTGATTTCGTGAAAGAACTATTTATTTTCAATGTTTATTTTATGCAAGTGGCTAAAATCAATAAGTTTTTGGTGATGTTTCTATTATTGTTTTTATATATGTTGATAAGTACACCGTGCACCGGTGAGGTGTGATGGCGTAGGTAAGTATTTTTTTATAATACATATTACTTACCAAAATCTGTAGTAATCATGAATTTATATAATTAGTATTTCGTACGGTGTTTGAAGCGCCGGAGGCCTAATCCTCCCTCAGTCCTCTTCCTTCTCCTTTTCTCCTTTGACAACACATCTGCAACTTTTGGTATTGCAGATGTCCATGGGCGGCGATGACTACCATCAGATGGCTCGCCTGCTCGTTTGCCGAGTTAAACCGTAAATAATTATCACTAAAAATAAAAAAACCCCGACAATTGCTTTATACCTCGACTGATTTTCATCAAACATAGCTAAGAAGACTTCTGACTAATTCACCTTTCTAACAAAAAAAAACTAAATCCAAATCGGTCCATCCGTTCGGGAGCTACAGTTTGTTCGAAATAAGTAAGCCGATCGGAAGTTAGCCGTTCCGAACTACCGTGGTGATAAAATCGTTTAATTAAGTGTTTTAATACATAAATATCGAAATTAGTAAACAAAATAATTAGAAATGTGAAACATATACGACTCTAATTATCTTTACACCGACTCTTTCTATAAAAAAATACCACTTCTAAACCACTTGCAGACAACTTCCGATCGGCTTACTTATTTCGAACAAACTGTACGATGCCACAGACAGACACACACACACACACACACACACACACACACACACACACACACACACACACACACACACTCACTCACACACAGACACGTCAAACTTAGAAGCACCCCGTCGTTTATGCGTCGGGAGTTAAAAACAACTAGCAACGACTTCTTTATATTCTCTTGGAGGCAAGGGAGGTGGAGGGGAATGATTACTTATCCACACACCGTCCCAAACACAGCTTAACAGTGCAAATCAGTTGATCAACTTACTTAAGTATTAATAAGTTCCAGTTTTCCCCTAAACTTCGCCATGATTTAATACTTAGAGTAACTTGCTCGATTGCCGGTTACTTCCGCAGGGTTCCGTGTTGTTCATTCGGGGTTACGTTAGTTCAGTTAAATTATTGTGATAGTTAAGTTAAGCAATATAATGATACCATCACGCCTTTATTCTTCAAATGGTTAAGTAGACATGATCAATGATATTTATTTCTGTAAATAGATCTTTGAAGACACTTTTACAAGTCGTTTTTTTTTAATTTTTTTTTTAAACTAGATGGCGCCGACTTTTCCTATCTGACGACCTCTGAGAAGAAATGTTGAAACAAACTCAGAGAATCATGGTCTCTTTTAAATTCCAGACAATAGTTTTATCATAGATATGCGAGTTTAACAATGTAGGGCAAAATCTGAACAGGCCTTTTGAAGAAAGAGCCATAACAGCTTTGAGTTGACCTGTCCTAACTGACGGCACGCATACATCAGTCCTCGTGTACCAGCCATCACCCTCCTCGCCATTTTAAAGGGCAGGGGTGACCCGACCAATGACAATGTACGTGTACAATTATTATTTAAGCATATACTTATTTAAAAGTTTTACGTGTCATCATATTTTATCATATAACCACGGCTGTATTCTCCGAGCGGAAAGGCAGAGTTGTCCTTTATTATGCTTTGTAGTCTAGTAACCAAATATTCTAATTTGTTTATTTAATATCACTAAGCTTCTATGTACAAATAAAAATAAACATAACATACCATCACGTCTGTATTCCCCGAAGGGTTAGGCAGAGGTGTACTAATGTACACCCACATTTCGCCGGTATGTTTACGTCCCATGTAATAGGGGGCGAGCCTATTGCCACTAACCGGGCACAAATCCAGACTCCGAGCTGCTACTGGGAATTTCATAGAAAAACCCAATAACACTTTCCACGACCTGGGGATCGAATGCAGGACCTCTAGCTTAGCAGTCGCAGTCGCAGTAGCGGTTAGGACCACTAGACTAATGAGTCAGACAAATAAATAAAAATACCTATAAACCAAAAGATCCGTAAGTACGCATTTAAAAAACAAGATTATACCATCACGCCTGTATTCCCGGAAGGGTTAGACAGAGGTGTACTTAGTGTATACTAACAGTTTGTTAGTATGTTTAGGTCCCATGTAATAGGGGGGCGAGCTTCTTGCTATTCACCGAGCACATATCCAAACTCCGAGCTGCCACTGGGAATTTCATAGTAAACCCAATAACGAAGGAAACGAACCCAAGACTTCTAGCAGAGCAGTCGTACTTAGGACCACTAGACTAATGAGATGGTTTTGTTTAATTTTCATGTCATCATCTTCATCTATATAATTATATAAAATTCAATGCCACTTTTCGTTGTAATTTTATAACTCAAGAACGGGCTCACCTATCCAAACCCAATGTTTAGGCTTTGTTCAGACTATTTAGTAGATGGTTTATGTGAAGTTTGCACAAAATCGGTCAAGCGGTTCTTCATTTATCACATTTTTTGTAACAAATGAATTCAAGAAATGGCGGATCATTTTGGTAATGGGGATTTTGCTGTCAAATTGAAACGAACACACGGGCAACGCCGTGGGCGGAAAGCTAGTATTTTATAAACATTCTTACCCATAGACTTATAGGGTGCATCTAAACTTTACGCAAATTCAAACACCGAGATTGAGGATTTTGCTCGACCTGTGAATCGAACTGGTATCGTCCTGCGACGGATCGTTGATCTCCCTAAAAAATGGTTGAGCTACACGAGGACTGATGTATGCGTGCCGTCAGTTAGGACAGGTCAACTCAAAGCTGTTATGGCTCTTTCTTCAGGAGGCCTGTTCAGATTTTGCCCTACATTGTAAAACTCGCATATCCTATCCTACTTCCTACTAATATTATAAATGTGAAAGTTTGTGAGGATGGATGGATGGATGGATGGATGGATGGATCTTTCACGTAAAAACTACTGAACTGATTTTGATGAAACTTTACAGAATAATTGTTTAGACATCAAAATAACATATAGGCTTTAATTTATAACTATATTTTGGGAAATTCCCACAGGATTTGGGAAAATCTATTCCACGCGGACGAAGTTGCAGGCAAAAGCTAGTCTATGATATAACTATTGTCTGGACTTTAAAAGAGACCATGATTCTCTGAGTTTGTTTCGACATTTCTTCTCAGAGGTCGTCAGATAGGAAATGTTGACGCCACCTAGTTTAAAAAAAAAGTAAAAAAAACGACGTGTAAAAGTGTCTTTAAAAGATGTATTTACAGAAATAAATATCATTTATCGAACTTAAGACGTCACTCTCAGGTCTCGCGACTACCAGACTCAAGAAGCAATTAATAGGTTTAGTCGAGGTGTGAGGTCAAGGATGGATTATCCCGTATCAAGTTGCGGATCAAATGTTTGTATTTTTTTATAGACCAATCCGGCTCATCCCTTATGTAAGTAACTAATTGGATACAATAGAAATACAATTGTTATTGAACTGATAGATACTGTAGAAGCACCAGGTTTAATGTTTAGGGATCGTAATGCTTCTACGTTAAATAAACACTTGATTAAGGAATTCACGACTTCTTTTATTGTTCAAGGAATCAAACTTAGTCCTCTGACATTCATATATAATTATTTACTCTAGACATATTTCAAACTACTTACTTTTTTTGTTTAAATATTTCTACATGCCGGGACGCGCACATAAAAACTTCTTGTTACAAACTCCTACATCAGCTACGCCCCCGCATTTGGGTAAAACAAATAAATAAAAATTAAAAAAAAGTTTTACCCAACTCCAAACAAAAAAGTAACTAACTACCTGCCTAAGACCTAACTCGAAAAATTACTATCAGGCGAAGAAGTCTTTATTATACCTAATACACTGGTGCGTGAGGCTGGTCCCTTATAATGGGATAGTGTATGGCATGTGCATGGTTAAGTTATCATTAAAATTAATAAAGCTTCAGCATAGTTAATAAACACAACACACCATAAACTTTAACGCACCAAAACGCCTGTAAAAGATGCGTAACGGCCTCCTATCCAATGATGCTTCAAAATTAATTACATTAAAAGCTAAGCATCATACCTTAAGGGTTAATGAAATTAAATATAAAAAGAATTAATATTATATGCAAAAACTTTAACTTCTTCTAACGCAATTGAGTCAGAGAGAGGGAAAGCTTAAGAAAACATATTAACCCTGTCATGAATTCATTCCGAACTATAATTAATTAATTTCCGAGACTAATGTTAATACCCATTTTACATTGTATTATTATACAATTAAAAATAATATTTGCTGAATCATATGTGTCCAACTCAGACACCCTTCGTAAGGACTATATCCCTTTCACGAAGTCGATACAGCATGAGCAGGGTCCCCCTCCTACTAGCAAAAAAAAACCCTTAGAATATATTCGGAATGCCTTCACCCTATAACGCATTGGCATCTTCTTCCCTCTCTCCAGCTCGTTCAGACAGCACATCAGACAGCACATCAGATATATGAAAACACACGAACAAAATCATTAATATTAAATATTCATCTTTTACCAAGCAAAATTAATGAACTATAATATTATGAAACTATCTATAATCTAACATGAAAGGGTTTTAACCTGTTAACATGTACTATATCTCTATATCGATTATTATTTATTTTCCTAATAACATAATTTACATTAGAAATCCTTCTCACAATTTGATAAGGTCCTTTATATAACCTACACAATTTTAAACTTTTACCGTCTATTCTCCTAGGCGTATAAATCATAACTAGTTGGTTAGGCGAGTAATTATTAACTTTAACTTTGTTATCATAACTTAATTTCTGTTTTATTTGTGCTTTTCTCAAATTATGTAAAGCCTTTTGTGATAAGAAATTCTGAAAATCATGTCTTCCAACATAATCAATTATACAATTTCGCCTATCAGAATTAACAACCATATCAGTTTGGAATAAAGGTTCTCTCGCATAAATCATCATGTGTGGTGATATCTTAATGCTTGACTGTTTACTCGAATTATATGCATAACATACTAAGGGTACATAACTACACCAATTCTTTTGATCTGCAGAAACATACATAGACAACATTTGTGTTAACGTTCTGTTAAACCTTTCTACTAGACCATTGGATGCCGGATGAAAAGCTGTAGTAAAGCGAGATTTAGCACCAAAATAACCAACAGTATCTTTAACTAGATGTGATGTAAATACTGAACCTCTATCTGAAATAACTTCTTTCACCCCTCCAAAACGACAAAATACCTCTTCTATCAAAAATTCGCTAACTCTTTGGGCTGTAGCCCTAGGCACTGCCTTGCAAATTGCATACCTAGAAACATATTCTACACAGACTATTATATATTTATTGCCTCTCAATGATTTTCTGAATGGACCTAATATATCTATCCCTACTTTCTCCATTAAATGATTCACTAAGTCAGGTTGTAATTGAGCCACTTGTCTCACCTTTTTCCGCTCCTGACATAAACTACAACTCTTAATATAATTTTCAATTTTCTTCTCTGCATCTTTAATAAAGTATTTATCTCTAAATTTGGTTAATGTCTTAGCTAAACCTAGATGTCCTCCAGCCCAAGGATCATCATGTAACTCTTTTAATATATCTGATATCAACCGCTCTGGTAATACCACTAAATTCTTCACACTATTAAATCTCATAGCTTGCCTACATAAAATACCATCTATGACCCTAAATCCTTTATATGCATTTTCCTCGTTAGTCGCTATTCTATTTAATAACTGTCGACAAACCTGATCTTCGCGTTGTTCATCTGTCATTTTTGTGACACCTATTTTATACACCTCCAGACCATCATCTTGACCTGCTACTTCTCTATGATTCTCATCATCCTGACTCAATGGGTTTCTACTCAGAAAATCTGCAATCACATTTTCTCTCCCTGCACAGTGGACTATATCAAACTCATATGCCTGAATAGACAACGACCATCTAGCTAGTCTCCCATTCATATCTTGCTTATCTCTCAACCAACACAATGCCTTATGATCTGTAACAACCTGAAACTTCATACCCCATAAGAAGTGTTTAAAGTAATTTAATGCCCATACTAAACCTAAACATTCCTTTTCTGTTGTGGAATACTTCTTTTCTCCATCACTAAGTTTCCTAGAAGCATATGAAACTGGATGCATGACATCTTTACCTTGCATTAAACATGCTCCTAATGCTTCTCCGCTGGCGTCAACATATAAACGAGTCAACACATCTTTGTTATTAGTATAAAAACTCAATATAGGAGGATTACACATATATGCTATGATTTTATCAAATGCCTCCTGATGTTTCTGCGACCAAACAAATGGCACACCTTTTTTCAATAATTTAGTGAGAGGTAACACTACTTGTGCAAAATTATCAATGAATTTACGATAGTGAGAAAACAACCCTAATAAAACAGAAATTAAGTTATGATAACAAAGTTAAAGTTAATAATTACTCGCCTAACCAACTAGTTATGATTTATACGCCTAGGAGAATAGACGGTAGGGCTACAGCCCAAAGAGTTAGCGAATTTTTGATAGAAGAGGTATTTTGTCGTTTTGGAGGGGTGAAAGAAGTTATTTCAGATAGAGGTTCAGTATTTACATCACATTTAGTTAAAGATACTGTTGGTTATTTTGGTGCTAAATCTCGCTTTACTACAGCTTTTCATCCGGCATCCAATGGTCTAGTAGAAAGGTTTAACAGAACGTTAACACAAATGTTGTCTATGTATGTTTCTGCAGATCAAAAGAATTGGTGTAGTTATGTACCCTTAGTATGTTTTGCATATAATATTAATTCTTTTTATATTTAGTTTCATTAACCCTTAAGGTATGATGCTTAGCTTTTAATGTAATTAATTTTGAAGCATCATTGGATAGGAGGCCGTTACGCATCTTTTACAGGCGTTTTGGTGCGTTAAAGTTTATGGTGTGTTGTGTTTATTAACTATGCTGAAGCTTTATTAATTTTAATTTTAATGTAACAAGAAGTTTTTATGTGCGCGTCCCGGCATGTAGAAATATTTAAACAAAAAAAGTAAGTAGTTTGAAATATGTCTAGAGTAAATAATTATATATGAATGTCAGAGGACTAAGTTTGATTCCTTGAACAATAAAAGAAGTCGTGAATTCCTTAATCAAGTGTTTTTTTAACGTAGAAGCATTACGATCCCTAAACATTAAACCTGGTGCTTCTACAATACACACATACCATCACGCCTGTTTTCCCCAAATAATTAGACAGATGTGTACTTAATGTACACCCAGTGTTCGCCGGTATTTTTCGACCGACTTCAAAAAGGAGGAGGTTCTCAATTCGTCTATATGTTTTTTTTAATGTTTGTTACGTGATATCTCCGTCAATTATGGATCGATTTTGATGATTATTTTTTGTTTGGTCATACTTCAGAGGTGGTCTCATTAAAATTTTATCGAAATCGGTTCAGCGGTAAAAAAAATCAACAAAAATAAAAAAATAAATTAAGTTCATCGATGTTATTATCGTTCACTCCGAAACATCGCTGTCTCATTACAAGAACTTATAAACAAAACTTTCCACTAAAAATTAAGAATTAAAATTACTTTTAACAAAAAAGTAAAACCGCCTTCAAACTTCGGTTTTACTTTTTTGGTAAAAGTAATTTAATAGGTCCCAAGTAATAGGGGACGAGCCTATTGCCATTCACCGGGCACAATTCCAAACGTTAAAAGTTCCAGTTTCCAAAGTTACATATATATAACATAATATATACACATACCAACACGCTTGTATTCCCCGAAAACAAATTTCAATTGTTTAAAAATTATTTTTAGGGACTTCGTCATTAGTCTTGTGGTCTCAAGCGAGTCTGCTACGCTAGAGATCCTGGATTCTATCAGTGGCGTAGCATGTCAAAATTAGTTGAGGGGGGGGGGGGGCAGAGATAAAGATTTAGGGCATTTTTTATAACCTACTCCCTTTTTTATTTACTTATTCTTTTCATAGCTCCACTGGGATGATAACTGATGTAGGTAAGATGTTTTTTCTTTTGAAAAAAGAGATTTGATTTTTTGATTTGGGGCTCCGGTAGCCCGGGCTGATACGGTAGCAGCTACGCCCCTGGATTCTATTCACATGTTGAGCAGTGTGTTAATGGGTTTTTCGTGGAATTCTCAATAGCAACTCGGGAGTTTAGATTTGTGCTCTGTTAATTGTAATATGCTCCCCCTATTACATGGGACCTAAAAACACCGGCTATCAGTATGTACATACGCCTCTGCCTAACCTCCGGGGCATACAGGCGTGATGATATAGTTTTTGGGTATTTTTACGCAATTCTACTCCATATTGAATTGTTATATAATTACTATAGTTATTTATATATTTTTTTTAGTAACTAGGTACTTCAATGACGCAACCGGTCCAACTAAATGTTTAAGCCTTGCCTCGATAGATGGCGTTGTACCATCTTCCTGAATCGCGCTATGGTTTCGTTACCGCGATAACTATAGGCAAAAAATATTTTAATCACTTTTCGTGCCTCAATCTATTGAGTAAGGAAATTATTGGGCCTTGGTAACGCTTGGCAATGTCCTAAAAGGGCGAATTTATTTTTGATGGGCACAGGTCGTCCCGTGGACTGTTCGCCTACTTTGCGAGCGGTTCGGGTGAAGCGATCTCGCCTTGTATTATTACTCTATTAATGTAAAAGCTAGTGATGTTCTGTTAGGGTGATTTTTTAATGTTCCTTTTATTTAATATATTATATACCTATTATGATACCTTATATATTACTGTTTCTAGGTATTACTAAGTCAAATATTAGTGTATCGATTTACTATTAGTTACTTAATGTAAATTACGTGTGTAACAGTGAAGTGTGTCGCCTAGCTATTATAAAAATAAAATAAAATAAAATAAAATAGCATTTTATTTCCAAATTTACACTTCTTAAAATCTATGTATGTATTAGTTTTGTTTAGTTTTATTCTACGTTAGTTTATTTAATCATTCTATGTATTTTTTTTTTAAATCTAATTCTTAATCTTTTCTAATTTCTTTTTTTTTTTTTTTTGCCTAGCTATTACGCGTCCCTAAAAGTTGACTAATACCTAGTAGCCTATTATTATATTCGCTTATCCTAATACGAATATCCGTGCCTTGTACATACCTATTACGAATGTATTAGTCACACCTCTAAATAAGCACGTTCTGCGTGACCGGATCGAATAATAATTAACAAAAAAATATTTTTCGACTGCCTCATTAGTCTTGTTGTCCTAAGCGCGGCTGCTACTCTAGAGGTCCTGGATTCGATACCCAAGTCGAGCAGTGTTATTGGATTTTTCTATGAAATGCTCAGTAGCTGCTCTGAGTTTGAACTTGTTCCCGGTTAATGGCAATAGGCTGTCCCCGTATTACATGGGACCTAAACATACCAGCGAACTGTGGGTTCATAATTAATTACACCTCTGCTTATACCTTCGGGGAATACAGGCGTTATGGTATGTTATCTTGTAAGTAAATTAAATATAGATTGGGTCTGCTATAATTATTATTACTTCGCAGTCTACAGCCAATTCACGATTATTTCGCAACAAAGGGTCGTTGACATGTTAATTTCAGAGGAACTATGTAGTCGTGAACTCATTAGCAAGCGCGTGACTCATTCACACGTTCATTCATTCATTCATTCGTGTTGTGGCGAATTAATACGCAATACATACAGCTGTCTGTCTGTTGTGTTTATAGTTTTGATAAAATGTTTTCAGTACCTTTAGTCACCTTTATCCAAGATACTACTAGATATGCAGTGGTAGCCCAGTGATATGACCATTGGACTGCCAAGTCAAAGTTCTGGAGTTCGAATCCAAGGCACGCACCTCAGACTCTTCGAAGTCATGTGCGTATTAATAAATAATTATCACGCGCTTAAACGGTGAAGGAAAACATCGTGAGGAAACCTGCATGCTTGAGAGATTTTCTTGAGGGCGTGTGAAGTCTGCAAACCCGCAGTAGGCTAGCGTGGCGGACTATAGCCTAATCTCTCTCGTACTGAGAGGAGACCCGTGCCCAGCAGTAGGACAACGTACCTAATGGGTTGATGATGATGATGATGACTACTAGATAATACCTACTTTTTGAATGTCATTTTTACATTTTAGACAGCCTCCGAAACCCGTCCTTCACCGCTTCCTAGAATTTAAACTGGGAAGAAGAAGCCATGCAACAAACTCCCCAGTAACACATTTCTTATATCTACATACATACATATTGTCACGCCTGTCACCTATAGGAGTAGGCAGAGACTATAGCTTTCCACTTGCTACGATCCTGGCACACTACTTTCGCTTCATCTACATTAATCCCTTCATGCATGACCATTCATGCTTAGGGTTCTCGTAACCTGGCCTTTCTTAAAAACATCCTCTTCAACTAATCTTAAATCTATATTGTATCACTAGATTTCGGCCCGCGGCTTCGCCCGTGTGGTGTAGGGATCCCTATTTTATTTTTGAAAATGTAATATAGCCTATGTCACTCAGTGAAGATGCAGCTTTCTAATGGTGAAAGAATTTTTGAAATCGGTCCAGTAGTTTTTCTGTGAAAACATTACAAACATACATACAAAGTGCAGTGATAGCCTAGTGATATGACCATTGGACTGTCAAGTCAAAGGTCTCGAGTTCGAATCCAAGGCACCTCTGACTTTTCGAAGTTATGTGCGTATTAATAATTAATTATCACGCGCTTAAACGGTGAAGGAAAACATCGTGAGGAAACCTGCATGCCTGAGAGAATTCCTTGACGGCGTGTGAAGTCTGCCAACCTGCGTGGTGGACTATAGCATAATCCCTCTCGTACTGAGAGGAGACCCGTGCCCAGCAGTGGGACAATGTAATAGGTTGATGATGATGATACATACAAAAACACAAATGTTTCCTCTTTATAATATTAGTTTAGACTATTCGTGTAACCTTTTTCCAATTATGTTGTGGTTGGCCTTTTTTTTTTGTCGGGGTTGTAAATGCTTTATGCACTGTCCACCGCCCTGGGGAGAGCGATGGGGTGTGTCGGACTCCGCTCTGAAGAGAGCGATCTACCGACTAAAACCAACCTCGACGTTTCGCGTCACCACTTCAGTGCCGGGAATACGGGAGCGTTGTGACATTCCTCCGCAGACCCGGCAGCTGTTATGGTTGGCCTCGTCTAACCAGGTGCGGCTGGATATCAGTGGAATATACACGAAGTGACTATCGGACCTTCGCGACCCAATTTCTGGGCAAAGCAGATGTTTTCCGGGCAATGGCGGGGTCTAATATGATAAAATGATCAGCCATCCTGCCTGCCTCATTAGTCTAGTGGTCCTAAGCGGGACTGCTACGCTAGAGGTCCTGGGTTCGATCCCCAGGTCGAACAAAGTGTTATTGGGTCTTTCTATGAAATTCGCAGTAGCAGCTCGGAGTCCGGATTTGTGCCCGGTTAATGACAATAGGCTCACCCCCTATTATATGGGACCTAGTACACCTCTGCCTACCCCTTCGGGGAATACAGGCTTGATAGTATGTATGTGTATATGTAACATTTACTCTCTGGTCAACATTTACGAGTCGTACAGCACAACTCATTTTGCAGTGTATTCTCTATAACGTATTACCTCAATGTTCGTGCCTACCGTTAGTATTTCTACCGATTTATGCCTGAATAATGGCAATAGGCTCGCCCCCTATTACATGGGACCTGAAAACATACCGGCGAAATGTGGGTGTACATTATAACCCTGCCTAACACTTCGGGGAATACAGACGTTTAACATATGTTAAATGATCAGCCATCCATATACTGACAGCAGTAACTTTAGTTTAGCCTTTCAGATAGATTGATCAGCATAGGCATAATCGGCCTATAACGATCCCACTGCTGGGACATAGACCTCCTCTCGGTGAGAGGGAGTGGGCTGTAATCCACCACGCGGGCCCAGTGCGTGTTGGTAGATGTCACGTCTTCGAATTTTTGGTTCTAGGACATGCCGGTTTCCTCACGATGTTTTCTTTCATTTTTGGGAGCAGTGGCGAAGAAATAATTTACATAAAGTACAGCGCCTGTCTGGGTTTGCATCTACGACCTGCAATTCATAAATCGCAGCCGTTACCACTGGCCACCACCGATCCCAGAATAGGCAAATGTGTACAAATGTACACCCATAGTTCGCCGATATGTTTTGCACAAGATATTGTGACATAGAAAAGGTAATACACATTCAACACATGCAAATATTCCAAACAAATGGATCCGCATCTTGTTAAGGTAATCCGTTAGGGCATAAATGTCTCCATATTGGCAACACAATGGGTTCATTGAGGTATTAAGTTATACCGTACTAGACTCAGTGCAGCCCAACCAGCGCGCTAATTAATTAGTGGTTCACAACTTGATTTTGAATTGGTTTCACATGTTTTATTAATTAAATCATATTAGGGTACTGAAACAATAGATTTTTCTATTGTGTTTAAGGATACCTACACGTTGGAGAATAGATTGTAAATATATGAAACTATCTTACCATCTTATCCTCCCCTTTACCTCGTCCTAATCTTTTGCCCAAAAATGGTACATTATATCAAATTCAACGATCTGGAAATCATAAATCTTAATCGATATCAATACACTTCTTTAAACTAATACAATAAGAAATTAATAAATCAATCAATGGTCATTATTTTAGGATTAATAAATAAAAACATTAACTCTATTGGACTGCCTCGTTAGTCTAGAGGTCCCACGCGCGACTGCTACACTAGAGGTGCTGGGTTTGATTCCCAGGTCGAGAAGTGTTATTGAGTTTTTATATGAAATTCTCTGTAGCAGCTCGGAGTCTGGATTTGTGCCCGGTTAATGGCAATAGGCTCACCCCCTATTATATGGGACCTAGTACACCTCTGCCTACCCCTTCGGGGAATACAGGCTTGATAGTATGTATGTGTATATGTAACATTTACTCTCTGGTCAACGTTTACGAATCGTGCAGCTAAACTTATTTTGCAGTGTATTCTCTATAACATATTACCTCAATGTTCGTGCCCACCGTTAGTATTTCTATAGTGCTTTGCGATTCTAGACCAGAGCTAACCGTAATGGTAGCCTGAGTTAGGTCAGGCTCAATGCAGAAGTCTGTACCGGAATGATAAGTGAATGGCATACTTTTGTACTGGTTTTATGATATATACTGGCGCCAATTCAAATTGTCTTCAAGAATTGTACAAATTTTGATGTTGAGTCGTGCCCGCAGTCGAATTCTTCCTTCATTTAAACAACTTTGAAGAACAATGACTGCATCATTAGTCTAGTGATCCTAAGTGCGACTGCTACGCTAAAGGTCCTGGGCTTGACCCCCAGGTCGAGTAAAGTGTTATTGGGTTTTTCTATGAAATTCTCAGTAGCAACTCGGAGTCTGGTTTTGCGCCCGATTAATGGCTCGCCCCCTATTACATGGGACCTAAACATACCGGCGAAATGTGGGTGTACATTAGTACACCGCTGTCTAACCCTTCGGGGAATACAGGCGCGATGGTATGTTAAACAACTTTCTAATCTTAGCGTGAAAAATTTATGCATTTAAAAAAATGCTTGATAGATAGACTGACCAATAACGGTTTAAGTCCTAAGCGAGAAAAAAACAATTTTAGTAGCAATAAATAAAATACAACTATTCTTACAAAACATAATTTATTATTATGAAGCTATTTTCATGGAGGATTATGTCATAAAGACAAACCATTTGTAAATAACGACAAGTTTTTGTGATTTTCCAATAAGTGGCTTATTTTCAGTTAGGTCAGTCTAATATTAAGCGTGCGAAAACCATATTTGTTTTACATTATAATCACGTAGTTAATACAATATCCTATCCATATCCAGTCCCAAGCAAACAACAATTGGTTTATATGTATATCATTGACAACAATACATAATTATTACATGAAATTAGTATACATTTTAATTATTACTCAACATTTTTTTTTTTGAAAGCTTACTAGCAATGTGGGTCACACATTACTAGTATTCTTGCTAACCCCTCGTGCTAAGCTAATTGCTTGTGTTACGAGTGGGTTCACGTCGGTAGTGCAATGGGTGGGGTTCGAACCGGCAACCACATGATCGCAAGTCCGACGCCCTAGCCATTAGGCTACCGCCGCTTAAAACCTCGCCTCTACCGCCTTTGACTGCCTCGTTGGTCTAGTGGTCCCAATCGCGACGCTAGAGGTCTTGGGTTCGATCCCCAGGTCGAGCAAAGTGTTATTGAGTTTTTTATGAAATTCTCAGTAGCAGCTCGGAGTCTGGATTTGTGCCCGGTGAATGGCAATAGGCTCGCCCCCTATTACATGGGACCCAAACATACCGGCGCACTGTGGGTGTACATTAAGTGCACCTCTGCCTAACCCTTCGGGGAGTACAGGCGTGATGGTATGTGTTACTCAACATTTTCCATTTCGCAGTCGGATAGGTAAACAAACCAACAGATAAAACCATCCAGTCACCCGAGGTCATTCACATTTTAATCTCACGGTAAAATTGTGCATATATAAGGTGATACGGTATTCCACAATTACAACAATATGACAAACATCCCGGGTCGTGCCGTGCAAAGATGTAATTTTGCACAAAATTCTACACCTTCACAATTAAATTCACGGTCTCTGTGATTTGCGGCCCTTAAGATCGCGAATTTTTAATTATTTTATAACTTCGAATTCGACGTCAAAACTTATATATACTACTCTATTTCTTAATTGGGTACATAATATACCATTGCGCCTGTATTCTCTGAAGAGTTAGGCAGCGGTGTACTACTGTACACCCACACTTCGCCGGTATGTTTAGGTGCTATGTAATAGGGGGCGAGCCAGAATAAGCGAGCGAGCTAAACATACCGGCGAAACATGGGTGTACATTAGTACACCTAAAATCAGATTGCAGCCCGTCCAACCGCAAATTCAATCTCTGAGCTGCTACTGAGAATTTCATAGAAACATAATAACGCTCGACCTGGGGATCGAACCCAGGACCTCTAGCGTAGCAGTCACGCTTAGGACCACTAGACTAATGAGGCAGTCCGCGATTTGGAAGTCAAAGTCAAAATAATTTATTCAAGGTAGACTACAAATCAGGTACAAATCCAGATACCCGGTTAATGGCAATAGGCTCGCCCCCTATTTCATGGGACCTAAACATACCGGCGAAGTGTGGGTGTACAGTTGTACACACGGCTACAGGTCAACCTATACAAAACCAGTTTAAGCTGATCTCGCATTGTATAGGCTTCCTATAATATAAAAGACCAGCGTAAACTGGTTTTTTATAGCTTGATGTGTAGTCGTGCGTACACCTCTGCCTAAGCCTTCGGGGAATACAGGCGTACTTAATGTTTACTTAACTTAACTTTACTTAATGTTTGTTTTTCTTTACTGTTAAAATTATTTTTCTCGATGGATGTTTACCGTAAGTTGTGCATGATGTGTTAGCCTGTAAATAATTACTTCACTTTTAAATGTAACCATATTTTTAAATCAATCTCTGTATTAGTGTAAGTAACTGTTGGCTAACCAAATAAATAAATAAATTAAAATCGCCTGATTCGTAGCCCCAATGTGAGGGTTGCAGCTTGTCCAACCGCAGTTAATTAGTCCTAGCTAGCCCCTATCGTCCGCTGCGTGACTACACCCTGCAATTTGTACGCCAGTAATGGGAATAAATAATTTAATAAACCGTTGGGATTTTCCTCACCATACGTATGTACTACGTTTTCGTAGTAGTAGTGCCTGCTGGCATGTCCACATGTCAGCATGAATGAGGAAGTACTACTCTCTTACAGAATATCGACGTCACGTCTCCTACCTGCATACTACTGGGCCCCTAGACAATGTCACATCTTCATTATCGATGACGAAGTTAAATATCCGAAATGAATGGATTTGAGATAATTTCATCACGTGACATATCGAAAGATTATGACAATTGCATACATTTCAGATTAATGTAAGTTCGTTTTCGATATGGAAATGTAACATTGTCTAGGCCCCCTGTTTCGTTAATATTATTTTCTGTATTTAAAATCAGGCATGCAAACATTGTTTATTCTTTTGTTTCTATTTTACTACTCATGTTTGACATAATAAAAATTATATTTATCTTTATCGTTTCGTACGGTGACTGTGAAGCGCCAGAGCCCCAATTCCACCTTCAGTCCCCTTCATTCTTCTTTCTCCTTCCCCTTCCTTTCTCCTGTCTCCTTTCTCCTTCCCCTTCCCTTCTCCTTTAATAAGTTCGGCAACACATTTGCACTCCTTTGGTATTGCAGTTGTCCATGGGCGGCGATGGCTACTTACCATCAGGTAGCTCGCTAGCTCGTTTGTCGAGTAATACCATAAAAAAAACGTACGAGAGGGTAAAGTATACCTATTGTAAGTCTGAAGAACGGTTACTTTAAATTCTGAGTCAGTTGCACAGAACATAATGTTCCATTATACATACACTCACACCTTTTGACTACAGGGGTAAGCAGAAACTATAGACATTATTTGTTTCGTTATTTTTGGTTATAAAGTCGTTATCACAACATAATTGCCAATAACTAAAACTTGTACAAGCTGACTGACTGCCTCATTCGTCTAGTGTAGTGTCGGTAAAGGTCCTGGGTTCGATTCCCAGGTCGAGCAAAAGTGTGAGTCTGGATTCGCGTCTAGTTACGGTTGCCGGGTCAGCTAGTATAAATATATTACTACGAGCTTTGGATTTAAACTCGAGACAACTTGGCCGTCCAACAGTAACACTAGGCTAGGCTATCAATTTATTGCCATTGATCAGCAATTAAAAAATGACAAGAAAAACCCCAAAAACACGGCTTTGTCTGGAACTCGAACTCTGGTCGCGCAGACGCGTTTGCAACCATGGAGAATATTTGTATAAACGCATTCTCCAATATGAAATAACTACTAAATTAAAAATTAAAAAAAAACCCCGACAATTACATTATATCTCGACGGATTTTCATCAAACATAGCTAAGAACACTCCCGGCTAATTCACCTTTCAAACAAAAAAAAAATACAAAATTTTAATCCGTTCATCCGTTCGGAAACTACTATGCCACAGACAGACACACACACACACACGTCAAACTCATAACACCTGTCGTTTTTGCGTCGGGCGTTAACCCGTGAGAAGGCGCGCTATGAGCAATTCACTCACACAAAAATTTAAAGCAAAATTTTTTGGTGATACCCGATGCCCTAACGTCTCAAGCGCCTAGGTACCTTCCCAACTATTCATCCCCTCCCCCGTGACGCAACTCTCGTGCCGATCAGTTCTGTTGCGATTGCGACCACGCAGCTAAGTGTTTGTGGAGGCCACGTACCATCGTGCGGTAATTTGCTCATCACGCGCCCATCCGTGTAAGTATTTATTTTTCCAATAAAAATGTATTATTGTATTTTCTAGATTATATTATTTTATTTATATATGTTTAATTGGTTAATTATTACGTTAATACTCTATAGTAATATTTTCTATTTCTATTAACTGGAATCAATGCCCAAATAATATACAAAGCTAACACCAAAACTTTGATTGAAAGACATTACATTCCTAAAAGAAGTGGCGCTTGAGCTGGTAAAACCACATATTACACGCCGAATTTGCATGGAGAATATATCGTCAGATCTCAAGTTTCGAATGAAGCGATTTGTTTCGACTCCTAGACCTATTTCAGAGCCTAGGCCAAACGGTTCTATATGTCCTAGACGGTCAAAAAAAGCAATTACTCTGCACCGAACATATTACATATATATGTGTTTAATGTCTTTCGAGAGGCACACTTGTCCAGATCTCATGGAAGAGTAATTTTTTTAAGATTTTGATATGTAAGATTTTTTATTGTGATTTATATGAAGATTGTCAAAAATAGAAAATAAAAATTAGTTGTTTTGTTATTTGTTTTAGAAGTTGCATTTATGTTTCATAGTTTTAATAAAAATACTTATTTTCTTACTAATTAAACCTTGTTTTATTCATATAAATCCATTATAAGTCAATAAGTACTTTAAACGTAGAAATATGAGCATTTAAAGTAGTGTGAGTAATTTTCGCGCGCGCCTCTCCATGCAACAAAAAGAGGCGCGCCTTCTCACGGGTTAAAAATAATAATTTTAAAAAAACTTTTTGTGTTTTTTTTTATGTTTGTTAACAAAGAACTCCGTTTTTTAAATTACTAATTCGAAATTACCAATGTCTGTAGATATTTATATGGCCTTCAATATATATATATTGTTGGTCCATTTTATAAGCGAAAAGCCATTATCCTGAGCGAATTTACCCACAAAATGTAATCACCAGAAACTAATTTTGATTTATCTCCCGATGCGAAGCAAAAGTGATTTCAACACGTAACGACGTATATTTCTATAAAAAAAACTTCTAAAGTTTACTGCGTGCGTAAAAATTTACGATGTTAACGTAATTTCAAGCTGAGAGTGACATGGCGGATAAAATTGTTTACCGAAGAATGAGTTTCAATCTGCCTTTTTTTATTATTAACTAGCCATTGCCTTTGGTTTTACTTTAGCTTAAAAGGATTTTCTATTACTCGGCTTCTAGGAGTAGGTATCAACATGAGACATGCACCAGAGACTCCAGCAATACAATTACTACTACTAGTAGTAGTAATAGTGTCATGTCTACATGCCAGCATGAAAGGGTCAGCACGACCGGGATAGTACTACCTGCCCACAGCATATCGACGTCAAGTACCAGTATGCATACTGCTGCGTTTCATACAGTGAGTGTAGAGCGCTGGAGGTCCAATTCCTCCCTCAGTCCCCTTCCTTGTCCTTTTTTCCTTCCCCTCCCTTTTCCTTAATGGGTTCAGCAACGCATCTGCAACTCCTTTGGTATTGCAGATGTCCATGGGCGGCGATGACTACTTACCATCAGGTGGCTTGCCTGCTCGTTTACCGAGTTATCCCATAAAAAAAGGCTACTAGGTAGTACTTTTTGAACGTAATTTTTTACATTATAGATGTGGAAGGTAGGAGGGGTAGAGGGAGAATAGAGAAAAAATGGACGGATGAATGATGAGATGACGACTAACAGGGATTAATGGAAAAAGAGGTCAGGCTGCTCCGACCCCAAATAAATTGGAAAAAGGGCAGGACGATGAAGATAGACAGCCCTCAAAACGTCCACCCTTCATCACCTCCTCCTAGTATTTAATCTGGAAAGAAGATTCAGCGCAACAAACTCCCCAGCAACATATTTCTGTCTGTTCATTTACTAAATGGTTAATAGTAACATGTACAGAATTAATGTTTGGCTTGGAGTATTTACTAACCTAGTTAATTTTACATGGCTACATGTAAGCTAGCAAATTTTTTTTTAAAAATGCTTACTAACAATGCAGGTCGCACATTACTAGTATTCTTATTAACCCCTCGTACTAAGCTAAATGCTTGTGTTACGAGTGGGTCAGGGTTGCCAACTGTAAGAAAAAATCCCTCGTACATATGCAGCTAAAAATCTCGTATTTTAGCTTTCGAACCTCGTACACACGGCGGTAACCTATAAAAATCCAGTTTAAGCTGATCCCGCATTGTATAGGCTTCTCATACAATAAGAAGCCAGCGTAAACTGGTTTTGTATAGCTTGATGTGTAGCCGTGCGTACATTTATTATGCAATAGCTTTTCGCCCGCGTGGTTTCTCGGCTAGTCTGCGTTTTTTCCCGTTTTTGCAACATATTAAATTTATGCTCCGCTCCTATTGGTCTTAGCGTGAAGATATATATTAAGATGCTGCGCTCCATCGCCCTCTGACATACCATTAGTTTGAACTTCAAACAATCGGTCAAAGACCAAGTCTGAGCACCGTAGGTTAGGACAGGCAAAATACACATATCAACGAGTTTGCGGTTTAGTGATATGGGGAGACTTGGACATGGATCAGAAGCCCTTCCAGGCGTTCTCAATGGGGTTTGTACAGTCGCCAGCAGGTCAAGGTATACAAAACTGCACTTTCCTCTCCACGTACAATCTCCTTAATCCCTTTCAATCCGGTTTTCGCCCAGGTCATAGCACAAGCACAGCCCTTGTCAATGTTACGGACGATATCAGATCAAGCATGGAAATCGGTAATCTAACGGTAATGGCATTACTGGATTTTAGTAATGCCTTCAACACCGTTGATTTCGAAATTCTGCTCGGTATTCTGCGCTCTATTAACATATCTCCATCGGTGACTGACTGGTTTCGTAGTTACCTGTTTGGTCGACGGCAACGCATATGCATTGAAGAAGCTCTTTCTTCATGGAGCAATACCTCTGCCGGCGTACCACAGGGTGGCATTCTATCTCCTCTACTTTTCGCAGTTTTTATAAACTCTATTTCCAAACAACTACTTTCTTCCTACCATCTTTATGCTGATGATCTGCAGATTTACTGCCGGGCTCCCTTAGGAAGCCTGTCGCAAGCGGTTGACACAATAAATGAAGACCTAGCTTGTATTGGCGACTGGAGTAAGAGGTATGGACTTATGGTTAACCCCTCGAAGACTCAGGTTATTGTAGTGGTCAGCTCCAGAACCGTTTCTCGAATTGACTGGTCAACTCTTCCCCAAGTTTCCTTTGACAATGTAGTAGTTCCTTTTAGTGATAAAGTAAAAAATTTGGGGATTTATATTGATAAACATTTTTCCTGGACCGCTCAATTACAGGAAGTCAGTCGTAAGTTGTATGCATCTGCTGCGAGTCTGAAAAGACTACGCAATTTCTTGCCTACTACGACCAAAGTTGCGCTTGCTCAAACACTCCTTCTTCCAATCCTTGATTATGCTGATGTCAGCTATCTTGACCTTACAGAAGAGCAACTCGATAAACTTGAGCGTCTCCAAAATGTTTGTATAAGGTTCATATTCGATTTACGCAAATATGACCATGTTTCAAATTTCCGAGTCAAACTCAAGTGGTTGCCAATTCGCCTTCGTCGGAATGCTCATATTCTCTCCCTACTTTACAAAGTGCGTTTCCTGCCTTCTTCCCCCTTTTATCTTAAAAAACGTTTTGAGTTCCTCGGTGACTCTCACACTCGATTTTTACGGTCATCGGATAACTTGAGACTCAAAATGCCTATGCATTCCACAACTTTCTACGACAAGTCCTTCTCAGTGCAGGCTGCCCGTTTGTGGAATGCGTTGCCAGTGCCCATTAGGCGTGCGCAATCGCTGCCAATGTTCAAAAAGCTTGTGAAGGAACATTATTTGTCGCTTTAACTTGTATTGTAATATTTAATGCTACTTATGTATATATTATAGGTATATTATAATTATTTAATATTTATATATATATATATTTATATTACTATACTATTATTATATTAAATTAAATTTAAGTTTTACTGTAATACTGCACCATTGTCAACCCCATTTATTTTGTTCTGTACTGATATGTCCATACCAAGGTTGCCTGGAAGAAATCGCAGTCTGCGATTAGGCCGCCCATTGTATGTTTTTATGAACAACTGTGTCCTATATATTTGTGATTTTATTGGTGTACAATAAAGTATATATAAATAAATAAATAAATAAAACTGTCAAATTTCTCCAAATGATTTTAAACCTTATAATTTCTTGTTTAAAGTTCAAAATAAACTGTAAAAATTAGACATTTTGTGGTAACTTGATGTGCTGGCCACCGTACAAGTTAAACAGGTTTACTATTATAGTTAAATAACGGTGATGCAAAATGTTCGTATGGCCTTATTATCAAAATCTCGTACATAATTGTACGAAGTTGATAGTGTCCTCGTACCTCGTACGGAAGACCACAAATCTCGTATTTGTACGAGGAACCTCGTACAGTTGGCAACCCTGGAGTGGGTTCACGTCGGTAGTGCAATGGGTGAGTTTCGAACCGGCAACCACATGATCACAAGTCCGACGCCCTAGCCATTAGGCTACCGCTGCTTCAACTATTTGGTGGTCTAGTGATATAGGGGCAGTATATATTCGGTTCGAGTCTGGAAGAGTGGAAAACGCTTACTTCCTAGTCCTACAGTGCAGTCCTGCAGTCCTACTTGATGCGTAGCTTAAGCATCCTTTACTAAAAAGCTCTTTTCAAACTCCGTAACTATGCCTGCTGTTCTGAATTTTAAATATTAACGTTTTCTGTAAAAAGTTTCAAAAGCAGCTCACAATATCCCACAAATCGAGCTGAGTTCAAAATACTACGCGTCTATAAACTTAGCTTGTCCAACAAAGAACCAATTAAAAGTTGTCTGTCTTCAATCTTGGTGTTATTACTTGTGCAAGATTATCAGTAGTACGACTTTGTACAGTCATCATCAAATATATCGGAGCGAACACACTGTTCATAATTATCTGAACAACTAGGGAAATTAAACTATATCTCAATGGGATAAAATAAATGTCAGAATGACAGCTGCCGTGTGTAGTGTTCATTCTAAAAACATCCTTTATGTCCCTGAGATTATTTTTTTTAAAAAAAGCTTACTAGTACTGTGGGTCACACATTACTAGTAATCTTGTTAACCCCTCGTGCTAAGCTAAACGCTTGTGTTACGAGTGGGTTCACGTCGGCGTTTCGAAGTACGAGTTTCGAACCGGCAACCACATGATCACAAGTCCGACGCCCTAGCCATTAGGCTACCGCTGCTTCAATTATTTGGTGGTCTAGTGATATAGGGGCAGTATATATTCAGTTCGAGTCTGGAAGAGTGGAAAACGCTTACTTCCTAGTCCTACAGTGCAGTCCTGCAGTCCTACTTGATGCGTAGCTTAAGCATCCTTTACTAAAAAGCTCTTTTCAAACTCCGTAATTATGTCTGCTGTACTGAATTTTAAATATTAACGCTTTCTGTAAAAAGTTTCAAAGCAGCAACCCACAATATCCCACAAATCGAGCTGAGTTCAAAATACTACGCATCTATAAACTTAGCTTGTCCAACAAAGAACCAATTAAAAGTTGTCTGTCTTCAATCTTTGGTGTTATTACTTGTGCAAGATTATCAGTAGTACGACTTTGTACAGTCATCATCAAATAGGTATATCGAAGCGAACAGACTGAGGTATATCTGAACAACCAGGGAAATTAAACTATATCTCGATGGGATAAAATACATGTCAGAATGATAACTGTAGTGTTCATTGTAAAACATCCTTTGTGTCCCTGAGATATGGTTTAATTTCTGCAGTTGCTCATCTCATAACTATAGCCACTTGATGGTAAATAGTTATCGCCGCTCATGGACATTTGCAATACCAAACGATATGCCGATGAAAAGAAAAGGGAGGGGAAGAAGAAAAGGAGAAGGAATTGGTCCTCCGGCGCTCGACACTCACAGTATGAAACGCAACGGTATGCGTAGTGCGTCCCCGGCCGTGCCGACCCATTCATGCTGGCATGAAGACATGCGAGCGAGACACTACTACTACTTTTTATGTGAAAAGCTAGGATAGTGATGGATGGGTTTGAAGTGAAATTAACATCTTGGTTTACTGTTTTCTTTATACTGTGGCACAACTGTGTTAATACATTCGAATAGAATACTTGATGCGTAATATCAATTTATTTAAAATATTCATATTTTAATTATAATATGCTTTTTAATATTCATATTTAGTTATTTTCTTATTAGCAGAGAGACGTTTCAGCCAGATCCAATTTAAAGGAGAAACTTAAATAACTGCCTCTTAAGTTTCGTGGTCGTAAGTGCGACTGCTACTTTAGAGTCCTAGTTTTGATTCCCTGAAGTAATAGCAGTTCTCAGATTGAATTTGTGACCGGTTAATCCAACTTAAAATCCCCCAAATTTCATAACATCACGTCTGTATTCGGCGAAGGCTTAGGCAGAAGTGTACTTATGTACACCCACACTTCGCCGGTATTAGGTACCATGCAATAAGGTGCGAGCCTATTGCCAATAACCGGGCACAAATCCAGACTCCGAGCTGCTACAGAGAATTTCATAGAAAAACTCAATAACACTTCGCGACGCGAATTAAACACAGGACCTCTAGCGTTGCAGTCGTGCTTAGGACCACTAGACTAATGGGACAGTCCGATAATCCGCAGTCCTGGTTAAATATTCTATTAATGGAACTGCTATTTTTCACAATGACGCAGTAACGGACGTGTTTAGAGAAAGATAAACAAATTATCCCCACCCTGTCTCTTGGACTAAATTAACTAGGAGTTGACAATTCCTCGTTAAACAGCAAATGAATTAGTGTGACGAACGTGAACCGAATGGGAAAGTTCCTATTGGACTTTCCCTGAGAGCAATATTAGTAATTATTCTAAGAGGTTTTTTTATACCGTTAGACAATGTTTTTTTTTTAAAGCTTTTTTCTAAAAGTATTCTTGTTAACGTTAGTACGAGTACTAAGCTAATGCTTGTATTACGAGTGGGTTCACATCGGTAGTGCAATGGATGGGTTTCGAACCTGCAACCACATGGTTGCAAGTCCGACGCCCTAGCCATTAGACTACCGCCGCTGCATTCATTATTCTGAGGAGTTTTGTTATACCGTGTTCGTTTGATATTAAAAATTACAATGATATTAAAAAAAGGCCACATCACATCTAGGAGGCAAATCCAGACTCCGAGCTGCTACAGAGAATTTTATAGAAAATCTCAAATAACACTTTGCTCAAGCTGGGAATCGAACCTCTATCGTAGCAGTCGCGCTTGGGATCACTAGACTAACAAGGCAGTTTTGAAGCAGGTTGAGAAACATTGCTTTATCTATGTATTTGTATTATTTTTTTAGGCATTTTCCATGCAAAGATTATTAAGTTACTTTAGTGAAGGAAAAATACGACCGCGGGCAGGATTCGAACCAGTACACCAGACGCTATGACCGCTAAGCCACCGCGACTCCCACCCGCCATGTCGAAATTTGCCTTCACATTTTTATTTACGTCTTTGAGGCGACGTCAGTGACATCTGTTAAAAATGTGCTTCTCAACCGACATGACATGCTTTACAGCAAGTACGATGTCGTACGATGCCACCTTACCTTTTAACTATGTATTTGTATTATTTTTTTTAGGCATTTGGTGGCTTAGCGGTCATAGCGTCTGGTGTACTTAATCAGAAGACGCAGGTTCGAATCCTGCCCGCGGTCGTATTTTTCCTTCACTAAAGTAACTTAACATTGCTTTATAATAACTACATCATCAACATTCAGTTATAACCATTCTCTCGCTATTTCTACCACTGAAGAGCAAATAAAAGTTTGTTTTAATTGGCCGCCAGTACAACTGCACAGTGTTTAAATTATATTTGGCTAGTGTAAATGATCTGATGCTTAAATGCAGCGTGTGTAGGGTATTTTTAGATTTTATGTTTTTGGGTCATAGATTATGTGGTACGCAGATGCGGCATTTGTAGTCTCTGACGCGTTTCTAGCGTCGCTTTATCGTGACAGTATGCATAGGGTTGCGTATCGTACGATGAGTGTGGACCGCCGGAGGCCGGAGGAGAAAAGGAGAAGGGGACTGAGGGAGGAATTCCCTCAGTCCCCTTCTCCTTTTCCCTAAATAGGCTCGGTATATATAACTCCTTTGGTATTGCAGATGTCCATGGGCGGCGACGACTACTTACCATCAGGTCGCTTGCCTGTTATCCCATGTAAATAAAAGTTGCAACTCATTCGGGAGAAAGTGGACACTAACTGCTCCTTTATCGAGTACTGGACAGAACTACATATGTGTTCCTGGTCCAGAGTTTCTATTATTAGGGCTCCCAAGATACAGGCAGGTGTACACACGGTAACACATCAAGCTATATAAATACGGTCTAGACTGACCTTCCGATTTTTTATAGCTTGATGTGTAGCCGTGCGTACGCCACTGACTAACCCTTCGTGGAATACAGGCGTCAAGGTATGATATCAAAAAATTCGTCAAAAGAAGTTCAAGCTCCGAAAACAAAATTCAACGTCGTGTCTGTACATTAATCTTTGCCCAACATTTGATCATGCAGCACTTAGCCGAGTAATAAACGTGATTCTTTGATGAGGTAGACGATGAGCAGACGCGAGGCAGTTTAATTTGATTCTAACATAATAATAAAGTGTTCTACACTTTTGATGTGGTTATGGGTATTGTGAAAGCGATGTACGCTTTCGAAATTAGAATTTATTCATACCGACTTATCAACTTCTCGACTTCCGCGTCTGATTTTTGATTCAAATTATTTAATCTCTCGAATATGGTATTGTAGATATTAAAAAGGCATTATAAATAAAAAAAAACATTGGCGCGCGACTAAGTGCGACTGCAACGCCAGAGCTCCTGGGTTCGATCCCCAGGTCGAGCAAAGTGTTATTTTATGAAAGGATTTTCTATTAAATTCTCAGTACCAGCTCGGAGTCTGGATTTGTGGCCAGTTAATGGCAATAGGACCACTAAACACACCGGCGAAGTGTGGATGTACATATAAGTACTCTGTCTAACCCTTCGGGGTATACGGGCGTGATGGTATGTTATGCTAAAATCTATTGGGGAATGTAAATTAGAACCATAATTATGCAAATACGTCATCTAAAGACGTAAAATGTGAAGGAGAAATTCGGCATTACAGGCAGTGGTCTCGGTAGCTTAGTTGGTAAAGCACAGTTCACAGGAGGGACGCAGATTTTTTTTTAGTAGAAAATTCATGGCTTATGTAGGTACTTACTTACATGCAAATAATGATTACACATTTTTTTTCTTTTCTTCTATTGGACGACCAGAAGTACCAAAAAGCGACATCGTTTCATGTCGGTCATCCAAAAAACCCGAACGAAGCGCTTCAAGTCCACTTTTATCATGTGTACCGCTGAAATGTTGAATGAGCTTCCCGTGTGGGTTATCCGATGGATATCATCTGGGTTTCTTTAAATCACGAGTGAATCGGTTTCTCCTAGGCATGCGCGCTCCATCGTAGATATATCGCAGTATCGCTTAACATGCGAACTGGCGGTCAAGCGTAGGCCGATCATGAATTTAAAAAAAAATGAAGAGAGCATTGGCATTTGGTAGCAAGCCATGACACCTCAACGTGGTAGTTCTATTGAGAAGCATTTTAGGATTAGGATTGTAAAATCATAACTTTGGTCTACTGGAAAAAAATGTTTTAGATAAATAAACAAGATTTCCTCTACCAATTTGTCCAGCAAACAGTTTTGTTTACTTTATTAACCATAGGATAAGGGGTAACAATTTAAAAACATCGCACCATAAACAGGGGTGCCAAGCCGTTGAGAGCTCGATTTGCATTTGACAAATTTTTCATCGTCCCCAACTCTTGAATTAATGATTTTGCGTGGCGGCCCTAGCCGAATAATTGAGCGGAAAATATACATTTTTGCTGCTTCAACGTCGGTCAGTTTGTAAGCGATTAGCGATTTTGATCATATCATAAACAATATAATAAACATCAAATCATAAATCATTTAGTAGTAGTAATGTCTCGCTGGCATGTCTATATGCCAGCATGAATGAGTCGGCACGACCGAGGAAGTACTACCCTCCACAGAATATCGACGTCAAGTAGCAGTATGCATACTTACTGTTACTTTTCGTAAGGTGAGTGTGAAACACCGGAGGCACAATTCCTCCCTCAGACCTTCCTTCTACTTTGGTCCTTCTCCTCCCATTTCCTTGCTCAGCAATACATCTGCAACTCCTTTGGTATTGCAGATGTTTGATATTTGGGCGGCGATGACTACTAACCATCAGATGGCTTGCCTACTCGTTTGCCGAGTTATCACATAAAAAACCCATTTATTGTCCCACGGCTGGGCAAGGTCTCCACTCAGAATTGAAGAGGTCAGGGCACCTGCAGTTGGCTAGCGTGATGGACTAGCGAAATCTACACGCATTCCAGAAAATCTTTCTCAGTCATGCAGGTTTCCTCACAATGCAATGTTTTTATTCACCATTTTAGCGAGTGATAATAAGTATTAGAAAATATTATACCTAATCAATTCAATTGATGAATATAAATGGATTGGTATCTAAATACTTAAGTAATCTTTACTAATTCACATACAATTTCGATAAGTCAGAGGAGATAGACATTGCTAAGGACAAAACAATATAAATTTTTCATTTTAGTGTTCTAGAATTTTATTTTTTGCCTGTCCTACGTAAAGTGATTATGAAATGTATTACCTATACGCTACGCTAGCAGTAGAGCCTTAACCTTACATCAGTAACAAATGGATGACGGAATTTACGTTTTGTTAACAATATTTTAATGTTTATCGTTTTAATATTAAAGCGCAAATTTGTTTGCAATAACTTCCTGCTGGCAGCTAGGCTTCATTCAGGATTATGGTTATATTTGGGTCAAAAATTGAATATTAATTTATATTTAAACAGAGAGATTACTTTTAAAGTATGATTACGGTTATTTCCTTGCAGGATAATGAATCTGGCGCCGCGGGCTGCGTTGTATCAAAAATTGTTCCGGCAGAAATCTACCTAAATACACCTACTATAATAATAAAGCATGATATTTCCCGCAAAAGAGAACTGTACCTTTAAGAAATTCAACTGTATGTAGGTATCTTTCACAGTATCTTCATCAAATTAATAGCCGTTTGAGATATTTTATCCGATATTTATAAAAAAAAGCTTACTTGCAATGTGGGTCTCACATTACTAGTATTCTCCTTAACCTTTCGTATTAAGCAAAATGCTTGTGTTACGAGTGGGTTCACGTCGGTAGTGCAATGGGTGGGTTTCGAACGGCAACCACATGACCGCAAGCCCCAGGCCTTGCCATAAGGCTGCCGCCGCTTTAATGGAAATTGGAGCTAGTCTAACTTACCTTAACTTAATTGAATTGCAGATGGGAAGCATCTCTGATATCATCGCACGGTAGCAAAGTTCTGTTTGTTTAGATCCATTGTAATAGGGCTGAGCCTATTTTATTCTCAGTATTGAAAGCGCGCAATTGAAACTCCGAGATGCTAATGTGAATTTCATAGAAAAAATACTTTGCTCCAACTGGGAATCGAACCAAGGACTTCCAGCTGAACAATAACACGTTTTCACTGTAAAAGTCGTTGCGCACAGAAACGTAAGGAAATAAGTGCAAAAACAATGTTTTTTGTAATCGTACAGGACGATCCATGATTGTAAAGAAATCGTCTAAAACTGGGTTGTCTTTTCTTGCATATTCAAGTTGAAATGTTTTTATTTCAAATAAGCTTTTACGGTTCCAAAAAGGTTGATCCTATGGAGAAACTCCATGGACACTCTTTTGGTGTAACTACAGGTGTCATATGGCTATTGAGAGTAACAATTAACCCTTCATCTGCATCGGTCATGGTTTCGTTGCCACTAAATTAGGATTTGCAATCTGGCTGTCTCTCTGGCAGTGGGACCAATAAGCCCCCAGCGATGCAGGTGTTCCGTTAATTTAGCACCGTCCACCTGGCATCGTGCCATACAATATATTACTCACTATCACTTCATTAATTTATGCTAGATTTAATTAGACTTGTCTTTTTGCTAGTCATTCTTTTAGTAGAAAGATTTGAGATATTGTTGGGGTACAATAAGTTGGAAACAAGACGGGATTTGCAGTGATAGCCTTGTGATATGACCACAGGATTGCCATGTCAAAGGGTCTCGAGTTCGAATCCAAGGCACGCACCTCTGACTTTTCAAAGTCATATGCGTATTAATACCTACTTAATGAGAGATTTTCTCGATGGCGTGTGAAGTCTGCCAACCTGCAGTAGGCTAGCGTGGCGTACTACAGCCTAATCCCTCTCATTGTGAGAGGAGACCCGTGCCCAGCAGTGGGACAGTAAATGGGTTGATGGTGATGATAAGGCCTACCCAAATGTTACGCCTACGGATTGCGATTGCTCGTTCACTGGTTAAAATACTCCAAAAATATAGGTTTCAGTTTATTCAAAGAATAAAGGTACCGAAATCCATTTCCTTCCTTTGTAATAGAAACCCCAAGACATATCGCACAGAAATAGACATGTCAAATATTATTAGTTCACCCGAATTCCACTGAATTCAATTCCAACTGAAAAGACGTATACGAGATTTATTGGCGCCCAAGTGGGACTGCATTTTTATGGCTCTTATTTCTTTGGAATAAGGTTTATTTCATTTAAAAAATTCAAGCAGAGTTAGCGAATGATTAACGCGATCTATCAAATGTTGACTTGGATAAATCTACGACACCGTTTCTTACTAATCTGAGTCCCACGTTGGGTGCCAGAATATTGCCACTTTTAAGTGAATAACACGTGAATTTCGATTTTGTATGCAAATACGTTATTAGAGGATATGTTTAGTGTGTAATAATAATAATAGTGTGTATAATAATTTTCTTCCCGTTTATTCTCGCATTGTTGGGCAAGGGTCTCTTCTCAGAGTTTGATGTAGAATATTTTTTTCGTAGAAATCTTAATACGAAAAAAATATTCTACATCAAAGCAAATTGTAGTTCCAAAACACCTCAAATAGACTCACGGTTTGCGATTTGAGAACTGGACTTGGATGTTGTATGCAGATAACAACAAGATTTAAATAAAAAACCGGGTAAGTTTATTTTTTTACGAGTGATTGAGTATTTTTTTTAGTTTTATCATTCTCTTATTTTAGAAGTTACAGGGGGGGGACACACATTTTACCACTTTGGAATTGTCTCTAGCGCAAACTGTTCAGTTTAGAAAAAAATGATATTAGAAACCTCAATATCATTTTTGAAGACCTATCCATAGATACACGTATAGGTTTGATGAAAAAAAATTTGAGTTTCAGTTCTAAGTATGGGGAACCCCCAAAATTTATTGTTTTTTTTTCTATTTTTGTCTGAAAATCTTAATACGGTTCACAGAATACATCTACTTACCAAGTTTCAACAGCATAGTTCTTATAGTTTCGGAGAAAAGTGGCTGTGACATACGGACGGACGGACAGACAGACAGACATGACGAATCTATAAGGGTTCCGTTTTTTGCCCTTTGGCTACGGAACCCTAAAAAGACACTACAATACCGTCATTACGAAAAATACATTCCATCACGCCTATATTCCTCGAAGGGTTAGGCAGAGGTGTAATGTACACCCACACTTCGCCGATATGTTTAGCTCCCATGTAATAGTGGATGAGCCTATTGCCATTAGCCGGGTACAAATACGGACTGCGAGCTGCTACTGAGAATTTCATAGAAAATACCAATAACACTTTGCTCGACCTGGGAATCGAACCCAGGACCTCTAGCGTAGCTGTCGCGCTTAGCACCACTATACTAATAAGGCAGTCAAACGAATTTATACAGTAAAAAATTACATGTTTACCTTTCAAAATATTAATTTCCAAATTTGTCGTGCAAAGTACTTAAATTTGTGCAAGTAGGCTCCAAGTTTAAGTTACACAAGAGCTATTTCTCCGAGCTAAGCAAAGTTATGTTGTAACTTGCGACAACTTGTTTTAAGTCTCACAACTTTATGTGTGCAGGTGTAACGACCGACTTTGCCTGTTTCCTCTAGTAAGTGAGACTTAAAAGTCTTGTTTGTGGTATTTACTGAAGGGCCTTTTTTTCAAACGTTTTTATTTCGAACTAGCTTTCCGCCTAAGGCTTCGCCCGCGCGCCTCTATGTTGTATGCAAATCGATAAAAAAAGAGATCATTACTGTTGGTTTATGATTGAATTATTTTTATTCAACCACGAAAGCTAAGCCGCGGGTAAAGTTAAGATCTTTAGTCGGTATTTTTAGGTACCATGTAATTGCGTACCTAGTTACATTGGACCTAAATGGAACCAAAAATACCAATGATATATAGTTCGTTGGGTTAGGCAGACCTAACCCTTCGGATAATACAGGCCTGATGGTGTATTTTTATGGGGTAACTCAGCAAACGAGCAGGCGAGCTACCTTATGGTAAGTAATCATCGCCGCCCATGGACATCTGCAAAACCGAAGGACATGCAGATGCGTTGCCGAGCCTATTTAAGAAAAAGGGGAAAGAGCAAAGGAGAAGGAAGGGGACCGAGGGAGAAATTGGGCATCCGGCGCTCCACACTCACCGTACGAAACGCACAAGTATACATATTGCTTCTTGTTGTCGATACTCTGTTATACTTTGTCCATTATGTGAACCGTTTTTTGACAGATGCCTTAGACTGCCTTAGAGCGTATCTGTTCCAGATTACGTAAAAGTTAACTTTGAAATGCGTAACAAAATAAATGTATTATCTACCTTAAGTTATTCAATTACAGTTTGTTCGAAATAAGTAAGCCGATCGGAAGTTGTCTGCAAGTGGTTTAGAAGTAGTAAATTTTAATACATAGAAAGAGTCGGTGTAAAGATAATTAGAGTCGTATATGTTTCACGTTTCTAATGATTTTGTTTACTAATTTCGATATTTATGTATTAAAACACTTTATTAAACGATTTTACAACCGCGGTAGTTCGGAACGGCTAACTTCCGATCGGCTTACTTATTTCGAACAAACTGTATCTTAATTATGATTCCTTGCAGACATTCTAATACCATAAATGTAACGGATTTTCCAAAAACAATGATTATTGTTAAGCGTATTAAATTTAGTTACGTTCTACCACATTCTACCGTGTCTAGTGATGCAATCGAATGTATTCGCTGAATTCAATTCAATGACATTCAATCAGTATCGGAAAATAGCATCCACTCTAATATCAATAAAATATAAATTAAACAATCTTTTTGAAAAGAAATGGATGGAAAATGAATATTATAAAAAAAAATACAATCAGATGAATATTATACATATTTATTTATTATTGGTCGTCGTTGCAACATTTTCGATTCGATAACCTAACAATCGATAATCAATTCTAGACAGTAATCAAAGTGTCAATAATCGGGTCGATAATCGCATTGTTACGTTCCTGCAATCACTAGTTCCATCTGTCAAAAAACGGTTCACATAATGGACAAAGTATAGTTGAGGTTAGTACTTCCCCGGCCGTGTCGACCCATTCATGCTAGCATGTATTCACACATACACGACGCTACTACTTCTACTAAACTACACTACTCCTAAGTAGCTCTCAAAAAACACGCTCTCTAACAAAATTACTCTCCTACTTACTTTAAATGATAACAATACAAAACAAATCACCTAACACGTAATATTCCCTTGCAATTTAAGGGGATTATTTCGGACGTTTACGACGCTATAAATTGGTTCATCCCCCTGCATCCCTCCAATAGTGCATTACCTGCATTTCCCTTGTGTGCACTGCACCCCTATTGCCAATTTTATTTATATTTTAGAAGGCAGGTGCTCTTTATTGCGCGATTGGACACTGCATATGGGGTTGTCGTGCTATGTAAAATGAACGCAACGTTTATGGGTAATTTTTTAAGGTTTTTTAATCCCATGTTAGAATATAGTGCTTTACTGTCAATAATTTTAGCGGCGGTAGCCTAATGGCTAGGGTGTTGGACTTGCGATCATGTGGTTGCCGGTTCAAAACCCACCCATTGCTCTTTCGATGCGAACCCACTCGTAACCCATATATATTTTTTGGGATTACTCGACAAACGAGCAGGCGAGTTTAGTCTTAGGCGCCAAATTCAATTTTTTGTTTGATTTTTTTTTGCACATTCTAAGTACATTGTAATAGAAATGCGACATTAACAATAACTTATTTAAGTTACTTATGAGATGTCACTTCTGAATATGTAGAAAATTTTGGTATAAAATATAGGATTCGGCCAAATTTGTTAATTTACATCAAAATCTTCTAGGATAAAGATTTTTTTAAGCAAAAGTTTTTATACTGAACTGTGAATAAGTTGTGAACGTGACGGTAGGGGTATTAACTAAGTATTTGAAGTAGGTTAAGTCTAAAGTCCTATGTTTTTGTCACATTTTCGAAAGGTTGCAACAATTTGTTATTTCCTTTAAGAAATCGTGCCCAGGCACCGCGACTGTTTGTAAACGGTGTTTGTACAATCCTACGTTAACAGAATGGTTTACATGGCGATAATTTGATTTTAAACACAATAATTCGCCAAACATATGCGATTACCTCAGTATTCATGACTTTTAAAATTTAATTCTATTTTTTAATACCTACGTGATAACCTTTGTTCTAGATAAAAAAGTAAGAGTCAGTCATTTCCTTATTTCTAATAAAAGAGTACACTGTAGACGTGCCGGCACACTGCAGTCATTTGAATTTGATGCTTCCATGTCATCGGTGTCTGACATGGCAATTAAAGTGTATACAACATTTTGAGAAAAAAAAACGATTTCAACATTCATGTGCCATGCCATGTTCCTAGCATAATAAAACATAAATATGCCTTCACGCCTGTAATTAGCGAAGGGTTAAGGTTAGATGTAGGTATGTAGTACTAATATATTTACACCCAGAGTCCTATGTAGTAGGGGCGAGTCCATTGCCATTAAGGAGTCCCTTAGTCCCCTTCCTGCTCCTTTTCTCCTTCCCTTCCCTTTTCCTTTGAAGGCTGGCAACGCACTTGTGACTCCTCTGGCCTTGCTGGTATTCGCTTGCCATCAGGCGATCTGTCTGCTCGTTTGCCATCTTCCCTTAAAAAAAAAAGACCGATACAAACTCTGAGTTGCCATTGTTGGTAAAGAATAAAATAATAAGTATTTTTTTTTAGTATTTATTTATCTCTCCCCGCTCCTTTCTTACCGCGCAGGCGATACGTGAGTTAAACGGTCGGCCTATAATACGATACATCGATGAGAATTATACAAACAATAGCGGTTTCCTTTGCCAATCTTGTGCCTTGCACTATATATACAACCGTCATCTGTCAAACGCTAAAGCCTTAGTTTTAAGGAAATCGAACAACATCTATCTCATGAACTGATTTGTAACCTTTTGACCAACGTACAAGGTTGATTTTGTAATAGCATTCAGTTTATCATGCCGGATAAATCTTAGAAGCCCCGTCATTAAAAGAGGATGTAACAAAGCATGATGTATCAGCGGCCTGTATTAGGTTGTGCCCTTTGTACCCATTTGTAAGAGGCGCCTATGCCAGTATTATTGGGATTTTCAATAGAATTATCAGTATTCTCAGAACTGTTTTGCACATGACAGGGCGGAAAGATTTAATATGGCCCAAGGCCAAAGTAACAGTTTACAATTTTACACAGTCAGGATTACATCAAGCACACACACAATAATTACACGAAATGATCGGACAGAGATTCGACCTCACTATAACAATTACTAGCGGACCAGTGTCTGACACTATGTACGTCCATGACACATAACCGTCGCTTCCGAGACCCCGGCAAAAACTGAGCGAGTTGACGTATCGGCTTGTCTTTTATACAAAACCGACACATATCACTTTTAGAATAGGCAGGTATGCCTAAAAACTTCATCAATCTCTTAAGAATAATATTTTTTTATTGTTTTGGAGGCATTTTTACTTTTTTGTTAGGTTAAACAGTTTCATGTCAACCAACCCTTACGTTCTATAGTAGGAAAGAAATCGTGGACCACCGGTCGAAGCAATTCACCGAAGCCTTTGGCTGCGAAATCGAAAACATTGGTGTTTGCAGCTTGAGCTCTATCCTCTGAAGTTTTCAATCGATTTAAGTTTTCTCTTTACGAGTTAATTTTCTGCTTTGTCGGCCCTTCCAGCGCTCCTGATTCTAATAGAAATTACACGTGCCGAACTGTCTTGTGGGAATCCTAAGAAAATTGAAATTCTAGGTGGCAAAAATGATCAGCCTTGAATAGGAAAATTATTCTTTGTACCTAATTTGCATAGGTATACAAGATCGTGATTACTGTGGTAAGGAGCCGACAGTTATTATCACGCGCTTAAACGGTGAAGGAAAATATCGTGAGGAAACCTGCATGCCTGAGAAATTTTCCTGACGGTGAGTGAAGTCTACCAACCCCTTAGTAAGCTAGTGTGGTGGACTATAGACTAATATCTCTCTTTCTGAGATCATAAAAGGTGTTAACCTATTATTTTAAAAGAGTGTCCATGGAGTTTCTTGCTAGATTCTTTCCATAGGATCAACTTTTTGGAACCGTGCAACTAGAGTCAATAACGTTTCATAAACGCTTGTAAAAACTTATTTTAAATAAAAATATTTGAATTTTAACTAACCTGATGCCACTGAAGGATATACTGTTGGTCAGGCCAACTAATGACTGTCAAAGGTGTTTGTAGTGCAACGGGGGTTAAAGACTGAACATTTTCGCTGAAGCATGGAAGAGTTTCAATAAGCTAAGATAAGAAAATATTTTGATTTACGTCGACATGACGCACGGCTAATTAAAAAAGAACTACAGGAAAACTGACACCCATGCAACAACTGCCATCGCTTAGCACAATGCGGTGTCTCATACACGGCGAGGACAATCACCTATTTGTAAAATGACTTCGCCTCTCAGCTTATCTTTACAGATTTATTGATCAGCGTAGATTACAAGGCCCTCCTAAAAAAATATTTATATTGATGCAAATATAGGGTAGGATACACAATGCTTGGGGCGTCCATTGTTGGCACAAAAAGGTATGTTAATGCTGGTCAGCGTGACGCAACAGAACGCTCACCCTGTGTTCATGTAATATGCCTGCTTATCATCAGGATTTGATGGGTAGCGTTTAATCAAACTCAGGAAAGAAGAATCATATAATTTTGAAGCGGCGCAGTAGCCTAATACCTAGGGCGTCGGAATTGCGACCATGTGGTTGCCGGTTCGAAACCCACCGAGCTTAGCACGAGGGGTTAACAAGTAATGCGTGACCCACATTGCTAGTAATTACAAAAAAAAAATCTATAGTGAACAAATAGAGAGATAGATACACAGATTGATAGAGACTGATAGATACATAGATTGATAGAGACACAAACAAATGTTAATTTTAGCTGATTTCAATATAAGGAGGAGGTTCGGAATTCGGTTGTTTTTTTTATAATAGGGAACTCTGTCATTCAAGAACTCTGTCATTTAAGAATCTATTTTGAAAATATTTGTGGGGGAAGGTATCGGTACTAGTTGTTTGGTCCCATTAAAATTTTGTGAAGATTACCACAGACTTATCACAGTTATCACTGAAAATTTAAAATAACAACAAAAGCATGTAAGTACCCTAAGTACCGTTTGCAAAAGGATACCATCGTCAACATAGGTAACATCTGGTACCTGTTTCTCCTAAATTATTTTTATCATGGTATAGTATTTTGTTCGAAATCTTTTAACAAAAAACTAAACCAAACCATGATAAAAATAATTTTACGTCCATAGCAGTTTCGGAAGTCGATGGCGAAAACAGAAGATCCAACATAATTATAGGCATTTACTTCCAAAGCTAGTTTAAAGATAACATTATTTTTGTTATTAGTTTTACTTTTTTTTTTGTCGAAGATAATTTATTAAAGGTATATTAGATTGAAACTACCTACTAGTTTATGCTACAATAACATCAACTTCACCATTAGAGCGATGCATCTCGTCACACCAACGAAAAACTGTCAGTATTTGATAAAGATGGATTATATTACCGGACAAACCCGCCAAAAACCTGAAAAAGATACTCCATATGACTTCCGGCTTTACTCCCGAAGAAATAACGTTTAGTTTTCCTCGATACTGGATTTCCGGATAATAAATCCACAGGTGCTATTCATGCCTCATGCAAGCTTTGAGATAGATTAGTTATGGTATAAAAAATAATGCAAAAACCACTCTGTATGCGTGTGAGTAAGATTGATAGCCGCTATTGTGTTTAGAGGCTTGTGGCTATCCGATGTACGAAGTAACGCGGCGATTGGTGCGGTTTCTCCCTTGGATTGGTCACCGTTCTTGAATCCGAAACACTGAGCACTTTCTTTGTGGTAGGGCCACGCTGTTCGCAGCATGAATGGGCCGGCTTGACCGAGGAAGTACCACACTTTCGCAGAAGACCGACGTCTGAGTAGTAGCGTTAGCTCGTTAGGTGAGCGGAGGACTGGAGGCCCAATTCCTCCCTCAATCTCCTTCCTTCTCCTTTTCTTCTTCCCTCTTTTTCCCTAAATAGGCTTGGAAATGCATCTGCAACTCCTTTGCAGATGTCCATGGGCGGCGATAACTATTTACCATCAGGTACTTCGCCTGCTCGTTAGCCGAGTTATCCCATAAAAAAAGAACGTACCTACAGAGGTCGTATCACAACGTGTTATTCCGATCGTTTCAATTGAGAGAGAGGGACGCCATTCTCCACATTAATGACAACATCCCTTTGTCCCATTCTGATAACCTAAATAAAGATTATAGGGTTGCGGTAACGTCATTTACCACAAAAATAAAATACAAACCTTACACTTCTACATCTCTTGTCCAACTTCTTATATGAGCTTACACTACGCAACAGTAATACCTAGTTCAAAACCGTTTTTCGTATCAGCCATGTAAAGATACATCTGTTGCCACAGAGAAAAGGTAGGTATCAAGTTGCTGAAGTCGAAACCACGCACCGGAAAAATCAGTGTGGGACGACCTCCAACAAGATGGACACACGACCTGGTACCTAAAGGAGGTAAAAGGAAAGGAGGTCCTCGCTGGGAGTCGTTGGATGCAGGCGGCATATAACCGGTCGTTGTGGAAGTCTATGGGGGAGGCCTTCGTTCAGCAGTGGACTACATTTGGCTGATATGATGATGATGACGATGATGACATCATACATTTAAAAAAAAATATCTTGCTTTTATTTCAAAACCGTAAACAGAATCATCATTTATTCAGAATTCCGCTATGAATGGCGGCAATACACCAAATCAACTGTGAAACCCATAACTGTCGTTGACAGTACATGCTTTTGACAGTCGCATGACATAATTTAATGTTACATTGCCGGGTCTGTACGGAATAGCCTCTCACATCCACTTAGCGATGCTACAATGGACATTGCGCGTAATTATTGGCTTAAATTATACCATTAAGCTGCGATCACATTAATATCTGTATTGTGCAGTAATTATTGCGAATTAAGCTAGTGAGCGATCTTAATAGACTACTTAAGACTTTGTGGTCTTTGAATAAATAGATAAAATGTTTAAGTAACTGATTTTGGTTACTTAGATATTTATAATTTTTAATTCATATAAGTATTATAACAAACCTGATATCAGCAACCTTTCAAGAAATAAATATTTGTTCATTTTATGAAATGTGTTTATTTAAAATTGGGTTTCTTTCTTATCTATTATTTAATTGATTAAATCGATTTTATCATTACAATCTTTTTCGATATCGGTTTTTAATCTTAATGGTAACATCACTAAATTCTAACTTGTATTCCATTTTCAAAACACGTAAGTACATTGATTACCTACATATGCACTGATTATTGAGCGTCTTAAAATTCAAATAATGCATTTGAATTTGTAACGAACTAATGAGACGTTAATTCGGACGCTAGTGTTGCGTTGCAATCAAATTCCGTGCGATTGTCCGGTTTTAGTCCGTATAATGTCAGCTAGTGCGCTTAGCTTTAACGGTCTGTGAACTTTGTCGGACTCTGATATGCGGGTCATCCGGCTGACGGTACAAATACATCCTCAGTTACGCTAGAATTGTTCGTTAAATCGAGTTTATGCTAAATGCTAAACCAAAATGGCGACTGTAATAGTACCTAATAGGTATTCATACAATAAACATTTTCTGAAAGGAGTGAAAGAAAACCATAGCTATTTAAGCGGCGGTAGCGTAATAGCTAGGGCATCGGACTTGCGATCATGTGGTTGCCGGTTCGAAACCCACCCATTGCACTACCGACATGGTCCCACACGTAATACAAGCATTTAGCTTAGTAAGAAACAGTTAACAAGTACAAGGGGTTAACAAGAATGTGCGATCCACATTGCTAGAAAGCTTTATAAAAAAAAATAGCAGCACGCATGTATATTCACGGGGGCAAGCGTATTGCCATTCATTGGGCGCATATCTGAACTCCGAGTTGCTACTTACTGAGAATAGGAAAACCCAAACCTGGGAATCAAACCATAGCGGTCGCGATAGGTCCACTAGACTCTAATGAGGCCAAAGAGAATTATAACCAAACTAGCTTCCCGCCCACGGCTTCGCCCGCGTGGTTTCTCGGCTTTTCTATACTATAATATATATATATTATACATATAAACCTTACTCTTGAATCACTCTATCTATTAAAAAAAACCGCATCAAAATCCGTTGCGTAGTTTCAAAGATTTAAGCATACAAAGGGACATAGGGACAGAGAAAGCGAGTTATACTATGTAGTGATGAGGCAGTTCATTCAGTAAAGAAACATATTCGAAAATACTTAAATAGGTAACTACCAATATAAAAACAAACTGCCTCGTTAGTCTAGTGGTCCCAAGCGCGACTGCTACGCAAGAGGTCCTGGGTTCGATTCCCAAGTCGAGCAAAGTGTTATTGGGTTTTTCTATGAAATTCCCAGTAGCAGCTGGGAGTCTGGATTTGTGCCCAGTTAATGGCAATAGGCTCGCCCCCTATTACATGGGACCTAAACATACCGGCGAACTGTGGGTGTACTTTAAGTACACCTCTGCCTTACCCTTCGGGGAATACAGGCGTGATGGTATGTATGTATGTGTATAAAAACAAAAAAAAACATTATCTAGTACCTAACTGAAATAGTTAAGGTAAATATGCACACCCCCTAAAAGTAAGTACTTTATGAAATCCGTTATCACATCCGTTCTGGGGTCATAACGATAATTCAAAATTTATCAGTAAGCAATATCCCCGCCGTGGGTTTTTGAAAGTTATTGCAGTTGAATTGATATGAACGGCAACGATACGCAATTTTGGGCTTTTTAATCATTCATGATTGATAGTGTAAATAACGACTTTCGTTATTTTAAATATGTGCTTTTATTTTTAAACGGCGCCTTTGTATTCATTGTACGGATGAATAAATTTAATATTCGTTGTTGAAATGGATGAACGAAGAATATAAAGCGCAATATTTTATGTTATTTATTTCATTATTTTACACAGATTTCTGCTTTATTTGTAGAAATATACGTTATAATTTCAGAACGGCCAATTGCGCCATCTCTTAGAAGATTTGTATACTAATAAACAAATATCATATTTTGCTAAATGTCAATAGATGTCGCTCCACGTCAGAACTTGTACAAGTACAATTTATAATAAAGTACGTAATGAAATTTAAACTAAATAGAAACAAATATTTAAAAGTCTTCAGATAAAATGCCTAATTAAATTCAAATAACAAAAAAATACCGATAATATCTAAATCAGTTCGTATCAGGTAGCGTCGCGTGCCTAAATAAAAAAAAAAGTTATACACAAACAACATGGTGGATCAGCTGTTTTCGTTTTTCTCAGATCCGAATTTGTTTCCATAAAACGGAGCCTTGTTATGGTATCATAGCCATGTGTGAATTAAAATGGGCTCAATCGCATCGGTGCTGCAATGGCATTGTCAGACGTGCGGCCAGATCAACCCAACAGAGAGTGTGAAGTGTTTAAAATGTGGTACAAAGCGGGTATCAAGTCATGACAGTAGAATATCTAAAGAAAATAGAGATTCTTCGCCGGAATATACATCTCGTACTGGTAAAAGCGAGGGTACTACTCCTGGCTCCGAAGCGATCGTCATACCGACTGAAAATACATTTAACAGGTGTGTTTTTTTTCATGCAACTATGCTTAACGTCGCTTCTGTCAGTAAATTATCGATTTTTCTTGACCCGTATTTTAGGTTATATTTCTATTGTATTTCGTTGTTGTGCGCAGTAGAAAGCGAGTTCATTTACTAAATTAGAAGTTACCATGCAGTTTTGACTATTTGTGTGTCAGCAATTGTGTTAAAAATGTGATTATATGTGTTGGTTGTTCACGATGTATATAGGTACGTATTGGTGGGCAATTTTATTATTTCGTTGGAGGAATTGTTCAGTTCTGTATAATCATGCATCGGATAGTATTCTGACGTGATATAAACACGTATTTAAGTGTAAAAGATACTTATTTAACATCATTATTAGTTCTTTGTCAATATCAGGTGGTGCAACCTTTTGTGATTGGGTTTTGTTTGAAAAAATCCATATAAAATTGTGAATTACAACTGTATTGTATATTATAATACAAATAATGAGGTACACAATAGTCTACTCAAGTATTTGTATGTTAATCATCATCAAACAAAGTGATTGATTGCCTCTTTATGTGTGAAATAAACTATTGATTAATCTTTCGCTGTTGCTGATTTATATAGGCTTAGAATAATAATAATAACATCTATACTCCATTTGGTTAGGTACTTAACTAAAGGTAAACAAATCATAAAAAAGGTTCTTTTATAGGGTCATTTTTCATTTCGAAATAAAACATCACCAAAATAAATTATTCAATAACTCAAAATCACATTCTCCTTTTATACTAGCATATCTTACTACTTTGTTTAATATTAAATAGTTACTATTATTCATAAGCTTGCAAACAATTAATTAAATCAAAATTTATAATTATGTCAAAAAGTATTGCAATGTGCCTACTAAAACGAATCTAAAAATACAGATATTCAAAACATTTTTCTGCGTAGTAGACTTTAGATAACTCGAACAAATTGAGAAGTAGTACTGGGAGGAAGTGGCGCGAAATAATTAACCGATATTATACTTAGTCGGATAACCAGACGCCATACGTAACAGTTTGTATTTACTTTACTTTCGTTCGTTTTTGTGTTTCTTTTGCCGCAAATGGTGTTAGACAGTTATTGTTCTGTTTGTTCGTTGGTTTTATTGATTGTTTGTTGTGTTGTTATTAATTTCACTCCCAATTCATATGATACCATTGTAATAAAAGGTTGAACAGCTCTGAACGCCGCCATTTTTGTTGTTTACCTTTAGTTAAGTACCTAACCAAATGGAGTATAGAATGAAAGTCTCTTGCAAATCCCTGTCATAAAAGTGAAACCACTTTTACACACAGATAGATAACAGTAGGAAATAATAAAGAAAAATACCATGTACTCGACAAGGTCAATTTCCATATAGGTCTGCAAATTTCCTTAAGGGTATGTCAATTATATATATACCCTTATAATATATAAGTTCTGTTCTCAAAAGTTGACTGGGCTCTGAAATTTTTAATCTTAGGACCCACAGCTTGGCTGACTTAGAGAAAAGAGAGTGCATAAATATCGGTAATGATCTGATTCCTTAGTGGCTGTTGGCTCTTCTATATGTTGTCCTACATGAACTATGCGACCTATCGGTGGGTCCCAACCCATAGTTTGGCAAAAACTGGTCAATAAGTTATAACTTGAAATGTTGATAGCAATAACCTAATAAATTACAGTGCACGTAACGTACATAACCTAATAAAGTGCAGTGATAGCCTAGTGATATGACCATTGGACTGCCAAGTCAAAGGTCTCGAGTTCCGAGAATCCAAGGCACGCACCTCTAACTTTTCGAAGTTATGTGCGTATTAATAATTACTTATCACGCGCTTAAAAACGTTGAAGGAAAACATCGTGAGGAAACCTGCCTGAGAGATTTTCTTGACGGCATGTGAAGTCTGCCAACCCGCAGTAGGCTAGCGTGGCGGACTATAGCCTTATCCCTCTCGTATTGAGAGGAGACCTGTGCCCAGCAATGGGACAATGTAATGGGTTGATAATGATGATGAATAAATTACGGTGATGATGGTCTAGAGAGGTCAAGTATGATGTTCCATCAAACTCAGGATTTGTGCCCCTGAAATTCTTCTTTACATTCTATAATTCTTCTCTGACGTAATAGGTAATAAGGCTTTTAACAATGAAAGTGTTTACTGGCCATCAACATACTTACAGTGTAGGTTTATTATGTTTTGCAAACATAGCGGAAATAATTAATTATACTAGTGATTAATAGAAATTATACATGGTAGGTAACTGAAAGGATATAATGTAGGTTACTGAAAGGATAAACTTATTAGCGCAACTATTATCAATATTAATATTTGTTTTGTAGCGGATGGTCGTGCGTGGGCTCAGCCCCAGAGGCATCGCGCGCGTGGCGGTGCGCGTGCGGGTTGCGCAACGTATCAGCAGCGTGGCGCTGCGCCGCCTGCGACGCTCTCGCGCCACACGCCCCTGTCTACAGGTGCTACTTAAAAAAAACCTTTCCTACAGTTTGTTCGAAATAAGTAAGCCGATCGGAAGTTGTCTGCAAGTGGTTTAGAAGTGGTAAATTTTAATAGAAAGAGTCGATGTAAAGATAATAAGAGTCGTATATGTTTCACATTTCTAATTAATTTGTTAACTCATTTCGATATTTGTGTATTAAAACACTTAATGAAACGATTTTATCACCACGGTAGTTCGGAGCGGCTAACTTCCGATCGGCTTACTTATTTCGAACAAACTGTACAAAATATAGATATATTGTCTTGTCACAAAAGAAAGAAAGAAAAATACATTAATTGAGATCTTACCACACACAGACAACATTTAAGCGGCGGTAGCCTAATGGCTAGGGCGTTGGACTTGAGATCATGTGGTTGCCGGTTCGGAACCCACCCATTGCATTACCGACGTGAACCCACTCGTAATACAAGCATTTAGCTTAGTACGAGGAGTAAACAAGATTACTCGTAATGGAAACCACATTGCTAGTAAGCTTTCTAAAAAAAATATATAAAATGAACAATGAACATAACAAAATAAAGGTCACTAGGATGTGCTGCCGGCATGCTTGCCACAAATGGATTGCCAGCTCAGCATTTAATCTAACTAAACAATCTATCCAACTAAACCAATCTAAGGCAACATTTTGTTACTTTGTTATATCGCAAATTCTGCCTCGTAAATACTGTAATAGTTTTCTGTAAATTTACGGTAATCTTTTTGTATTTCAGGCTATCCGATGATGAGGATCAAGCTTCAGGGATGACGGACAAAGAAAAGTCGGCCCAAGGTTAGTATACATTAAGCTTATATTACCTATACTCCGTTTTCTTATAGCTGACATCAGATTTCATCATTTTTAAACATCTTTACAGACAACACTATGATAAGGTCCAATACCCTCGCTGTCCCATCTTCATATAAGCCTTCAACGAGCTATTCAGACGGCCGACGGCTTAACCTTGATTTGCAGTCTCTACGACTATCCCCAACTCAACTGACTGATCACGCGCATGGAGTCACCAGATCCCTATCCCATGGATCCGTTATCAACTCCCAGCAAAAGTGGTGGAAGGTCGATGAGAGTGGTCGGGGCACTATTAACAGGCCGACTAGTTTGATGGTCTCCGAAAGATACGGGCAGTGCAATCCCCGGGAGTCTTTCTTGCGAAGCCTGCATACGGTGACCCGAAGACCCAAGAAGTGCAATGAGAGCAAGTCCAATTGGGAGCTGAATTATGTCAAAGATTATCAAAGAGAACAGAGTAAAGGACTGCATTTAAAGAAGTGGTCCTGTAGTAAATGCACGTTGGAGAATACTGGAATCAGGACGCACTGTGAAGCGTGCCTTTCGCCTAGAATTTCTCCTTTAGCGCGGATTCCTAACGCTAGAGGTCTAAGTGTGACTACTTTGGGAAGGCACGAGACTGCTGCGGGCAGAGATGGCGCCACATCACTCCCTACGTCCGGAGGCGTCATGATCACTGTTCCAGACTGGCCTACAGGGAGCACAACGCTAGGAGCCTCATTCCGAAGATCTATAAGCGCGCAGAACTCTCCAGAAATCCGCCCAACTTACCGACGGTCCTTCTCGGAACAAACAAACGCGGAGCGACCAGTCGGGAAGGTGATATCGAGTAGGAGAAGCTTGAACGACTACCAGAAGTCGTTAGCGAGCTACTGTGGTAGTTTACCTAAGACTGACGTCAGAAAGGACCAGAAAATCGAAGAGAATAGTGTGGAAATCGATAAAGAGTGCAGCTGGGATACAAACGCTGAAGGAGTCATTTACGCGTTGCCCAATAAAGGGAAGTATAAAGATTTGAACTTGCAACTCCAAGTCAATAATAACGGGACTAGGTACTCATATGTTTCGGTACAAGACACGAAGACAGTAATGAGCAATTCTCAGAATGAAGCTCTATACTCCAATGACATAAGTGACGGGGATTATGCGCGCATAGACGAGTTGTTAGGAGCAGAGAACTGCATTTCGCCTGTGAATGAAGTGACAACGAATATAAGGACCTCGCATATTGGGCCAGTGAGGGAACCTAAGGTGTTCAATATGCTGCCGTCTGTGGGGAAAGTTTCCCATAACCTTCGGGAGCCATCTAAAGTGCCTTCGACGCAACAACAACTCACGTAAGTTTTATAGTTTTTTGTTTTGTCTAGGTATTGTTTCTGTAAAAATTTGGACAGTTATGGAGGGAAGGGTTTGATCTTATGTGTTTTATTCCTCATCATTTTTTAAGGGAAAATACATTTTTATATAGTGAAATGGGACTAAATGCGAATGGAAACTGCAAATGGTGCTAACTACCAATGGGATCACCTACAAATAGGACTTTCTGAATTTGCGTGGCGGTATGCAAATAGGACTGCGTGGATCTATTTAAGAGAACATGTATAAAGCTCATTATCTCCAGTAAAACAATTGAAAAAATCACATCCAATTTCGTGCACTCGTTTTAGCGTGATGCGTGTACAGACATACAGAAAGACAAACCGACAAAAAATCTAGAAATTGTTGTTTTGGCTTCTGTTGCTCTTACCCCGCGTTCCCACTAACGACAAAACATGTTGCAAATAGCTACCTATCCCTCTCACTCTTTGAGAATTAGATAGATATTTGCAACATGTTTCGCCCTCAGTGGGAACGCGGGGTCATAAAGATCCCCGAAGATATTAGATTTTCTTTAACATCCATAATATAAATACATCGGCCCGTTACAATTTTATTATATGTATAGATGTATAATATATAACTGCTTATTGTTAGACTAAGCCCTTAGTCAGTTCTAGTGACACGTACGAGAAGTGTCGGTCGACTTTTTAAAAGTTAAGATATGCAAATTATAACGACCGGTCTCTTTCATCCAAAACTGCTTTGAACATCGTCACTTTGATTTATATCAGATGCGTAAAATGTTTTTGTGCTTCCGATACTTTTATAGAATAGAATGTTAGAAATAGGAACTCATGACCGCTTTCTCAGTTAAAGCAAAACAAATGGGAATAAAGTTATGAATGAAATAGCGAATCGCCCCGGCAAAGGAATGCTCATAAATTATATACTTTCCAAGATACTATTCTGTCTTTGGCAAAAACCTTATGAAAATCCGTACAGAAATTTCTGATATTATGCCAAACAAACACAAAAAGTTTCCTTATTTCTAATAAGTAGCTAAATTCAGTGCAAACCTATTTTTTGAAAGCTTGGTGGCTGAGATAGGTTCGCAAAAACCTGTATTATAGGTCACCAGAGATGATACATACAGGTTGTTCGAAATAACTAAGCTTGTCGGAAGCTGTCTGCAAGTGCTTTAGCAGTCCTAAATTTTAATAGAAAGAGTTGATGAAAAGACAATTGGGGTCATATATGTTTCATGTTTGTGATTATTTTCTTTACTAATTTCTAACAAAATTAAGTGGTTTTACTAGCGCGGTAGATTGGAAGGCTAACTTTAGACGAGCAGAGTTATTTCGAACCAACTGTAGTAATACATTGCGGTTTATGCACAGTCGCGAGACTCGCATGTGGCAGTGCAACGAGTGTTGGTTCGCGTACAACGCGTGGTGGGCGCGTTGCTGTGACGTATGTCGCAGTAGCAGACCACCGCATGCCGCCGTCACGCTAGCTACAAGAGATGTCGTTGATGCACCACAGAATAGGTGAGCAACTGTTATTTTAGCGAAGGAAGAAGTATTTTTTTATATGTGGTAGGGCCGCGCTGTTCGCAGCATGAATGGGCCGGCTTGACCGGGAAAGTACCACACTCTTGCAGAAGACCGACGTCTGAGTAGTAGAATTTCGCTACTGCGCTTTGTTCGGTGAGCGAGACGGCCGGAGGCCCGATTCCTCCCTCAATTCTCTTCCTTCTCCTTTTCTCCTTCCCCTAAATAGGCTCGGCATCGCATTTGCAACTCCTTTGGTTTTGCAGCATGTCCATGGGCGGCGATGACTACTTACCATCAGGTAGCTTGCCTGCTCGTTTGCCAAGTTATCCTATAAAAAAAAGGTAAAATTCGACTGCGGGCAGGATTCGAACCTGTCTGGTTCAATACATTAGGAGCTATGACCAACTAAGCCACTGTGAGTCCCATCCGCCAGGTAAAAATTTACCTTCACATTCTGAATTCACATCTTGGTGATGTCAACCTTGGTGTCGTGAACTGTACATCATTTTGTAGGTAGGTAGTTAAGTAGCTGTGAGTGTGCTTAAGAAAACCCTCCTTATAGTATTTCACTAATTTATTCACTAAGTCACGTACAGTATATAGTAAAGAGTGGTTCTCACATATGTATGTTCGTTAGTCAGTTAAAGTGCACACTTAGTCGAATTACTGCGATGGAAAATAATTGCAACCGATTAGCTTAGTAAGCTAAGAGTACTTAAGTGTACGTAAACCGTACATATTCCTAACCCGGGAAAATTTACAAAAAACCTGCAATAAGTCTGAATAACTTTATAATCTTGTATGCAAAATGAAGAAAAAATACAAAAGATGACCATAATTTTCTTGTCCCTACAGTTCTCGTCCAGCTAATCCGTCATCGGAAGCCTGCAGCAGTAAGGTGGAGTCCAGTCGAGAGCCCAAAAAGCTCACCGTGCCCATAGCTTCTTTGGACCACGACTTGAACAGTGATGAACTGTTATTTGCTGTTGGTGAGTATAATTAATTAATAATATATTTTTTTCTAAACTGAATAGTTTGCGCGAGAGACACTTCCAAAGTGGTAAAATGTGTCCCCCCCCCTGTAACTTCTAAAATAAGAGAATGATTAAACTAAAAAAATATATGACTTACATTACCATGTAAACTTCCACCGAAAATTGTTTTGAACGAGATCTATTAAGTAGTTTTTTTTTAATACGTCATAAACCGTAATGGTACGGAACCCTCCGTGCGCGAGTCCGACTGGCACTTGGCCGGTTTTTTAGTATGGTCTCTACTCGAAAACCTTTTTGCACCAGCTAGACCTTTTTGTCGTCAATTAAAAGCCTGTATTTAATTTCTTTCGTTCAGATTCGACGCCGGCGCCGAGTACAACTGTAATTACATGGTCGTGTACCCGATGTACACTGGTCAACGAGTCCACGGCCGCCGCGTGCGCGGCCTGTGCTGGATCCAGACCGCAGCCGCATAACTTTTGGTAACAGTCAAAACTTACGTCTTAACTTACGTCAGCAATCAATCAGAATTTTTTTATATTATTTGCGAATGTATTCTCTACCGGGGAGCAATAAATTATAGTGGATAGGTAGAGTAACATCATCATCAACCCATTACATTGTCCCACTGCTGGGCACGGGTCTCCTCTCAGTACTAGAGGGATTAGGCTATAGTCCGCCACGCTAGCCTACTGCGGGTTGGCAGACTTCACACGCCGTCAAGAAAATCTCTCAGGCGTGCAGGTTTCCTCACGATGTTTTCCTTCACCGTTTAAGCGCGTGATAAATAATTATAGGTAGAGTATATTTTTTTCTATTTAACCTATTTATTATTATTTCCCAGGTCGTGTAGTTCATGTACACTACAGAACCCGTTATCGGCGAATCTATGTCTCGCGTGCAAGACTCCGCCCGTACCGAAACATGGCCTGACTGTGCCGGTCAGCGAAGCCAACCATGGTGCCTGTAAGTATTACTATACAATTCTAGTTCCCTCTCTCATTTGCAAAAGCTACTATATCAGCATAAAATATTAAGTTTTCCGTTACCACTAAACGTAATTAAAAATAGGGATGTATTAAACCACACATCAAAAATACTGATTGAGCGACATAATTACTGATTGGGCAGCAATATTCTAAATTCAGATATCGGTTAAGTTGTTAGAACCGTGACCACAAATCGCCAGAACCAAATAGTTTTCTTTTACATAGTTCTAAACAGATTGAAATATCGATTTATTTTATGTCTCAGAGAAAGAATTTCAATCATAAAACAAGAAGACCGTTTAGCATTTTGTTGCTTGGAGTTTTTGTAATATTAAAATGACCATTTAAATAATCCCCCTAAAAATACATTCAGTCTTGTTCCGTCGTTGTGTAATTAGTAACTAAAGGTAGTACAGTTTGTTCGAAATAAGTAAGCCGATCGGAAGTAGTCTGCAATTCGCTGCGCAGTAGTCATTTTTACGATAAAATCAGTAGCGCGCATGCGTGTTAATGGCGCGAGGGGCTGGGTCAGCGCCTATTGTCTGTTTCACTCAATCCTTAGTGTTTGATGTATAATTCTGTCTCGCTCCCCCAGTGCAAGTACACAGTCAGTGCCAAAAGTGCTACGCGTTGTTTTTATTTTCACGTTATTGTTGTTTAGATTTTGGATATTGTTTTTGTTATTTCTCATTGCTGATGTATTATTGTGGATTGTCCTTGTTTCTTTTTGCTGAAAAATGCCTAAACGCAACACTGTTTTGCAAATCTGTGGACTATTTAAAATTTAAATGACAATTGAATGATTTTGTGAAAATTCAAGTATGGATTTTATCAATAAAGGAATCCAGCAATATTACACGTAGTGCTAACAAATATTTTTTCTTATTTTCGAAATTATTTGAATACGTTTCCGAACGCTAACATTTTATTACGCGACTGTAACTGCGCGGCCCCAGAAAACTTCCGATCGGCTTACTTATTTCGAACAAACTGTAGTTGCCATCCCAGTTGTCATGCGCGACGTACGCATCAAAGTTGGCGCCACTGTCTTATCTGTGGTCCTCTTCGAACGACACGTTGCTTAACTGGCAAACGGATTTTCGTTGATATTAAAAGAATCGGACTCGGATGATCCGTCTGTCCCAGAGTAATATCATTTACGATCCCAGCCATTTCGGCAATCTAGGTATTTGATATTTATCTATATATATAAAAATCAATGCCACTTTTCGTTGTAATTTTATAACTCAAGAGCGGGCTCACCTATCCAAACCAAATGTTTAGGCTTTGTTCGGACTATTTAGTAGATGGTTTATGTGAATTTTGCACAAAATTGGTCGAGCGGTTCTTCATTTATCACTTTTTTTACATTCATATTATTGTACAGACTGCCTCGTTGGTGTAGTGGTCCCAATCGCGACTGCTATGCTAGAGGTCTTGGGTTCGATCCCCAGGTCGAGCAAAGTGTTATTGAGTTTTTCTATGAAATTCTCAGTAGCAGCTCGGAGTCTGGATTTGTGCCCGGTGAATGGCAATAGGCTCGCCCCCTATTACATGGGACCCAAACATACCGGCGAGCTGTGTGTGTGTACATTAAGTGCACCTCTGTCTAACCCTTCGGGGAATACAGGCGTGATGGTATGTTATGTTATGTTATTGTACAGGAAAGTCAAGAAAACACGCCGGCCGGCTGGAAAGCTAGTATAATATAATTAAAAATAGTAAATACTAGCATCATTATGCTATGAAGAAGACGATTATTATGTGTATATGCATCAAGTAAATCTAAGTTATGGATGTAGCAGCAGTGGAATGAATTATGAGAACGTTTCCATATTTCCTTAGTAGTAAAGTTTTAATGTTTCGCAGCGGGTCGCAGTCCGTCCCCGCGGCGCAGCTCGCGGCAAACCCCGGCGTTGCCGCGGCGCGGCTCGCGGCATAAAACTCCGCCGCCCGAGCCCAAGTACGTAAACTTAAGGTACTCACATGTTAATATTAATATCATAGTAAGGTAATTTACAGAGATCAGCTATTGGTAGAGTTAACTAAAGTTCAGGTAAGGAAGATTGAGTGGATACCTCCTCTGTAATCTGGGAATAATAAGAATGATCGTCATACCAGTCGAATGTGGTCCACTGTTGAACAAAAACCTTACCCTTAAAGAAATATAATTAGCATAATTATTAATCCATTATATCGTCCCACTGCTGGGCACGCGTGTCCTCTCCGAACGAGAGGCATAAGGCTACAGTCCACCACGCTAGCCTACTGCGGGTTGGCAGACAAATAATAAATAATCCCTAGTCATTATTTGATTTAAGGCCGATCTTTCAAATCTCAAATTATTTATTAGTCGAATAAATTTTAAAGTTTTTTAGATAAGTACGATACAAAAACGGAAAATTTATCCGTCTGAAAGAAATATGCAAACCTAAAATGGTGGCTTTCAGTGAATCATCGAAAATATCTAAGCTTGATTTATTCGTTCTAAATATGAATTGCTAACTTGAAAATTTGTACAAGAAATCTGCCTAAACGATAGATTTATTATCAGTCCTTTTAAATTACTTAAATTATTTGCATACTTACATAATTACTCGAAACCTCATTTGTCCTGAGTAAAAACAGCTATATCAACAATCCTTTTCTTCTGTCGCTATAGGACCGAGTCAACAGAATGGCCGTGTACTGAATGTACCTTTGTGAACAATGGGACGGCCGTCTCCTGTGAGATGTGCCAGTCACCGAAGACCAGGCTCCTACCAGCTGCACCTGATCAACCCTCGCTTGATGACGAAGACTCACGTAAGTCTTATCAAATCAAATGTTTTTATTTCAAATAAGCTTTTACAAGCGTTTATGAAACGTTATTGACTCTAGTTGCACGGTTCCAAAAGGTTGATCCTATGTAGAAGAATCCGGCAAGAAACTCCATGGACACTCTTTTAAAATATTTTTTTTTTAAATGATCCTAAATCAGCGAAGTTTTTTTTTAAAGCTTACTAGCAATGTGGTTCGCACATTACTAGTATTCTTGTTAACCCCTCGTGTCAGCAGTGCAATGGGTAGATTTGGAACCGGCAAACTCATGATCGCAAGTCCGACGCCCTAGCCATTAGGCTACCGCCTCTTTAATCTGGATATTACTCTGTTGTCTCCGGAATAATTTATTTTCTTTTATTTATATGTATTTGTCTTTGATTTACTGTTAAAATGTCTTGCTAAAATTTGCTTGCTTTGTTTCTGTCTTGGTAAAGTGCAGTCGCAGAATGAAAAGGTCACAGTCGACTTTTTTTGGCTTAAACATACTTTTGGACTTAAACATACCGTCGAACTGTGGGTGTTCATTAAATACACCTCTGCCTAACCCTTAGGGTTATACAGGCGTTTGCTAAAATAAATGTCAATTCAAAGTTTTATTGGCATACTCGAAAAACAAATTTCTAAATATTTTTCTTAGGTATATAAAACAAAGACTAACGGAAACTCTGTTTGTCTTTGTTTTAGCAATTAATATTCTAGCAAAACATGTAAGCTCTTTATTATAATTATTGTAACATCATGTATGCCATGTTTTGTGCAAATAAAGACTTTATTTACTCCAAAATTGTATTATTTGACAGCTGAAGGTTCTGATGGCGAGCGACAAGACAGCATGCCCATGGAGATACTCAAACTGAGCGAGGAGAGCCACGCCTGGACTCAATGGCAAGAAGTGCTCGCACAATGCGCTTCTGTAAGTAACATGCAGCTTATGACCTCCCTCAACGCCTCTATCGAATCTATCTCCCTGCTTGGAGGGGGCAGGGGGGGCGCGATTGGCCCCAGGTCACGAAATCCCACTCCCCCTTTCTTATTCTATATCGAAATGTAAATAAATAATATAAGTAAGTATTTTATGTACCTACGTCAGACTACCGAGTTATCGCCTTATCTTTCTCTTGAGTCCATCCTAGGGTTGTCTCATGTCTGTGATCGCTTTTAGCGATAAGACCGCTCATCATCATCAACCCATTACATTGTCCCACTGCTGGGCACGGGTCTCCTCTCAGAACGAGAGGGCATTAGGCTATGGTCCACCACGCTAGCCTACTGCGGGTTGGCAGACTTCACATGCCGTCAAGACAATCTCTTAGGCATGCAGGTTTCCTCACGATGTTTTTCCTTCACCGTTTAAGCGCGTGATAATTAATTATTAATACGCACATGACTTCGAAAAGACAGTGGTGCGTGCCCTGGATTCGAACTCAAGACCTTTGACTCGGCAGTCCTATGGTCATATCACAAGGCTATCACTGCACTTAGGCTATCACTGCACACCGCAAGACCAGACTGCTGACTAACACCGCTTATTGTACCATTTTATGGCTCATGCGTCGGGGTTGGGCGCGAAATTCAAATTTTTTCGTGGTTTTTCGCAAATTATTCGGCTATAACACATTCTAGGTGCATAGCAGTTGAAATTGCGACATCAACAATAACTTATTCACGATTGAGTACAAAAACCTTTGCTTAAAAATCGCTATCTTAGGAGATTTAGGTGTAAATTGACATTTGTGGCCGAATCCAATATCTTACACCAAAATCTTCGATGCTAACGATTTTTAAGCAAACGTTTTAACTTTAATATAACTTGTATTTGCCAATAGTTTTTTGGGTGCAATAAAGAATATTCTATTCCATTCTATTCTAAATGTATATAAAAATTTTGTTAATTTCCTAAAAAAATAACATTTGTATTCAGACCGGTGAGCCGTACGTAGACACGTCGTTCCCAGCATCACCTCGCTCGCTGTACTACAGTGGCGGGGCAGAGACGGGCGCCGCCACCCGCTGGCTCAGGCCTCACCAGATACACGTGGACGCAGACCACCGCCTGCCCTGGGTCGTGTTCAGAGACCCCAGGCCTTCGGATATATCGCAAGGTCAGTTCTATTCACGAAAGAAGAGGAAAGATTTGTATGTATGTTTGTAACGAATTGGCTCAAAAAGTACCGGACCGATTTTAAAATACTTTCACTATTTGAATGCTACATATCACTGATTAATATAGGTAGGCTATTTTAATTAAATGTTTTTTTTTTAAATAAATGTCCACCCGTGCGAAGCCGGGACGGGCCGCTTGTCTATTATATAACACAAGTTAAATCTTGTCATGGGTACCAGAGTTTTATCCAAACATTTGTTCTGCTATCTTACTGACGATATGTATTGTTTATTTCTCTGTATTTAGATTGTGTGAAATAAATAAATTAAAAAGTAACATTATGGAGTATTGAAATAAAACTACTTTTTACTGAATTTATCGCGTTATAATGATATTATTTTCCCGACATAACCTATACTAATAATCATCATCTTCAACCCATTACATTGTCCCACTGCTGGGCACGGGTGTCCTTTTGCAATGAGAGGGATTAGGCTATAGTCCGCCACGCTAGCCTACTGTGGGTTGGCAGACTTCACACGCCGTCAAGAAAATCTCTCAGGCATGCAGGTTTCCTCACGATGTTTTCCTTCACCGTTTAAGCGCGTGATAATTAATTATTAATACGCACATAACTTCGAAAAAATAGAGGTGCGTGCCTTGGATTCGAACTCAAGACCTTTGACTTAGCAGTCCAATGGTCATATCACAAGGCTATCCCTGCTATTATTAATATTCCGATAAAATCCGAGAGGTAGTTTTACTTTATTGTCTAATATTCGCGTAAGTGTTAGAAACCAGTATATTATAGATTATCTTTTTCATCGGTTTCACCCGCTTTGCCCTGCACCTAATGGACGTTGCGCGATTTTAAATAGCCTACAATCTTCCTCATGAATGTGGCTATAATATACAAAAAGATTTTTTCAAGTCCGTCTGGTAGTTCCAGAGATTAGCGCGGCTAAACAAACACTCTTTAGGTTTATTACATTAGTATAGATTTTATTTAAGAGCTCATTAATGTATTATAATATGCTTAGGAGATTTTTTTAAATTAGCCCGTGTATTTTTCGTATCTAGTTTGTCCCGAACTTTACAAGAATGACAATAATATTCTCGATATTGTAGCGCCATCTATTGAGATTTATTTGAACTATTGTTTCTTTCTCTGAGATCGTGGCGAAGCGATAAGTCGAAGAGATTATTGTTATAATCATATAAGTGGCTACATTTTTCAGGATCTAATTTATTTATATCTGAATTAGCGCCATCTATTGAGATTTATTTGAAACTATTTTGTCTTTCTATGCCCTAAAAGCATGCTGAGTCGGAAAGGCTTATTGGATATTAATGTTATTGTTATATAGGAGTTCTGGGCAACTGCTGGCTGCTATCAGCGCTGGCCGTGCTGGCGGAGCGGTCAGCCCTGGTACGGGGAGTGGTGGTGCGCGGGGAGCCCGGCGCCGGCGCATACCAGCTGCGACTGTGCAAGGACGGCCGCTGGCTCACACTCACTGTTGACGATCTGCTGCCCGCCAACAAGAAGGGACATCTAGTCTACTCACAGGTAACTTTGCCAACGAAATGGCAGATGGTATTTGTACAAGCAGGCGAGCTAAATTGGGCCTCCGGCGCTCCACACTCACCGTACGAAACGCAACAGTATGCATACTTCTACTTGACGTCGTTATTCTGCGGGAGGGTAGTACTTCCCCGGTCGTGCGACCCATTCATGCTGGCATGTAGAGATGCCAGCAGGCACTACTAAAAGATCTGACGAGATTACTGGTTTCCAGTAATCTCTTCAAATCGGTTTGATCGATGCGCAAATGGTGCTTATACAAGGTTAGTTTTTGTTTACCTGAAAGCCGAAAGTAGTTTGTTCTAATTCAGAACACATCGAGTTATACAAATCCAATTTATGCTGGCCTCTTATCGTATCGAGAGGCTATAGAATGCGAGTTCAGCTTAAACTGGTTTTGTATAGCTTGACATGCAGCCACAGACACAGAAAACGCGTCAACATGGAGGCGTTTAGTCGTCCAAATCTGATCGCAATTCTGAATATTTATTGTTGGTGCTTTTATCAATATTTTGTATATTTAAAGTTATTTATCTATTGTTTCAGGCGAAAAGAAAACAACTATGGGTGCCATTAATCGAGAAAGCGGTTGCAAAACTCCACGGATGTTATGAAGCTCTAGTCTCTGGAAGAGCCATTGAAGGTATGAATACCTTTTATTCTGGTTTTTATCACCTAACTAGTTTGAAACTCTATCATAGATTCTGCTAGACCAACATAAGCCAAAACAACTATTTTTAGAATTTTTATCTGTCTGTCTGTATCTTTTATGTGTCTATGCTTGTACACACTGAAAGAAAGAAAAAATATTTATTGGCACACAGCAACACATATGTTGAACTTAACAATAATAAAAAATAAAAACAAACAAGAGCCTAAAATCTATCTGTGCCAAAGGGCCATCAGCTCAGTATTATGTCACAGACGCTGGATTTCAACTGCAAGCCCACGAGTGCTATATATGCTCGAAAGGCAACTTAAATAACCGTAACTAAACACTCACATTAACAATTAAAATATGGTCTTCCATTGTTAAGGTTTTCCGCACGATTCAATATACAACGTTGATATGACAGAGGGGCATTAAATTACACTACGTATACTATACGTGTTTAGTATTAATTCGATACGGTATAAAAATAAAAAGCACCAAAAATGAGATTTTTGTTTTTTCAAACAAACTAAATAGCTTACAAATCGGAATAAAACGCAACCACCCCTTGTAAATAAATTGAACTGACCTTAGATACCTAGGTAACAAAGCGGCAACGTCGCACGCACGCCGCAGCGCGGCGTCGGCGTGTGTTCTCTCGATACAAAGCGGGCCGCCCGGCGGTGGCGCGGGCGGCAGCGCGCGGCGGCTTTTATGTTAGGTAAAGTTTTGCGCACAACAACAATCACATCATAAACACAACATTTTTAAATTCTCGATGTGTCCTCCATTCACATTAATGCACAAATTATACCGACGGAGATTATTGTTATTTACTTTTATAATTAAATCACTATCCGTTACTAAGCACTTTAATTTGTGAAATGCTAAAATAGGCATGCACTTCACCCTTAATGTACCCCCACAAAAAGAAATCGATGGGAGTGAGATCTGGAGATCGTGGTGGCCACCGAACAGGTCCAAATCGACCGATCCATTGCTGCCCGAACATTTCTGTGAGCCGCTCCCTGGAAGCTGCCACAGAATGTGGAGGCGCTCCGTCCAGCTGGTACCACAACTTGCGATGAACGGCTAAGGGAAGTTGGTCAGTGTGTTATTCTTTGTATCTACTGCCAATTGTATGGCGCGGGCATTCCTAGGGCAATTGCGGCTGTCACCATACCTATCTCGGTAGGTTCGCAGAGCTAAAGCTGCGTTTCCACGACATTCGCCGTAAATTAAAATCATGTCCGTGTATTCTGACGCGGTGTAAGTTACACGAGGCATTGTTTACACTTTAATTACACACACAAAGTTTAAATTAATTATCACAATAAAAGCAGTCAATCACACAAAAAAACACTAACACTAAATAATAATAATCCCAAGTTACGTGTAATAATGTCTTAAACTTATTTAGTGTCCTATCACAATAACAATATTGTCAGCGCGCGAGTTCGATAAAACAAAAGCGGCGCAGGAGCGTGTTACGTTACATAAGTACGTTCCCAAAGGATTGCGCCGGCGAACTGAAAAAACAAGTTTTTAGCTACCGACCGCAAGGATCTAAGATGCAATAGCAACACAGTGACCTATTTCTATTTCTTTTACGCGCAGGATTTATTGCTATGATTGTCACTCTCGTAATGAAAGTGCAAGTGTGTGTATTTATTGCTTCCTTGTTTGCATTGCCATCTTTTAGCGAAATATTTGGTTGTACTTGTGAGTTGCGTCACAGCGGCAACAACGCATCGTAGGTTATACTCAGATTTATCATTTTAAGGTGCATGACCTGCGCATCAGCTGTTAGGAAAGATACATCGTGTTCAAATGGGGAAAAAACTTAAAAAATCATTTGCGACTAAACTACTGCTCCTATTTAATTGATTTTTAGTACAGAGCTTGAAAATGGTACCTAGTATAAGCAGTTTAAAGGAAAGCCCCTCTGTCGTATCAACTTTGTATATCCTGGTTTTTTATAGCTTGATGTGTGTGTGTGTGTGTGTGTGTGTGTGTGCGTACACGCATCACGCAAAAACTAGTGCACGGGTGAGGTTTTCACATTTGTATTGCTGAAGGTCTATTTATAATTTGGTGCACGTTTCATGTTGATACTTGCGTAAAAGTCGAATAGTATTAAGTAAAGCCTTTTGGAACATGAGTGAAACTGCGTGCAACAGCTAGTATTTAAAAAATAATTTTCAATAGGACCTTTTTTTTAAATAAATCGAACATAATTCGCACCTCCCATCAAATACCAAAATTCCAATTATCTATCTTCGACATAGGAATTATGGCCATTTCTCACTTTACACTCAAAATTTAATAATTCCATTCAATAACACGTCATAACTATATATAATCTAGAATTTATTAAAAAATTGGTTAAAAAGGTATTTGATTAAAAATAATTTAACTTTTTGAGTTGTTACACTATTTTATCGGGATGCAATCTTCTATTCTAATGATGAAATTTAGTTAACCTACAAGTGAAATGGAAGTATCACAGGTATTTGCTTCTTGCAGGGCTCTGCACATTGACGGGGGCGCCCTGTGAGTCAGTGTCCCTGCAGGCGGGGGGCGCCGGCGGGGCCGGGGGCGGGGCCCCTCTCGAGCAGCTGGACAGGGACCTGGTCTGGGCACAGCTGCTGTCGTCGAGACAGGCCTGCTTCCTCATGGGGGCTAGCTGTGGTGGTGGCAATATGAAGGTATGGCATACGTAGATAGCAAACCCAGTATAGGCTGGCCTTGCATTGTATGGAAAGTGTTTACAATGCGAGATCAGTCGATACTGGATTTGTATAGCTTGATGTGTAGCCGTGTGTACTAATGTACAGTGGGTTATAGCTGTACACTCCTATTTCGCTGATATGTTTTAATTTCAATTCCTATTATTTTTTTATAAGGAACGGCTATGGAGATTGAAATTTTATAGGAAATCAAATGCAGTTAAATACATTAAGCGTCGCGTTCCCACTGACGACAAAGCATGTTGCAAATATCTATCTAATTCTGAAAGAGTGACAGGGATAGGTAGCTGTTTGCAGCATGTTTTGTCGTCGGTGGGATTGCGGGGTTACATTGTATAAAACTTATAACACTCCTTTTGTCGGGGGCCAAAAATGTTGTCTCCTTTTACTTAGGTGGATGAAGGACCAACGATTAGGATTGCGGCCGCGACATGCGTATTCAGTTCTAGACGATCAGTCTTACTTATATCAAACTTTTATCACCTCCTTTATCTGTCGGCTAAAATGATGTCTCCTTACTTTAGGTGGACGAAGAGGAGTACCAACGGTTAGGGCTGCGGCCGCGGCATGCTTACTCAGTCCTAGACGTGGTGGAGCTGGTGGAGGCGGGCGGGGGCGGGGGCGGGGCTGAGGGCGGGGCGCCCACGCGCCTGCTGCGCC